>JAVDOI010000002.1:16238526-16838526 GCA_032191485.1 Leptoclinus maculatus
TGTCATTTCTCCTGTCCTCTGTCCTCTTGGCTGCTTTGTCTCAGCCAGCAGAGAAGTTTACAAGAACAAACTAAGATAAACAGATTACAGACAGACAGCTTTTGTTTTAGCTTGTTGGTATAAAAAAAAGAAGCTTTTGGCCGAGCTTTCATGCTGTGCTTGTGGAAACAAAGTGGTGGTGGATGAGAGACTGGGGACAAAGGGGGCCGAATAAGGTTTTGCTTACATTTTCATGCTTGTTGAACAGATGTATTGATAAAGAATTGGATTTGTACTCGCAAATGTTTTATTGCACTAACAGTAACGAGCAAAGTTGTCATCAACTCGAATACTTCACTTCACCTGGTTCACTTCAGTGTCTCCACCTTAGCCTCTCTGCCAAAAGGCATAACTACTCTTAGTTGCAGGTGATCATACATCAACTGTAATGTGTATACAAGGGACTTTATGAGAATAATCCCATTATCAGCAACAGCGAGATAGATTTTGTATATATATACAAAATGCTACCTAGTATATATATGCTAGAAGTAGCTGCTAAGAATATGGTATTATTCTCATAAAGTCCCCTGTAGAACACATTACAGTTGATGTACAGCATCTGCTAAAATGCAGTTAATATCCATGCAACATAAGTATATGTGTGAGTTGCCTGTGTGCCTCTCCATCACTGAACCCTCTTCCAAATTAAATTCTAAATTGGTCCTACAAACCAAAACTATGCATGTGTCATTCTGTCTGCGTGTTTCTGAATGTATTAATAAAGGTTACACATATTTGGTTTCACAACATTTCTTTTTTCTTTCCTAATTTTCTTTCCTTCCCATGATCCATGAAACCTCATATAATCTTGCGCAAAACTCCTAAACCCACTGTGTCTCGGTTTCCTAAATTAGTCTCCTTAAATTCGTCATCACAGTTTCGACAGAGGGTTAGGTGGGTTGATCTTGTGCAGGTATGGAAGCCTGGGTGGTATCCATGTGTTTGAACTGAGAGCGTAGAAAGAAAAAACTGCAGTCTAGATGATTACATTTTCTTCTAATAATCCCAACAACCTCTCTTTATCAGTTTTCAACAAAGACTACTGATGCTAAGGCATCACAACTTTTTGTTTTTCCTAGTCACGGTGGTGTGCTGAGTTCCACAGGTGGAAAAAGAGAGGGAAACATACGTACAGGACAAGTCCAGTCTGGTCTATATGTCCTTCCCTCCTGTTGGAGCACAACCCCACCCTACACCTCACATTCCTCTACAAATACCCCATCTTATCGCACAGTCTCTGTACATCACAAAACAGCACCTTCAAAACAACGCTTGTGCAGGAAGAAAGGAGAACTTCACCTAATTTTCCAATTTTCCTATCAAGTTCAGAGGACACAGAATAAAGGTAGGCATCTTTTTTATTCACTCGATTCATCGATAGTCTGAGCTTTGAAAAGAGATACGATTCTGCAAAAGACAGAGGATGAAAGGATTGGTTGAGGATTAGTTGGATGCATTTTATTGGGCACAAGCAAAAATCATGAACAGTGCAAATAAACAGATGTTAGAGCAAAAGAAAAGAAAAGAAAAGGTATTAATGGCTCAGCAGCATCTTTGTGATTTTTTCCAAAAAGTGTTCTTTTTGCTTTTGTCTGTGATCCCGGTTTTAAGGAAAATCAACAAAAAAAAAATTAAGTGTAAGAAAACTCTCAGTTATTCTGAGGGGGGAAATGATCTTCAGGAATATGAACAAACATTTGATTTTAAATCCACTGATCCTCATTAGATTAGTTTCAGTGTTCAATCTGCTCTGAAAGTTTGTGATCTGGGTTGGGTTACATACGCTTAAAAGTAAGATGTGTTTGTCGTGGTCTAAACCCTCTCCTTTGTTATTTCACAAAATGTATGGGGAAGGAAGATTTTATGGTCATCCGGGTTATAATCTTTTATTGAAATATACAAAAGAAATGCAACAAAATGGGCTCTAGTTGTTGGTAGATGGTAAAGGATAGGTGAATTGTCTGTATGGATGGAGAACAAAGGGCAGAGCTTCGTCACATGAAAAGAAGTTTAAACATAATAATAATAATACATTTTATTTCTAGAGCGCTTTTCATAATTCTCAAAGACACTTTACATCATATAAAAAAATCATCATATAAAAGAAAGCTACACACTAACATTTTAAAACACATACTATCGGTCACATTAAAAGCAGTTGTGAATAGGCGGGTTTTGATTTGTGATTTGAATGTGGAAAGGTCAGTGCAGTCTCGGATGTGTTTGGGGAGGGAGTTCCAGAGGGAGGGGGCAGCTACAGAGAACATATACTGTGTAAAAAAATACACAAATGTCTAGAGTGAATATAATATAGATAGTTCAGTTTAGCACCTCCCTTTATGTCAAATTTTCTTTTAATATTGTTTTTGTTTAAATGTTCAATATCAAAACATACCATTCATCATAATAAAGAAATAGCAATCAAACTGTTTAACATTTTGCATCTATAATTAATTAAATGTCCTCTGACTCGTGATCACAATTATTTCCTTCATCTGCATCACTTTTCATGCAAAGAATTAGACACGTGTGAGTCCATTTTCCTTCCACTTTAACTATACTTTTCATCTTTATTTAGTTGAATCATAAAAGGACCCTAAGATAAATAAGTGAGGCAGATTTTCCAAAAAAGAAGATTTGAGGGAGTGGCTCGGCCAATCCTGGGTGGAGACCCGGGAGGCCGGAGCCTGTCAGGACATGAATTTGTGTTGAAATGTAGCCCCAAGCAACATAATCCTGTGAAGGCCTGTCAGAGTGAACAAGTGTTTGTCTGAGTGTGTGTCCATTCTTTCATCTTGGATCACTGCAAAAGATTCAACAACTCCTACATTCTACCCAAAGAAGGAAAACAAGAAGAGTTTAACTTAAACAGCATTTAAATAACAGTACTAGGAATTCGAAGTAGGATTTAAAGTTAATAATACATGAGCAATGAAACAAAAATAAACAATGTAGAAACTGTAGATCCTGGGAGACCAATTAAAAAAAGCAACCCACCCCCTCAGATGGCTGGGGATAGAAAGTTGTTAAGAGAAAAAGACAATTACAAAAGAGAAAACGAAACGTTAAGCTTAAACTGAGGGCAAAAGAAAATGTAAAGGCTGCACAGTACTGACACGTAGTGCTAACGCCTGTCATTTTACCCCCCTGTCTCTGATTCGTCTACTAATTCTTGTCCTATTACAGAATGGGATCTGTTGGAGTTCAGATTGTAAGTGTGTCCCTCGGGGTCCTCGGCCTGATCGGGGTCATCGTATGCTGCGCTATCCCGCGCTGGAAAGTGTCCTCCTTCACGGGATCCAACATCGTGACTGCAGTGGTAATGAAAAGCTTCAGCCTCTTGTTATGAAAGGTCATGAGGATTAACGATAATATAGTGCATCATATTTTTTGAACTCATATGTTTTGTGTGAAAAATTAGAATCTGTAAGAGTAAGTAAAAGTTAAATATTTCAGAGTTACATTACACCAGTATGCATGACATATGAAATGACTGATCTTTCTTTTTCTGTGTGTTGAGTAGAGCACTGAGGAGGGTCTGTGGACGAGCTGTGTGGTACAGAGTACCGGCCAGCAGCAGTGCAAGAACTACGACTCCCTGCTGGTGTTGGGCTCTGACCTGCAGGCTGCCCGCGCCATGACCATCATCAGCAGCATGTTATGCTGCCTCAGCATCCTCATGCTGTTCTGCGGGGCCGACTTCACCACCTGCATAGAGAACGAAGACGCCAAGCCCAAGATCAGCCTGGGGGCCGGGGTGGGCCTGCTGCTGGCCGGCCTCTTGGTGCTCATCCCCGTCAGCTGGTCCGCCCACATTGTTGTGCAAAACTTCAACAACCCCCTGGTGCATGGTAACTCGAAGAAGGAGCTGGGAGCGTGTATCTTTGTGGGTTGGGGGGCCGGTGTGCTGCTCCTTCTGGCTGGAGGTCTGCTCTGCTGCTTCAGCAGGCCCAAATCTGGCAGCTCCGGTGGAACCGCCAAGTACTACAGCAACAGCGCCGCCTCCGCCCCCAATAAAAACTACGTGTAGTGGCTTTATGAAGGGGACTGGTGTTTGACGTAATTGAAGGGAGGGGGTTTTAGTTGGTGAAAGACTGGGGGGCAAGAAAGTAGATGACACCAGGGGTTGTTTTTGGGAAAAACAGGAAAAGTGTCTGTAAATACTGAATTCTGATAATAACTGTCTCCAATTTCCAGTTTCTTTAATTTTCATAGTTATGTTGGTGATGTTTTAAATCTTACAACTGTTTTACTATTAGGTGCTGGGTTGTGCATATGCTATTTAAAACAGATGCTGTAATTTACACACAATTTATGGTCTTAGAATTAAAAGTCTTTATTTTCCTTGAAACGCTTGACTTCAAATGTGTGAATGAAAATGTGAAAAGCATATTTGTGAGAAGAAAAACTACAGTAAACTCAACATTTAAGTATAGAAGACCTGTCCTGCCTTTTTAGACCCTTTTTAGCCTCATATTTTACAAATAGTTAAGATCAACCATTCTGTCCATATTTCATGTTTATCACTTGTCTGTTCAGATTCAATTTTTGCTGTTTTCTAATATTTGCAGTCAGAAAAAGCCGCTCAAGATAGTTTTTACCAGAGGCACCTTAGTGGGCCTCATGGAGCATCTGTGTGCACTTGTTTCTCTAAAAGTCCATGTGACATTTTAAACATTTTATAAAACATTTGTTATTGCTCATTTTGTTTTGTTTCTCATTTTGTGAGATGATAAGTATAAATGATTAAACTTGTGTGTAATTCAAACCAAACGTGTGTTTCATGTGTATTTCATTTCACAAAAAAGTCAAAACAGTATTTTGAAAATACAGAGGATTTTATTTCAAACTAAATGCATATATTAAAATAGGATTTTTTAAAAATTTATCAGACAAACCAAATAAACAAATTCAAGCCAAAGAAAAAAACACAACTGTAGATTTCTCACTACAATCAGATTTACAACAGCACTCTCTTCTCTTAATGTCTTTCTTTGCTCCATTGTTTCTCTCTTAACTTCTACTTTTGATTTATTTATCTTATTTATCAAACCTCTCTAGTTTAATCCTTGCTCTCCAGCACCTTCACGCGCTTGTTCAGCTCCTCTACCGCCGCCTTGAGGTCTTTCACCTCCTTTCTTAAGGACTGAACCTCCTGAGAAACAGACAGACACAGATAGAGTTACAATGTGATGGAGGACATTTGATTACACAAATATTGTAGAATCGGTCGTCCAAAGGAGCTCAACAAAAACGTATGGGGAGTCAGCGTTTAACCACCCTCATCTCTGGAACAAGTCTGAGGGATCTGAGGGACTCCACCTCTGTGGACACTTTTAAAAGAAACCTTAAGACAAAACTCTTTAGCCTGGCTTTTACCAAAAGTATCAAAAGTATCAAAAGTAAAAGTACCATTATGCATGTAAGTGTATTAAATCTTTTGTTAGTTCAACATTTTCACTGACTGTGGAGTTTTAATAACTTTATATGCAGTACTAGTATATATATATATATATATATATATATATTTATATTTAAGTTGGAAGTTTTTACTTTTACTTGAGTAAATGTACTTAGTTACATTCCTCCACTGCAACTTTTGAAACAGTTTGAACCCTCAATGTGACGTGATCTTTAGCTTTAAATGTCTCACCCCGCTGTTATCCTGTTGATTCCCAGCAGAAGCAGTCGTGGTCTTCAGGAGACTCTTGTGAACTTTGAACTCCTTGGCTTTGGTGGTTGCTACAAACCCGTCCTTGAGAGAGATCCGAATAGGCTGGCCATCTTTTCCTTGAAACCACTCATCAGCTTCGACTGAAGGCTCAGGACCGATGGTGTCTGGGTACAGATCCTCCTGGAACAGATCAGACTGCACAGGCAGAGAAGGAGAGAGGGAGTTAAGGTCAGAAATGCACAAATTAATCTACATGCAAACCCATAAACTCATTTTGACTGATAAAAACACATGTAGTGTATATTGTACCTTGCGTGGCACCGTCATGACTACAGGCTCACATTTCCTCTCATGGAGTTTGTAGAACCTGAAGGAAGAAATATTTGTTCATATTTTAGGTTTTTGTAGCACAACGCTACGCGAGGCTAAAAATACGGAGCTACTTTTGATTTTATAAAGACATAACTAGAGGAGGATGTAACTAAGTACATTTACACAAGTACTGTGCTGAAGTACAAATTTGAGGTACTTTACTGTACTTTACTTTAGTATTTCCATTGTATACTACTTTATACCTCTCCTCCTTACCATACAGAGGTAAATAGTGTACTTGTGTGACAGCTTTAGTTTTCAGACTTTTCTGCCCCTTCCTGTCCAGTTAAAACCACATATCTCTCCAGATGTGTTGATGTTTAATGTTTGTGATAAACTGAAGGATGAATTGTCCGTTTATGTGTTGAGATGTTGTGTCTCTTACTACCTAAGCTAAATAAACTATGCAAAAAGCCTCTTGGATCAGCTCGGAAATGCATCGTCACAAAGCTTTGTGTTCCAGAGATACGTGGTTCACAAGAACACTTCAGTGTTATCAGTCTTTTTAATGAAGTAAAGGATCTGAATACTTTTTCCTCCACTGGACATGAATGTCTTTACCTGTTGATTTCACACTTGTTGACCTCCAGGCCCCTCTTGGGCATGTATCCCATCCCCTTCTGGCTCTCCTTGCTGCTGTACATGGACAGGTAGTGGACATAAGGGGCCTCATCGGTCACCTCAAAGTAACGAATACTGCTGTCCCCCTGTGAACAAGATGTGAGCATCAGCTGCATGTGTCCGTGTGTGGGTGAGACAGAAACAGAAAGACGGTTATTTCAACATCTAAATCGAACCTTGCCACAGAGGTAGACGATGCCAGTGTCTGGGTCGAAAAATGGCAGAAGAACGCCACTACTGGTGTCCAGTTCCTGCAGGGTCAGGGGCTCCCCGAAGTTATCCTGTGAGAAAAGATTCAGATACAAAGAGTTAGATGTTTGATTATATCCTATACAAGATCCTGTATGAAAAAGGCTGCTCGAGCAGACTGCAGGTTAGCCGAGGACTTATTTAATTAAGCTTGATGTGGGACATTGCAGAGCAGCACCGCCCTTTGAGCTGTAAGCTGGCAGTTGTGAAACAGAAGTGTTGTAAATACAGTAAATAACTCCAAAGTAACAGTTTGGTAACATTTTGAAAAAGTACAACAAAAAGTCCAACTATCAAGATTTTCACGTAATGAAAATCAAAATCTCTAAAAATGTTTCTTTCTTTCTTGTTGTTGTCACTGTGCAGAATGAATTATGAGCAGAGTTTAACACTAGTAGGCTGTTGTGTAGGCTCGTATATGCTGAAATTATGTAATTTTGGAAAATTCTAGGTGACGTTTTGTAGAAAATCCATCAATACAAATTGTTATTCCAATCACAGTATTTTTATGTCATAAAACGGTGGTTATCAAACTTTTTCCCCCCAATTACCCCTATGACATATTTTTCAGCCGTCTTTTTTTCGTCTTTTTTATAAAAAAGATGATATAAAGAGGAAGGCTACAATACAGCGCTGCGCCATCAGTGTCTGATTTACTAAACCACAACCTTGTAACCAGTTGACAGTTACAGCAGTTAACAATTTAATTGAAAATAGGACTATTGAATACAACATGTGGTTATTGAACTTACATTTGCATTTGTTATTGAACTTATTATTGTGTAATTATTTGAGGAATATTGCATGACTGCTATTTTTTTAATGAAAATCTCGCATACCCCCATGCAGTACTCCAAAGTACCCCTAGGGGTACTCATACCCCAATTTGAGAAACACATCTGCAGGGGAACTTTAAAGGCCCTGACAACCTATTTTCTTACTAAAGTAAAAACATAATCCTGCCAAAGGTGGAACTGGTATTTCTGTTTTTAGTGTCTTCTTAATACTTGTACTTAAAATACTTTAACTGTATGTGTCACTCTGAAAACTCCAATAAAAACAGTTACAATAGAAGAATAAGAATGATGAATAATAGTAAATTGAGGACTGTTTTCAGCTAGAGACAGAAAAGAGTCTTGAACTTGGACATGGAGGTAGTTGACACTCACTGGGTCCCACAGCGCCACCTGTCTCTCACTCATGCGACTGAAGCCGGTAGTGAGGATCTTCCCGTCGGACACGAACACAGCCCGTATAGGCCTGGAGCCCTCATGAGGCTTCTCCTTCTCCTGTAGGCGTGAGAGGCGGAGCAGAGATGGAGACGTTACAGACAGAACTATTCAATGAGTCCAATTCAATGATACTCTGTATTTCAGTAATAAGTGTTCTGGATGGAAATAGAATTACTCCTTATGAGTAGAAAAACATTATCATATTATTACATTTTAGATATTGAATTATAAAATTAATCAATATCATGAGAATATCAAAAACAATCTTCTTCTATTATTATTATTATTATTAGCATGTGCTAGAGCAAAAAGAGGATAATCGGATGAATGAAGTAAACTGCTGTTGTTTAAAAATGTTCCATTTCAGACTCATAACAAAAAAGTTATATCAAATTCCTATAGTTTAGCACTGAAATTCTCACAAATTTAAGAAACAGTTAGTCAATTATCAATTAGTCCATTGAACAAAAATGTAAGCAAAAATGCCCATCATTTGCAGCCTCCCAAAAGGCTGTAAATGTAAGACATTTTAGAAGATTAATATCTTTATATGTTTGTTAGACGAAAAAAGCAATTGGAAGACTGCTAGGTTATTTTTTTGTATTTTCTGACCTGTTGTGGACAAAATGATTAACTAATTAATCTAGAAGATAAATCAGAGATTAATCAATAATAAACAAAAATCCGTAGATGCAGCCCTAATGATTACGGTCCATGAGTTAAATGTCACTACAGATGTTTGCTGACAAATATAATTTAAGACTTGTTTAAAGGGAAGGAAAGAAAGAAGGAAGGATAGATGGAAGGAAGGGGAGGAAGCCTACAATGAGGACTGTGCCCTTGCGTGGGTCCAGCACTCGCATGGTCTTGTCCTTGCAGGAGGTGAGAATCTGGGAGCCGTCCTGGTTCCAGCAGGCGCTGTAGATGAGGTCGGGGTGAACGCTGTCGATCCTCACCACTGCCTCCCCACGAGCCACGTTCCACAGGATCACCACGTTATCACAGCCTGCATGGACACAACAGCCACAAAGGTAGCAAATGAAGAGAGGATTCACAGTGGGTCATTATAAAGCCAGTGATCTACTGTATGAATCAAATTTATTCCAGGTAAGTATCACGGTAATATTATGCCTAACTTTTTTTCAAGTCTTTATCACTGACTGGCATGAAAGATTCAGCCTCAGATGAAAGCTTTTACACTGACTTCCAAGAACCAATCAGAGTTGCTTTGTTCATTCCTGGAAAATACCCGCTGATACACATGACCTGACACGTTTGACATTTCTAGTGTGTTTGGTGATAGCTGCCATAGCTACACAGACTAGAGAGAGGAGCAACACATACAGAATCTTATTTATTCATTCAAATCAAATGCAAAAGACTGTTTGACACTACACTAGACATTTACCACCTTTATCCCATGCTTAAAAGCTGGAACATCCATAATCAAAGGTTTGAACTGTATATTAGCAGCAGTTACAGCTGGTCAATAATGGTTTATCTATTATGAATATCATGATATTATCAATTTCATCCACATTGTCCTGTCCTAGTGACTCTCAGCGGTTGGTATTTAGCAAGAGTTTGCTGTCTAACACCTGGTAATGCTGTGAGCCTCAGTAAGAGTGCTGATCAGTGTTCAGAGTGAACAAAGTGGGTGGAGGCTATGTGAGAACTTCCTGTTCAACAAGGTGTGAGTCTCATTCAACAAAACATATGTGACGTTACAGCACCCTGGTTCCTCTAATATACAAGCCAGGAGCTCTCTGTCAGTCAGATCATTAAAGGCCGCTCCGGGTGCTCCTGTGGCTTCAGCAGGTTTATGAGGTGTAGTACCTGCACTCAGCAGCACATTGTGGGCGGTGGGGTGCCAGCTCAGGATGCCAACACGCTTGGAGTGGCCTTCCAGCTTGACCACAGGTTCCGTGAGTTGCGTTGTCAGCCCGCCTTCCGGGATCTCCCAAATCTTTTTAGCAAGGATTAACAAATTAGACTCTGAATTTACAGCATTACAACAAAACATCATGTCATACTTTAGTGAAAACGGAATGATTCTGTTACATTATAGTGATGCCTACCATGACACTGCAGTCCTCAGAGCCACTGGCAATGATGTTGTCGTTGTGAGGACAAAACTCGATGTCCAGGACCGGTCCCGTGTGGCCGCACACAGTGGGGTAGGACATGTCGACACGTCCTGTCTGCAGAGACAGAACCACAGAGGAGGATGGTGAATTCAACTCTAAAAAAAACTCAAGTGTTCAAGGGACTGAAAGGTTACACACAACTATGATGGAGTAAAAAGGCCTTGATGATTTAGTCAAGGTGGGAGGAGGAAGTTGATAATCAGCTGATACAAATTCAACAGCTATGCCTCCAATTACACCTAATGTCTAGTAACTGGGTTAGAGAGGAGATCAGGCCCCAGGAGGTGAAATCCCATGGTTCTTCTGGTTCTCCTTCCTTGTCCCAATCTGGGCTGCCCTCCCTCCAAATATCATGCCTGACTCACGGCATCATGACCAATAATGTTTCATCTGTTTGACTGAAAAAGTATGAAGAGACATTTTTTGACAATTTTTTTTAGCATACTGTATAAATCACATCTGTCTCCACTGAGTTCTGTGGTTGTTTTGTAATTTACTGGTTTATAAAGCAAGACGAGAGGAACATGATACCACTATTATTCATCTCAAAACAGGATGAGTATCTCCACATCTGCAGTACATTTCTCTAAAATTTCACGCTCACTGGTCCCTTTACTAATTTTTTTCCCTTGAGAATTGTAAACACGAGAGATACGGCCATGAATAATGTGTATTCCTCAGGGTTCACCAAGTTGAATTTAAGACTTTTCACATAGAATGCAAATGAATATCTTTTTCACTGTCGTATGAAAGTATGAAAGTATGAACAAAGCCTAGAGGGGTTTATTTTTATATCACATGCTGTAAATTATTTTAAAGATTAATAAAATTTAAAATTTAAACAAAACATAAAGCCGAAGACCAAAATAAACTGTGTTAATCTGAAAATGCACCCTTTTCTGAATGTATGCCATCCGTCTGCATTCAGCATTTTTACTTCTGCAAATGTAGTTGTGTTAATGCTCTGACAAGTTTTCAAACCGTAACACATTTTTCAAAGAACAACCTAATTATGCTTCGGATGCTAGTGTGTGTGGACGCATGCGTCTTATTTTTGTATGGCTCTGGGTCACCCCATCTCTGTGCCCCACTGAGGCATGCCTATCAAAAAGTAATACCACATTGAATGATATGGTGATTTAATTTCAAACAATTATTAATATTTCTGTTCCTCCTAAGGGGCAGTTCAGCCAAAGAGGGCAAAAGGGCTGTTGCTCAGGCAACTTTAGCCCAACCTTGTGCACGTCCTTTGATGGACGGATTAACCAATAAGAAATGTTTTTTCGATATCTACCTACAGCTGCAGGCAAGATAAAATGTGCAATGCCTTCGTAAAATAAATGTAATGTTTTTTAATGTCTTCTTTTTGAGGAATTCAATGCTTTTTAGAGACTTTTCAAGTCCTGCACATACCCTATGTATATAAGACTTGAGAAGCCGAGAGGAACATGCAAGCGATCCAAAGCAAAGCTTCATGTAGTTCTCATACTTTGACAAATTCAGATGTTCAGATGACCATAAACAATGTTTGCAGTTTTCCACTTTTTCAGGAAACACAATAAAGGGTTTCAAGTCACCTAATGTACTATGTAGGTGTCTGCAGAATAACTGGGTTGAAGCCACATCCTGCCCGCTCTGAGCTGACAACGAACTCCTAATATGGTGAAAACCTCTCAACAGCAGAGCGAGTGACGTGTAGAAAGACTCAAAGTCGTGAAACTTCCTTATTTAGCTGAATGTGTGATGGTGACTGTCAGTATTCAAAATGTTAGAAGGCATGTTGTTGAAATAAACAAAAATCGTACCAATCTAATTCTAAAATGATCAACACATCCAAAAATGGTATTATAGAAAGTAGAAGGACACAGAGAGCCAAGAAGCAGACATATTCCTCTTCTTTGTGTCAATACAACCAGGGTGTTTCCTGTGACCCACCTTGCTCAGGGGCAACACCATGAAGGCTCCTCCACCACTGGCGTCCACAATCATGGCCACAAACTTGGGGTTAACGGAGCAGAAGTTGCTGTCCCACGTCATCTGGGAGATTCGGATGTCATCGTAGCATTGGTCAGCTTTCACACCCTGGCCAAAGACGTGACGGAACTTACTGGACCTCACAACCTTCCTGGACATGGTGAACTGGAAACAAAGCAAGGGTTAAAAAGGGGACAGGTTCAGAATGAAAAAGGCAGAATTTTATGTGCAGGAAGCCCGTAGTAAAAGAGTGTCTCTAATAGCGAAAACAGATCTATTACTGTGCATTTCAAACGCACACCAAATGTTGTCGTTTGAATGCATATACTGTTACCTGTAGAAAGCATAAAAGTTTATGCTTGTAGATTTAATGTGGAAATAAAGTAACAGCCACAAAGCTGACGACACAGATGAGGGACACGACAGAGGAAAGCTTCAAAAAGAGGAAGTAAAAGCTTTCACAACTGCTTCCTCTAGTCTGTCTGTGACTGTTGTACCCTCATCTTTCTTTAAATTGTAATTCTGTGTCTTGATTAAATAAGTGTGCATGCTGAAGATAACTCTACAACACAGCGGCATGAAGATATAATGCTATTTACCATCAATTGAGCTGCTGTTTGGCTAAGAAGGCACATGAGTTACCCAAAGCGGCAGTTACACCACATCCTTCAGAGTGAGCAACAAAACCACCAACCTTTCTTTTCTGACAAATTTGGTGTTCACACAATCTGTTATTGATTTTCCCACATACAGGACATACTTACAAATACATATCCTATCAACTCACAAGTTAAATAACATGCAATAAATGCATCCTTCACCAAAGCAGATTTGTGTCAAATCATAGAGAAGTCCAGTCAATACCAGCTGCAAAAAAAACTGCACTATTTAGCAAGACTACCTCTTATTAAATACACTGAATATGTTTTACTTTACCTCCATTTGTAGATTTTACTTCCTGAAATCTGCAGCCGCGCCTAAACTCAGACTCAGAAGAGTACAATAGCTTTGCTGCATGTGCATCACAAGACCTCTCCGGCTGCTCTACGCCTAATTTAATAATCCTTTATAGAGTGAGCCGTAATTTTATCAGGAACCTAAACGCATGTCAATAATTTCTCTCTGTCGCAGTCTCTCTCTGTTGTGATGGAAAACATTGCCTGGTACAAAGGAAACAATTCACTAACTAGAAACAGGAGAACTCAAGCCATGAGCATCAAAGATGCTAGATCCAAATCAGTTATGTTCCGTTATCTTTACCTGCTATTTACCTATAATATAATAAATGCACCTATCATAAAATGATATCTTCACAGATGTTTTGTAGGTGTAAACGAACTGCAGACAGATGTTGCAGGCCTACCTGGGAGTCGTGTAGGGGCGATTCAACTCAAGGAGTTTCGGAGAAGCACCAAACACCCTGCCACCAGAATGAGGACTTAGAGGAGCCGGTAGGTTAAAGTACATTACAAAACGACATGGAGGAAGTGAGAGCTTCAGATGAAGGTGGAAGTGGGAGGTGTCTCGTTTGACAGTTCAGGGTTGAAAAACCGAAGAAGGCCGCATGAAGGGGAAGGCGGTGGGAGTTTTATGAGGTCTTTTGTAGGATTATATCAAGATTCAAATGTCAGGAAAGTGCACGCTGTGTGATTGTCTGTAGGTTGTATGTAATCCCGAGATTTCTGAAAATTGCAGTGATCATTAAAGGGTTAAAAAGCATTACCAGGTCACAGAAGCTCCAGACTACTGAAGTGATGCACTGCTGAGAAGTACAGTTGAGAGCTGTACTTGTGAAGGTGCAGTTTACCCTGAAATGTGAGAGGAAACGTTTTGATGAGAAACTGTCGGGAGTAAAAACGCTTCAGGATCATTTATTCATGATTATCTGTATTTACCCAAAGAGTTTGTTTGTATCAATTTAAATTATATACTGGTAGTCTACTGTGGAAAAAGTAGATACTTTATATGACCCTTCGTGATTTCTCTCATTTTTAACAGTATTTGTGAGGAGCTTATATCTAATAATCCCATAATTTAACCAATATTACACTTGTTCTAATACTTAAGCCAGTTTTAATGTAAACACACGCTACATCAATTTCCCTCATGGAGATTAGTTAACTAGTGTTACTGTACTGCACCATTGAGTTGCATAAGAGGAAATACAGGATCCAGTGTATTTGGAGTCTTAACAGGCAGCAACCTCTGGTTCTGAAAAGTGAAGTTGATGTATGTCTCTTGCAAGACCCTAAACTTTTAGGACATGTAATGCTCAGTTGCTGAAACACCTGTTTCAACCCCTCACCCTGAGCTGTAACCTTTAAACATCCTGTGTAACAAGCTCTGATCTAATCTTCTCCTTGAAGAGGTGAGGTCAAGTCATTTCTCATCTTTCTATTGTAGTGAGGTCATTCAATACTTATTACACATGCACACACACGTCTATACTTGTGAGGACCCCCCTTTGACACAATGCATTCCCTAGCCGCCCAACCCCTAACCTCACAAAACTACAAGACCATCCACAGCCTTGCCCTAACATTAACCTAAAAGCGTTTGACAGTATTTGTGAGGATCTCATATCTAGTTGATTTATTTCCTAACACCTAATGGTACAAATGAAGTTCTAGCATAAATTCACCCAGGAAGACTATTCTTCTTTCCGCTTATAGGCCTGTAGTTTATTTCTCGTTCATCCTGCCATTCTCTCCTCTCATGCATGCGCACTCGTACTTTCCTTGTTGTCACTGTCTGGAGCTGTCAATCATGATATCAGCTGTTCTCTTCAGTTGGTCACACCATCCATATAACACAGTGACACACATTGTTAGCCTATCATCTTACAGCTGTCTCTTTTTAAATATGATTCTCTCTCTGCCTTTAGTACGTTCATGCTGCTGTTACGCGCTCTCCATCACCGCCCAGTTTTCCACCACCCGTGTCTGGACTCCATGGGGGGGGATTTATCTTGCTGCTGCTCAGGGCAGAGATACAAATATCCCTGAGATACAAATATCCCTGTAGAGAGTCGAGATTTATGAACACATAATCTGTTTATAATCTATCCCACTAACAAGGTCTTCTCCTGGTTTACTACTCAAAGAGCTGAGGTCAGTTATCTTTGCTTTTTCAGACTTTCCTTCTATCATTGGGACATTCGATCCTGATCCACACATACATCTATGTTGAGGGAATGAGTCCCTCACTGACATAATGCATTACCTCGCCCAGTGTTGTCAGGTTTGACTCCAATCAGAGCCTCAAACACGCCCAGTCATCAAAAAGCATCCAGATTCCAGTAACATTAATGAAATGGCCTTTCGACAACGTTACATTTAAAGTAAAACGTATTATATGAACAGATGTACGTTTTTACAAAGCTTTTGTCACAGAGCTGACCGAATAAAACCGTTTTAGTCTAGCTGTAATAAACCTGAATGTAATTTGGCACCATCCATCACAATGATAGCTCTAAATCTATATCTATTTTCGGAAATCCGGCGGGTCACAGGATGGGAGTTGATTTCACGATTCATCACGTGACTGGGACGGGAAAAAAGGTCAATGGGAGCGAGTGGGACCAGAATTATAATAAAAAGTCAGTTTAAGTATATAAATACGCAGTTCTAATTTGAATAAACACAGGAATGGACAGAGGAAATTCTTCAGAGATTGGGGTCGGACAATAACTTATTTTCTCTGTCATTGGGTTTGGGACGGGCCAGGAGCTTTTATGTGAGATTGGGATCCCTCCTGAGTCTAGCCATAATCTCCTCACTTTATACTCCTAAAACTTAAATTGTTCCTCACAAACACAGAAATACAAAAGCAAACAAACACACACACACATCTAAACAACAGTAACATGGATGAAAGAGATGGTCTATAGGCAGTTTTAAAAATATAGACTTCAGTTTATTGCACAATCGTTGCTGGAGACTGAGGAGTGTGAGAGCCTGTCTGTTACACAGGACACTGATGTTGGACAGATGTGTGAACTACAGCACAGAACAAACTGTGTGTCTGCGTTCGTGCACATTAATTTGCAAGCACAGACTGGATAATGAGGCACTCTCTGGGGACGCAGTCAGCTCCCCATCAGTGCAAAGGGAGAAAGCAAATCTGGCAACATACAGATTTCATGCTTGCATGGGTTCTGCTGGAGAGCTCATACACACATGTGAACATACATGGTCTGGAAATATAAAGGAACAACCCAGGAGAATGACTGAAAACCAGCGCAGACAGTATTACAAACTGTCAGTTGTTTTCATTTGCCTGCAGTGTGGCTACAGTAATGCCTGCATCAGTGCATACGAACTTCCACTAGATGGAGCCACACTTACTCCGTTGTCAGTTTTAAAAAGCCACGACGTTGAGGATATGAAGAGATGATAACAGACAGACCCTCCAGAAAGCTCCCTTCATCCTAAAGGAAAGGGCTTGTCTCGTTATCTGTACACAGACCAGTGTCATCGTTAGGATCCACAGAATAACAGTAGTCAGAATAATCGGTATATAACAATACAGGTAGTCCATTATAAACAGGTCATAAACAGGCTATCCGGCACCTGTGTGGTATTAAAAAATGAATTTAGTTTTGTTAGTGATGTGTTCATTTTTTTTTTCATTTTACATACAGACAAAAGGACAAGGACCAATATTTCTGGCCAGGTTCCACTCGTGTAACATGGTTTTGAGAGAAATACTCCCTTTCCACCTTTTGTCTCCCTTCTGTCCAATCTGTTACCCAGTTCATAGCATGAACAGACTGGACAAAGAGGGCAGGTGGAGGTAGATGAAAGTCTCACAGCCATGTTTCAGACTGCAGAGGTCAGGCCTTGGATGTTACAGCTACTGTTATGGCACCCTGAGAAGTGGGAGACCCAGGATGTTGGAGCGAAGCCCTCCGTGACAGCTGATTCAACGAACACATATCGACTTCACTGTTGCATATCCTTCGGCTGATAATGCATAGATAGACCAGTGGTAGTCACGAGGTATTCACATGCCCGCCAAGATTCAAATCCGTCTTTCCCACGCGTCTAGAAAAAGTGGTTACATTTAAATGATCAAAAGCATTCTTAGTTAGGGTCACAAAAGGTCAAAGAACTCTACATTAGCACTGAAACCAATTCCAGTATATTTCCCCCTCTGTGTTGTTCACGTACATATGGACACAGCTAAGCAAACACACGTCTTTGATATTAATCTGAAGCACCGCACCGAGCCGCAGCTTCTATGTGGCAAACCATGAATCCCATTTCTTCTGATGCTATATTTTATTCCCATAACATATCGTGTAGCTATCAAAAATGAATCTGTATATCGTTTGCACTGCATGTATATATGATCTACATACATGTATTTACATTATTTATATGGACTTTAAATACGTTTCAGAATTGTAATTTACTTTAATCCAAAGCCCTTTTGAGAACGATGAGCAGTGCAGTTTCTTTGATAGCGACGTCTCTATGATCTGATCCGTTCAATCAACTCCCCCACCACCACCAACCCCCCCCCCCACTACCCACACGGTCATTTTTAGGAGTGAGTGACGTGGTCTGTGGATGGCTACGATGAACAAACGATTAGCTAACAATATGAGACATCAGTGTCTGTTTTATACCTACTTTCATGCATTTTTATCAGTTTCATTCAATGTCCAATAATACATTAGTTTCAGCTTTTACATTGTACCACAGTCATCATAGTTAATAACCGCTGTCAGCGTGAGACAGGCAGACATAAGTACCTGACTCTGTAAGGGGGGAAAGAGGGGGGGGGGGGGGCGCAGTCTGAGGCTAGTGTACGTGATTACTACTGTGGGAAATCCTTCATCACCTATGAGTCAGTGTTAGCACAGGAAGCAGAGGATGTGCTACACCTCAGGCGCCGCTAATTTGGCATGTGAAGAGGGCCTGACGGGATTGGCAACTAGTCAGTGGGCGGCTGCGACTGTTGGCATGGGAAACAAGTGCAATGTTATTAAGACAGTAAGGAGTGCCTAGTGTTGAGCATGAAGGAACAGAGCAACAGTTACTTTTACTCAAGAGTAGTGCCTGAAATAGCACAGAGGAACACAGTGGCAACACAATCATGGACATTCACACGGAACTGGTGAGACTGATACATGACACGAGGGCACAGGGGTTCATTCCTGTTTGGCGAGGCCAGCTTAATAAAGTACAACTTGTAAAGTGTCGAACCTTTACTCGGTGTGAAAAAAGTGCTACTCAAAGAACACAAATCCAGCTGCAGAGCAACAGCATCGCATTTAAATAAGAAAGCATCAATGATGGCAATAATGTGCACCATTCTGTGGCAGTCATGACTGACGTTTATAAATCATCAACATTTAGAGTTAATGTACAAATAGACATCCACAATACAGTAAAACCATTTTCATTAAAAACAGAGAATATTTGACATAAATAGCATCTTTAGAAGGGTGCTGCACAGGTTTCTAATGTCACGTAGTGTTTTTCTTCTTGCTGATTATTGTGAATGTTATGTGAATGGCAAAGCCTAGAGACAGACCTTTTCTACATTATTACTGAGTGACCGAGAGGTCAAAAAGAAGAGTGTGGGCAGAATATGAGGAGCTAATCCTTGGGATTTTCTCTGACCTCTAACTTGATCTGTCAGCCTGTGATCCTGCACAGCAACAACGTAAACAGTTTAGGCAGCTGATGGAAACATAATGTTACCTGTATCAGCAAATAAATACAACACAATAAATATTATATATATATATTTCATTACAGTGTTTTGTGCATCTTGTGCCAATAAGCAGGTCTTTTTGATCTGTAGTTTGTCTAAATGTCCAATTGTTTAGGAACTCGTAATTACATTTAAGATATCTTAAAAAGTTGGCAACAGTGAAGTGTAAACCCCTTAACCTTCAGTGCATCTCAGTGTAAAGCTCAGTCTGTTCAGGTTTGTTCTGTCATTTTAAAATGCACATTGGATGGCTGCTCTACAGAACAAAATGTTAAACTCAGCAATTAGTTTATAACTTAAAAATGATACAACCTCATCTTCCATAAAAGGAAATAGTGACGACTTTCTCCCTTACAATGGGAGGTTAAAAAAAATGCCTCAATTTCATTGGCACTGAGCTCAGGTGAAAAGGAAACAGTTAACAATGCATTGATCGTAATGTGTGGTACGAGCCACATGACAAATGTGCTCAAATGTGCTAGCACGCTCAGGAATGAACCCCCTCACCCGTCTTCGTTTCCTCGTCATCTTGTGACAGTGACGACAAATCAGTTTGACACACACAAAGAAAGAGGCAGCAGCAAAACACAGGGAAACGGGGACAGAACCAGTCCAGCAAAACTCAGTGAAGACTCTATAAGTGCTTTGTGCCGCACTGACAGTATGTACATGTAGTATAAAAATATAGGTGTGAGGATGTCTGAGTTTGTGTTGAGTGTGTGCGTGATGATGGACATATGGATGTGCTGCATAGGTAGCAACAGTGACATCTGAGGACTTGAGCATGTGTTATCTTCTAGCCAGAGACTGTCTTAACCAACCACATCAACTAATGCTCAGGTAAAACTTCTATTGTTAAGTAAAGGCAAGAAACTTACCTTTTACTAGAGCCTTTTGTTAAGACTTGTTAGTGTTCAAAACGTTTTCATTTTGCTGTGTATGTGTGAGTGTGTGTCCGTATACACCTGTGCGTCCATGTTTACGGAGACTGACAAAGTCAAAATGCTTGTGCGTGTTACTTGACATACTTTTGCCTGCATTCGCACAAAGTACCAAGATGGACGTAGATATGAACATTCTGAGTTTGAGCGCACGAGGTGAACACATGCACGGACAACATATTGTCTCACCCCACCGCATCAGTTCCCCCGATTTCCCCTCCCTCCCCTCCCGTCTGTAGACACCCCCCTCCCCTCAGAGGTCCTTTAACCTCACAGCAAAGTGCTCCTTGTGAGGCATCGGGGGCTGCAGGGCGGAGGGGTCAGTCTGAGGAACAGTTGTAGCTGTTGATCCACAGCAGGTCGTCCAGCACACCCCAGTGCAGGTACAGGATGGAGCCTACCACCAGTACATGCATGATCTGGTGGCTGTTGCACCAGTAGTCAAAGAGGCCCGGGCGGAAGCGCTCCGGGATGCGCATGATGTTGATGACCCCGCCCAGCACGGCCAGCGCATCCATCGTGAGGAAGTGGCGTAACGAGGTGGGGCTGCCGCCGCCCACGCCCGCCCAGCGCAGCAGGAAGAAGGAGAAGCGGAACACCGCCTGCCAGGCGAAGGATCGCAGCCGGCGAACGCTGCTCCGAGCCGTGACGGCGCAGTAGATGGCGTGGCTGGACAGCAGGATGTAGACCAACAGGGCCACAGTGCGGATGAACGGGTAGCACAGCAGCGTGCTGTAGACGATGGGCAGCGCCCCTGAGACAAGAAAACACACAGAGGAGCATCAGCATAGAGGTGGAGCGTTGATGAATCAGCAATGTAACGCCCGGTGCAAGTCACAGCGCACAAAGGTCAAAGTGTTTGAACGGAGTGTGACACAGCTCTGTGGGGGGAGCAGCCTTCACCTCGGCTGGTGTTTAGTTGCTGCCTGACTATGTTGACTCGTGTGAAGGTCATGTGGAAGCTCCTTATGAAACGAAGCTTTCCAGATGTGGTAACTTTGGTGAAATGAAAAAGAACTTTTCAGCAAGGGGAAAATTTACTGAAATGCGGAAAAAAACACATCAAGTCCATATAGAGAGCTCTTTATGTTCAGCAGAGGAGCCTCGACTTTGTAGACTGAAAACAGTTCTGTTTTATTGGACTCATCTAGAACTCAAACGATTAGTCAATTATTCTATTAGCCGAAAAAAAAAACAGACAATCAGTAATCCTTAAGCCATTTTTTAAGACGAAATGCAAAAGAAATGCAATATTCCAGCTTCTGAAATGAGGATTTGCTGGTTTTCTCTGATCTACATCATAGAGAATGAATATCTTTGGGTTTTGGACTGTTTTTCAAACAAAGAGAATCATTTGAAGAAGTCACCTTGGGCTCTAGGGAATTGTCTCGGGCCTTTTTATACTATTTCTTTCAGAAATTTCATAAACAAGGCTAATAATTAATCATTAGTTGCAGCCCTAGACTCGTCCTGCCAAAATATTCTTTATGATTAGTTACTTTGTCGCTATAAGTTTAAAAGGCCAAAGAGGCCAAAACCTCAAGCCTTCACTAGAGTCAGACAACACTGATAAAAAGATTATTAAAAAATGATTGACTCAGCATCAAGTATTAAACAAGCGATAGCGGCAATAGAGTGCTGCAGATATTCATTCTAAAACTCAGAAATGAGTCACCAGAGTTCTACAATATAAAATCAGTAGATAACCAGGGGCCAAGGGCACTAGTATTATAAAACACAGATATCCAGTCTAATGTCACAATGTTAATTATTACTGTATTATCAAAATAATGTGGATGTTATGGCCAAGCTAAATTGTATGTTCACAACTATAAAATAAGTGAAAATATTGCCTGTCACTTTGGTTTTAATAGGCTAATACAGGCAGCATGGACGGATCGATAATAATTTATATTTATATAATAACTTATATTGGCCAATTGACTCAGCGGTCAAATATGTTCTGACAAATCAGTGCCGGTGCACCTCTAAGCAAATCACTGCCCTGGTAAATCATTGACAATCAATGAAGAAAAGTTCCCCCTTCAAAGTAAACAGAGCATCAATTACAGAAGGCGGGCTGACAAACAATCCCAAATGATGAACGGTGAAGAAATCTGCTGAGCTTCCAGAAGGCTTACCCAATGTGTTGATCATGCAGATTCCACACACGTCGAGTTTGAGGAGGGTGTGGTAGACGGGCTCGCCTCCCTCGTGGTTCATGAAGAGGTGGTAGAGCACAGAGCCCAGCTGGGGCGACAGGCAAGCCAGGAAGTGCACCACGCCCAACCACGTGACGCTGATCTGAGACCAGGGGATGTTGAGAGGCAGCAGCACCAGAAAGCAAACCAAAGGGATGCCTGCAGAGGGAAGGGCAGAGAGGCAGAGAGGGAACAGGTTGTTAGAGTTGGTTTTACCGTTGATGTAATTCAGCTTAAAGCTTTTGTGTGTAGCTCCTGTCAAGGCTCAACAACCCGAAACACTTTGAAAATGTGTTGGTACAGGTCTTCTATACGTAGATACATATTTTAATGCTAACATTTTTAAAGCATGAGCCATATTTTGAAGGATTATTGATTGAAAGAAAACAATGCCTGAGCTAAGTGCACGCCTGTATGAAAACCATCAGAAAATACCACAGAAACTTTGACAAAGCCAAATGAAGGTGTCATGTTTATTGTGATGGATTATCTGGCTAAGGACTTTCAAAAACATGTGGACATTGTTCTTTAAACTGTACAAAAAATGAGATGCTGTGAAGGGCTTCCAACTATGCCGAGTGTGTGCAGACACCAGCAGGAATAATGTGGAGCAGAGCGGAAACCTACATGATTGGCACAAACGCATCAGTACAGTAAAGTCTTATAATGTATGTAGGTAATGTAGCTCCAATGTAAGTACCTCTATTGGGCAAGGGAGAGGTGTTCACTGCTATGTGAGCAAAAACCCAGACCTTGAAATGTGATCCTCACACAGTTGTTGCGATCATTTATCACTCTACGACACACATATTGCACTGTCTTGCCCTTCTTGTTTTTTGCTCACTCTGCCATTCCCAATGTCGAGGCATTTGTCCTGGCCAGGTGATACTGGCCATGCCTTCTACTGTAACACATCTATTTTAAGTGTGCTATCTCTCCTCCCACCCCCACCCCACTCGCCCTCAGCTGATCGGCCATTCTCAGCCCCACTCGGCGTTGAATACAGAAGAGAGGACTTCCTCTGACGGCGTGAGCGGCTGCCGAGCTGCAGGCAGGATGTTTTCAGTTTATATGCAAAACAAACCAGCTCATGAAACTTTACCTGAAATGTTACAACACAATATTCCACCTTAGTTACAAGCACAGCTCTGCCTCACTGCTTCTAAATTTCGAAAAATGAAACATTGCTGCTTTATATAGGCGTTGATGTATGTGAGGTCTCACGCTCAGCTGACGTCACTGGAGTCGTGTAATAAAGACTTCCAGGGCCACTTCCCTGATGATCACTACTGCAGTTCATTATGTGACTGCCGGCAGTTGGAAGTGGAGTGCTGACCTACAGAATGAGGAAGTTGTCAGATTCTCTGAAGTCTGTGAACACACAGATGACGTCCTGCACTCTGTTACGACTGCAGATGTATTCTGATGTACAGATGTATTCTGATGTACAGATGTACTCTGATGTACAGATGTACTCTGATGTACAGATGTATTTTGATGTACAGATGTATTCTGATGTACAGATGTACTCTGATGTACAGATGTATTTTGATGTACAGATGTATTCTGATGTACAGATGTATTCTGATGTACAGATGTACTCTGATGTACAGATGTATTTTGATGTACAGATGTATTCTGATGTACAGATGTATTCTGATGACAGTTTATTCGTACCAGACTGAAAACAGAATAACAACATACAGATTGCTAACAAGCCGAAACATCAGTCTCACTTCTGGCTGCACAGATTAACACATTACTGCAATTAATTTTGGCTTGCACCAATCTATTAAAAGAATGGGATATTGTTGTGTAACGATGACATTTTGGACCAGAGGAAAAAGCCACTTTTCGTTATGTGCAGTTCAAACATCCATGTCAAACTTCTGCTTGTTAGCGGACAGACAGAGCTGTTAAATTTGGCTTAAAGACCATTTTATAGTTAAAGTTGAAGTTAGAAAAAGTAATTTCTACCTACATCTAAATTTTAACTAAATTATAGAGCTCTAATAATCGATTAGTGGAAACACTGCAACTACTGTGACTAATCGCTTCAGTCATTTTTCAATCAAAATAGTGAAAAAACACTCTAGTTCCTGTTTTCCAGCTCTTTGTTTGTCACATACTGAAATCTGAATATCTTTGGGTTTTGGACTGTTTTATACAAAACAACAAAACTAAACAAGATATTTGAAGACATCAACTTGTTCTCTGGGAAGTTGTGATTGGCATTAGTTTCTTAAAGTGAACAGTATCAATTACTCAATTAATTTAAAAAATATGCCGAAATGAATCATTATGTGCAGCTCTTAAACTAGCAACTACAGCTGAATATACATTTTGTGGATTAAAACATCAGTGTTTCCATCTAAAATGTAGTGGAGTAAATTAAGGACAAGTGCCTCATAATGTAAATATCACCAAAACCAACTTGCTATCACTCTCAGTTTGACAGGTATTAATATACATGGAAAAACACTACACAACAATAAATATAAGTTACTAGTGTTTTCTGATTTACTTCAATATATTTTTAAACTAAAACAGGCTTATGTATTTTAACATTCCCAGTTGACAAAAAAAAAAGAAATTCACCTTTAAGACAAATTATTCAAATATGAATTTAGCTGAAACCTATTAAAATAAGGAGGTTTAAGTCATGTATGGACACCTTGATGCGTATCGTCCAGGCTTTAGTGCATCCTGCTGCAGGTACAGTATCTGTACAGTCTGTTCACTGTCTGTGGGCCAACAGTCACAGTCACACCGGCTACAGACATCTCACCTGCTGACTAAAGCAATCCGCGCTTCTCTACTCACCGTGAGTGTATATGTTTCCGAGTTCATTGTGCAGGTAAAACAGGCTCCTGATGCAGTCGTGCATAGAGGAGATTGGTCGGTACCCCGTCAGGACGTATTTGTTAAATTGAAGATGTGGAGGTGAACTCGTCCAGTCCAGCAGCCTGGGTCCATTTAAATATGCCATAGCAAACAAGCCCGTTAAAAGGACGCCGCCGAAAAAGTAAAAAACAGACTGTACACTTATATATACATACAATAAGAGTATTGCCACGAAAATCTTGTGGGATAACATTGGTGGTTTTTTTAGGGTTACTATATTGTGCTGTTAGCCTCGTAGCTTTGGCGCTAGCGAGCTCACGTCCAAGTCTCTCAGCACTATACCCGGCGACGGTGTGATCAGCGCCGCCGCTGTTTGCTCTCGACCGCCGGTACCTGTGCGAGTGTCATCCGCGAGGCTGGAGACAGACACGGCCAGCCACGTACATGGCGCGAGCCCGGGACGGTCATTACATGTGGCATCGGATAAATGTATGCGTGGCACCGGACAGCCGTGAGCGGTTGAGATGCAAAACGTTCCTCGTCATGTTAAAGCCACTTCCTCGTTAGTTAGCATTCCGGTGCAGCAGCAGAAAGCAGAAAGCACGGGCTTGAACGAGTCCCCGGCGAGGATGCTGTGCGTGCGCCGCGCGTCCATCCGACTCCAGAGGATGCTAGCGTGGACCTAGCGGTCAGATTTGAGGACTAGCGGGTCATGCATTTACTTTAATGAAAGAAAACAGGCGTCATATGCTCGAGTCAGCTCCCGTTGATGCTGCCTGGCTTTCGTGACGCTATTTAAAAAAAACTAAAAACAGACGAGATCCGTGATTCTGGAGCGCAGATTTTTGGGAAGCACTGCGGGCTAGCAAGCCGGGCAAGTCGGCTACCGATGTCCAGAGACCGGGGATGAGGAAGCAGATATTTGAGCCGGGTGACTCCAAACACACGCGGTCCGGTCCGTAAAGCTTGTGTTCTCTTTATCCAACAACTGTTTTATCCAATTGTTTCCCACCATTATGTCTAGCAGGCTATATTCCTTGAAATGCAGAGTCTCTCCTGGCGGCCTGTGAGTCCCCTGCATCGCCTTTACACAAGTGTCAAGCTACATAGAACAATGACGACGTCGCTTCCGGTCATTGATTTCAAAATAAAATTCCAATTTAATTTAATTTTAAAGTTTTGGCTAGAGCAGGGGTCTTCAACGTTTTTCAGGCCAAGGACCCCCAAACTGATAGAGAGATAGAGCAGGAACCCCCGACTATATATATTGTATAAAATTGTGTTTTATATTAAACTGGGCCTAGTGCCATGTATAAACATACCTCTTGACTGTGCATTCAATACTAAGCTATTCAAATAATACACAGGTTCATATATTCATGTTTTTATTTTAAACATGTGCAAGGTACGTGAGTAGGGTGGCCGTGCCACTGCCATTTAGAAACATACCTTGTCAGCTGATACCAATGCCAATATCAACATTGTCTGTCAATTGCATGATAATCATGCATACAAGCTATTCAAATTGATGTTTTCATTTTAAACATAAATGTGGAAACAAAAATGAGTGCCCATGCATAAACATACCTGTTATCTTGCATACAATACTGAACCATTAAAATAATGGACAGATTCATGTTTGGGGAAAAAAAAAAATGTAAATTGTCTAATCAACCAAAAATTTCGCGGACCCCCTGTTGAAGACCTCTGGGCTAAAGCATAACACACATAATGTTTCTGTATTATTCACACCATGTATTGTATTTTATTTCATATCACTATGTGGTATGCACTGTCATACACAATATTTCAGTTACTTGATGTTTCATGTATATACTGTCTCCTTCAAAATGAATGTAAAAGTGGGGAAACGGGTGAACCAATAAAAATATGGTCGTAAAAATAAACAAAACCTGCATCTATAATTTATCGATGGATTTGTTTGTTTGAGTGTCCAGCTACAAATGGTGCTCAGCCCATGTGGGTTTACAAGACACTGGACTGCAACAACAACCAGGATGGCCACATGACCGATCATAACACCCCGTATACCTGCTCATTGTTCAGCTGAGTTGAGCTAAACATTGTTAACTTAAATACACAAGATGCAGCTGATGATGCCTTTACGGTGGCCTAGAGCAAATATTTGATTGCTACTATTGACCCTTCATTTCCCAACTCTGGTATTCCTACTGGAATAAACTGTTTAGCCCTTTAGGTTTTCTTTGAGGTAATTTGATTAAATACAACTTAATTAAAGATATGCACCATGTGAGAACAATATGAACTAAAAATCTTAAATGCAGGAATCCTTTGTAAGACAGGTCCAGAGTACAGGACTCTTAAGTGTTGATGCATGTTCTATAACAAATTTGCAATTCACCCAAACCAACAGACACAGTGAACCTAGGACTTTTTATTTCAGGGGATGTAAAGCAGCTACACACTTTGCGTACTTGATAATCCAGTTTTCTCTTTGAAAAACAAAACGAATTCAACAGACTGACTTTTCTCGAGAGATGATATTTTATTTTGAAGGCGAACTCTTTTAGCTTGTGGTCTTATTCTGGTGTAGTTTCATGCTGCTTTGCTGCACTCAGCAGTCTAAATGCCAACACTGAGCTACAGCTGCCTTCAATACAGCCGGAATTTTTGGAGTAACCACCTGAGCTCTCATCCTAAACAGAAAGAACATAATTACTATTTGTAGGTTATGTATTTCCCTTCTTTAGTGATATTCTAACTACGAAAAAAATAATATTTCCAAAGGCCTAGATGTGAAATTGTATGAAAAATATGAATCAAATGCATCAAAATGCTTTATATTAATGTAGAAATGATGGGAGTCTCAGCTTTTAATCATGAGGAAAGTTGTTGCTGCTGCAGGTCTATAAATAGATCAGAAACATGAGTTTGAGGGTTGCGCTTAAAATGCTAGTATTGCTTGACTTATACTTCCCAACAACATAAATACTGTAATTATTGGGTCACTTTTGCTGTTATTACTGAACAAAAGCAATAGATGCACTTGGATTTAGACATTTCCGAGGAGCACTTGAAGGCAACAGGTGACGCGCTGTAATCCTCTAATGGGGGAGAACTGTTGAGGATCTGGATGAATCACACCACCTCCACCTCTCACCCCCCTCTCTGCTGCTTGGATTGTCTCACATGTAGCTGCCTACAACCACACCTCTGTGGGACTGTGACGAACAATACCCCCCCCCCCCCCCCCCCAACAACCCACATGACACGGGTTAATCATGATGTGGTTCACATTACAGAGTCCCAATTCTGCACTTAGTTCACTTAGTTCCTCTCCTACTTGCAGTGCTGCTTTTTACATCTCCTTTGTGCTGATACAAATGTACTTCTAATGTTCGAATCAATGCATTTAGCAGATTTCATTGATTGTTTTTTGTTGCCTAATCTGCAATATATTACAATTACTGTACTTTAAATGCTCTTTACAACCCGTACACATCTATACTACTGTCCACACTGTATATATCTCACCTCTGGTGTGTTCATATTTATATTACTGCACTGTTTAGTTCTGCACTGCATTTAGCCTACATTCTGACCGTGTTCACACTGTTTTTTTTGTATATATCTTAGCATATTTGTATCTACCCCTTACTGTTATAAACACACCTCTATACATATGTAGATTCTCTGTTCTGCTTTTTGCAAATGTGGTTAGGTGCTAAGCAGCATTCTGTTGTCACAGGAATATGTGCAATGTCAATAAAGTTAAATCTAATCTAAAAATTAACAGTTTCTTCTCAGTTTACTTGAAATCTGTTATTTCTCCATATTCAATTTACTTTAGTTTAGTGTGTATACATCAATATTTTTCAATATGTTAAAATGGTCAGACATGGCTGTATTTTGTTTGTATATTAAAATATCGATTCATTTTCTTTTCCGTGTCAGCATTTGCTTTTCTTAAAGTGGCTAGCTAAAATTTGATCTCAGCTCATCATATACAACTACAAAAATCACATTTTGCTTGTGATAGTCTTGAGAAATTGATCGTGAGTGTCACAGTCTCCTCTTCTCATCTTTGGCCACAGGCCACCGACACTTGAGAAAATGAATGTCTGAAATGATGGTTTATGGAAACAGTCTTTATGAGTGGTTGGTCCAGTCTCTGTAGGTTTCATATTTTTAACAAAGCTTAAACGAGAGGGATCCACAGAGGGTATATTTAAAAGGGGGTAAACCTGTTTAGAGGAGAATATATTGGTTGACCAACTGTCTAAAATACTGCATTTAAAAACCAAGGGGGAATGCAGTCGGGAGGACAGGTGCATGCTTTTAAAAGTGCAAAACTACCATGCGAAACTGCCAAAAAGAGATGCAAAACTATACCACAGTGGCGCAAAACTACAAAAAAAGAGAATAAACAACCACTAAGAGACACAAAACAACTACAAAGAGAGATGAAAACCCACAAAAAGAGACACAAAATGACCATGGAGTGATGCAAAACATCTACAAAGACATGCTAAACAATCAAAAGTATGTCTTTTTGAATCTGTGGCTCTTGTTTTTATGTGGGGGGGGGGGGGGGGGGCTTTACATGTCTGTGTCAGGTGCCCATTGTCTCATAATCTGTCCCTTTGTCAATCTTAAGGGGACACCCAGACTTGCTTCTCAGGGCCTGAAAGACAACTTTGTGTTTGTGATTAACTTGAGAAATTGATTATTATCGTGTGACAATCTCCTACCGAGTACGGCCACAGCCCACCACCACTTCAGAGAAATGATAGGTTTGTGGTCTCTGGTTCGTTGTTCACTGGAAAGCCAGCCATACTTTCATGTTGTCTTCATCTGTTCGAGATCGTCTCTAGACCACCAGCTCCTCCCTCTCAGTGCTGCTCAAACTCGATGACACTTTTTTTCCCCCTGCTCTCTTAAAGACCACCGTCACCTCACCCCCTCACCACCTCCGGACCTGCTTTTCTGACTTTTAAAAAGGCAAAGCAATAATATTCATGCTCACAGTCAGTTTCACAAGTGCAGGGTGAACAGGCAAGACGAAGGTGAGTGTTCGCTGATGTTAAAATATTCTTTCACTTTATCTGAATATAGGTCTGTGGGTTATTTAATATTGTGTCAAGTTATTAAGTATCCGGTGAACAATTTAATGGTATATCGAGTCCTTTCACATTTATGAGAGCCGTAGTTTAAAACATTGTGTCATCTATTATTGTAAGTATTTTTTCATAGAGCAAATGTTGACCAAAGAGTTGTCATAGTTGTTGAGACTAAACGCAGTTGCAGAAAGATTGGTCGCCGATGGACTGGGAAGGCTTTACAGTAAGGGCTAAATGATGACCCACAGGCTGTTGGGAAACAATGGAAAATGTTTGATTATCTTTGAATTTTGACTAAGTTTACATGAATATTAAAGAGTAATTGATCAGAACTTTTTAGAAGAATAAAATTGGAATAGGGTCTAAAGAGTCTGAAATGTAAACTTGTGCTTAAAAGGAAAAAAATCAATCAGTTCTACATGAAGAAAGTTACAGCAGTCGAAGACGCGAGGAGATAAAAAGATGTAAAACAGTCTTCTGATCCCTAGAAGATAGACCTAATGCCGTAAAACTATACTAATGAAAGTTTGTCAAAATTTACAGCAGATTGAAAAGTGACACCAAGACGAAATTTAGACAGAAATTTGTCAAAATGTTGTTGTCTACAAAGGAGAGAAGCTATGAAAAGACACCTTTTACCAAGATTTTAGATAAAGATGATAATTGTGAGATTGTCCGTAAGTTATTAAGTAGGTCCAGATATAGAGAAGTTTTTATTTCTTTTATATCAAAGATGTATCACTGCATGTTAGCAGAAGGATGGGACATAACATTTTGAATAAAATACTGAGCCAAAGAAATGTCAAACACAAGAGTTAGAGAATAACTTAATGTCCAACGTTGTGTACTAATGAACGGCTTCACTTGCTCATGTTTGTTCAACTGAAACGTTTCTTTTTCAGAATCAACCGTCAGGTTGCATCCATCACCGAACTTAACAGTGACATGACTCTGTTGAATATTTGCGTCTTTGCCGGCCTCGTGCTCTCCCTCCCTCAGTGTTCGTATCAATCGTGCGTAGACGGGACACCCAAACAGTGCACGGATGCAGAATTTGCCCCAGGTACCAATTTGGCCGGGGAAGGCTTTGATATCACCAAAATGGAGCGTAAGGGAGCCTTTGTGCTCAACATGAATCAGTGGAAACGCAAGGATAAAACATGCACCCTGTGCAGCAACCCCTATTTAGAGAACAAAAAGCAAAAGCTCCCGTTGTCAGTGGTGGACTGGAGACCAAAGCAGTCCTGCAGCATGAAAGTGGCCACTACACTCCACCGATCCAGTGAGTCTCTGGTCAGCTCCAGCACCTCTTCTGTGGAGAACAACTGGCAGGCCAATCTAGATGTGAATGTGGGTGAAAAAAGCGGCTCATTGATGCTTGCTGGTACTAATTCTAAACTGGCTGATTACTCCATGGAAAAAACTAAGAACGACAAGTTCAGCTTCGCAAGCCACAGCATGTCCTGTGAGTTCTACAGGTAAGAAGACGAGGAGTGAGAGGAACATTTTCTCCGTACACTTCCCTAGCTCTGAAAATCAATGTAATATTTGTACACTTGTTTCCTATCAGACTGTCTTTTTTAATCTGGTCTCACTGTGAACAGCTACAGAGTGTCCGGCAATCCCAAGTTGCACAGAGAATTTCAAAGAGCAGTGAAACAGCTCCCGAAAATGTACAGCCCTGAACACAAGCAACGATTTTACAAACTGATTGACAACTTCGGCACCCATTACATCACCAAGGTGAACCAAAATTATGAAAACCATGAGCAATTTTGAAAAATGAACAAAGTAATATATTTGCTAATACACTATGTGTTTAAAAATATCACTCCAGGTGAAGATGGGAGGAAGTATTGAATCTGTGACCAGCATCAGGCAGTGCCAGGCCAGCCTGCAGGGCATCAGCATGGAGGAGGCGCAGATGTGCCTGGAAGTTGAGGCGTCCGCTAGCATTAAAGCAGTTACAATTAAAACTGAAGCAAAACACTGCCAGAAGGACACTGAAAAGATGGAAAGTAAGACATCCTTCTCCAGCCTCTTCAACGACAGGTAATATATTTTGTGGCCTTTTTTTGAAATACACTCTTATAAATAAATTACTATTTACAGCAGTTGTTGAAACAACTCTCTCCTCTACAGGTTCACAGAAATAAAGGGGGGGCATACCACGGAGCCAGACCTTCTCTTCTCTGCTGACAAAAACCCATCGGCCTACAAAGAATGGCTGAACACACTGCCACATAATCCAGACATAGTCTCATATTCCCTGGACTCGATTCACGAGTTACTGCCTACTAACTCCCCTGTCAGGAAGAACCTGCGCTCCGCCATTAGCCATTACATCCTGGAGAAAGGCCTGTTGAAGAACTGCAGTAGCAGCTGCCAGGCCGGCATCAAGAGCGACCCACGGGACACCTGCGTCTGCCAATGCCACAATGACCCAGCTGTAAACCAAGACTGCTGCCCGACCCGTAAGGGCATGGCACGGGTCATCATAACTGTACAACGGGCTGCTGGTCTTTGGGGAGACCACTCCACGGCCACGGACGGCTACGTGAAGGTGTCCTTCAACGGACAGATGGTCCGGCGTTCACATATCATTTACAACAACAACTACCCACACTGGGCCATGATCGTCGACATGGGCTCCCAGGATGTGTCCTCAGGGGTAAAAGTGAGATTTGAAGTGTGGGATCAGGACAGCAACTGGGACGACGACCTGTTGGGAGCATGTGAGAAAATTCTGTCTGCTGGAGTCAAGGAGGATCTGTGTAACCTGCAACATGGCCAGCTGTTCTACAAATTGGAGGTGAAATGTGCTCCGAGTCTGAGCGGAGCTACATGCAAGGACTACAAACCTTCACCTATGAGTCAAAGTCTGAAGAAGTTGTATGTGTCTCGTCATGCACATCCTATTCCAAAGGCCATCCTGTTAGAGATGGGTGTGTTTGTGGATGAAACAAGCTCACACAGAAACCAGAGTCTTACTGCTGAGATTTCAAAGTTTGATGTGATATAACATCCGTGTTTGGCTTCACTGATGCTTACGTAGCCAAATCAGTCTTTGTATGCATCTATAAAGGTTATTGAAATAAAACTTCACCCGTAACTGGCATCCCTTGTTCATTTTCTGCTGATTACAAAGAATGAGAAGTTTGTCTGTTGGGGAATTATGTTTTATGTTTTGACAAATCGGCTGCAACTCAATTATATAAAATGCTCAGTTTTTGTTTCAGTTTAACTTACATTTAAGTCTAAAGTTTGTGTATGCATGTGTTCGACAGAAGAAGATTGTTAATGAAGTCTCTGAGAAATTGACATCAGCAAACAAGACCCAGATGACTGAAATGTATTGCTAAAATGTTTAAAACATTTTCAAAATTTGAATAAAAGCAGTGGCAGAAAAGATACTGTTGTTTTTATGTACTGTGTCTGTGTATTTGTATCATATAGTACTAATTGTGCTGTAGATACTGGCCTTGTCTTTCACAGGACAGCAAAGCATATGCATCTAAAAGTTCTTGCAGCTTTCAAAATGTGAGTTTGATTTAATGCAGCTTTTACTTGTCAATGTATTCATGCATCATTCTTTACATTCTTTACAAAAGAACATGTTTGCAGATTGTACGTATTGTGAATTTGTTGTAGCATTTTATCATCCATATATACAATATCATATTTTATTGAGTCATTTTGACAGGATGTTTGTTTAACCAGAATAAAAGCATAATATCTGGACTGTGCGTAGTATTTGATGTTTTATCTCACTATCATACTTGTGTTGCGTTTGTCTTCGGCAGTGTTGCCTGACATGAGAAAGGAAGTGGTAAAACTTCCTGTGCACAGATGTGGTCTTCGCTGACGCTATTGCATAGAACAATGCGTGCATGTTTTTACTCAGAAGCTTCTATTCAGCATAATTTGACACATCATTTATTGGATTAAAACAGTAAGTATTTTAATATATATTTCAAAACATTGAGGCAAATTTCTTGCACTTCACAAACATTTATGTTCATCAATCCCCACCAATTAGTTCAGTGTTGACAGAATACGACTGGTGGGGCACAAACAAGACAAATGTCCACTTACAGAAAAAAGACATGGAGGTTAAGAAAAATAGAGCAAAAGACAAAACAGACAACACAACAGGACTGACACACATAAAAAGCTTTAAAAACATTACACTGAACACATTATAGAAATGATCCACTTGAAGAAGTCCAGGTCAATTGAATTAGCCTGGTTAAAGACAAAGACAAAGAGGACAGGGACAAAGAGGACAGGGAGGAGGGAGGACACACATTTAATTGCTTGATGACAAACACAAGAGCGCAGCGGCAATGAATCATAGAATTCCTAACCTTGGTGGAAGCTTTTATAGTTTTATGATTTTTTAACTGGACCTTCATGCACCAATTGTAAACCTTCCTTCATTCTCACCTTTGTATCCATTTCTAAGGGCACCGTTCACGTCGCCATATTTGCCAGCTTGCTCTCCTGTGAAAGGATCAACCCAGACCAATGTTAGAAATGTGCTCAGAAGGAAACTGCAGCAGCAAGAAAAAGAGGTTTGACTGCTCGGTTAAACTTGCAACAACGAGTTTGGACTTTATTAGAGGACTCAGCCCATTCACTCTGCAGGCCCTATGCCCTTGAGTGGAAAATAATCCATAATACATCCAGTTGTACTTTTGACGTGACAGCAATTTAAGTAAAAGTACATGTTCATTGCATGTAAAAAAAACTCGGAGTACAGAGTTCATTTTCCAAAAATAGCTGTACCTCGTTTCTTTCACTCTCCAAAAAAATGTGTATGTTTGAACAGTTGCACAGTAATATTTAGACACGTGCAAAACTGCAAAAATAATTAGATATGACAAAAAATGTGCAGTACACTCTGTGCTGCCACTGTAATATAATGCAAGAAGACATGGCTAATGAGGTGAGTGGAAGTTGATCATAAATGAGGACGTCTGTGGGTTTCTTGCTTACCCAAGGCATCTTGACTTGCTCCTAGCTGCGCACCGTAACCTTATCAAACACAAGCAAACATTTTTACAACAGACAAAATACATTCATGATTTTCATCACTTTGCTGATTACAGGGGTAGCTGGGGAAATGTGCACAGCTGAAGGGTACACTTCAAAATGTAAATCTCAATAATTCAAGACAAACCAGTACTAAAAATACTAATGATTACTGTCATGCTCGTCCAGCCACCTCTGTGAATTGCAATGTGATGTGCTGGTGTGACAAAAGACACACAGTAGGGGTGTTGTGCATCGTGTGAAAGGGTGTGTGTGTGTGTGTGTGTGTGTGTGTGTGTGTGTGTGTGTGTGTGTGTGTGTTTATTTAGGTGAGAGAATGCATGAAAATACACCTGTTTGCTGAGCGCCATATCCTGCTGCAGCTCCTGAAACAACACAAAACATGTAGATAACTCGACTTCAATAGGGGGCGTCATGACAAAGAGAAATATTGTAAACAGAGACACAGCTCAGCCGCAAAGATAATCTTATCTCCGATCATGAGACATATATCTGGTGTCCTTCTCATGGTGAACAACTCATGTGCTTATTTTTTGTGTTCTTAACTAGCATTGTTATGTTTTCTCTATTATCTTGTTTGACTGAGGGCTGCAACCTCAGTGGGATTATCACACCCTGCTGCTTCAGAGAAACAGCCAAACTGTTATTTTTCCATCAAACAGTTGTTCACACTTTATAGTTCACACACACACACACACACACTCATTCTCACCATATTTGTTGGCGGTTTTGGCACCTTCAGCACCGAGGTTGAGCTGCTGAGCAGGATACGGGTAGCCACCATCACCTGGGGGGGTGACAAATACGTTACTTATTCAACTGTTCTGGTAGCCGTGGAGTTTTTAACTAACATGATGGTTGATTGTAGTGTAACGAAGTGAGGCTGTTGTATTTCGTTGCTGGAGTTTATTCCTTTTAATGAAGGACAAAATTTCAGCTATAAATGTCAAATAAACAATACACATCAAAGTGTCCTGATATACAAAAACAACAAAGAGGTGGAGGCAAGAATGTGGAGTCCATTATTTTACTTTGGCGTGTATAGATTACACTTTCTGTTCGCATTCTTGCAGAGAGTTACACGTCTGTGAGGTAGTCTTGTGGCTAGAGCCAGCAGTCAGTTAGCTTAGCGTAGCAAACAGACTGGAATCGGAGAGAAAGAGGTAGCAGGCCCAAGAAAAGATAACAAAATCCTTCCAGCCTACTCTTCTGAAGCTCACTAATTAACATGTTGTATCTCGTTAGTTTGATCCATACAAAACCCAAAGTGTAAAAACAATAATTTGCCGTTTTACATGGAATTATGTACTGCTGTAATTCCCAAAATGTCAGACTATTCAGTTACATTTTCATTACATGTTGTAGTAGAACAGTGGCCTAACAGTTATGTTTAGCTGTTTTTTGAAAATAGTCATGGTGAAACATTGTATAGTGATATTTGTTACCTGGCTTTACATGAACAATGTTGTTCCTTAATTTCATTGTCTTCTGTCTCGATCACCAGGTGATGCGATGGTTCACGTTTACACTGTGATCTGTGGCCTTTTGCTTCTATCTTTATAGTCTATCTTTTTTATCAGTTGGACATCCTGGATATCTCCTTCAAATACATATTGTAGACATTTCTGTCTACTTCTATCTGAAAACGCTTTTCATGTTTTACAAAAACTATATAATATGTATTTAGGGACTGTAGTTAGTGACAGAGTGGGCTCCATGGTAATGTAGCTCTGACAGCTTGACAGAGTAGCAGCGGGGGGCGGGGCTTAGCAAAGGGTGAATTGAAGTTGCTAACACATGCAGCTCTTACCCTCCAGTCCAGAAGGAATCACTGGAACGTTACCATAAGGAACCTGAGCTCCTCCTGCAAGGAAGAAATCAGATGGGCAAACGTGACTCATGCCTCTTCTCTCTTTTAATCTGCACATGCTATAAACCAGCTCTGTGCTATCCACCAGTTCAAATCTGACTCATGCATGGAAAGCCACATCGACAGAAGCCTGACTAATAGTGTGACAGAAGGATGAGGTCATTGTCAGCACTGCTCACCATATTTGCCACCAGTTGAGTCGAGTCCTGCACCAAGTGCTCCTGAAAGAAGACACAAGGGGCTTCAGTGACAAACAACACAGATGGTATATTCATACAGAGCTCCCTTTGGTGAATTGTAGGTTATTTCCCTTCAGCTTGATACAACCATTTCTCCAAAAGTAATAGATTTCGCTGAAATGTGGTCGACAGATATTTTTCGCTTTCGCTTTCATGTTGTTTTCTGATTAAAACTTTTTTGCCATGTATTATATAATCAACTAATACATTACTATGAACACACTGCAGCCTTCTCGGGAGTCATTCACACTTCTAGTATTTCAATGTGTTTATTTATAACAGTGTTTGGCAGCCAGAGGAACATACAGTGTAATCTCTGATGCTGCTACAATCATTAAATCTCTTACCATATGCTCCCTGTCCTTGTCCAGCATAGCCTCCTGTACCGAGGGCTGGAAAAATCAGAAACAATATAATGCAGGTGAGACACTGTTCATCCATTAACTGATTCACACCTTTAAATTAAATAGTGTAAAAAGCATCTACATGAGCAGGAAGTCAGAAACCACCAGATTAAACTGGTCAGTTTCTATAAATAAGAGACAATAGCTACACCCAGTGGATAACACTGGACATGTGATCTTCCTTTAAGGCCTCTTATTTTATTAAGCTGTAATGTGTTGCATATTTAAGCATCTACGGGTTAGTGCCATCACCGATTACAGGTTTGAGCAGGTTATGACTCCGCAAAATTGTTACCTTTACGCTTCCCTGATTTGTTCTCAGCACCGTCAGCTAACTCTGAAGGGTAACCAAGTCCTGAAACATAGCTCTAATTAGCATTATGATTATATCTGTGAGCTAATGACCCTTGAAGTAGTCCTCCTTAATCGCACATATTTTTCTTTAATTGACACTCACCAGCCCCGTGACCATTGCTGTAACCATTTCCATAACCTGCTGAGAGACGGAGATATATGTTAAAAACATTTTAAATGAAAAAAGGAATTCAAAGCAAATCTTTTCAACTGCATTTGACATTTCTGACTGTACCCAGAGCCAAAAGGGAAAGGAAATCTTCAAGAGAGTTCATTGCATGCATGTCAAATACTTGTAGACAAAGCTTTTGTACCAACATCTCAGAGAAAGAACAAAGACAGCCACTAAACACAAAAGATGAGCCAGTCTGAACTGAGTATCAACACTCCTGTCAGTGACGGCTTTGATGCAGATTCCCTCTGACACCAAACAGAATGAAGAGTGATCCTCTTCATCATTCAATGCAGGCAGACAATTTACATTTCAAGTCTATGGTTTTGTTTTTTATATTTCTGTGTTGCCATCCGTACTCGCAGAGTGCACAATTTGACTAGTAGAATTTGAATTCCTCTGTGCGTGGTCTGATGAGTCGCCACTTACCGAAGCCATTGCCTGCCATGGCACCCAGGTATCCTGTTGCTCCCTCACCATAGCCTGTGAAAGCACACATTCAAAACATATTGTATGGGACACACACTCTCACTACTTCTGCATTTGTTTAAAATACATAAATATTGTATATTTAATATCTGGTCATTTTAAATATATTTTGCCATGTAGAATAATGGCATTTTCATTTTGCACAAACCATACAGTGGGCCATGAATTATTTGAGGTAATATTCCACCCATGCGATGAGCCCTTCACAAGAGCAGCCCCTCTACTCCATTGTCTTCACATCAATATTTAACTTGGAAAGTAAAAATATTGACTTCCAAGCATACAAAAGAAGAGGAAAAGACATCCACAGGAAGACAATCGGAAGATAGCTGAAATGGTTTGTGAGTGATCCTTTGATTTTTAAAAGCGGCATCAATTATTCACCAGAAAGGAAACAAAGACACTGAAGCAGCTTCTCCTCTGACCTTTAAAGAAAGGTGAAGATGGACTCAAACGCAACTCATTTCATTTCTAGGAAGACTCACAAGCAAATGATCGGTTTACAAGGCAAAGTAGGAGTAACAGCTGGTTTTCTGCTGGGTGACACGATCTACTGTGCATCCTCGGCCCCATTCAGATTCTCACAATTACAATTCAGGTGGAGAAAAATCCTGATTCTTTTGTTTTCAGATAAACTCAAACATTTGCATAAGGTCATTAGGTTTGTGGAGGAGGCCCTTAAGAATCAAAAGAGACAGTCCTTCCCTGCAACACCTACGGGATACTCACCCTGTCCAAGAGCAGCAGCAGCTGAGATGGATTTAAGAGAAAGAGAGAGTTAGGAGTTAGTTTAAAAGGGGAAAAACATGTGCGCATAAACCTTAAATTACTACAAAGAAAAGAAAAATTAAAGAACATTTACCTTTGCCAGCTGCACCCCCCAGGTATGCTCCCTGACCCAAACCTGTAGGCAGTGCATGAGAATCCTTTATCACAGGTAGTGTAACATCAGCATCTCTATCAGCTGACAAGAACTGTTTCCTGTGTGATGCGTCAGTGGCCAACATTACCTGGTCCGTAGCCCCCAGCGCCCAGGCCTGCTCCCAGATAGTTTCCTGGTCCTCCAATATAACCTGTGGAGGAAGTCAACACAAGCTCAGCCAGATGATCAGTGATTTGTTGTTGTGGGCTGGAGGAACATGATCCCTGATTTTATTATTATAAAACACCAGTGCCAACATTTATAGAGGAAAATCACTGCTTTTGGTTGAAAGTCGGGTATAAATCAAAATCACGTTTTTTAAACACATGATGAAACCAGGACATAATATGCCGCCTCATTCACTTGTTTCCATATACAGAAGATACAGAAGCTTCTGTTTTTAATGGAGTGTTGGACATGTGCGGCTGACAGTGGAACAAAAAACAAAACACACACATAATAGATTTCAACATGTTTGTCGTGGTTGGATGGTTCAGTTGCATCCTCTCCACAGGACACTTTCCTGGACTGAATCCCCAAAAACCACAACACCAGATGCTTACGCTTCTTTCAGCATCTCTTTATAACATCTGTGGATCAAAACACTTATTTCTCCTTGTTGTACATATTTTCATCTCTGTCTTTTATATCTCCCTCTTTTCCTTCTCGTCTTCCAGTAAATCACTTTGTAAACTCTGTTATGAAAAGTTTTATTAAACTAAAACTAATAAAAGAAACATACACAATAAGACACAGAGATGTCATTGGAGGTATTAGGTGTCACCATTGCTTCCAGCCGAACTAAGAACTACAGTGAAAAGACTTTCTAGAAACAAAGAAATCATTGAATCAAGGACAAACTGCACCCGATGTACATGTTGTACCTGTAGATACAGTTTAACATGCACCAGCCATCATAATAGTGTGATGTGACGGTAAAGAAATGACCAACGCTGACTTTAAGAGCTCTGCTCTGAACCTCTTTGTCCTGACAACTACATCAAAGATTAAGAGATCATCACCTGAATCGACCATAAGAAAATATGAGCCTGTTAATGCACTGACCAATGTATTAGTGAATGAATATCCCAAAGCTTTCACAAACAAATGAACCAAGGACAATAGAAATGTGCCGTCGTTTTTGGCTCTGGGACTTTAAGCTCTTGAAGGAGGATCAGACAGATCGGACAGCAGACTTTCCTAATTCTTAGAAAATCCTTTCAAATTAGGATGTATTCGACTGTAAATCACACATGAAAGCAATGTAAAAATAAATACGTGGCATAGCCGATATTAAAGTATGTTTAAACATGCTCAGCGAGATATAAATGGCTCTCAGTCAGGACTAAGTTCAATATGCAACACAAGAAACAAACGAGCGCTACTTCTAGCACTCAAAGGTCCTGTGCCAGTTGATTTAGTATATTCAAAGGCCACACCCATCCTGCTACCGAGAAACATTCAAATTTTACAACAGAAAAATAAAATGTTCCTCCTCCTCCTTCGTTTTCTTTTTTTTAAAGCAGTGAGACTCAACTTCACAGTCTATCGTCAGTAAAGAGCTTCAGAGTTCTGTTGTTATTCTCACGTAGTTTGTGTTTTCAGGGGACAGAGATACATTTCTTGAAAGACTAACAGGGGCCTTGCATTGCTGCTGGCAGCTGAAGACCCTGACCCACCAGGTAACAAAATTATTCAGTAAAAATAATCTATTTTATTTCTAAATTCACTAAAGATTAGTTCCTTTGGTCAGCATGCTTACTCCTGTGATGTTACAGGCACTGACTTTGGGCCAAATAATGTTATAAACACACTAAGACAGACTCACAAGGACATGCAGGAGACAGTTTATATAGTTCAATATTCTCTGGCTTCAACCTCACAATGATTAAGGCTTGATGATCACTTTAAATCTCCATCCATGAAAAGGTGATAGTATACAAATACACCACTCAGCATGCCAAGCAACACACATACAGGCCAAACGTTTCACCGCCGGTCACTCCAGCTGCTGGCCCGTGACATTAAATCCACAACAACCATCATAAAGCAGCATATGTACTGTACATATCCTGAAGAAAACAACAATAATTATTGACTGGCTATTCGTTGTGCGTCGCTGATCCCAGCTAACAAACTATTCCAAATACAGACAAAGATCATCCATGCATTGTAGCTTCAAGCTGTATATCAACACACATTGTTGTGTATGTTTAACGTGTGTCCACAAATATGCACCAACGTCGGCTGTAGTTGGCTATGTGCTGTATATATGTTGTAATGTTGTATTTTACCACTTACTGTTGAAACTAGACGGTTTGTCACTCTTGGACTAGAAAAGCAGATTTGTTTGTTGAATCATTTGGACAATAAGTTCCTGTTTGTTTTCTATTGTCTATTATAATGGGCGCTGCACAATGCTTTGTTTAGTAAGATAAATACAGATATTGATTTTGTGAATATGGATTATGTAGAGTTTGCTGTTCACATACAAAACATTTAAATTAGCTAGTTATTTGGAGAAAGCCTGAGAAATGAGAAAACAAAAAACCTTTATCAGGATAACCTGTAGGCTTGTAGCTGTTCATTTCAGTTCATTTGAAAGTTTTCCACATAAATGTGTTATTTAAAAGAATAAAGAAGTACTTTGTATTGTTGTAACATTTGTGCTCTTTTGTTTTTGTATATGTAAGATGATGCATGTTTTGTCTTGTAACCCCATGTGGGATGGGACAGATGTTTGGCATGATGCAGAAATAAAAACTAAACTAAAGTCTAATCACGGCTTAAACCACAACGGCACAAATTAAACACAAAGAGACATGCAAATAGACCTCAAGGCAACAATAAACCAAACGATTAGGACAGAACAAGACAACAAGGAAGCAGCTATTGCCTTTAGCATCCTGGTGAACAAGGTAAGTAAAGGATCAGCATAGGAACTGCTTCCAAATAGGTCATCAAATCTACATTAATGAACAGGTAATAACAAATGTAATAAATTCTGAATCATAAAGCAAACAATGCTTGTATTTCACATGTGTATTAAACTCTCATGTGGCTCCAGATTACATTTACACACTTTAATTTACACTTGGCTCCTTTTATAGTCAATAAGCCAGATAGGAAATCCAACTGTTTGTCCTGGTTTTCCCATAATTGCTAAACAGACCATATACCATCATCTCTCAGCAGTGTGGAAATGAGGAATTATTAGTTATAAGTCCAATAAAAACACTTTAGAAGAGATGGAGACTTTCCAAACAGGCACCTGAAAAAATTGGGTCACTTATTGAATCAAGAAACAATTTCAAACAGAGGTGGTGAAATAAATATATATAATGACTATATTAGATTTGTAATTAAGGATTTGGATAACTGATAGAAAGTGGAATTTGGTGGGAAAATATATTGTAGATCTGAAAAATGTACAAAATGACAACATTATGGTGGTGTATAAAGACAAAGCTTTGCTCTTACTTGTTGCCTGGTCATTCCTCCCAGTCTGTCCTGGGATAGATAGAGCTTTTGACTCTCTGACATCACGTTCGGCATGGGAAAGGTGTTTTACTTTCTGACCATCAGCAGTAAAGGTTTTTGCTTCATGCACTTCTACTGAGGCGATGCCTAAACTTTGGGTTCCACTTGCACCTGGGATCACTGGTCCATGGCTCCCGCCTCCGTGTGCTTGAAGATTTAGAGAGCCATGACTATGGTCTACAGAAAAAGTCCCACGGATTCTAGGCCCACTTTTGTCTTTAGCCACAAATCCAAGGTCTTCGACGCCCTGGCCTTCTGCTACAGGAGATAAATAGCTTCTGGTTCCCTGACCTTGGGGAAGAGAGAATACATTGCTTCTGCCATCTTGAGTTTGTGAAAGAGGCCGTTGATAGGTTCTCTCTCTTTGTGCTTGTGGAATTGAAATTCCAAGATGTTTGCTGTCCTTGCCAACATGAGGCTGAAGCACTAAACCTTGAGTCCTCTGTGCTTCTGAACCCAGATGCTCCTGGTGACTGATTCCCAACAAATGTGACAAATCACGAGTGGGTCCGCAGTTCGGGCCTCGCTGATTTGGTTGGATAGCTGAATCATAGTCTCTTGCACTCTGGACCTGAGAGGAAGCCAAACCCAGACTTCTGGTGTTGTCTCTAACTAGAGGCAGCTGCTGTCTTACACCTAGTGTTGCTCCATGGTTTGCTGCGCCCCTTCTTTCTAAGACCGTAGGCTCATAATGTTGTCCTCCTTGTGCTTGTGAAACAGCTAGACCAAGACCTTTACTCGATGATTTGACCGATAGATCATGGTTTTTGATCTCTCGTCCATGTGGCAGTACAGCAGGTCTAAAGCCAGTTTCTTCCTGCAAATGAGGATCAGTTGGTATATCGCTTCTCCTCATGTTGGGCATTTCAGCTCCAAGAGTTATGTCTCCATACGAGGGACCAATTGCTCTGCTCTTTTCTCTCTTCAGATCTTGAACAGCTTGGCCCAGATTGGCCATCTGATGTCCACCCAAATCTGCTGCAGACACACCTGGCAGAGAAATAGCATCATGCATTCACGATGTCTTGGTTGTGCAGAGACAACAGTGTTTTTTTGAGGGTCAACAGCACACCGCAGTGGCCAGTGGCAAACATGTCTACTGTATTCTATTAGATGAGTGTATAAGAGCATTCAATGCAATATAACACATCATCCAAAGTATAAGCAGTACTCAAATGGAGATAACTCAAGACCAAACGGAGATAAGACAACATCCATTATGGCCTAAAATCAGTCCAGTGTCAAAGGACAGAATCATCACCATAATTAGGAGCTGAGACAACATACAGCTGAAGCCACACTTTGAAAGCACAGTCATAGCGCTTCTCACTGAGTCAGAGCAATGACATCAACACATAACACATGACAGCAAAATGCCATAAAAAGACACCAGTGTTACAGCAAAAGGAAAAGACGCCACCGGACTCATCAGTGTGTGACGAAGACAACTGATGAATAAAAGCTTAGTAAAACACTGGTGGGGGATGAAGACAGAAACCTACAGTAACCAGCAAAAGTTTTAAAAGTGAAAAATATTTGCAGTTTCACAGATTTTTCTTTAAACTATGCATGCATTCTAAAACCCAAAAAACTGGGAAGCAGAACTGTGACCACAATAAAGTAATACATTTTAAAATCACAGTAACCTGTTATGCCCCAAGAATTAGGCTTATGTGAATATTTGGTTTTGTCCCCATTAAATCAAATAAGTGAGCAAAACTCTAAGATTCTAGCAAAATACAGCTTTCACAGCATAAGAGTATCACCTTAATCGTATTCTAATCAAGTTATTAGTGTGTATTTAGTTTGCATAACCTATTTTCCAGCACTAAGTACTCCACAACTCTCATTAACTTTCAGACTTTAAACTGTGGTAATAAGAGCTGGGGAACTCATGCAACATGCAACATAGATGAAACACTGACAGAAGAACACAGTCAAACATCAGACCTGCTGTGCACACAAAATAACAACAGAGGAGCTGATGATAATAGTACAGTAGATAGATATGACTTCATGCAAACACAACGTTAGCATGAACTCGACGTCAGTGAATCACAAGACACCAGTTCCACAGAGGTTACACACGAATACAAGACGGAACAAAGACAGACACAGACCGACAAACACAAACACCGCAGGTTGCTGTGGTGAAGGTTTTACCAGGTTTTTGTTGCTTAGCCTTCTGTCCAGTGGGATACCCAAGTCCAATTCCTAATGATGGCAGACAGACGGACTGTAAATGATTTCACTCAACATGCTAACTTACAGAGACACCCATTCCAACGCTGTGGACAGACCAGAACTGGCCCTGACCAGTTTTAGTTGGAGCCCCTTGCATCGCAGCCATTTCAGCCACCAATCATTTTGTTCATACACTCACACAGAAACTGCTGAGCTTTACATCTTTGAGCTTTAGCTATGCAGATCACACTTAAAACTGTATTTCTCAAAATGTTATAGGTTATTCCACCTGAATCTCACCTGTATAGTCTTTCCAATCTCTACACAATGAGTTTAAGGTGAGAGTAGGCCTAACTGATGTTAACTACAGCTATCTATTAGCTATTATGTGACGCACCGGGGTGATGCCACGGCAACACACAAAATAGGGCCTATTTAATACCTAGTTATGTTGTTGTGGGCTTTTGTAATTTTCAAAATAATAGTATTAGTAAAAAAATAGTAAAAGTTATTTATTTATTTTGTATTAATTTTTTCAGGCCCCAGCATTTGCCTGCACCGTCTATGCCAAGGCCCAGCTGTGGGCCAGACAAGTCTATAGTCTTAAAGCTTGTTTGCAAAGATCTGCATCTCTGTAATGGCAGATAAAAGGCCCTCAGTCCAGTGGAACAGGACACGTGTAATATTAAAGAAAGCTGTTGGACATGGTTTCGCAAGATTACTCAACTACCTTTAAATGTGATAATAAATAATCTGATTATCACATTGTTTTCTGTGCAATCTGATGAACCTGTTTTTATCCAGAACCGACAGCTAAGGTGTGTGTTCATGGCAGGAGCGATGGTTTGGAACATAAGGAAATACCCTCCAGCATACAAAGTCGAGGTGAATGGACAAAGTAATTGGTTCTGAGGTAAGACCTGATTCATCACTTACCTGGTCGGGCTACAGGATAGCCAACGCCGGCTGAAGCCCCATATCCTGGCAAGAAAACAAAAAGCCAAGTTCAGAGGACGTGGGGAAAATCTGTAACGCTGACAAGCACTCTGATTACATCACTAGTGCCCTGGGTTTTGTTTCTTCTGTTTTACAAGGACAGATCGTTTATTTCCTGAGATGCAATATGCCTCTTATATCACGTTCACAGACAATGACAGAGCGCCACTTAGTGGAGAGATTCATCACACAAACGAGCAGAGGGCTTACAGAGAGTGCAATTCACTTTATATACTCTCATTCAGACAAACAATGTTTAACAAAACAAGTGTAATTACTTACCTGGCAGAGTGCCAAGGCCAGCACCATGAACTGGAAAGTCACAAAAACGTTTTATTTACAAAGATTTCCACAGCTAAAGACACACACACATATATAACTGTTGTGCATATGATAATATAGAACATTGATGAATATAATATATCAAGTGGATTATAACATTATTAACTTTAATCAGTCTTACCACGTCTCCCTCCATGGCCAAAACCAAGTCCCAGTCCATTGTTTAGTCCAGTCCCCATTCCCATTCCTGTACCCAAAGCGGCACCTGCAATCGCAAGATATTATGTCAAAAATGTTATTAATAAACTAGTTTCATTATCTACATAGAGCAAATCAGTAATCAGCCACAGGATAATAAAAAGCCAGTAGGCTGTGAGAGCTTGATAAGTGGTTATAATGATGTACCATAGGCTCCCTGGGCTCCATATCCACCCTGCCTCAGGCCGGCTCTACCTAATCCAAGAGCTCTGTAACCTCCTGCGAAAACAATCAAAAGCACGTATTTCACATTGTTGTTTAAGCAGCAGAGTCTGACAAAAAGTATCATCATTCAGACTTTAGATGCACAGATTGTTTCTCGGCATCAGGACTGAAGGGAGTGTTATTTCACTTGGTAATTTACCTAAAAGGATAGAAAACACTCTTAAAAGGTTTAAAGGACATTCATGTAAAAAAGGTTAAACTTCCTGCTTTGCCAGTTGGCAATCCTGTGCTCTGTAAAGCTTTGTAGGTGTGCATCTCATTTTTGCCCTGCCTCTGAGAATTGATTTGGTCTTAAGACGTCTTACCAACACCAAGCTGAGCCGCTGGGTACCGTCCAACTAAGATTTAAAGAAAGAACAAACGCAAACATTACTCATCTGAAGTGACAGTAATACAAGTCAATGATATGCGCAGGAAGTTAAACAGAAAGTTGAGCATACTTCCAGTCTTCATTGCTTTGGTGCCATATCGGCTCCCCAGTGCTCCGAGGGCACCTGCAACTGAGAAAAAGTGCAAAAAGAAACAGTCGATGATTTTATTACACAATTTAATGTCCGTTAGCTGTGTATTAGTATTCGTCTTAAATTGAAGCAATAATGTGGACCCTCGGGAGATTCTTTTAAATATGTCTAACACATAAGTGATTTCACATCTGTAAATGCTACAACATGCAGGTGCATGTTCCCTACAGCACATTTGTATGTGATGGAGAACACACTACACCAGTGGTAAATTCAATATGTTAACACATTGCAAAGAATAGTACATGTAGACATGTGCTCTTTAGTTGTTCTCCTGGCTTATCTGTAAATCTAAAGACTTGCACAGATAACAATGCACACAAAAGCACATTTGTTCTTCAGTCATTAGTTAACCAATTGGTTTAACAGTAATGGTTAATGCATGCTAAGACAACCACTGACCTCCAGGTCTTACTCCAACGCCAACACCTGACAAAAAACAAAACACAGACAGGGAAAGGGGAGACAGACACAAATATTTAAAGAAAATGTTTCCAGGAGTTAATAAAAGGCCTATGGCAAAGTAATTAAAACACATGTGCGTGAAAAAGTTATAAACATTTAAAAGAAAACTTGAGACATACCTCGAGCTGGCAGCACTCTCCCCCAGGATACAGTTTGAGGTCTAACTCCTGAAAAATAAAATATAAAAACACTCTAACATCGTACAACTGGTGGGGGTTTGACAGCTCATGCAGTATACAATAGACCAAAAGAATAATGTCCTTAATACAATTAAAATCAGATAATTAAATAAAAAGTACACAAAATCTTTATGAAAATTGCCTTTACTAACTACTTGAACACTATCCCCAATAAGTTGAGTATGAGAGCCATATAGAATATATAAATAACAATACTTCAAACTACTGAGTATTACAAATGCCACTAGTGTCTCGTGAATACTGTCACCAGCCCTGGCAACCAACAGGCGAGGAGAGAGGAACAGATATCCATTGATGGAAACAGAGGGTGAGACAAAATGGAGCGACTGTGCTGAGTCTGTTTGTTCTTCTCACGTTTGGTCGTCAAATTTGACCCGCCTCTGCCACCTTTTCATGGCCTCCTTTGATTCAAAGAAATTAGATAATGTAAACCGCAGTGACCCACTGATGGTGCAGCCCACGTAGTACAGTCGTTTTTTTCTCTCCCTCAGTCTCACAGACATGATATTTAACAAGTGAGTGAGAGTGAATCACTGGAGATTCGTCAGAGCTTTAAAGGTGAAATCATACTGCTTTTGAAATTATGACGGGACAACTTATCGTGACAACAGCCATAACTTATGAATACTAAGTTGTGTACATGCAACGGAAATGTACCAACAAATATTACAAGTTTGAGCAGAAGTAACCAGACTTTGCTTTGCCTTTTTGATAGAAGTCATTTTTGTTCCACTTTAACAAATATTTCAGTTTTATAGCAATATTATCTTTTTAAACCTGATGATTGTATCTTTCTCAACCAAGAAGCTAATTAGAATATTATTACACAAAAGTGAAAAGTATCCATAAAAAACTTAAACTCCATCAGATACATTTGATCATTTTCAGTGATTCACTTGTTCTAATTAACACGAGAGGCCATTAGGAAGAAGAATTAATAAGGAATTGGATTTTTTCAACAACAGCACAGAACATGGGCTGACATGGTGTTCAAGACATTAAAGATGTTAAAGTAATAATTTCATAGCTGAAGAAAACGTATTATTAATCTGTGATTTTAGTATACCACCAGTGTTCAGTCTTTACTTGTGATATCCTGAAGTTTTTCTTACCGCCTTGCAGAGTTTGCTGAGCCAACCAGAGAACCAGCGAGGTCTGGAGCAGAGCTCGAACCAGCATGATGGAGGAGATCGGGAACACAAAACAGAACAGAGCAGCACTGAAGGAGAGCAGAGAGACCGACTGATGGACAGATGAACGGAGAGATGGACACTTAAAGCACCACTACTCCCGATGTCTTATATATGGTACTCTCTTTGATACACTCCTACTGCCCAGTCCTGCCCTCTGCACACACACACACACACACACAGGTTTGATTGGGCAAAGCCAAAGGCCCATTTTGGCCCATTTCCATTAGCTGAGAATGCACACACACGCACACATGGGAACCCTCAATGTTCTCCCTTAACCATCTCTGTGTTTGGCATGCCAAACACAGAAAATATAAGGTTTGTAGGAGTCCGATCACATTAAGCTGATGGTTTATTGTAGAATCATTTACATTTTTCTAAAAGTCTGTCTTTGACTTTTTTCTTGGGTAAAGATCAAATGGTTTTCTGCCACAGTAACAAGTGTAGGGAAGATCTAGAAAAATCTAAAATCCCTTCAGAAGACTAAAAGCCAGAGAGGAAATGTTTCGCTGTCAAGACGGTGCTAAAGAACAAACATCTGCAAAGTGTCTGTCTGACTTTCCTGCCACTTGTTATCTGGCTTTCCATACACACAAAGAGTCACAGTGTATTTGCCACATACACATGCAATATGTGTTGTGAACTGCAACGAGGCATGCTCCAAAGGAAAAGCACTGATAAAACGTTTTAGTGAAGTACAAGTATGCAATGTGCAGAGCAGAGCGAAGGATTTGATGAGGACAATGAGCTAGACAGAGGATGCACATCAGGTCAGTGGACAGTTGACCATCCAGTTAGCATGAGGAAAAAGAAGCTTTTTCTTTTCTCTCTGTATTGGGATTGTGACTACGTCTGTGACTTCATAATCTAGCGCTGGTTCTGCACTTTCCCTCTATTAGGATGCTCTCCACAGCACCACAGTAGAAGGTCCTAAAGCTCATGCAACAGTGTTTTCTCCATAATTACATTCTTGCAAAAGCATCAGGAGCAGCAATTAGCAGCTCTAAGGCAAGATGACGTAAACACTCATAACCGAACAGACTCACTGACAAACTCAACACTGCCTTTCAAACCTGAAGAATAGAAGCTGAATGAACATGAAGACAGAAAATTAGGTTTTTGACAGTGTTGAACTCAAACAAACTCACCTGCGTCAAAGGCGGTTAAACAACATCCCTGTTTTTCTTGGGATTTGTTAATAGAGTAATCATTACTCCTCCTATAAACAAGAAGGGTAAACAAATGAGAGACAGCAAACAGAATATGTTATAGCGTAAATATCCTAGAGAAATGTGGAAATTGCTAAGTAAATATGAATAATTTTTGTTTTGTTAAGTGAAAAACATGCAATTAACAATTAACACACACACACACACACACAATACCGCTGTAGAAATAGCCCTCAAGGCTGCCACCTCTATTAAAACACCAGTTTCAAGGAGTTTCCACAGTTTTTTACGGAAAAGCATTGCAATCTGACTTAAAACAGGCTGTCAGCTGTAATGGGGCTCTTTGGGGCTCTTTGGGGCAACACATAGTGCAACTACAGTCTGTTGAGACTGTGAACAAGAAGCCCACGGTGGCATCGAGATCCCCCTCATATTCTATGGTGTGGGAGGTCCCCTGAACAACAGCGGTTTCTTAATCTATTGTTTAAGTTTATGTCTTGAGCTGAGGAACAGCAGCACTTAATGCAAACGTCTGACTGGAGAACCACATATGATGGTTACGCTTTGTTCGTTGTTTTTATGCCACCTGAGGAAAACTGAAGTCACACGGGCAGACCACCACATCGTCTTCTCTGGTGGTACTGAGCACAAGACAATAACATAACCCACGTCTGACTCACGACTCCCTCACCCATGATTCACATCTAAACATTTATCTGTCCGCACATTTCAGAGGGGCCTAAAAAAAACAAAAAACAATCAGATCCATAAGGAGAGTGTCAATTTTTCAAGACGAGATGTCAAAGCTTTGAAAGGACGAGTGGATTGTTGTGAGAGGAGGAGGTGCAGACAGTGTTGGCTCATTTACTCAGAGAACAGTATGAGAACAGGGAGTGCAGTGTCTGTGGAGACACATCTGGATGGCAGTTTCACAGTGGTCTGTCATATTAGAAACACTCTGTGCCCCAATATATACATAAAAATTACATTCTGTGTGTGTTCGTGTCCTCATCTGTCCTTTAAGGTCAAAGGAGAAGAAGAAGCGTCACCTATCCAGTTGGTTGTTTACATAAAGACAATATTTTGTATAACAAGTTTTCTGAAGTTATGTTAAAAATGCAAATGAGGCATTATCTTATTATACATGTTTTGATTTACATAAATGTAAAGTTTAAAGTCTGAACATTGGATAAAGCCAGGTTTAAAACGCTGAGGGTCCTGACCAGGCCTCAGGATGCGACAAGTTGGGAATGAGAATGGGTCATTTTAGTGACTCACAATGGATGCCGATATAGATTTACAGGTTTACTGATATACATACATTTGCTCTACCTTCATGTTTAGGGGCATGTCATTAGTTTTCACATATCTTGTGCAAATCTGATAAACAGATTGTAAGGTAAATGGATTCAACTAAGCATTGGATTGTGGTTCAGACCTCAGCCAAGGTCGGCATATTGTCCTTTTAGCTTTAGAGCTAAATGATCATTTTCTCTTTTGACTTGAGGAACAGTACAGGCCTATTGTTTATCCTTAAATCGGTTCATGCTCAAGTGTTAGTTCAGAGTACTGGGGCCACAAAGTGAAGGATTTCAGTCTCTGTGGGAATTATTTGCACTTAAAAGTCCACTGAAGGGCTGCTATTCTGCAAGACTAGTTATGATGTGTGCTTCCTATTAAACATCCAGCGTGTCCATCAACAAAACCCAGGTTTATTTTACAGCTCAGTACAGCTCACCAGTTACTGTTGAAGTGTAGTCCATTGTTTCCCTCTAAAAATAAACCAAAATGTTCCACAGAAAGTACAAAATATGGGAATAAACACAGACTGTGGCACAGTCCAAACCTCAGTGCCTGTCTAGCAAAGCAGCAACACCTGCACCTGATCACACGAGCCTCCTAAATTAAATCAATCAAGCATCTAATAAAAAATCATATAAAAAAAGAAACACTTTCATGAACAGCTTCAATCTGGTGAAACAGTCAATTTCAATCTTGATAAAACAACTCAGAAATAATTTGAGTCTTGAATCTTTAGTTGTTTTTTCTTCTTAGCCTGGGGACCGGACCAGTTGTGTTTATTACTGGTTTTATGCTCTTCTTCTTCCAGCTGGTAAACCACTGTGGAGCAGCTCCAGGGGGCTTAATATTAGTGTTGAGCTCCATGTAGCGTACACACATTAGGGGATGAACACAAACACCTACAGAGTGATGGTGCTGGCTCACTCTTCATCCACGTCTTTCAGCTGAACCTGCGTCTGGCTGAGCAGGTTTTGGTTTTGAAGACATTACAGCAGTAAATTTACTCCATCAGAGTTGGTCACGAGTTTCAAAAGGTGGAAGGGGTCGTGTGGGGAAACTGGCCTTAAGACTGAAGTCAGATGGAAGAGTTTGAAGGAAGAATTAGAGACTGAAGCAAGCAGCTGACCGACCAAACCAAATGTGAGGTGTGAACTAAACGGCCTGTCAGGGTCCATTTTAATGACGTACAGCATCTTTCCCCAAAGGTCAGGCAACAATTAGCTCTATTTAAGGATAACGCTGGTGTTGTATTACCTTTTTTTATTATCAACCCATGAAAAGAAACTAACCAACAAGTAATTTATCTCTGTATGACTCTTTTATGTGTTACTTAGGACGATAACATATTTTAATGGCATACAGGAGCTATCTAGCTGTGGCCAAAGTGTTAGTAATCTTGTTCAAAGAATTAGAAATAACAATAATCAGATGTGGAATCTGACCCGTTTAATGACCAGCTTGTTTCAGTGTCTTTTAATCTGCAATAAATGATTTTTGGTCAATCAGGTGTAAATACAACACTATTCATCATCATCATGTGTTAGGTTGCCATGGTAAACTTCTTGTTGCTTATTTACATATCTAGCAGATTCATTCAGACATATGGAGTTTTGTTTAAGCTCGGTTTTTGGTCTCTTCCAACTCCTGACGGAAATATTTGGTTCCTCAGCTTCCAGATGCTCCAGTTTAGCTTTTAGCTTTTTTTGCTGAAAAACAGCTGCCTTCTGAGTCCACAAATGATGCTAAGAGAACAGTCATAGTGAACTAAAACTGTAAAGTTGCCAGCTGGAAAAAACAAAACAATGAGCAGAAGAATGCTATAAAAATCTGAAGAGTTGTAAAGAAATTCAGAGTGTACATAAAATATTGATTATAGCTGCTTTAAACTGTCTTCTGACTGCCACTATTAATGCACAGCCACTAGCAGCCAGTCAGTGGTACTGTACATTTCCACTGGCATGATACACTGAAAATTAAAAAAAAACACCTCAAGCTAGTCACATAAAACTTGCCAGTAATATTTAAGCAAAGTTAGCTTGCTGTGTCAGACATCAACACTGCAGACAAGAAGACACTGAGCTCTCTTTCCACCCACTCTGTCTGCACGGGACCAGCTGATGTGATGGACAGTGTGTGAGAGTTTTCACTGAGTAACGTCGGCCCTCGCATCGCCTCAAATCCACTGCCGTCTCAGACTATTGATGGTGGATTGTGACTCCTCGTGGTCTGTAGTCTGCAGCCAGAGTCATACAGGCAGGTCCCAGTCTCACTTATTCACAATTAGAGTGAATACAAGCACATTCTGGAGAGATACTTTGCATTATCATACAGTCCTATGTTGCAGAAACAAGAATTAGATAGCAGCAAACCATGGTTTAAAATCATTACAGTTGTGGAAGTGAAAGTGCAAATCAAGGTTCATCATTAAAATGCTTTTGAAGCCGGGTTTGTATTTTTAAAAAAAACATCCTGGAATAGTCTGCAAGAAGAGCTGAAGAAAAGGTCTCTGTCCGAAAGCGGCAAAACTTCAATGAAGAGTTTAGATGTGAGCTGCTCTGATGTGAACGCAGGAATATGGTAGCTAAGTGTCCAGGGAAGAGAGAGACACCCAAGGCAAAGATGGGACAGACTGTTACAACTGGCACCGGCTGCTTTCACCTCTGTCCAACATCACACACACTTACTGCATTGCACACAATCAGCTGTAGTCTTTCTCTTGGCATGAAATACACACAGACAGGGGTTGTGTGGGTGTTAAGGGATGTTGTGGAGAGTAAACTCATCTGAACTCAGTGTACAGCACCTTTTTTAATAACTGTTGACGCATGACTTAAGTGGTGTCAAACTGATCGTAAGAGGATGCAGTCAGGAAAAAGAGTCGTACTTTTGGAAAATATATATTTCTTTATTTACACATCATTATGCGTCTGTCCACTTTGCTGTGTTGAGTCTGCAGTGTTTCCTCCGGCTGCTGTGCGCTTATAAACTCCACATGCACCCACTGATGGAAATGCTGCACTTCATCAGGTTCAGAAAACCTGTTGAATCGGTTCAGTCTGCACGTGGCCGTCCATCATCCATCCAACAAAAACGCTGCTGTTGCTGCTGCCGGAGAAAAACTGAGCTCAGAAGGAAGCGATCAGCTCCGCTAACATGAGAGTTATGTTACAAAAGATAATGGGAAGCATGGCATTGATTTATTTAATTGTACTTTAAACTAGAAGTTAACTGGAGACTGGAGTCCAGCTGCACACCTGCAAACCTCCGTGTGTCTACCTGCCAGTAAACGGCCGTGCGTGGAGTCTTAAGCTGAAATGGTGTTTATCTTCTGCCCACAATAACACAAGCGTGAGACATTCAGACTGGCTGCTTGCATGACTGGCTGACATCACTTCTGGCTCTGGCTGCTGTTTGCACTGCAGCCTGAAGTCGCCCAGACAGAGACCACAACGGCATTAATAATATTGTGAAAATCAAGAATTAACACTCAACAGACCGGACAAAAAGAATACATTCAAACTTGAGACAGTGCCTTTGTGTGAAGGTATCTAAGAAGTAGATACGTCTAATAATCTATAATATTCCACTAAAAGTATTAAAAGTAAATTAACTCTTTATGCAGAATTGCTTCTTTCAGTAGTTTATCAGCCTGGAGCCGATGTTAGATACTTTATACACTACTTGGCAGTTTAGTACATTACTAGTATATCATGTTTTTATGTAAAAAGTAACTAAAGCTGTCAGATTAATGTAGTGGAGTAAAAGATACAAGATTTACCTCTGACATGTCTAATATCTCATTACATTTCCATTTGAAACTGTAAAATTAAACACTTCAGGTTCTGCGCAGGTAAATCAGCTAAAATCCAAATGTATGACACAACTTTTATTTTAAAGGCTGTCGGTCTCAACCAGCAGTGAGGAGATGAAGCTGTGCTACACCAATAACTAAAGAGTCTAAAGGAGCGTTTAAGGACAGCGTGTTCAAAGCAACACTACTCCATCTAGTGGATAGTTTATTTCAAGGTAAAACAATCATTGTTTAACAATAAATAGTCCCTTTTACTTGTGATTCTTTCACATAAGGTCACAATTCTACCAAACAACTCTAGCCAAGCGATCAAAAGACTTTGTATGATTTCATGTCTTCTACACAAGCTTTTCATGTTCTATACTAAACTGCCAAAATGAAAACTTGTGTACCTGAAACACTTTGTTTGTATATATTTCTATCTAAGATTTAATTTGTGTTGTTTATTCACATCGAGATCTACAAATGTGCACATAATTCACATTCATTATGGCTTTGGGACAGCAGTGTAATGGCACAGAACTTTAATATAATACATAATAAATAATAATAATAATAATAATCTAAATAATAGATAATAGATTTTCTGCTCATTAAACTTACATATATTATAATGTTTTAATGACATATTTTATTCTTCTGTGAAGACAAACCAGCTAACAAGAAACTTTTCCTGTTAAAACAAAATATGCAAATATGAAATGTTTAACTTTAACAAGAAGTTATTATATGTGTGAAAGCAGACTGTACATACGCCTGTAAATTGTAAATATAACTTTAATTTAAGTAATTTTTGCACAGAAGATGTAAATCCTACAGGACTTTCCTCAGAGGTAATTACACGGGCCTCGATGGCTTTAATATTTAATTTCAGGATATCAGTGTTCATCTAATCTTGATTACCAAAAGGACTTATAATAGTAGATGATTAATAACTTGACTGGAGATTATGTTGCACCTGTGACGACTGAGCCACAGGTGCTTTCAGTGACTGCTACGGAATAACAAAGACAGGATTCCTCCTTTAATGTGGATTAATCAGATCTCTGCTCTTTTTACAGTCTTTGTAATGCAGACTGAATGCCGTATGCAGCACCAACACACTCCTCCTCCTCCTCTTCGTCACATATCAGCCAGCCTTTGCGCTTGCCCAAATATAAACTAAGTTTCTTGGCGCATAGACAGATTGAAGTAGGGAGGAGTCTGACACTCTCGGTTCAGCTCAGGACAGACTGAAGGGCAAACAAGCAGGAAGGAGAAGAAAATAAAACTAAAGTGGAGTTTTCCAGAAAAATAAGAGGATATTAAAGCATATTGAATACTGCCTGCCTGAAGAACAGTAAGTTTTGGCCTGATTTTCTTGTATTTTAATTATTTGTAATCACTTGATACACTACGACACTAGTAGGCCCAGTCTCGACTGCCTGCTGTTGTTTGTTTGTAGAGGGCCATATGACAGAAATTAATCATTCATTCTGCACATTACTTCACATGTGAGACATGTGTGGTGTTGAAATAGCTGTGTACAGGTTCTCTTTACTTAATGTCGTTATTTCAACATTGTTCTGCTGTGTTTTGGCTCAGTGTAAAGCTTGTGAAGTCAAAATAAACAGAAGAATCAACAGCTGTCATATTTTCTGGTGCATAAGATTGAACTGAACTGCAAAGGTTTCTCAATCCTTTTCTTTTCTCCGCCTCTACAGATGTCTGTGTCTCCAGTTGCCTTGGCTGCTCGACGGGTGCTTGCTGCTGCGTCACATTCAAGCCATGAGGGAGGAGGTCAGTGTGTCTTTACTGTTCCTCTCAAACCAAAAGGCATCAACGCCTCCAGATTCAGAGCTTCTGCCCCTCGGAGTCTCGTGTTGAACATTAATAAGTGAACGTCTGCAGAGCTGGCAGGGAGCAATCCTGCACATTCATTCTACTTGGCAAATGATCAGGAGTCCTATTTTATGATTGATATGCACTCTGTAGACGAGAGAGGCAGCTGCTATCATTTCATTTTCTTCCTTCCCCCTCTATGCCTTATTTAGTGCTTCAGCCTCTGATTGTGTTTTCCACAGCAAAAACCTGGAAGATACTCACCTTTGTTTTGGCCTTACCTGGTGTTGGCGTCTGCATTGCCAACGTCTACATGAAGATGCAGGCACACTCCCATGACCAGCCACAATTTGTGCCATATCCTCACCTGCGTATCCGCACCAAGGTGAGTCTCAAACCGCCTGCACTGAGATTTGTAATGGTATGGGATGAATATCAGTTGGTTTTGTCTCCTGTTGTTGACTTTACTTCTTTGTTTTTTTTCATGTCTCCTTCCAGAAATTCCCGTGGGGCGATGGAAACCGCTCTCTGTTCCACAACAATCACACCAACGCTCTGCCTGACGGCTTCGAGGAATCCCACCACTGAGAGGATCCGCCACATTTATCAGCCGTGTTTTGCCGCTTGTATAAAACTGCAGTCTGCAGTGTACTTGGCTTAATTATACTGACCGAGGGGCCACCTAGACATGAATAAAACCACTTTGTGCTGTATTACAATGACTGTCATTTCTTTTGTTTTGACCTCATGGTGTCTTTTTAAATATCAACACTAGAGGCCGGCAAATATCCTGCAAATAAGAGCTTTCAAAGACTAAAAGAAGAGGCTGGTGATATTTTAGATTTAAAGAAAGTGCTACAGATGACGTATTTTTGCAGCCCAACCTGGAGGTTAGCATCACACTGGCTCCCTCCACATAAAGCATTGTAAATATTTTAATTGGATTTTAGATTATTGCAGAAAATAAGCTCTGTGGCTAACGAACGTTTATGATACTTACACGTTTTGCTGAGTAAGATAATCTACACAAATAAACACCACTTTTATGATTTTTGAAGCGTGAATGCAATCTGCAGAAGTAGAAAGTTTACGTGAAGCGATAAACAAACTACACCACAGTCACATGACTTCCACCACTACACTTCAAACTTGTAATTTGAATTTGCGCGCTTACATCTTCTACAAAAGCCTTTCCTCTCAGCGTGACATCGAGCATAAACGTACAAGTTGGAAAGTTTGAAAAGTTTGAAAGAGCTTGAGTTCAAAGACAGACTAGTGAGTAGAGGAGTGTCCGTGTTCGGTTTTATAACATTTAAAGTCCCTGACAGACTGTAGTCTCATCTAGCCATTTGTTAGCAACCACCTTTTTTACGCCACGTAAAAGTGTCAAAATTCATAAGAGGGGTTTTACTTTTTACTGACGTATCTTATGTCAAAACCTCAGATCTTATTTCACACTAAATGAAAAGTCATCACGGCTCGTCCTCTTGAGACCATGAATCTCTAACGAACTGTTTGGCTGTTTCACTCCGATGTGTAATTGAATAATATAACCGAGTGATGATTACTGTGGTCGTTCTGCGTCCCAACACTCCAACAAGAAGAAACCAAAAGCAAAGTGATGTTCCAACAATATATTCAGTGGCATAAATTGATATGGGACAGTTGTGATCTATACATTGTATATCTGCTAATCCATATTATCTCTATGTACAAAATAAACAACTGGCTACTAGACCAACCCTGATAATTCCAGTACTTCCAGCTTAATGACATTTATCAAATCCATCTTAAGACTTTTTCAAAAAAAAAAAAAAAAAAGAAATCACAATGCAAATGTCATTAGTAAATTATAATACAATTATGTCATGCTGGGACGGGCTACAGTTTATATCAGATTACACCAAAACTAAATTGAAATGTATGCTTCCAGTTTATGAAAATAAATCAACAGTCAGTTCATACAGCAGGTTTTTCAGGTAATCATGCTGTTGTTGTAACCTGCACGTATACCTTCCAGACATTTAATAAAACCGAATACAATGGAAACTCTTCTAGAAGCTGATAATAGGCCCCACAGTCGACTCTCACTTAATCTGTGCCTTCTGAATTCATGCCACAAACAACTCAACTCCATATTTCCCTCCGCGTTCAGCTCAGAGCTACCGTGGTCAGACTCAGTAGATCCTGTTTCAGAGTCTCTGTACAGTCGGCCTCTCTGGCAAGTCTGCGAAGGCAATCCCCAGCAAGGGAGGAGGACACGAAGGGCCGAGGACAGTCCTGACAACCCAGCAGCAGAGACAGGCAGGCCCGGCCCAGTGCTGGGTAGCTGTACCGCTGGGAAAACCAGTACATCTGGGGGAGGAGAGCAGCCAGGGACCCACCTCCTCCACCTGCTACTGAGGAGGAACGGGAGTCCTGAGCTGCTGATTTCAGACGCTGTGCTGAACTTTTCAAGTTCTTTGGTCTTAACCTCAACTCCTCTGGATCTAGTGATTTGTCCACCACTGACGCACGGCCTGATCTGGAGGCTGGAGCGGCACTTTTGATTGTCTTATGGTCCGAAGTTGTATCGAGTCCTCTGCTGGCCTTCTGAACTGTTCCAGAGGTTTTATTTCTGTCTGTCTGGCGCTGGGAACAGTTTGGTTTCTTTATCTGTCCTGGTAGATTTTCTGCTTGCGCCTGAAAACCAGTCAACTCTAACTCGGATGTTCGATTAGCCAGGTTCTCCTCGGCAGACTCGGTGCATTCATGGTCCATTTTAGATGCGGCCTTTTCAGCTCTGTCCATCGCGGGAGCTGATGCAGCTCGACTAGCAGCCTTGGTGGAGCAGGACAGGAGAAGAGACACACAGAGAGCCTCCAACTCTCTCTGCAACTCAGTCACCAAAAATCTGCAAGCTCCAATCATCATCTCGCCTAAAGCGGTTTTCTGGAAAGCGAAGTCGTCTGTTGAGCGACCCCCTCTCTCTCTTTGGCACATCCCCAGTCCTTCAAGGACTAATTTGTCCAAGACCGGACACGGTCCTCTCCTCTCGTCTTCATCACCTTCCCTGGTCCTTTCTGTGTCCTTGGTGAGGCGACATCCATGCAGGTAATGCAGCACTGGCAGCAGCATGCCTGTGCTGACGTCTTTGATGCGGATGGCTTCTTCCACATTACCCCGAGCTTCTCCAAATCCGCCTCTCAACAGAGCCCAGAAGTACTCAGAGCCGACCCCGTTTGTCCCCTCCCCCCCGGCTACTGCCTCCCTGTTGGCTCGGACCTGAGTCCCGTCGTCCAGCAACAAGAGGAGGTCAAAGTTGGAGACTCCGTAGGGACAGGTGTCAGCCAGCCGAGGCCTTTTCGAGGGAGGGGGTGAAACTTTGTCAATTTCACTGACCGACTGTGTTGTGACCGGACTCGGATGTTTTTTGTCGAGCTCCATTTTGATGCCGACCGTCAGGGTGGACAGGCATCCAATCAGTAGGGAGGAGAACAGCGAGTGGAGCTGAGAAGTCTGGCCTGAACGCGAAGAATTTAACCAATCAGAAAGAAACTTCACACCTTCAGTGGGCTGGTCTTCATCCTCATCATCGTCATCGCAACCAAGAGGCTGCAGAGCCAAGAGCAGCCCGCCGCTGTCCAGAAGAAGCTTCTTCAACAAGGACTTGTTGCTGTTGGAGAAAAAGAAGGTGACTAAAGACCAAATATGATCACTTGTTCTGGGTTACCTTTGTAATGTTACAAGTAAATACAACACTTAAAATGAGCGCATAGTAAACTCAAAACCATTCGCTTAATTGCTTAATACTTATTATATAGTCATCTGTATCAGAATGGCTGCTTTCACCAGATTAGCACACCAACAAATAAAACATATATGATATTCCAGTCATTAGATTTACAGACTCTCATCGTTACTGAACTCATATTCATATGTATCTACTACTCACCCGCTGATTAACGGCAGAGACAACGCACAGTTCATCTTGTCGGACTCAGAGCCCGACAGCATCACGTGGGCAACAACCCCAGAGCCGAATCCAGACTCACACTGGACGCGCAGATTACTCAGAAGAGAAAAACCTGCAGAGACAGTCAGCGCACAGTTGTAAAATGCTCTTGGATGAAAGCTGGTTCTCCAGTGTTATTTATGTCAGAAGTAAGGACACACCGATCTGTACCGGCCCAGATACCGACCTCATTAGGGGCAATAATCTACTAATAATACAACGTGAATTATCTTTAACCTTTATAAGGCAATGGTAAAAAGGTTGAAGGGTCAAACATATTTTCTTGCAGATGAAGAATCTTTATCTCACCAAGTTGTTTAACTTTGGCTTTCACTCGGTCCGTCTGTCTCTCTTTTCCCTCAAACCCTCCCCCTCTCTGGCAGAGATGGTGACGAATCAGCGTGACCGAGCCGGTTCGGACCAGCGCCTGCAAACAGTTCGGGTTGCAGCTCAGCCGGCAGAGCATCCGGAAGCACCGGCTGCTGGGGTCCTGGTGCTGGGTGAGGTAGTAGAGCAAGCCGGACATGACGCCTGAGCTGATCAGAGCGGCCGATGGGTCGGTGGCGTGGGAGAAGCGCGACAGCAGCAGCAGGATGGGCGACTCCGGCGTCCAGGGTTCGGGGTGGTAGGGGTGGTGGTAAGCATTCTGGCGGGGCACCGACGGAGGGGTATCAAGAGTGACTTTAGTCAAACAAGCTGCTGAATGAGTACGCTGCCTCCTTCTGTGAGGGGAGGAGAACTTTGAGGGAGAGACTGGTGTCTGGGTTGTTTTCGTGGGAGAGGAGACGGTGGAAGAACTGGGCTGGGTTTGCGGTGTGAGCACACTGCAAGGTGGAGGACTAGAGGGAGGCGGATCAGTGCTTTTACATGAGGATGACAGTTGGGGCTGGGCCGAAGAGGACCCGGGGGAAGGCTGAGCAGCTTTTTTGGAAGAAGAAGAGGCAGTAGGGTTGGATGGAGAAGAGTTTTTAAGAGAGGAAAAGGAATCGGGGTTTGGAGAGGAAGTCTGAGGGGATGAAGACGGTGGGATCTGAAGACTCCCCCATTCTCCTTCAGCACCAGAGGAGTCCAGCAGGTCTCCCTCTGAAGAGATCAGTCCCTCAGACACCAGCCAGGACCTGAAGAGAGAGCAAAAAGCATGTAGATAAACAATAGAAACTAGTAGAATCAAATTCATAGATAAACCGGTGCTTTTAATTGTCCATACCTGAGACTTAAAAAGCTTGATGAACAAAGGCCGTGCTCCTTTCCTGCTTCCTCCTTCTTGCAGCCCTCAGGAGGAGGAGGAAAGTCAAAGGAGTCAAAACACGAGGAGGGCAGGAGCTCGGTGGGAGACATGCTAGAGGAGAGGCTCACATCCATTTTCTCAGCAGATTGTTCCTCGCCTCTGGTGAGCTCAACCAGTCGTGCGACCAGCAGAGGGACCAGTCCCAACTCGTGCAGCTGCTCCATGGCAGATTCGTCAAAAACAAAGTCCACACAGGCCAGGATGGCTAGTCGGGAGAGGGGATGACTCTGATGGGCAGCCAGGAAGCCGATCAGCACCTCCAATCCACTGCTCTCCTTCACCTTGGCGCGGTTGACCGCCTCCTTGCAGCACAAGCACAGCGCCTTGAGGAAGACTCCAGACTTCAGTGGGTCCCTCTTGACCTCCTCGGTGAACTTCTGAATGACCCCCAGGGACCCCACGAAAGGGCGAAGGCAGCCCTGAGAGCACATGTTGGCCAGGGTTTTCAGTGCCAGCTCCTCAAAAGGTTCACCACTCTGCCCCGACGCCATGACGCCGAGCTGAGCGAGGACTCCGGATCGGGACACCTCCCTGGCACATTCAACACCGCAGCCCCGGGTCAGCTCGTGGAGGGCCTTGAGCGCCGCCCGCCTCAGCGCCTGGGGGTATTCTGGAGCGATGAGCGGGGCGAGAGCCGTGAGGGTCCCCTGGGTGAGCAGCGACAGGCGGTTAGAGTGCGTGTCCGACAGGTAGAGCAGAGCCCGAGCAGCCGACTGAGCGCACTCCAGTTTGGGACAGGGCTCTTTGGGCGGAGCATCAGTGGGGGAGGATGGGCCTGAAGAAAGAGACACACACAGGAGGAGGAGAGGAACACCACCTGGAAGAAGTAAAGAGGATGGTTTTAGAACGATACACAAAAACATTTCACAGATCATATCAACAGTTTCTGCGACCATTTTTAATGTGAATAGACATTTCCTATTTTTCCCAGTATGAGTGTTTGTCTACTATTGATAACTCTCACATAGACATAGTTCAGTAGCAGTGTGACACATTATTACAATAACTACTACTGCGCCGCTACTACAAAAATGTATAATTTTCCCTTCAAGTAGCTTTCAAGCTGCATCTCAAATAAGTAATAAATTGTGAAAATGTTAAATAAGGTTTGACATTTAGGACTTACCAGCAGAGTGGATGAGTGCGGAGCTCTCTGGGTCCATGGCCAAGTTTCCCAAAGCCCGGGCTGCTCGGTTCTGCACCGTCTCCAGAGCCATATTCTCCTTCAGGATCTCCACTGGGACGGTCAAGAATAGTTTAGAGATTACATGCAATGAATTGTGAAAATGCCAAAGATTACGGCAAAAGTTTAAAGAAGTAATTGTTCTAAACGTAAATGATCACTTACCGACAATATTGATCCCATCAAGCTTACGGACCTGTAGTGGCAGACATTTCATTAAAGGTTTTAATGGGTGTTTTAATAAATAGAGCTTCCAGTATCTTCTCTATTATTCCTTTAGTCTCACCTCTATGCGTGTCTGCAGCTCCGTGCAGCAGTTTGCTAAGATGCTCAGAGCCAGGTCCAGGGTCTTCCTGGAGCACTCTGGGTTTTTGAGCAAGTCCAACAGGGGCCGGAGACCACGTTGAGTTCTGAACCGGGCAATGCCAGCCTTGTCCCCCTTGATGTGCTGCGTCCGGATAGCAACCAGGGCTCGCCACTGAGAGACCCTGGACCTCTTGTCCCCATCTCTGCCACCGCCGGAGTCAGCCCTGCCATGACCCTGGTGTTCAGCCCCTGGTCCAGGTTTAGAGAGGTGAGCCAAGCACCAGGTCAGAGAAGCCTCTGGAGAGGATGGGTGACCCTCTCTAGAGGGGGCTCGACATTGTTTCCCGTCACCTTGCACAGGTGATGCAGCCATGGTCCCCTTTGCCTGACAGGCTGCGGGTTCAATTCTCTTAATTGTCCTCCTCTCAGTAGAGACGGATATGAATCAGTCTGTGGAGCATCACTGGACGCTCACAGTGACACACTGAGGAATTAAACATCATGTCCTTTCACTTTAAATCTTTAGCTTCTTTACTCAACTGGTTATTATGTGCTCTTCGTGAGTTAATTCATATAGTTGTTGTTTTTTTCAAAGTTTCCGCAAAAAAACAACATTCTGGTGTGATCAGAAAACTACAGATACCATGAAAAAGGAAAGTTGTACCACCTGACGCCGCGCTCGCTGATGGGAGATGGAGTTCCAACAGCTTCGGTCCACTCCCTAAAAAACAGGCCTCACATCGTGAGAAGGCCGAACAAGCGTTATTCTACGTGGTAGACATGTATTATCTCAATGGAACATATTTTCACACATCAAGTGGCGGATTAAAGCTCTAATTGATCAATGTTTTGTTACCACTGGCCGAATAATTTTTGTGGAACAAAATGCAATCGCCTGTGTTAGCCGCTAACGCCATCTTTAGCCAAACAACAAAACAGGGGCGGTTGAGGGCGGGAGCAGGGAGTGAAGAGGTGGGCCGGTGAGATATACGCTGGGAGTTGTAGTTTAAATATCGCTTCCTGTCACCTCCCCTCGTACACTTCTTTCCTTTAAAGAACTACAATTCCCCGTGGCAGCGATAAATAGCCGCTTGTCTTGAACAATTCGCAGCGTTTAGGGATTGTAGTTCATCTGGTTCACCAGAGTACTCAAACGCCCGTTTGAAACAACTACAACAGACTACACGTCCCAAGCTGCTTAGCAACGTTGTTATAGTCATCGTTTTACTCGATGCGAGAAAAGGCATCGGTGCCTCTGATATGTTGTTAAATTCCTCGCTAGAGACACACAACTAATTAAAAAAAACACTTTAACAGTTATTATCTTAACATCATGGAGGTAATCGAGACAATTGTGATCCAAAGTACTGAAGTGGAAGAAAAGGAAACGGTTGTGTGCAGCGTGGACACGGATAGAAGTAAAGCAGGTTAGTAGACTACACCATGAAGTTAAACAGGTTTCAACCAGTCAGCGCGTGAAGCGAGGAGGGCCCGATGAGTGCGCAGTCTCTGCCTATTGCAGTGATTATAGTCATAACCCGTGACTCACGTGTTACTTTAACGGCAACTAAATGTCGTCTTATTACCTCATATTGATGCAATATCAAAACAAATTAAGACGCTTAAAAAAAACAGGCAATAGGTTCAATGCAATGTAATTTAACAACCAATGACATGATACACCTTTGTTCTCCTCTCTAGAGTTCATATGGACACTGCAGGCCACATGGCACCTTGTCAACACCAGACTAGAAATGGACCCGGCTTTTGATCAGCCGGTGTGCAAGAAGAAGAAACTCTGGGAGACGGTGGCAGAGAAAGTGAACGCCAAACTGAGAGAGTCGGAGGTCACCGATGTCACCGTGAAGGCCTACGAGTGTGACCTCAAGTGGAGAAACATGCTGGCCACATACAGGAAGAACTCCGAGAGGGCCAAGAGGCTGGGGGCCTCCAGCGTCCACTGGGAGTTCTTCAAGGCCATGAACGAGACGCTGGGTAAGAGCAGGGAGGAGATTGAAGCCCAGCGAAGGGCAAAGCTCAGCGGGACCAGAGTGGGCAAGGCCATAGCCAGCAAGAGGTTCACCCCCATCCTCCCTAACCCTCCTACAGCAGCGGCTCCCTGCTCCACGGCCAGGCCTCCACAGGACGTCCTACAGCTGTACATGGAGCTGCAAGAGAGGAAGATGAACATGTGGGCCCAGCAGAAAGCCCTGGAGGAGAGGAAGATAGAGGCCATCAACAACCTGGCCCAGGCCATATCCAGCCTGGCTCAGAAGAACAACACACAGATGTCAAAGGAGGGACATTAGGCCGGAAGAGACGCGGTTTTCTGTTACCAAAAACTTTTATCACCCTGCATGAGGAGAACTGTTTGAGTCATTGTTATAAATGTTTTTAAGGTTGGTCATGTTGGCACAGTTTTAACTGTTAGTTTTAGGATTAGTTTGGCCGGTCTGAACTTGAACCTGACACACACTCACTAATCATACCCTGGTCATCTTTTCTTTATACTGCAAGCAGATCACATGAAAGTTGTCCTTTTCTGTTGATGCTCCAATGAATGTAATCATCACTTATTTTTATATCGCCTGCAAAGAGTGAATTATGGTCGGCTGATGTTAGAGAGCAAGAAAAACTAAAATATTACTCACAAAGAAGAATATACAGGCCCCCTACCATCACTGCACCAGTTCTTTATATCAAATGTCATAAACCTATGCAAATTAGACAAAATGAAACGGAAATGATCAAAGGAAGTCAGTTAGACTAAAACACAAATTTTTCAGTGAAAATAACGCAGATATTTATATTTATAATCGTTCCCAAAAGCTATCAATAACTATTAATTGAGACACTTGTACCATTAATGTATTAATAATATACACTGTCAGTATGCACAACTTCACTTTGTAATGTTTTCCAATAAACAATCCTGCAATAAATACTACCTTAGTTTTGTACATAAACACCATCTCTCTTTACTTTTATTTTGAAACTTTTACCGGATATATTGTTATGGTAGTGCGTCTGTCTTGACGCCAGGGCCTGACTGATTGGACGGTTGACGTGAGTGTATTTTTAATTATCAAAGTTCACTGCCTTCCAGTGGTCACAGTGAAAAACTGCAACATTTGTTCCGCAGGTAACAGTTTAAATATCAGTATAATATATATTCATATTTATGTAAAACTCGTTTATAGTGAGTATTACAGATGACAGTAACATCAATACTGCAGATCATTTTTAAAAGAAAGTTTAAAGTTTCGTTGGTCTGGAGATTTATTTAACCCGGAAATTGTCAGACTTGCATGAAGATAGACATAATAGCACACACTCACTTCCGGTCATCACTTTCAAAATACATTTGGGTGAAAAAACTTAAAGATTAAAAAACAATTTAATTCATTGCCACTTCATTTACTTATTTTATGGCAATTTGTCACATGTTCATTTTGTCACCCCATGGATTACAAGAGCCTGGACAGACTCTCACTCGTCATACATTAAGACTTTTTAGTGGTCATTATTAGTGTTCCTTACCCATGTGCTTTATTGTGCTGTATTACAGACTCACAGGTTTTATTGGTCATTACATGTACTTCCACTCCGATGAAGAGGACCACTAGAAATACACTGGCTTTAACACACACCTACAGTCCTAGGGTCTGTTTTGTGTGATTACATTTATTTTTTTCTATTTGTAAAATGTAACAAGAGGTGATAATGTTCTGGAAAATATAATTTGTCATCTCTATTGTGGTTAACTACAGTAATAACTATGCATTGCCCAGATTTTCTATATAAAACTGATAATTCCCACAGTGTAAAAGCTTTAAAGACAAACCTATTCGTCGTGATGAGAGACCCAGAAAGTAGAGATTCTGTTCAGATAAACCTTTATATCAAAGAGATGTTTCCCACCAGACATCCTCACGTCACACGCTTCCAGAATCAAACATTTTAAACAACAAATCTGAGACGGCGTCACGTCTGTGCACGCCCTCGTCATCCATCTCCAACTCCCCCTCGAGGGTTATGGCTTCTTCTTCCTCAACGTCCCCTTGAACCACCTGTCCCATGTCCAAAAACACATTGTGCAACACACAGGCGGTCAGCACGACAGCTCTGGCTCGCTCGTAGTTTCCGATATCCAGATACCTGAGCCTTTTGAACCTGGCTTTCAGGTTGGCGACAGCCTGATCCAGGATGTGACAATGCTCCTCCAGCGTCCTGTTGAAGAGCTCCTCTCTTGGTCCGTGACTTCCTGAGTATGGAGTTAAAATGTGAGCAGTGAGCGGGTAGCCGGCTCTGGCCAGGAGGCAGGAGCCAGAGGGCATCAGTTCAGGATGCTGTTTGAGTTTGTCCCTCAGAGCGCCGCCTCGGTCCACATCTGATCCTTTACTGATTCTGCAGTGTAGGAAGCGGCCTTTACGGTCACATGCGAGCTGCAGGTTTAGCCAGGAGTCGGGATGGGCCTCCTTCTTCATCCTCTTCACTTCAGGCCCTGTGCTCTCCACATCGTGTTTCCCTATTGGCAGGCGGATCGGGATGCGGGTGTGTCCCAACACTCCCAGGACCACAGGGACACCTTGCTGCTCCTCCTGCTCCTTCTCTGGACTGCACAGTGGAAAGAGGGCTTCCACAGCCTCCCTGCCTGGAGAACAGAGAGGAAATGCCCCCCCCCATCATTATCACTCTCAAACCCTGATCATGTCCGACAAACTACACTGAGGTTTAACCCACCGACTGGCCACCTGATTTGCTTCTCTTCCAGCGTGTTGAGGCGCTCGCAGAAAGAGAAGAAGATCCTGTGGATGTTTCCTTTCTCCAGGTGGAAGCGGCGGGACACCGAGCGGTAGCTGACCCGCTCAGAGAGCAGCGTGAGGGACAGCAGGACGGTGTGGGACAGGGACAGACGAGCCCGTCCCGCCATTCGAGCCCTGGATTGAGAGTTTTGAAGCAGGTCTGTGATGCACTGATGGGAGAAAGAAAAGTCCAGTCAGCAGATTCAACTGGTATTTCAGGTGAAACCTCATCATGGATACAAACAAAGAGTTTATCTCACAGCAGGACATATTTCATGGCATGATTATTTATTCAGAACAAAGAGCAGCTAGAAAAATATATCTGCCCATCCTGTAGGTATCTTAGTGTTGTTCTAACTTTGGGAGATTTGTTTTGTTATTGAATGTTATTCTTTATTGTTTAATACATTCACTCTTTAGATAAATCCACCAGTACAAAGGAAAACACTTGAGATCATCCTAGACGTGTTTCTGTGCACATGTAAAATTATGTTAATCTGTAAACTTATTCTAACAGTTACTATCATCAATTTAACAGACCGATACCTTGACTGCTGCACCATCAACGGTCTCCAGCGGTTCTCGGGACTCTGGTGTCTCTTCCTCAGGGGGTCTGATGCATGTCTCTAAAACTTGGGGCTCCACACTGCCTTGACTCTGCGGTAAATGTACGAATAGAGTCGGGGGAGGCTGAGTTTTGAGTTGCGCTATGAGCTCAGCCTCCAGGATCTCCTCCACCGCCTGGTCCAGCCGCTGCTCCAGCTCGCCCGGAGACAGCGGCTGCCACTCCCGCTCCACCACGTCCAGCACGGCTCTGCCCGCCGACAAAACGCACTCACTGACGTCCATGTGTGCCGGTCTATGTCCGCTTAGTCTGCGTTGCTTCGTGCATTGAGCAGAGCAAGAGGACGAAGTTACTTGTAGCCGCCCGAAATGCTAAGCTAGCCCGCTAGCTAACGCACGGCACGCTGCCTTCGAGTGCTGTCGGAAAGTTCGAAACTTTTAGGAACAACGAGCAACTCGCGTCATCGTCTCCAAAGTGTTGCTTATTGGAAGTTTAATTTAACGTGTGTTAAGCATACATTTTCCATTATCTCGTCAAAAGTCGACCGACAAAAGAAAATGTGTATATATCAAGCAAAAATGCCAAACATTCTCTGATGTATGTGATTGTAAAATCAATATATTCTATATATATATATATATATATACACTATTGGTCAGACAAAACATGCAATGTGATATTGTGATGGGCATTTATAACATTTTATTAACCGGTCTATTAATTAATTTAGAAAACAATAAACAAATGTATCTTTAATCATACGTGTTTGCAGTCCTAATTTAGTTACTGCCTATTATCACCAGTTCTCCCAAAATAAACTGATACACCAGCAGAACACAAACACAAACTAACGGTCTCCACACAGAGAGAGATAATAAAAGCCATCCTATATCCTGCAGTTATGTATTAATTCATCAGTCTGCCATTAACTTCTGTGCTAGCCTATGTTATTGTTTATGACAGAAGACACTAAACATTGTATCAGCTGCTGTTTCAAATCAAATCAACACTTGATTGTATTCCTCAAACTACGCAATCAAAAACACCACAGTGCACAGGGGTGAAAAACAGTTGTTTTAATGTTAAATCAGTTACAAGTGCAACTTTGATCATGTCCCACTGTTTAACAGCCTCAATTTGCAAATGTTAATGTCAACAATTTCATTCCACACCCCCAGGTCAGAATATACTTTCCTGTTGTAACTAATGGAGGGTTTTACTTTTTAAATTGTAGTTTTTTTTAGATCATGAGACCCAGTGTTATACTTTTATTTGATGTGCAGAGAGTTGATTTCTAATCCCCCTTTTGATTTTAGGAAAAGAAATGTGTATGAAGGTATTAATGGGGTATAATACAACACAAGTTGCAGCATGAACTAAACCTCAATGGGCAGTGATTCTGGGACAACAGAGAGACTCACAGATCATCACATGTAAACTACCCGCTTAACTTCAAACAGTTTAGGTTTACTATGAACAACTAGCCGCACTGATTAAAGTCAAGAGCATCTCCATGATGTCATCGGCTACAATCAAACATTGGAGAGGAGTTGGTTCGTCCCGACCTGTTAGTAAGGTAAACATCTGCCTTTTCAACACCAGGTCCACGCCAGCGTTACATGTGTTGTAGATACCCACGACTGAGTGCATTCAGTCTCAGTAACATGTGTGAGCAGCTACAGTCGGAAAACTACAACTACTGATACAGTAAAGTACCAAGAAAAGTTCATCTTAGTGCCAGATCTCCTGCCAACAAGTGAATCTATTTTTTATCTCAGACCCATATTGTTCAAAACGTTTTTGAAATACAAACAGTAACTTAGAAATTCACAAACTCCGAGCTATTGTCGCAACACATATCCAGGCCGAAGACCAAAAAACGTGTTCAATCCTAGTAATAGTTTAATAAAGAAACACACAAACATAAAAGCCTAAAAATGTCACACCTTATAATCTAACTCCCACGTTTAAGCCAGCAAAATAAAAAAAAACACAAGTAAGGTAGCAATAACCTTACCCCAAATAAAAGAGTAGAATTAATTAAATACGAGGTACAACTTTTTATGTTCAGCCATTACCAACCCCATGGATGACTGACAGTGTCGTGACAAGTCCGTCAGGTATCTCTGAAGGGTCTTGTGTGAAATAATCAATGTATCTAGCATGCGTTCACCCACTTCAGGACAAATGAACCACTTCGAAGCACTTGCCCTCACATTTACAACGAGGGGAGTCCGTGTTGGTAACCGTTTGTGCCCAGCTGAAGATCTGTCGTCGGCAAGGTAAAAACTCACCCGCGGAGGCATCACAACATGTAACCCCTCCCTCCCCCCGGTGCAGCCCTCTCGTTTCCCTGCCCCACCCCCCCTCCCTCACTGTACAGCCTGCTCGTTGGCTGTGCTGCCCGAGTCCTGGGGCTTCATGACGTCAGGGAGCTCTGGGGGAGTGGAGAAAGACTCGACCCTCAGCTGCTCAAATGAATCATCTGGAAGTGACAACAGTGAAGAGAGAGAGAGCGAGGGTGGGGAGGGGGGAGAGAGAGAGAGAAGATACATCACAGGAAATCAGAGCTGCTATCGTTCAAAACAACCGGCTCTGCTCAGACTGGACTCAGAGCGGCTTAATGAAACAAGTGACTGGATGATGCCAACACTACAACACTGTTGACTGAAGAGGAAACTACTTACCACTCAGACGGAACGCTAACCCCACCGTGGCCGGCGCCTGAGGTCGAGCGGTTTGATTTGTAAAGCCACAATTTCCAAGAGTTTGACCATCATTGAGCATCACGTCATCCTGGTGAAGACATTTTATCAAAGATAAACGTAGCGAACAGCCAGAAGATCATTTCTATCTCCCACGTTATCAACCTTTTCAGACACGGTGTTCAAAGCCTCTGAAGAAATGTAGGAGACAGAGTTGCCAGCGCAGTGAAATGGGTGAGGACTCATCTCTGTTGTGAAACTACTTGCATTCCTCTCAGCCAGCATGTTTGTATTCAGTGTCAGTGAAGGAAGAATCCTGTAACCATTGGGTCAATGTAATGATGCAGTTGTCTGTCCAAAAATAAATACATATACTGTCATATATGACAAAGAAAAGCAGCAAATCCTCAAATATGAGAAGCTGAAACCAGAGTATATTTAGCATTTCAACTTGAACAATGACTGAAACTATAAATGTATCAATAGTTGCCCATTAATTGTCTCGACTGATCTTTGCAGCTTTAAACAGCAGAGCTAATTCCTGAGACGTTGTCTCACAGTATTTATCTTCATATTGTCTCCCCTTCACTCTCCTCAATCAGACGGTGCTAAAGCATGAATGTGAATTATAATATTGCTCTAAGATTGCTTAAGCTATTAGCGGTTAGCTTCATGTATGTGGTCCACTAACTGGACATTTCACTCATACGCTCCTTTACCTTGTAAAGTTTCTGATCTTCAGGGGGCCTCTTTAAAATGCCTTCCACAATGCGCTTCAGCTCATAGACTGTGGTCGACTCTTTGGCATCGGTGAAGATGGTCGTCTTGTTGCGTCGGATCATTAGAAACACATCCTGAAGAGAGAGATCGAGTGAAGAGGAAAGAGTGGAAATGAGACACTGATGACTCCCGAGAATATTGACATCAGATAACCGTTGACCTTGTGAATGCTTTCCTCTCAGACAGGATGCCGTGAATCTCTGGAGGCACGTTTCGTCTGAAACAAAACAGCCCAGACAGAAGTATGCTGCATCTGTAGTAATAACCGTTGTCTTTCATCCATAAGCCTCACTCAGAAAGAAAGATACTTTGGGTGTAAAGTCAAGTAACTCATAATCTCCTCATTACTGGTCGTCTCTGTGCTAAAACCTCCACAAAGTGTCTGTTTGCATCAGCAGGTAGAAACTTTATCTTTTGCTCAGTAGTGGAAGTTATTCAGATCCATTACTAATACCAAACTGTGACAATACTCCACTACAAGTACTGCATTCAAACCTTACTTAAGTAAAATATTAAACTTTTCCTGAGCTCAGAGCGGTTTGCAGCTTTGTGAGAAATGCATTTTCCTTTTTAAAAAGTGTATTTAGCGTAAGAAGTAGGAGGACTGTTTCAACACATAAAGGAACACTTCGTCCTTCAGTTCGTCACAAACATTCAAAATCAACACATCTGGAGAAACGTGATTTTCACTGCACAGGAAGGGGGTGATCAACTGTAATCTGAAAAATAACTACAGCTGTCACACAAATGTAGTGGAGTAGTATAAAGTAAGTAAAGTTTCATACAATGGAAACACTCAAGTGAAGTACAAGTACCCTAGTACACTAGTGTGATACTTATTGTACAGTATACTGAGCACAAAACAATGCCCGAGCTAATACAGATGTTAACTCAAACACTAACTATGGAGATGAAGCTGCAGATAAAGTAAATGTTGCAGTGATAACCTCTGTCTGTACGAGCTCGGTAAAAGGTTCTCAGCCATTACATAGAATAGATTACACAGAAAAACAATTAGAAATCAGTTTAAAACGATATGAAGCAGTGTCTTACAAAGAAACAACTAAACCAATGGTAAACAGGTGGTATTGGTCTCGTGTGGCACTAAATCCCAAGATGATTTAATTTGCAACTGTCATCAGGCCTGCAAATACATTTGACATGAGACTTCTTAGAACAGTTTGTGAGTATTGACTCCTGTAGAAACAAACATGACACCATCCAAGTATCTTAAGTACATATTAATAGCATCATTATAAGCTACTTGAAAGCTTGCTTTTCTTTAGTTTGTATTGGTGAAAGGTGGACAAACACTATGCTCTGACTAGAGACACCACGTCTGTAACACGCAATTAACTTGAGTAAGAAAATGTTTGCATGTTCGTGCATCATTCACTGTAAATATCTGTCATTTGTTCAATGTGTTTTACCTCATTACAGACAATAACTAAGTATAACTCTGGAGGGTTAGGATGTTTGGCAGCAGTAGAGACTACAGTGACAGTAGATTGGTGAATTAGTTGATAAGCTCGTCAGGTTCATACAAACAGACTGATCTAGTGTGACTCCATAACGTCACACCGGTCTCTACATGCAGGCGTTTAAAGACAGACAGCAGCTGCCAGCTAGCGTCACAACGAGCTAACGTTAGCCTGCAGCTAGCTGGAGTAGCTCCCTGTGGGTCTGGAGACCGTGCCCCTCTCCCAACATAGCACCTACTAAACACACGTGTTTGTTGTCGAACGTTAAACTTCCTTAATTTAACTGTCAAAAGCAAGTTGTTGTTTTTTTAATTATATGTTGTTAAGATGATAACATTAACCGAGATACAGCGGCTACTGACAACTTCTGCTAGTTAGCTTCTTCGTGGCTAGCTAGCCATTTCATCAAAGCAAAGTTTGTCAGTTGAGTTTGTCACGTATTCTAAATGATGTGTATTTATACGCGTTTTCGTCTGCGCCCGTCTCGGCTAACCTAGCTGTCGACTCGAGCATTATAAGAGCGATGTCCAGGTAGCTGAAGCTACAGTGTTGACGTTAACCGACGTAAGGAAGCTAACCCATGTTAGCAAGGGTTAGCTAAACAAAGACATCAGCTTCTGGATGGTCGTTTTCTTGTCACGAGCCTGCTTCCGCTACTGACAGCAGACATTTTAACGCTTAAATAAAGACTTAGTGACTAATTAAAGTTAAGTTTGACTCGTCAACGGGCCGTTACATCTGGAGCTGGATCTGTTCTCCTCACTCACCATTTCTTGCGGTTGGTTGCACACAGAGGGAGAAAAAAAAACGCCTCCACCGCACAGCGACAACTGTGAGATCACAGCAGCCTCAGACACCCCTGCAACTCCAAAACCAACCAGCAGGTGGCGGTACATTCTTCTTCTTCTTCTACCAATCTGTAGAAATCAACCTTTTCGTGAGTCAACACAGAAAACATGACTATTCCCAATAAGATGATTCATGCAGCGTATTAGCAGGACACAGGGTGACTGTAAAATAGTTTAAAAATTATAATAATATAAAAAAATAGTGGGAAGAAGAGGAAAAAAAGACAATAGTATAAAATAACAGAGAAGGTAGGCAATAACATCTAATTTCTTAAGTTTATTTAAAAAATCCTGTGGTATATTCAGTATATGAGCACATTTCTTATCTTTTGTTATTTGGATAGACTAAGTACTTCCTAAAGTCAATCCAGAAAGGTTCAAACGATGAGCAAGACCTCGAGAACTTTATGGATGTTAAATATCCCCAGTAGAATTAATAAATTGACAGTCCGTTGAACTTTCTGGTTTTTGTTTTCATAGTATGATACTACATCCTTGGCTTCCAGCCTAATTGAATGATTGGTTTAAGTGGCAAAATAATCCTTAATTTAGTTTAGTATCAAGTCTAGTTTCTTCTCACTGGTTGGTCCTTTCATGTGGGAGGACTTAACTTCCACCTCTGAGTCTGAGAGCAGCTGTCCTCACAGGGAGTGGAGCAGCTGAACAGACCACAGCTGAGAAAAACATATAGAGCAAGCTGTGAAAGATCAGGGTTCTTCTTTCCTGTTGTGTTTGTGACATTGTGGCGTGGTTGGCTGGTTAGCGGTCGATTCATGATACAGAAAGATGCAAACATATAAAAACAAACACATTTTTAGATGAGTTTTCTTTGAAAAAACTAAAATGTACCAATTCTTTAGATTTAGGAGGTTCGTCATAGAGAACATGACCTTTGAAACTCAGCTGCTGTTGTTTGACACTTTTTTACTAAAGATTTAAAATGTGTGGGCGTTTTCTTCAACCAAAACACTAGTCTGTAAACAAAGAGGCTCCAATTCATCTTTGCATAACTTCTAATTGCCTGAGCAGGTAATAGATGAAATTCTTATGTTGCAGATGCTCTACTGTACATACTGCATATGTTCATGTTAACACGTTAAAATAGTTATAAGTTGAAATGCCTTCATTTTGAGAGCATATTGATCACACAGGTATGGAAGCCCATTCCCGCCAGCAAAAAAAAAAAAAGATCACTAAAAAAATTAAAAATAAAAAAAATAAATAAGATCTCTAAAATAAAAAACGGTAACTTAAAAAATGTTTTTTAAAATGTAATTCACAAAAAAAAAAAAAATCCACCCACAAAATAAATAATAATAATTCTAATAATTTTTTTATTTTTTTTTATTTTACTTTTTTTCCACCAGCAAAAAAAAAAAAACTTTTGGTGCATCCATCTGTAACCATAACACTGACCAGATTTTTCCAGTTGCTATAGAAAGTCGAAATTATGAGATACTTTAACACAACAGTCATAGAAGCAGCTATGACATATGAATGGATTGTGAGTACATTGAAGACTTCTTTAAAACGTGGCTTTACAACACATGAAATACAGATGATGTTTCACATGGATTGTACTGAGCAAACGCACCCTTGAATAGAATGTTAAGCAAGAAGCAGCTCTGGAGTATAAAGAATGAAACCAATGTGGCTGAGGTGGCGACCAATAAACAGCAACTGGAAACATCTTTTTTTTTTCTTTTTTGCTGACAGAGAAAAAGTAAAAACAAAATATATATATATATATATATTTTTTTTTTTTTTTGTGAATGAATTATTATAATTTTTTTTTTTGTGAATTCATTTTTATTTTTTTTTATTTTTTGTGAATTCATTTTTTTATTATTTTTTTGGTGACCTTATTTTTATTTTTTTGCTGGCGTGAATGGGCTTCCATAGTTTATTGGTCGCCACCTCAGCCACATTGGTTTCATTCTTTATACTCCAGAGCTTCAAGGGTGCGTTTGCTCAGTACAATCCATGTGAAACATCATCTGTATTTCATGTGTTGTAAAGCCACGTTTTAAAGAAGTCTTCAATGTACTCACAATCCATTCATATGTCATAGCTGCTTCTATGACTGTTGTGTTAAAGTATCTCATAATTTCGACTTTCTATAGCAACTGGAAAAATCTGGTCAGTGTTATGGTTACAGATGGATGCACCAAAAGTTTTTTTTTTTTTTTTTAAGTTACTATATTTTTTTGTGATCTTATTTTTTTTTTTGCTGGCAGGAATGGGCTTCCATACACAGGAGTATATTTGGAGTCACATTTTTCATCTTGCAAACAATCAAAACAATTCTTATTTAAAGCAAGTTTATTTACATGTTTTACATTTTATACACATCAAACAAAAACAAAAAAATCTGGCACAGCAGCCTTGAAAATACAAATAAATCCTGATGTAAAACATAACACTGTTGTATCCACCAGACTCGTATTGTTCAAGCACAAAACATCTCTTTTCTAAACATTTGGTCATTAAAGACCTGCATTATGTTTGTTATGCTCTATCAGCATATTTAAGTACAATGTTGCGTTCTGATATGAAAGATGATTTCCAAAAATAGCATACAAGCATGAAAATGGCCTTCTACTGAGCCGATGGACAAGAAATAGGTCAAAACCTAATTTAGATTGAACAGATATGAAATGACAGTGAGTCACTGACAGAGTGAAAGACGATGTGGAGACACATTCTCACTGTGGCCTGAAGAAGTAAAGCACTTTGTCATGGCTGAAAAATACTCCTCCTCACCATTATGTTCATAAAACCGAGTCCAATTGACCTGAAAAATAATACAACTGAGTGAGAAAACATGTGCACTAAAGTGAAACTGCTTTGAGATCGTTTTCAAATTCACTGACTTTCTCTTTCTGAAAAACAAATGCAAATATTCCATGATCCCGAAAATATGTAGTACGTTATATTACATATATTCCACATACACATATTATACACAAAAATATATTCAACTCACCAAATACACTTCAGATATCTATCTAATCACGAAGGCACTCTCTCTGATCTTGGAATAAGCAAACTGTGGAACAGAGAGGCCAGAACACAAGAGTCATTTTACAGTATCACAAAACAACGGCTCATCAAACCTCGAACGTTCAAAACCTTCACTTACATTCAGTCCTCTGGGGGAGTGGACGGGCTGCAGTCCCGTACAGCAGAGCACTGAAAAGGGCCTCTCCTTCGTCTTCGAATGCTCTTTGAAACACAGACTGAACACCTTGGCAGGCAGGTAGACGTCCCAGTCAGCTGCATGCTCCTCTATTAGATCGCCTACCATCCTGTTAATGAGCAGCAAAAAGAAAAACATGGGAGTCATGATGAGAGACGTTTCAGTGACATGCATCCATCAGCTTAAAAAGAAAATAATCACAGGATACACATGTGCCCAGCTGGGAGGAGCGACAGTATACGTTTGTACAAAAAGTTGACTTCAATGTTTGATTCACTATATGTTTTATAATCCTGTCAATTTAGAGCTGGAAGATGGATTAATGCACTACAGACACAGTGCTTATTGTTATATTACTATTAGTGCTGACCTGTCAATCAGCTGCTGAGTGATCAGATCCACGGTGCCCGTCTGCTGATGATAGACGACCAGAGCGACGGTGATCTTCAGCTGATCTTTCAGCTCTCTGTTGATCTAACACGGGGACACATTCACACAGTGCATCTATGTTAGACACTGGCTGATTAGGACACAATGTTACACAAACACTTTATTATAAAACTAAATGTGTGGCGTCATTAAAGGTTTTAAATTCAAGCTGAGACAGCCGGTAATTCTTCCTATGATGAGGACATTCACATAAAAACTAGAACGTTTTCCCTTTAGGCTCTCTAGAAGAAATAATACGAGCAGTTCAATCAACAACGCACTCACTTTGTGGACTATGTCATGAGGCAGTCTGGAGAGGATCCTGATCGGGTATCCAAAGTGGGCGATGATGTCGACGATGTGCTTCGCGACATCCGTAGGGAGGCACGACTGCATCGGCACAGCCTCCACCCACTTGGAGAAGTAGTCCGTCACCGTCAGGATGTACTTGTGTCCGTTCAGCGTTTGGGGAAGCGGCCCTCTGACATCCAGACCAAGCCACTGCCACGGCTCCTTCACCTGCCGCCACCACATCACAGTGAACATCACAAGTACTTTGGCTTGAGTTTAATGCTGCAGTACGTTCAGGTGATCCTGTTGTAACTCACCTCTATCATCTTCTCAGGATCCTCACAGTCCGTCTGTGAGCACTACAGACGAGCACTTGATTAAAACACGTCGTAATATAGAAGTCAAAGTATGAAAGTTAAAACCATGAGGACTACTTACACTCAAATCATCATCTGGAGCCCACTGAACATCCTGCAATCCAAATATTATTTTAATAATGTGAAAAATGACACAATGTCCAATGGGATATAAAGAGGAAAAAGTATTTCATAACAAACTGTAATAATGAAGATAAACATCTGATCTTGCCACAATAATGAGATTAACAAGTAATGAAAACATGTTGATTAGTAATTATACTATATATATACAATTTATAATGAAACCGACCCGTGGTGAACAGTAATCTCCGTGGAAGAAGTGTGGAAATGACTCTATCTTCATCAGCCCTTCATCGACTATAATCCTCCATTTGTCATTTGACTTTTTTGGGTCGTTGTCCCTGAAAATAAATCCATAAAAAGTCAACACAGTAAAGAAGCAACAATCCAAATGGGCACAAACTCAACACCAAAAAACACTTAATACAGGAATTTAGGTTCCAACAGAAAGTGCTCCGTTACTTCCTCACAGTATTAATAGAATCATTAAAAGCTTGGAGTAGAGCATCACAACTAAGTTACAATAGAAATGTGTAAAAATGCAACATGTGAATTAAAATCACCACAGTTTTGGATTTAACCAATTACTCACTTATATTATTTTGACAATCGAAATATCATTTTAATAATTTTCAAACAAAAAAACTAATATTCACTAGTTATAGCTGAAACAATTTAAAGATGTGTTGCTTTTCTTTATCTGACAAGATAAATATACATGATATTAAATATAAATGATATTAAATATAAATGATATTAAATATACATGATATTAAATATAAATGATATTAAATATAAATGATATTAAATATAAATGATATTAAATATACATGATATTAAATATAAATTATATTAAATATAAATTATATTAAATATACATGATATTAAATATAAATTATATTAAATATACATGATATTAAATATACATGATATTAAATATACTTGATATCTGTGTTTCGGACAGTTTCACCAAACAAAAAATTTGAACTTTTTAAAACTACTTTCTGACGTGTCATAAAATTATTAATCAGGAGAACACATGAAGACAATCAATATTTACGACTAGTGCTGTCACGAATTCGCAATAACAATATTATCACATTACCTGTAAAAAAAAAAAAATGTCAAATTCATCTTTGACTTAATTTATTGTTTATTGTAATTACTTTCTGAGTAATTACAAGACAACAATTCAGAAAGAAATGACCATCCAGACTGAAGAAAGAGGACGGCTCTGTACGACATCACACAGAAGTTTTATACCAGCAGAGTGAGAAACAGCGGTGGCCTGCTGGTAAAGCCAGAATAAACAGTGGAGGGTTAGGACAGAGCCAAACTTTACGTAACTTACCCAGCAGGCTGTTCCTCTGTGTGGCTGGGCTCTTTGTTCCGGACTCTTCTCTTTGCCGTGGCAGCAGTGATAGTTGGAGACGGAGCTGGACTCGTCTGTGAGGCTTTAACACCAGCTGACTGGGTTCACGGTACAGAGAAACAACACACAGTGTGTTCAGAAACCTGAACTGATCGTCACTGTAAGCGACTAATATACTTATATTAATAGACTCCATGGTGCTTAAGTGAATTAAAGACAGAATTCATGTTAACTTCCATGTTTTTTAACCTTAACCCAAAGAAGCTCAATCTGAGCAAACCGATGTTTTATAACTGCAGAGAAAATGGACCAACAAGCCTGCTAAAATGACCACAAACGAAAACTGTTAAATGTTAATATAATATGCTCTCACCTTGAATCTCTTACTTCTTGTGTTGATGGAAGCCTATATCAGGGGGCAGTGACAGTGATTACATGAGATATATTCAGATAATTATCATACAGATGAAAAGGAGTCTTCTTAATGAAGCTTCTGTGCTACTAAAGCGTTTCACTGTCTTGCCCTGAATAACTTTTCCACTCTATGAGCTGCTGTTGTATTTGTTACATGATCCAAAGACACTGAGTAACGACAGACAAACCTGTCTTTTCTGAGTCTTGCCAGGGGAGGAAAATATGGTGGGAACTGCATCTTCCTGAAGTTTCACACATTTGCCGGTCCTGTCGATGTATTGTTCCTCGAAATGTTTGATGCACAGCACAGAGAAGCGAGACGGGGTCCAGTCCTTCAACTTCATGTTGATCAGCCATTTCTTGAGCTTTCGGGGATTGTAGACGGGAAATCTGTAGAAGCCCAAAAACTCATTAAACTACTGAAACACTGAACTCCATTCAAAAGTCAGTGAGTTTTGCCTTAATGATCTCATTGGCAGAACTCCTGTTATTTTTGTTAAATATCACATGCACAAGGACGCCAGTAGTGCACTTCACTTAAGTTTTGCAATGTTTATTATTATTGTGATGGATGTACGCGAAACATATACAATGTTGCAAAGTGATGAACATGTTTTGTAAGATCTATCTGAAGTCCATTCTGTCTAATAAATCATATTTATACTCTGTACGCGGGTAAATCTTTTACTGCCTGACTCTAGTTAGCGTTATGCTCGTCATTTATTCTCTTCTTAAATTCGTAGTAAGATAAAAATATCAAAATATGCTGGAAAAACTTGTCAGAGTGGCTAACCAATGCTAATGCTAATAATGTTTATGTTAGCTTTATGTTCGCTAGCTTGACTATTCATAAATCTGCCGGCTAGTTCTGTTTACGAGTGACAAATGTTTAATACTCACTTAAAATACTTCACATCTGACTCGCTGGCGCTTTCGCAGTCGTAGGCACATTTATATCTTCCCATTTAGTCAACAATTTAGTTTAATTTGCGTCCAAACAAACCGATTTTGTTGCCAACAGTTGTTTGAGCAACCAGTCAAGGTAGCAATAATACAACCATAACATCCGGTACCAATTTTCAAAATAATAAACTCATGACATATTTGAAAACTTGCATTAACAAAGTCAAATACATCTTACAATAATTACATCGTATTTGGCCGTATACAAGAGTGTTTTTTTGCTTGTCTTGTATAAAAACCCTGTTGAATATTCAACGGCATTTGTTGATTATACACAAACCGGAAATGCATATTTGACTAACTTGACGCAACTGTTGCATCAACGTTTCTTCTTCGTGTCGTATTTAATTGCAAATGAACGCCCTGCAGCGCCACCTTATGGATAAAAGATAGAAGGGCAGTCAGTTGTATTTTATTTGTATGACACATTTGTACACCTGTAAAAATCTAAATATTTCAGTACAAATATAAATTTATTTTTTCTCTACTTGTATCATACACACATAATGTTTTAAACAATGTATACTTAAAAACAACACTGTTTGATCAACATTAAAAACTGTGACAAACAATGCAAAATGGCTGCAGATGTCGCACATCTCAGTTGTTCTTTGTTTTCCACTCAACCCTCCACTCATCCCAGTCCAGTAAAGTTCGTTTTGTGTCCCATCCTGCAGCTTCCACACCTGAAAATTTACATTGGCAAAAATAATGTTTTCTATTAGTAAATTGCACAAGAAAAAGTTGGTGATTATTTGGTTAAATTAGCTTTGTGTGTGTGCTCACCTTTGAGAAATGGATTGAAAATAGTGTCCATGATCTTGTGACTCTCATGTACCATTTCCCAGTTACCTTTAAAATATAAGAGCGTGTAAGGGAGAGAAATTGTATTATATCTATACAATTTCAATATATTTCAATTTCAATAACAATATTGTATCTATTATTGTAAAGAAATTAATGGAGGTAAAGGCTCACTTTGGGTTGGAGGGTCTCTGGAAGTTGGAGGGCTCAATTTGCTGCTGAGCCACACAGCTTGGCACATGGCTCTGATTTCATCATGTACTGATGCTTCTGGTCCCAGACAAACACATACACAGCCTGAGAGGAACACAGCAGAGTTATTAAACAACATTCAAAGTTGTATGGCTCTTAAACACATTGTTGTTCTGTGGTGGATGATGGGAGATTACACACCATTTCGTACTCCCAAAAGGTAAGGCATGTTGTTTTCCCTCAAAGCCAAATTCAGATCCTCTGGGCTACAAAATAATAAGGAAAATTAGAATAAACTGTGTTATTGTGCGTCATTTCTCATCATATAAACAAAACATTGAATTACCTTTCTACAACCTCCTGTAGCCTCACTCCAAGTTTGATTGACACCGTTTTCCTGAACTCTGTAAACAAGTCGTAGAATCCATTATTCTGAATGCACAAAATGAACATATTAATAATAGCAACATAAATAAAACAACATTTATTTATACAGCGCTTTTCCAAAGCAAGGTTTACAAGGTGCTGTACAAGGATAAAACAACAATGCTGCAATGCTGCAACAATTGGACACTTGAATTAGTCATGATGAAGATGTGACAAAATTACCCAAGAGAACTGGTTCTCTCTGATTGGCCTCCAGTGGACTCAGGACCCGTCCGTCTCTCAGGTAATGCTGCAGCACAATCGAGAGCCGCGCCTCGTTTAAGGTTTCCATGACAACCGAGCGCACAGCCTTGTAGTTGGCAAAGAGGTGGAGGACGGTGAAGAGGAGGAAGAGGCTCACCGTCAGTCTGAGGGGACGGAAAGAGGTATGAAAACATGAAAAATGAAGTCTCGTGTCAGATTGTAATGGTGATTTATACACGTTTTCTATAACAACACTTACATCGGATTATCTGTGACGAGGGGAATGAGCATTAAACTGAGCAGCAGTCCAGCCAGGTTCACTAAAGTCTCCTGTGGGAAATAAAAGACATGCAGATGATAGAAGAGCACACGAATGGGTGAAGGAAATAGACATCTGTATTCACCACAACGGTGCACAATGTTCTCCATCACAGTAATAGAAGATTCATTATACGCACATCTCGTAGGTTCAAGACAATCAGAAAAACAGCGTCAATAAGGGAAACGGTACTCCATGCCAACTGTATTTATGAATGACTATGTTTCAATCCTACTTGGATCTTCTTCAGGTCAGAATGTTTGAACCACACCATTATTTATACATCATGCACACCAACAGGGAAACAAGGCTTTATGACGGCAGGCGTGGTTCATCCAAAATACATAAAGTGATAAAAAACATCCACAAACAATTAACAATTCAATAAAGTACATAAAACAGTAATACAAAAGCCATACTTCTAATTATCAGACATATATGTCGTATTCATTATTACACATATCAGAAACTAAGTAAGTTCGTAATTAACTTTAAAAAAAAAAGGAAAGAAGACAATTGAATACAGTGATCACACTGTTCACTGTGGTTTTCCTCCACAATAAACAGTTAACGGCCATAAAGTACCTGACTGCCATCTTTGGCAGAGATGTCGGCCATGTTGTCTCTGCGAGCCTGATGAACAGTCAGAGCCGCTCTGGTGGCTCCGCCTGCCACTCCAACAAGAGACTGGAGAAGAAGAACACACAGAAGTCAGCTTGTGTTTATCAAGAAAGACATACCAAGTTACGGCCAGTGGTCTCTGACCTTTTTGGGCTTCTGACCCGTTTTATGAGAGTTGTTCGGGGGCTTTGGGTGTTTAATTAAACACCAACTTGTGAGTAAAAGCACTGATAGATAAACATAGATTTGTGTTGGAGAAATATTATCTTTCTGCTTTCCAATACTGTTTACTCACAACTTCTATGATTTATCTTCAACGCCATTAAAGGTTCTCTATTTGATATTCAGAGCATCATTATAGCAGCAAACAACTTTGCTTTTTTTCCTTCATCCCAGCTGATTTAAATGATTTAAAGTTTGTCTTTTTACCTTGAATATTCCGGCTGTACAGACAATCAGGGTGAAGCAAGCAGGAAAGTATGGAGCCAATATTTCCATGAACATGGCGATGTCGTTGAGGACATCAGCAAAAAGCCTGGTAGGAAATCAAAAGACAGAACTTTGAATGGGTTCATAACAATGAGTGGAGTAGACTTTTTAATCTAGTGCCTGAACACCATGCTTACCTCCACTTTTTGGCCTCAGAGTCCAGTTTACTCCTGAAACAAAGACAAAGAAACTGATCGTGAAGAGGAATTCCCATCAGTGAAACACAAGCTCCCAAAACTTAAATAATAATCTATATTTAAAAATACGAGTCCATACCCTTTCTGCCAAGCGAAGAGGATTCTTCCCAACATGCCAGTTCCATCTGCAGGGAAAACCATTAGTTTGCAGGTTGCACTCACCATGCTAGAGTTACATACATGTGTGTTGTATTTTAAGGGATCACCTCTTAGCAGCCAGGTGACTGTGGCTGCAGCTACCGTTGCCTCTTGGTTTCCAACACCGACACCTTTGAGAGAAGCCTGAGTAGCCAGAGTCCCTGACAGAGAACTGGAGAAAGCCTGAGAGAGAGAGAGAGAGAGAGAGAGAGAGAGAGAGAGAGAGAGAGTGAAGAGTGTGGATGGAGAGTTTCAATCTGATGGGGACGATCTCAACAGCGTTAGTGCGTCATGTACTGTACCTGCACAGTATCCCAAAACTGGTACTGCAGGTAATCATCACTGACACTCTCTGGATAGCCCTGAGGCAGAAAGACACTCTGAAATAAAAAGTCAAAATGTGAGTCTGAGGGGGGGAGTGGATGAGCAGTCGATGTAGCTGTTATATCGATGTTTTTCTTCTTACATGGCTGTTAAAACAGAGATAAAACAGTTTACTTAAGACAACAAATGCATTATTTACATTGTAAATAGTTTTGGCCCCAAAAGAAGAAGAATTAAATGATCTGCACCACTGATGATAATGGGATCCTTATGATGCTGCTGCAGTGTTAATTGATGCATATGTTCATGCTGCAAATGGATATTGGTTTTATGCTCATTTCCTTTGTTGAAAAGCACTTTGTGCTGCAGTTCTTGTATGAAAGGTGCTATACAAATAAAGTTTATTATTACTATAATTATTATTAAGTTGATGTTCCCACAGTGTTGCGTGACAGAAGAGAATACTGTTGGAACTTGTTTTCCAGTCCAGAAATATAAAAAAGTGAAACCTTGATCGTTATTGAACCATAATGGTGCAGTTTGGCTCTGAAACACTGAAACAGAAACCTGTTACTATTTAAATCTGCACACGTTCTTTTACCAATGAATGGTGATTTATTTTCGAGTCTCTTTCTGTCCTTTAGTAGAGATGGTTAAACTATGTTTGAGTGTTGTGCTCCGTGTACATCACATATCTCACATCTATTTGTAAAGAGGAATTTCCACAACCTAAAAGCATGACATGCCATTCAGAAGTATAGAGTCGCCCTCTCAGACATCTGACAGGACACAATCAGGCTTTTGTGGCAAGAGATCACACATTTTTTTGTGGAAACGTTATAAATCCTTACTTTAAAAGCTCCAACAATAGAGTTTCCTCTTGATTCACCTTTACTCCCATCTCTTCTCCTCTCCATCACTGCATCCTTTGCTAAATACTTCCAGGACTCTGCACTGCCATATCTCTCTGTGGCCAAAACCACACCTCTAGCTGTCTCCATTTAGACCGTTAGGAGCGAAAAACTAAACTTAAGACTAAACTGACGAACCGACATATACTGCAGTCTGAAATACGCTGTAATGTATTCAATTTAAGTTCATTTTGGCTCAGTACAGGGTGAAACTAGACAGAGCCTACGTGTCGTCCTTTCTGTCGTGGTTTTCTTTGAAGCACTTCCGTGTTTATTTCCGCCCTCAGAGTTTGGAGAGTCCTGATTGGTCGATTAGGAGTTTAAGGCGGGGCTTCGATAAGACGCCAAAAACTAGAATCAGAACCGTTTATTGTCAAGTACGTTACACATACAAGGGATTTGACTTGGTGAATGGTGCATAACAATAAACAATGAACACAGTGCAATATTCGAGACATAATAAAACAATAGAAAAATATTAAAAGTTACAATAAAATATGGTAAACAACCAAACAGATAACAGTACGTTAAAACAAGTATATTATAAAATTGGCAAGTGTATTTTAATATAGAAAGGATGTGCAAGGGTGTGTAACAGTAGGAAATTGTCCTGGGGATGGAGTCAGAGTAAGAGTCAGAGTTGAACCCAACTGCAGATGGGAAGAAACTGTTCGTGTGGTCTTGGTCCTGATGGACCGCAGCCTCCGGCCAGATGGAAGGGGCTCGAACAGTTTGTGTCCAGGGTGAGAGGGGTCGGCTACAATCTTTCTTGTTCGCTTCAGGGTCCTTGAAGCGAACAAGTCTTGGAAGGACTGCGGATTGCAGCCGATCACTCTCTCAGCAGAGCGAATGATGCGCTGCAGCCTGCCCTTGTCCTTGGCAGTGGCTGCAGCGTACCAGACCGTGATGGAGGAGCAGAGGATGGACTCAACGATGGCTGTGTAGAAGTGCACCATCATTGTCTTTGGCAGGTTGAACTTCTTCAGCTGCCTCAGGAAGTACATCCTCTGCTGAGCCCTCTTGGTGATGGAGCTGATGTTAAGCTCCCACTTGAGGTCCGGGGTTATGATGGAGCCCAGGAAGCGGAAGGACTCCACAGTGTCGACGGGGGAGTCACACAGGGTGATGGGGGCTGGTGGGGCTGCGTTCTTGCGGAAATCCACAACCATCTCCACTGTCTTTAGAGTGTTGAGCTCTAGGGTGTTCAGACCGCACCAGGTCACTAGATGGTCAATCTCCCACCTATAGACGGACTCATCCCCACCAGGGGAGGGGCTCTGGGATGGGTGGTTGAGAGGCACGGGCCCCTGCTGAGCTGGGAGAGGGGGACCTGGTGGTCTGGAGCTGGTGGATGGGGTCATGGGGGGGTGTGGTCAGGACTGTCCCATATTCCATCAAAGCAACAGTATTTGTATGGGAATTTAAAGAATAGATTAACACTAAACACAAAAAAACAAGATTGAAAAACACGCTAATAATCAGTGATGGAATGTAACTCTGTTTATTTACTCAAGTACTGTGCTTGAGTACAATTTTGAGGTACTTCTACTTTACGAGTATTTCCATTTTTAATCAAAGAGAGGCTAACAGGAGTCAAGGACGTGACTCTCTGTGAGCATCCTGTTGTTTGTCTGGGCCGATGCATTCAGATAAAAAAAATATAAAGAGAATGACCAAACTTTAGTATTACTCTGACGCTGTGCCAGCAATTAACTGACGCAAGACAAGGCCAGTTAGTTGTTACAACACTAATGAATCAACCAATGTATCCCAATACACTGAGGGAATGACATGAATCCACAGTTTAAAAACACATTTTCTTGTAGAATGTTTTCACTTATGGCTCCATGGATGAAGAGCCAGCAGAAGCCTGCTAGAGCTCTGCAGAGCCTGGTGTCAGCTCTGAAAAAATGCAGTCAGGTAGTCATGAATGGCTGAGCAAAAGGGGGAGTATTATGTCTTATCTCGGTCATAAAGCAGATGGATGGCAGTGGACTAGAAAAACAAGAAGAGCAAGAAGTGTATGTTTCAAAGAGATATAAGTGACTGAGCAATGAGCTGTTACGTGGAAGATAAAAACACAACATCTGTTTGTTCTCCCAGGATCATTTAGAAAACAATGAGGCAAATTTAAATCTGTGTCTGTTTCACCCTAAGGCGAGACAAGCGCTGACACACCTTCCTCAAGTACTCAGGAATGCGGTGTGGGAAAGAAGAGACGGTTGTAACAATGTACAGAGTGTAAAACTGTGACTAACAAAGAAGAAGAAAGGAAGCCGAACCTGCGATTACATGGAACAGGACGTGACAGCTACTGTAACCGAGTGAAGGAAGGGTTTCACTTATGTGTGGGAGGGAGACAGAGCAAAGGAGGACAAATATTTCCCAACAAAAGGGCGTGAAAGTTTCACACAAGAGTTTCACTGCCGGCTCTCAGACCTGCCATTCAACAACGTACACAGCAGCACAACAACACCGGGCTTTCACAGGGACCGACTGGGCCTCGGAGCTGTTCGTCTTTGGGACTTCTACTACAATGACGGCCGCCGTGTTTGGATGAACATGTGTGGAAAATCTTAACCAAAACGTTCAACTTTTAAAAGGAAGAAGCTTAAAGCGGTCACCTGAAATTGGACTTTTGTTTCGGGGACGCCTGTCAATACAACTGCCTGCCATCTGAATAGGGCTTTAATATCACTCTGAATCACCAACTGGACAACTAAGAACTCACTGAAGGAGTGCACTCAGACTGAGGATTTAAAGTTTTATAAGGTCTGTACTTTAAATAATAATAAGTAATAATTATTAGTAATAATATACTCGTTAAATGAGGTTTAATTGTGCATCATCGGGTGAATGTAATGTTCTTTATTCAAGTTGTATACTTCCTTTTGTCTGCTAGGACCAGATTTACAATTTAGTTTTTCAGTTTTTACAGAACAGAAACTTTCTTAATCATTCTCTAACACACATTAGGTAATCCTCACAAGTTTCTCACAGCCACTACAAATGATTCACGGGCCTGTAGAGCATTACACGCTGACTCTATTATTAACCCAACTCTCTGATGATGCATTTGTCTTGAGGTGACAAACACACAGAGCATGCTGGCGTGTCGCGTACAGCGCTTTGATTAAAATCACAGATTAGATTTCTGCCATGACAACTTGCCAGCCAAGCGGGAGGTTTCCACATTTTTTAAAGTGTGATCCGACAAGTTTTTCAAGCATTTTCTTTTTTTTTGCCTAGTTAACAGGGATTACACCATCCAAAGGCTACTTTCTGTTTCATGATGGAAACACCCAGTTCACAAAAAATCCCATGCTCACTATAGAAAGAGCATACTGTGTAAACATTTTTGAAGAACATGTTTAGGCTTGTGGGGGACAGGTCAATCAGTCAAACTCAGGGTAAACACATCAAACCGTATAAACCTTTAATACAAGGTGGTAGCTTGGGAACACATCGCTCTGTTTTTAGCATAAAACATATCAGCAGCAGGCACCACAGGGCCGTCAGTTAGGGGAAGTAAGATTTCTCAAGGAAATCAAGAGAAAACCCTTTGAAACCCCGGATATGTTGAATTACACCTGGACTGATTCTTGTTATCATTATGAGCCAAAAGAAAAACATGTGGGCAAAGATTAGTCTCATTATGAAGGGACATTATATGGGTCTTATTCAGGTTTAATAATGGAGAGAGACTCTGACATTGTGACATTAAACAGAGTGAGTAATCAGAATGTAAACATGAACATTAATGGAACCGAAAAGGTCAACGCCAACCTGTGAAATGAGTGAGAATCTGTCCCGTTATGTCGATATAATCTGAGAAGAAACTACGCGAGTGTTCCTCACAGACCTGCATTAAAGCAGACACATTTTAATGAACCAAACATTGACCTACAGGGCTCGCCTCGTACATAAAGGGTGAAACCAGTTCCTTAAATGTCACTTTATCTTGAAAAACAAACAATTCTATCAACTGTGAACAAAGTTAAAACCATAAAGCAGCCACTCAGACCAATCCTACAGGAAATTTGCTCTTTGCTTTTCAACCATCATTTGCATATTTCTCACTCAAAATGTTGTTTTTTAGTAATTTTGGCTTTTCTTAATATCTTGTGTTTTGCAGAAATGTCTACGCCGCATGAAGTGGTGGTGGAGGAGGAGGAGGACCTCCCACTGAACACCGTCCCAGGAGAAGGAGCCACACAAAATACTCAAGCATACATCAGCAATGGGCCGTGCGCCGCCTCCTTCTGCGATGACCAGCACCACAGGAAACTCGCCATCTGCAGCATCATCTGTGGGATCTCCTGCATCGGAATCAAGGCTCTGATCAATTCAGTCAAGGTACTTTTGAGTCAAAATGTCAAAGCGGCACATTCCACTCTGCTTCAACACAAACACAGTGACCTGAAAGGAAGTTTGGCATTGAATTGAAAAATGTTGTCTCGTCTTTACCTCAACAGGCTGAGAGCGCGGAGGATCCAGAGAAAGCGGCGCCGTTTTTAAAACGGGCAAAAAAGCTTGGCATCATCTCCATCGTGGTTTGGGTTTCCATTCTGGCTTTAACTCCCGTTCTGATGGTGCTCTTCTCATACCTCCTCACTCTGGGAGACTGATGAACTTTGAACAATCGCTACAGAAGTCAACCAGAGGAGTGACTTTTTGGATGTTAATGGAGACGGACAGTACAAAGCTCCTCATCAACTACTAAACGCCACGAAGAAACACAGAACACAGAACACAGACTGCTTTCTTGTGCTGATAACGTGACCGCTGTCCCAGTTTACACTTTTCTACTTACTCCAAACCAGGTCCTGTGTTTTTTTATGAAAGGATCAACTACTCTAGAAAACAGTATAAAAAAACATTACAACTTTTTTTATATGCTGTAATATTTATTTAACAATATATGAACATGGACAATTCAAAATCTAAACTACCATATAAAAACCCAGCATTGCCTATAGTTTGAGACATGACACTACATGACACATATACATTAGAAATGTCATTCGCCAATAATGACCCAATCCTTAATATTACAATGTAACATACTCATTCTTAGATAATGTATATACTACAGATACTACAAAAGTTAATAAATTACTCCATCTGTCAATCTAAAAAGTAGTGACATTAACTTGTTGATCAGGGATTGGGTCTCTACTGGCCACATACATGTCATGGCAACAACATCCTGGTCTTATCGCCAACTTTATCTTGGCAATATTGCATTGTTACCATTCTAGCTTTATTAATGTCAAATGTATCAATATGTTGTACTTTTATACAAACAAACTATTTCATAATAAAAACGACTTTGTGCTCGGATTTGTTTGAAGGATCTTGAACCGCCCTCGTAAAAACAATTACCAACAACATCTATTTAAACATTTTACAGTTAAGGCAATCTCATCGAAATTTGGCCAACAAGAAAAATACATAGATGAGCTGTTCATCAAGAAGTTACATTCACAATACAAAGATAGACCGCACGAAACAATCCAGAGAACCACAGGTCATTTAAAGCTAACCAGCAGCGGGATCTCAACACCGTATTGTTTCCAAGTTATATTTCATACAACAGAAACCTCTTCAGCCATGAAATTTACACAAATAATTGAACAATTGAGTACTGAGAAGAGTAGAATGATGAACAAGTGCTACTTGTAGACACACTTGACAGTACATATAAATCACCGACAAAAACGTGGTTGTGAAATTGGCAGAGGCGAATACAAATCCCTTGCTGGCATGGAAAAAAGTTATATTCAGCATTTAATAAATCAGCTGCCTTTATGGATTATCTTACAATAATGCTGCAAGGTGACGACTGCTCATGTAATAAAACGCTTTCTTTCTATAAAGGAAATCCGAAGCATTGTGCATTTTAGAAAAGAAAACGGTCAACAACAAAACGGGAGGATGTGCAGATGTGTCACTCTGGTTAACAACCGAATACTGAAAATGTGATGATACTGTACAAGTGCTTCTCAACGGTTTCACTCATCAGATGGAAAGCTGCCAGTGGAAAAATGGACAGCAGAGGTTTAATGTCAAATAAGCAACTTACTGTGTGATTCCTACACCCACCATGTTTATAACCAACTTCTATGAGGCAATCCCCTCCGATGCTGTGATGTACCGTTCTGCAACTTGCAGGCTACAAATGATACAGAACATAATTCAACTTGTCACCACAACAATCGGACACAGATTGTGCTGATGAAGAAAAGCGCAGAGGTTGAAAATACATTAGAAACAGTCGGACAAGCAGAATTATCTCCCGCAGTGGTTTTTCATTTAATGGCTGCCAAACAGTCTGTCAGCTGCCTGTCTGATCATTTATCAGCCACAGACTGAGCTGATGGAGCTTGTCACAGAGAAGCGAGTCCACATCCTGCACGCTGAGGGATGGCTCGTCTTTAGGGAAGCCCCCCCGTCTCGTCCTGGAAGAGGAAGTACCTGCTTTTCCAACACCAACAAGTGGCTTCTTTGGTTTTCTGACCTCGCCGGCATCCAGGAACTCCAGGAATCGTTTGACACGCCTCTGGCCGTACCAGGACGAGGAGCCGTCCCGGCGATTGAGAGGCACCTCGAATATGGTCTCCAGCCGGCTGAAACCAGAGTAACAAATCCTAATCAACGAGTGAGTTCATACATGAGAACAGAACCCAACATATCAGCAGGTGAAGCTGATTTAAGTAACTAATCTTTCCTCTGGTGCCACCCTCTGGTCAAACCTTTGCTCACTAGCAGCAACAATGTAAACTCTCGTTGTGTCCCAAATCCATACGACACCATATTTTCAGCCAGACAGACACTTCTAATGCAAAACTGACATTATGCCATTGACAAAAATAGTAATTTTACCTCTCAGTCCACAAAGTTGCTGCCTCCATCGGTTAGTTTGGTTGTGTTATTGTGTGAATCCGAATTAACCTTTTAAAAACACCGACGTCACACAACAACACAAACGCACCAACAGATCGAGGCGGTGGTAGACCAGCAACTCCAGTGTTCTGCGTTGGTAAAGCAGTGAACATATTCTAAATATAGCACACACTTAAATTATATTTCTTTTAGGGGTCTATAATAAAGTTTTGCTCCTGTGTTGGTACTCCTGTTTGTTTATCCAAACTGAGGGCGTGCTGAGTTTGACGGCCATGTACTGTGTGTCATAAACGGACTATGGATAAGTACCTGATACAACCCTGCTTCAAAACATCCAAACTATCCCTTTAAGTATGTTGACATCCTGTCAAGGCCAGAAACAGTATACTATAAAGATGTAGAATATGGAATCAGGACACAGCATGTGCCTGCATCCATGTTCTGTGGCGTGTACTAAGTGTTACTATGTAATAAGGTCACAAATCCCCCGTTACATATTTTGTGTTGTAATCTCATGAATTTCAATATTGAGTAATGACAAATTATAGAAAAAACGGATTAATATTTATTTATTATCTGTCTGACTCGTTATTTAACTGCTCCATATGTCCAGGGACACAACGTCGAGCTATAATTTATTAAGTTTGTTTTACTGTTCCAAAGTCTAAAGGGAAAAGGCGGTGAGGCTGTAATATATGTTGTACAACTGTTTTTATATTTGTTAAAGATTAATGACTAATTAATGACCTTTATCAATGTTGTAAAGTTGACCTTACCTTTCAGGGGGTTTGCTGAAGTTCTTATTGGTGTAAATTTCTTCCAAACTAAACTCCTTCTTTTTCAGCCTGTGGTGCAACACAAGAAGAAAACACTGTTACAATCAGTCTGAATATGGATCAGAGTGTTCAATAGACGACATGTATCGACAAATTAACCCTCAATGGCAGATGAAAGTGTGAGCCGATAGAATTTGTCCTACTTTCAAACACGTGAGATTCAGTTAAAAGTACAAAAGGAGAAACCGACTATGAGGACCTTTGAGCTGAGATTCATTTGTCACACATGTTGTTCTCTAGAGTGAGCTCCCCCGCTCATTTATTTGGGTATTTACCTGATGGGTCTGGGCAGGCCCATGGGTGTCAGGTTGTGCTGAGGTTTGGGTAAAGTCTTCCGAATTCTTATAGATGACACTTTCCCTCGTTCCTCATGCTTTTGCACCACCTGTGATGATGAACAAGAGGATTAGTAACCTAAATCGTTCTGAAAGCATTGCAAAATATTTGACTAAATGCCAGTGTCAGGTCTTCAAACCGCTGATTTTAGCATAATAAACAGTCCAAAAATGTAAAAGGATTCGTAATTAAATGATGCTCGACAATGTGTTATTACACCTTTAGCACAAGATGTCATTATATTGAAGTGAAATGACGTATACCTTGATTTCAGAATCAGAGAAAGCCTTTTCTTCTCTCAACCCTACGTCTTCAAACTCCTGGCTGGATGAGCTTGTGTCCTCGCCATCATCCTCCTCCTCTTCACTCTGTTGTCTTCTCTCCATCTCACACGCCAACAGATTCCCACTGCAAAGACACCAAGAGGGAATATCAGCACAGCATCGTTGGCATTATAAAACATATCATAACGGATCTTAAAGAGTCTTACCTGCTACTATAGTCCAACGTAGTAGAACTAGACGAGTCAATTCTTTGGAGGAATACCGTTGGGTATTTTGGAGAACAGGAGGCGGGAGAGGAAACATGACTGGAGGTGCTGGGGCTGGTGGTAGCGCCTCTGCTGTCGACCTTCGTGGAGAGGAAAGCCAGGGGGCTTGAGAGGAAACAGGAAGCAAGAGCGGAGAGGGAAGTGCTGGGAGAAAGTGCAAGACGAGGAGACCACCTGTCGTACGGGAGGGATCTTCTGGACGGGTACACCTCCTTACGAAGGCAGAGCGGGGCGATCTCCCGCTCCACTTCTACGCTGCAGACCGTGTGTCGACGAGCCCGCCGCAGGGACTTGTGGGCATGGTGGACGGGAGTGTGGGGAAACTGGTGCTGATGTGTTGTGTGGGTCCTGCTGTGATGGGACGAATGCAGAGCGGAAGTCCAGGGGGTGTCGTGGACACGAAGGGAGGGGATCTCTGGGCAAGAGTAGCTGCGCAACAGGCCCCTTGACAAGTCATTTCCTTCCGAGTGAGAACTTGCTGTAGCCAGGTCGGCATCGTCCATAGTGATGGACTTGGTCACCTCTTCACCTTTACATGTCCTGCTATGCAGAACCCTGCATCTTCTCCTTTGTTTGTCTGCTCTTCTTGGCTTCATATTAACCCATCTTGCAGTGATGCTGCTGTGGTTACTGGCTTCACCGTCGGTGGGAAATAACTCCTCCGATACAGAAGCAGCACTTTTTTCTTTCCCATTGGTGACGTGCTTAACTTCATCGTTTGATTGTACAGAACCGTTTAAATCAGGTTGGGAGGATGAAGGAACAGGTTGTTGAGTACTTTCAAAAGGTGTCATTTCAAAATACAAAGGGTCCATTGAGATTTTACCTTCGCCTTCATTGGGCTGGTTTTCTTTGGCTATCAAATGACGGTCATGGATACACTGCTTTGTCTCTTGAGTCCCACCTGACGCAGACGATTTAACAACCACTTTAAACCCCCTTTTGGTTCTCTTGGACGGCTGGGTCAGTCCGGTTTTCGAGCCCTCCTCTTTATGAACGCACTGAGAGGCGTTCAAGTCTGTGGGCGTGAGATCTAATGGCTCCGTTGATAGTGCCGAGGAGATAGAAAGCAAAGTGCTGTCTGGTTCTGTAGTTGAGCTAAATTGGCTCGGCGATTTCCGTTTGACTGGTTTCTTGTTGATATTCCGGCGCTCGCTTGTGCTCTGGAGCGGCTTTACAGCGGGACGAGTGAGGACTTCTGAGAGCTTTTCCTGCTCGGCTTGTTTTGTAGAGGCGATAGCCGTGCTGGTTTCCAGTTCCATACGGTTATCGATGTTTACTTCAGGTTTACCACGGCCTGTTCTGGTCTTCAGCTCTTTGCACGATCCCCTGGGCTTCCCCTTGCTGCTGCTGCTGCCCTTTAGGTTATTCTCTGACACACCACTGCTTTCATCCAGTGAGTAACTCTCGGTCTGTGTGATTAACACGGTTTCATTTATTGTAGTAATTATTTCTTGTCCATTTTTTCCTTTCTTATTTGCTCTTGTTGAAACAGACGGTCTTTTTCTGACAGGCTTCAGCGTTTCTTCCTGATGTACAATGGGATTTGTCGACACAGCTTCTCTTCTCGGTGGTCTCAATATGCCAACATCTGAAGCCACATTTAATAACTCTCGTCTTTTTGTATCCTTTGTACATGCATCTGCTGTTAATCTCTTCCTCTTCACAAAGTCTTGGGAATGGCAGTCCAGGTCCACCCCTCTCTTTGCTCTCCCAAGACCTGAAGCTGAATAAGTTTCAGGGTTCAGCTGACAGTCCAGCTCCTGAGTATCCAAAGAAGGCTTCAGTGTTCCTCCATTAGCACCGTCATTGAAGTTTTTTAGGAGGCTGGGACGATCCAGACTTTCTGTTTTCCTGCCATCATCAGGCTGAGGACAGTCAGTGTCAGGCTGAGCATAACAGACGGAATCAGCTTTGTTTGATTTCATGTGAGATAACTGCTCACCACTAACCTCAGACTCTTCCTTTTTTACTTTAGATGTTGAAGTCTTAGAGGCCACTTTCTTTACTGAACATTTCCTTGGCAGTGGTTTCAGCTGGACAGTCAATTTGCCTTTCTGGTCCTCGATAGCAGCAGAGATATTTACCTTGTTTTCATGCGAGGCACTTCTATTGAGAGAGGGCTGTAACAATATAGAGGACCTAATAACGGACCCTACCAATCCTGAAACGTCCTCAGAAACAATGCAGGGTAAGGGGCGGCGTTGCAAAGGCACAGATTCAGGAGAGTTCTTTTCCTTTTGGCTTATTGCACATTCATCCGCCTGTTCGGAGGCATGAGTTGGCAACTCTACATCGAACGATAATCTTTTGGAATATTTAAGAGCAACAGTTTTTGCGTTTGGTGCACCTTCTACTTTACGGAGCCTCTCCTGACTCTCATTCTCACTTCGTGCTTCTAAAGGAAACACATCACTTGGCTCCGAGTGTTCCACATCAGATGCTCCAGTGGGCTGCAGCTCAGACTCATCGGGTTTGTCTGGAAGGTCCGTGCCCGGTGGAGGACTATTCGCTCTGAAGAGTTTAACGGGACTCATGACTATCTCTGTGAAACTGGCCATCTTGGACTTGAATGACTGAAACAAGGGTCCGATCACCCATCCCTTTGGGGCGGACGCATTTTCAAAAGAGTGTCCAACAGCCAATCCCCCCCCACACGTATCCATATCAGGATTCTGTGTGGTATCGACAGCAAACTGCTCGACCACGTCTTCTTCAGTCTCTGGGCTTCTCTGGTCAATTTGCCTAAAAAAGTAAAAAGTAAAACGGGAAATTAGACTTTCAAAAACAGAAATCACAAGACAGAATGTGTCGTCATGTCAAATAAAAACACCTACATATAACTTTCTTGTGAGATGGTGTGTATAAAACGTCTAGTATCAGGCCGACCTCTCTCTAGTTCTCTGTTAATAAAGCATCTTTACCACACACCTGATATTGTAGCTCATATGGAAAACTACTCACACGTCTGCATCACAGACTCTGCTCGCAATGCTTCTCGAAGTTGTTATTAACTTACTTGGAATTCTGCTTTGTTACTTTTTGGCCCACCTGCCTAACCCGTGACATTTTCTATTAATCTTACCCAAAACCGTCTAAACCCGCGGACGGTCCAACCCACACATCGTTACTGACCACAGTTACCAACAGACAGTTTTTCCAGAGAATTAAAAACATCTAAGTAAACAAACACCATATCAAGTATAATATCAACTAAATGATCATCATGTATACACAAGCTGAGAAGACTTTGCTATAACACTTACTTATTTTGGCGCTCTGCTGCAAAACTCACATCAAACCCATCCTGAGAAAATAAATACATAAAACAGTTTACAGTCGTTTTCAGAAAATTAAGCAGTGTTGTGCTACAAGCAATTAAACAACCAACAATAAAACTCTAAAATGTTGCTGTTGTGAAAAAGCATTAACGTCTCTTTATCCATTTATAAAAAGAAAAAAAAAGTTGAAAAGTTTTTCAAACCGAATACAATTTTGGTCAAATTTAAATAAAGCACTTTGCGTGAAAGAAAAATGGATTCAACATTTTAAAAAGGGTTATTTTAGTAATAGTTTGGTACTTATAACAGCCAATTTATTTGATTGTTTATTCAGTCATTTGTGTAGATTCTGAAACACTGGTGCTGGTTCTACAATGAAGACACATGGCATCCTGTCTCCATCACGTTTATGCGTTACCGGGTCACACTAAGACACTCGATTGCTCGAGTCGGATGCAGCAGACCGTGAAGGGAGATTAAAATCACTCAATTAACCCTCACACCCCGCTCACTGTACTGGTCTCCAATGTTGACATACACAGACGTAAAGAACAGCTGCTGCACAAACAGATTAGTCACTGAAAGCTGTATTACATGAAAAATACCATCGAGGGCATGCAGACAGAGACCCAACAGAGACACAGAGGGTTTAGCGGAGTGTGGAACATCTAGAGCAACGGAAGACGTAACTGACCTCCTTTTGTTGCTCATGTTCATGCGGGCCTTCAACTCTTTGCTGCTTGGACTGTGACACCTAGAAATCAGAGAGACGCATGAGCAGTGACTCGTCAGGTTATTGAAGAGGACCTGAAAAAGATGTTTTTAAGTTCAACTCTTACCATGTTTGCACCCTCTCTTTGTCTCTTTGTGGGGGCCAGATCCCGTCTGGGTGGTTTCTGGGCTGCTCTGTTGTCTGTCTGCTTCTTCGGGGTCTGTGGTCGGATCTCTTGAATGCGGCCACTGCTTCCGTGTCCAGATATTCCATTTTTCGCACAGCTGTGAATCAGGAAATCAAGTCAATATGCAGTATACGGAATGAACGTTAAGAAGTGACAGCTGATATGATAGCTGCCGCCACTTCATTCGTCATTTTAAAACAGCGAAAGCAACGATCAGTGCCGGCTAAAAATGAGAAGCTGCTCGCTGAATGTTTTGCACACCGCTCTTTTCTACTTTGAGAGAAGACATAACAGATTAGTTACTGTCGGAGTTCAGTGAATCGGTGTGTTTCGCCAACCCGGGTGTCAGAACAGTCACTCACAGGTGCAAACAAATCATGTTTCACATTCACACGCTCTGATTTTCCCTTTGGTACGCAGTACACGGCACAGCCTGGCTGCCATTAAGCAGGCTGAGGTGGACCAAACACAGTTCAGGAGAGAAAGGATCAGATTTTGATCAGCTGTGTTTTAGCTGATACCGATACCTTTGGATCGGCTGAGGACATCCCTAATATATACAAGTATCAGCAACAAAAATACTTAACAATACATTATCCTCACTAGAACCATCTTAACTTATGACCAACATGCAACACATCAAGCATGCATATTCTAATTAGTCATTTTGACAACCTTATCTGCTTGAATGTGATAAATACCAGCCCACTGTGAACTGATGATGACTTTTAAACTTTCTGAGCATGTCGTACATACATTTTGTGGCGACTGAAGGGAACAGACACACTTAAAACAATTGCAATAATCCTTTAGCTGAGGTGGGACTGTTAACATCGACCATGTTATTTCAAAATAAATGTTACAGGTTGCCTTCATGTCTCCATCGGTGACTGAAGACACAATTCGGTCTTTTGTAATCGGGTGCCGAGACCACAATGTGCTTTGTAGACATCTAAATCTGCATGATGAACAGCAGCACACCAGATTAATTCAAATGGAGAAAATACATTTTCCTAATCTCAGCACTGATGGAAATTCACATTTATCAGACTTTTTCCGTAGAATGTACTTCTTGTATGTCCTAAATCATTCAATCAATAAATGGGAAAAAACAGCAAGGAGGGGAATAAACACCTACAGCAAAAGGAAGCAAAAGGTGCCACAAGAACTATACCTGGGAGTGACGGAGGAAAGGGGGAGGAGAGGTGGTGGAGGTTCACTGTGGGGAGGTGCACTACAGAAACTGTTTGGGGGAATAGCATGTTCATCCATTGGACAAACTATCTGATGGAGGGAGTCAGAGGGATAAGTCAACATCCCCTTGCTCTCTCTTTCTCTCCTTGTCTGTCCTTATCTGTAAATAACAACAACGGAAAAAAAAAAAAACATGCAGGGCATGAAATCAGTATGAAAGGACTTCAAAAAAGGTCTTAAAAATGAAGCTTCGCTTACTTTTCTGATCTCTGGGACGGCGGTTTATTCTGAAATGAGGAAACATCTTTTAATAAGTTCCTTTTCAAAATGGAAAAATATTCATCAGCGTATATACACAACGTCAGGAAATAGTGAAAAAAGGCCCCTCACACCAAAGGTGACTCACATAAAACTAAAGAAAGCCCTCAAATCATAGGTGGGAAGCTGGAATTAGGGAAGTTTGGCATAATAGCTTTACAAATGACCATGCCAATTATTTGATTATCAAAATAGTGTTCAGTTGAATAGATTAATTGAGACATTTTCACTACTTTCTGACATTAGAACAAACAATGAACCGATAATGAAAATAATTGTTAGTTGCAGCCCTAAACCTAAAGTGGCAAAGATTAGGAAAACAAGAGAGAAACAAGACTAAAGTAAAGATTTAGATAAACATTGACACATTAGAGAGCATTCATGAGGAATTTAACTCATTATAATAGAATTATACACAAAGTCAATGAGGCTGAGAGAGATATCTTCCATGGAGCCAATTCAAATGGAGGGTCATGACAAGGGTCATGACAAGGAATTAATTAAATGTACAAGTATGGTGGAGGTTGTTGTCTATCGTGAAAATGTTGGGTTTGATCTTTATTTAAGATTGAAGCAGTGACGCAAAACCAGAGACGACGTTTATAGTCAACATCAACACATCAATTTGAGCTATTTGTGAGTCATTGTTCACACACACAAACATTCACGTTAGTTACCGTTAGACTAGCTAATCATCTTGCAAACTAAACTGACTTATAAACATATGTTATAGCTAATTAGATAGCAATGCATCTCAGTGAATGTTTTCAATCAAATGGAAGCGGCGGTTCGATTACAACTGCGCAAGGTCTAAATGCTGGAATGGACAGTTTCAAATTCAAACTTTTAACGTGATATGTGAGCTAACGTATGTTAACATTAGCCAACGTTATTCTTCTGTTATTCATTATCGTAACAAATATTGTCAATTAAAAACACATCAGCCACATCTGAGCGGAGCTTTACTGTGACTCCGTCAACACTGACGCGGTTATTCACACCGTGTGTAATATAACGCTACAGTTTCTGCACCGGGGAGTAGTCGTAGCCCAGAGGAGCTGTCATCTCTCCTAACGTGCGTGTGCTCTCTACGGGGTAACTAGACATACCCCGGGTTTGCACGTTGGTTGCAAACGGTTATCAAGGCTGAAGCAAAGTAAACAAACTTACCAGAGACGTTAACGTGGACCACGGGCTCGTATTCCGACCCTCACCGTAAACGAAGCATGCTGGACGGCGCCTCTACAGTGGCTCTCAAATGTATCCATTTTTACGAATCCAACAACCAGACAGACGGATGGACCAATCACAGCGCGAGTTGCTTTCCCCCCGGAAAGTCTTGTTGAAATCTGACCAATCAGAGAAGACCTTGAGTACGTCGTAGGTGGAGGGTGGCCAATAGGTGAGCGACGACAAACTGCTAAATAAAAAAATGATAGTCTTCTTTATGTCCTCGGCTGACCTATCTTTAAAGCCCCCGAAGACCCACATTGAAAATAATTATAGGCGTTGGATGTTGACATTAATTAAGAGCACCTTATTCACAATAACATTATCACCAGTGAAAACGTTTTGTCACACAGATGATGTCACACTGATGGATTACTGAACGGGCCTACTGGGGTCCCAGGGCCTCGTAATGAGTGTTAACGTTTGTTGTATTCTACATCTAATACATTGATACAAAGAGACGCAAAACTACTAATAGGCCGACAATGACTACAAGGACAGAAGACAACTAAACGACTACAAGGAGACACAAGACGGCCCAAAAAGAGACACACAACTATTTCAAACACACAAAAAACGATCACAAAGAGACACAAAATGACTACAAAGAGACACAAAAACACTACAAACATGACTACTTTCAGTCCGGAGGTCTTGCCCTTATTTAAAAGGGGACCGTTTACATGTCTGGGCAGATTGTCTCATAACCCATCTATGATTAAACTAGTTGCCTTGTAACCAAATTGTTATATTTTTTTAAACAAAATTGAATTGTAACTTCTGTTATAAATAAAATATATTTTAGTCTCACATTAAAGTACTGTTATCTGTTTGTCTGTGCACTTTATTTTATATTTTATTGTACATTTTAATTTGTTTGCACTGTGTTGATTGTTTAATGTTATGCACTATCCACCATGTAAAATTCCTTGTACGATGTGCAACATACTCGGTTCTGATTCTGATTAAGAGTTTAATATTTTTGCTTGAAAAGTGATTTAAATTAGGATTTATTTTCTTTTGATCAACTACTTATTACACTGTGACTTGTACTGTCAAAGTTCAGTATGTTATCTCATCACTTCTGACATAAAAACACATCCAGCATGCTCAGAAGAATATTGAAAGAATATAAATTATTTGAATTGGCCGGATATTTTATACGTCCTGGGAGGTAACACTGATTTATCTATCTGACTATATGCAAACTAGATATAATCTAATAACTACCAAAGGTGTCCAACTGTGAATACATGAAGCTGTGTTTGACATTTCTGTGTTCTATTCACTGAGAATATGAATTTCTTTGCAGCACAAGTGCCATTCAATACAAGCTAGTAGAGTAATATCTTTTCCTCTGTGAGAAGTGAGAAACACTACAAAGTAACACAATGTATAAAATGTAAATGTGTCAATGTTAAGTGGAATGACCATTTAAACCTCACTAAATGATTAGAATTAAATTTGTCCTCAATGAGCCATAAATGATCCTCAATGTCATTTGGTTCTAAGAAATACAATAACAAAGACGGAACAAATGTCTGATAGCAACAACACATACATGAGTTATTTATTTAAAAACAATGTACAGAAAACAAAGCCCCTGCTAAAAATGATAGATTTGACACCAAAGCCACCAAACAATGAAAACGTTTCATGACCGTGATGGTTGCGATTCATTTACTGCTGGACAGAAATCATGTATACAGCTCAAAATCTAGTCTCTTGGAGTTGTAGAACTGAGTTCCCTTCTGGTCGATCTTCTTGCAGTAAACACCGGTGCTGAAGTAGCCTTCGTCCACCCAACCCTGAAAAACAGACAGTGAGAAGATTAAAACCCACCTGGCCAGATCTGATGTTAAAGCTAGAACCAGCCTGCAGCCCAATAACCTAGTAAACATAATGGGATTTACTAATAAAGGTACATAAGTATGGAGGAGAAAAGGAGTACCGGCACTGAAGCAAAGTAATGTAATACTGTGGATGAGAGCAGCAGCAAAACGAATATTAGAAACCTAAAAAAAAAAACATCAACATCAGTTTGAGTGTACGCTTCTTCAGAGAATAGTTTTGGCCCTTAACCGCGTTGTCAAACAGCTCTTTTCAAAAGTAAAACTGAAGCCGTCATCAATGCTCTCTTCAAAACAACAAGACTCCTTTGACTCATTTTACCTTCAGAAGAGCTGCTGGTCTGCCGCTGACTGAAGCGGTTAGTTTGTTTGTGTTATTGTGTGACTTTGGTGAATCTGACCTAACCCGTACAAACATCAAAGTCACACAATAGCACAAACTAAAAATAGTGTACATTTAAACTGATATTTGTAGGTGTCTTAAATAGGTCTACAGCAGTACAGTGCTTTGCTGCCGTGCCGGTACTCTACTGTGAGTAATACACCGACTGTGGATAAGTACCTCACACAACCTCATTTCAATACATCCAAACTATCCCTTTTAAGTTTGTGCATTTACTTGATCATACTTTAAAACACACATACATTTCTAATATGACCATGAATATAAAAACCTGAACTATGTCCCCATTCCATACTTGAAAACATCACAAATAAACAAAAACGTCATTCTAAGAATGTACACCTTTATGAATTTGAGTTCTGAGCTCTTGCCTAAACTATAACCACACTTTTCTATAACTATTTTTAAAGTTACTGTTTTTCTTTCTTTACTTGTCATGTTTAAGATGACAAGCAGAATACCAAATCCATACTACATATTATTTCCAATAAACATATTCTGTTATAAACAATCATTCCCAAATCAAGTATACTCAAAGAATTTAGTACACATCCTTATTTCCTTCCCTTTCCAGTGAGCATTTGTGGATGTCATAATCAAACTGGTACACACCTAAAAACTAAAGAACTGCATTGAATACCTGCATCTGCTGACTGGTAAAAGGGCCGAAAATCTCCGAATCCTCCTTGTTTTCCCATTTGTACTCCCACATCACTTCATCACTCACTGAGAAGAAGACAAAACCGGATGAAACAAAACAAGATATTTTGTACTATTGGAAGGAAAATGCATACAAGCAACGCTACGCCACCTATTTTGTCTTCTTCGTCCTCCTTTGCTCTGCCCGTTTGCGTCTCGTCAAATTTATCTGCGAACATATCAAGTTCATCTTCTTCCTCTTCACCACCTTGGATCTTCTCCACAGCTGGTCGCTTGCTGCTCATGCTCTTCATCAAATAGGCCAGTTTTTCATACGTTTGCTGATAGATCTCAAACATCCCAGATCCAACCAATCTGTCAGCTAGTGATGTGAGCCTGTCGAGCTTTTCTGTATCCCGTTTGTTCTCCTCTGTGGGTTCACTCTCCTCCCTCAGCTTCCCCTTCTTCCGTCCTCCAAGGCCTCCTAACCGACGGAGCGCTGTGGCGACCGTCTCCCCGGGCAGCAACAGTTCGACCACAGCTTCAGTGAGCTGGTGCTGAGTGAAGGACGCCAGCGGGTCCTCTGCAGGCTCCATCTCCTCCTCTTCGTCTTCTCCTTCGTCGTTTGCTTTGCCTGCCTGCTTCTCTTCTCTCTGCTTCTCTTCCTCAGCCTCATCCTCGTCACCGGCTCTGCGCTTCCGTTTGGCTCCAAGACCTTTCTTCTTTTGCTTGAAAGGTTGCTCTTTTACTCTCACCTGGAAGAAGCAACTTACATTATTGCACATAGCTCGAAACGTTTTCAGACATGACTCAAAACGTCCCTGAAATACAATTACCCAATCAATGTTGTCAAGCCAGTTGTCTCTGATCTCTTCTTCCTTTTTGATGAAGTAGTTTCCCTCAGAGTCAAAGTATCCTTCCTGCATCTCCTCGTCCAGGTTGAACGGTGTGATAGAAACTCCCTCGTCATAGTCGATCGTCGGTCCCTCTTGGCCTGAAAACGTAGTTAATGTGGTCTCAGGTGAATTAATTACCGATACAACACGTTTAGGCAAAACATCACCTTGCTACATTCGTGGCCCTTTTATGTTGCACAAGCGGACAAAAAAAATCTCCAGTGGCAAAGAATTCAGGCCCTTCTTGTTAAGAGTTTGCTTCCTTAACGCTTAATTAAATTATTACTTGTGAAGATCTTGTACATATATAATCAATAGTGTATGTGTATGTTTATATATTCAATAAGTGTATATTTGAAGTAATATATGTCATATTCAAGAAAGCAAGACCACCTCTCTGCCATCTATCACTTCATAGTTACAGTTCAAATGTTTAAGTATACGTACCCTCCACGTCATCACTGGCCAGAATATCGTATTTGCTGCTGCTGCTTTTCGTCTCTTCCCCTTCATCCTCTTCGTCGCTATCAAGGGAATGTTTGCCCTTAAACCTGGAGCCTGGTCCACTCACAGCCTCGCAGATCTGGTTCAACAGTAGGAAAAGAAAAGTAAATATAACATTATTAAACATTAAAGGTTATACAGGCATCCCTTTCTGTTGCTCAATTGATTGACTTATTTCCATGTCCTAACAACACCGTCATTGCTTTAGCTTCATGGCCGGCCACCTGTCCATGTGCTCATTTAAAAAGACTCGCAGTGTGACGGGTAAAAAGTGTAATTCTGCATGTTCAAGTCATCAGGGACAGGTGCCCCGAACAAGCCCCCATAAAGGATAAGACAGAGGATCCTGCACGTGTCTAAAGCATGAAGCAAGAACAGGTAAACTCCTCCTTAGAGATACTTTCACTTTGATGGCGATCAAGTAGAGCTTCAGAAGTCATTACTACAATCTGTATCGGCCTCACTGCACCAAAGGCAATCTGGTGCTGTTTGTTAATGTCTTATAAAAGGTATTTGTTTTCACCTGTGACCATTTAGTTGCCAAATGGTTGCAGTGGTGGAATGTAAACAAGTACATTTACTCAACAACTTGAGGTACCATTGTCTTCAACTTATTACTTCTATTCCACCACACCTCAGAGGTAAACGTTGTACTTTTTACTCCACTACTTTTGTCTGACAGCTTTAGTTACTTCGCAGATTAAAGTTTTGTATCCCCTTCCTGTTCAGTGAAAACCTCATAATTCCAGATGTATTGATATTCAATGTTTGGGATAAACTTTATGCGTTAATAAACTAATTAAAACGCCCCTTGGATCAGCTGGAAAATAGATTGCCACAAAGCTGAAAACAAGGCTGTTTGTCTGAGCTCATGAAGACTTTTTAGAGATGCATGGTTCTCACAGGACAGCGAAGCTACAAACGTATGATGGTTTTATAGGATATGATACATTGCTGTGGATTAAACTATGCAACAGCATATAAAGTAGTTCAAATGAGCACAACTTTAAACATGTAACATTAATGCAGCAGTGATATTAATCCAAAAACATAAAATATAACAACAACACACTGACAGGGACAATTCACTGCACAACGACTACTTTTTCTATCCATAATTTAAGTACATTTTAATGACAATAACTTACTTCCATACTTTTACATAAGTACGGTTTTGAATTCAGGACTTTTACTTGTGGTGGAGTAAAGGGTCTAAATACTTCTCCCACCAATGATTGGAGGGATAGTTACATCCATGCAGCCTTAACTAACGAACTAGTTAACTCACTAACCAGTGATGTAATTAGATGTCTCGTGCTCACGTTACCTTTTTGTTTGGGGTTTCGTCATCCAGCTCTATCTCTCCGTCCCCGTCCTCAAACGTAACTTTCCTCTTCGGCATTGTGCTACACGAGGGAAGACAGGGACTCTGTTATTACTCACACGCTGACAACGTTGTCTTAATGATATTAGTTTGGTGGCTTTATAACACGTCCACACAGTAGATTCCTGTTACGTTGTGAATATGAGCGGTTAACACACAGCTCGTGTTAGCTTTGTTGCTACAAATGTTAGCCAACAGCAGCAGCGCATGCAGAGGAAGTAAAGCATTTATCACAGTGCAAACTCATTTTAGAGGTGAGGTTACGTTTAGTAGACTCTTATAATACAACCTGTATATTACTTTGGTGTGGAAATATACAAACAAGGCAAACGCATTGATATTTAGCTGGAAAGTGTGTCAGGACCTGATCAAAATAATTCAAACGACGTACGTTTTCGTTTCTTCTTCGTCTGCTTGTTTTCTTCTTCTTCGTCTTCTTAATGTCTGCACTTGTTATCAAACAACGACACGGCGCATTACCGCCACCACCTGGTGAGAAGTGTGGATCGGATATGTACCACACTTAATCACAAATAAAAATCCTGCATTTAAAATGTTACTTACGTAGTTGTGCAAAAGTTTTACAAGCACATTATAGTTAGACTTGGTCAAAAGTCTGAGTCACTATTTTCTATTCTGTCACTATACAACAACTATGGAAGGAAGACTAAGCATGTTTGTATTGGTATTAGCTAGACTTTATTACAGTTATTGTCATTATACCTTATTAATAAATGCAATTTGTAATATTTGACTGGAGTTCTATAATTCAGTGTATTTGGAGTAACAGTATGTTCCTGTTTATCAGTTACTTGGGGTGACACTGACAGCTGGTAACTCTGGCGGAAGAAGAATTGAGGTTACTTAGGTTAAGCTTAAAATATAGTTTGAAGATGTTATCGTTTCATAATGAGAATTTAATGCTTGATGACCAATGTCCTTGACTGAAATGTTGTACTTAAATAAATAGATAATCAGCAATGACAGTGTGCAGGAATTCAACACATAAACACGAACACAGAACATGTAAACTCTTGGCATTCAGTTTTTGTTTATTACGGCCCCTGATCCAGTCTGTGGAGACATGCTGCACAGAATATAAATCCCTGTAAATCTCTTCACCTTTGACTATTTTAGATTTTGAATTCCCTGAGGTCCTTAAGGATAAAAAGGATAAGTGTGTGTCAAAAATAAATACAACTGGCAAGAATGTAGCAGCACATTTTCAAGAGGTCATGTTTCCTTACTTATTCCAATATAGAGAATAATAATTACATTGCTTTAAAAGCAGAGAAGGGAATTTGACACAACTGATATTTTGTCAAAAACAATTATTAATTATATCTGAAAAGAAGCTGCACATCTCCCTGAAGAATCACCCATCTAAGGGACTTCTGCTCTGCACAACAAGTTTAACAAAAAGTAATTTATAATGCAGAAGTGAGAGAGCCGCAGCAAACACATCAGACCTCCACTTCAACATCCAGCGTCTCACTTCCAGGTAGCAGTTGTTGTTAGTGACTGCTCGGTTCGGCTGATCCACTAGCTCAGGGTCGACTCAAGCGGAGAGGAGAGAGAGAGTATAATATGTCAGGATTTTGTTACATGGAAGTGGGTCGAGTTATTTATATTTCAACACCCGTCCTCTCGCACCCGAGGGAGAACCAGTGGTAGTAACCTGAAACCTTATGTTCAAACATTGTCTGGTTCTGGATGCATCGAACTGGTAGAGAACAATTGGCTTCATGTTGAGGACCGGTGAGGAGCACGAAGAAGATATCTGTAAATGTAAATAATGTAAAGACAGTGACCCTTTGAGGGATTCAACATTGGCAGAGGTAAGTCTGAGTCACTGTTTTCTATTCTGTCGCTGCTGTCTGAGTTACAACAACTATATGGAAGAAGGATGAGACATCAAATTATTACTGTCATGATCATTATAACTTCATATACAGTCATTATTAATAAATGCAACTTGTATTATTTGACTGCTATTGATTAAGTGTATTTGGAGTAACAGTATGGTCTTGGTTTTTAGTTCACTTAATAACACTGGTTTTAAAACTAAAGCCTAATGGATATTATTATTATTGTTATTATTATTATTAATAATAATAATAATAATAATAATAATAGTAACTGAATTGAACAAATCAAACATATTTGGAACAAGACGATGGGACCCAAATATAAAGAGGGTATTGAATTATACAACAAAGTATTGAAAAAGGAAAATGTTTGAGAAAGAGTGAATCACCGCAATGATCAGAGGTCCTTGAGTGTGCAGCCATAACTGGTCGCCCCAAAATATAATGCAGTTTGTTGCAGCAGAATGCGAGATAGCTGTGGACAGACACAGCGGTGCACACTCACTCACTCACTCACTCACTCACTCACTCACTCACTCACTCAGTCACTCACGGACGCACACAAGCGATTGCATGAAGAACAAATGCAGATTGTGCATGAAGCTAACATAGCCAGTAACTTACAGTCCAACAAAAGTAAAAATAGTGGACCAATAAAGACATAGTGCTTGATTATACTTATTACAATGTATAATTACCTTCATGGGCCAGCTGCTGCTTTCAAACCTGAACTGTGAGGAGAGTTGGAGGATAACTTCAAAGATCAACTCAATTGAAATTAATAGAAAACCCGTAATGGTTTGTAGTTACTGTAAAATCATGTTTTTATTTCTGGAATATGTTCTGACACATGTCATGCAGTTTTCAGTATTTTACATTCTGCATATAAAAGCACTTTCTCTTCTTCAGGTGTTGGGATGAAGCTCCATGAGAAGATTTTGACCCATTACCTTTCATGCACCTCTCCGGTAGATAAAGAGGGATATCTCTACAAAAAGGTTTGAACAGACAACATAAAGCGACTGAATATTGGTGGCTAATGTAATAATCCCGCTTTACTTTGACGCTTTACTTTCCTCATAGAAAGAGAGAAATGCCACCTACCAGCGGCGCTGGTTTGTCCTGAAGGCAAACCTGCTTTTCTACCAGGAGCGTCCCGCTGACCGACACCTGCTGGGTGTCATCGTGCTGGAGGGGTGTGCAGTCCGGCGCGCCGAGTCTGATGTACAGTTCGCCTTTTCCCTGGTGTTTGAAGGGCCGGGACTCAAAACCTACAGATTTGCAGCAGGGGATGGTCAGACTCAAGAGAGCTGGGTGAAAGCTCTTCTCTCAGCCAGCCACTGCTACCTCTCCCTGCTGGTGAGAGACTTGGGGAGGCAGTATGAAGGTGTGTTCTGTTTCCTGGTGCCAATATACATTCATATAGACTGAAGTTTATGGGGTTCTTGTGCCTTTTTCATAATTTTTGTCTTTTCTAGACTTATTTTTCTGGTGGTAAATTATATGATAAAATCAGTGCAACCAGCTCCAGCCAGCTGAGAGTTAGCTTAGCTTAGCATAAAGAATAAAATCAGGAGGAAACAACTATCCTGGCTCTGTCCAACGGTAAGGAAAGCTGCCTATCAGCACCATGAAGCCGTTTTAAGTTAATTATGTGCAGGACTATTTCTTGGCTTTAAGCGGTTGCAAGTTGACGAGCAGAGACTTCAGGAAGTTACAGCTCCCAGCCAAGATTATAGTCAAGCACATAATCCCCTGTAAAACTGCAAATTGTTTTTAAACTTTGTTTTTAGTAAAACAATCAAGGTAAGATACCTTTAGTGTGGCTGGTAGACTCTTTTTGTTGCCCGTTTCTCCCTGATGTGCTAAACTAAGCTAAACTGGCCACTGATTGCACCCAAACAAGAGTGTGATTTCAATCTTCTCATCCAACTCTCTGCCAAAACTTTTCCCAAAATGCCAAACTTTTCCATTGCGAAAGGTACTTATATAGATACGTTAATATATGCTGAATATTCATTTCTTGTTTTCCATCTGCAGAAGCTAAACAGCAACAAGGCTCTGGTGAGTCCCGTCAGAGCTCCTTCTTCAAACAGTCCACCACCAACTTCTCCTTCCCTGTGCAGGGCCCAACAGCTGAGGTCAGGGAGGGGAGAAGCTTCAGCGCCGGCACTGTTTTACAAGCACCGTCAATACCCACCAGAGCAGTGGCTAAAAAGTCCCCTAAACTGTGGCCCAGGAGAAATGCTCACGTCACACCACTCAATGGACCGGCACCTTTATACGGCGAATGGCCTCTGGTGGGTTTTAATCCACTCGAGGACTTCAGCACACTTCATGATTATTATGGCCAGGAAGTGAAGAAAGCGAGAGAGGAATGGCAGAGGAGTCAACGAGCAGAAGAGGAACACATTGATGGAGATCTCATCGACCTGGGGTGAAAGAAAACCTACATCTCACTTCCATTTAAGAGGAAGTGAAATAATGCGTGTCAAAAAGGAACTGAACCTGAAGTGTTGCGGGTTCAACTGTATATTTCAGAACATCGAGTTTGAGGCCCAGACATCTGTAAATGTGCTAAATGTTCCCTCCATCTCATATGAGTTCAGATCATTTCTATCTTAGATTTGTTTTACAGAAAATTGGATATATCTTGATCCAAGACAGCCTTAAAGTGTCCATGGCATGCATCAAAGAACAAGGAACAATGTGCACACAAAGGGTTAGAAGTGCAGCTGGTGTCTGCACATCTGGACCTTTTGGACATGAAGCAGTTATTTACATGGTGCAATTGATAATTTCATCCATGGTATAAAAATACTTTATGAAGAAGCAGTGTGAAGCTAGTATTATGTATTTTTCATTAACTGAAAAAATAAATTCTGTCAATCAAGATCCTATGATACAAGCAGAGCATAAAAGAACACGTCACTGGAAGATTCACAAGACATCATTACACAAATTTTATAATTTACATGTCAAAATGTCAGCCATGAAAAAGGCCCTCTATCCTTGTTTGTTCTGCTACTTAACCTGCACACCTGCTACTAATTGCATTGAAGATATTCGTGTACATCCTACATCGTGTCCTTTCTATGGGCGACTGTGGCTAAGTGGCGAGCAGGGCCGTCCTTCAGTCAGAGGTTCGGAGGTTTGATCCCCGGCTCCGGCTCTGCTAGTCGCATGTAGATGTGTCCTTGAGCAGTATTAAGCAAATAGTATTATATATTTTTATTGCATGAAAAATAAAAATTGTTGACTGAAATGTCTCATAATTAGTTGGTTGAGCCATACATATGTGATATAAAATAACATGCTGATACACAAAATACAATGACAAACAACTATTTCAAATTTTAGTCCAGATTGTGAAGTTTGATACATTCCCTCTCATGACCTGATTCAGCATGTTAAGCAAGCAGTCTGCAGACCCTTTGGAAAGCTATCTTTCTTCAGGAACATTGTGTTGAGTTAAAACCAACTCAACCTGAAAGGGTGTTGTCTCCTTTATACACCCTGTAAAGTACAAGTGTCTACAAACTTCCCAGTGAAACTTTACTAAACATAACCAATTTGGATGGGGGCCGAAAAATGACTAAGTGTCTCCACAAGGCACGGAACTGCTCTTCCCAAGGTCCTACAACCTCAATGGGTGGTAGGGAGGTCCTAGAGCCTTGGGAGTGAGCTCTACCCCCACTAAAGCGGTTATTGCAGTTCGATTGGTATCAGTCCTGAGTGTCTAGGAACTTTGGGAAGAGGTGATAAATTGAAATTTGTGAAATTTGTGAAAGGGTTAGGTAAGGGGGTAATAACCACGATCACCAAAACGGACAATGAAAACAGACAGCAACAGTTTATTGCAAAGGTGAACACAGAAGCTTACTGACACGTCCAAACAGAAGTAGTATTGAGTCCACAGGGTTACAGGAACTGAGCAGGGATAAGTGCAGGTAAAGGTAACACGGTACCGGATGTCGGTCCAGGTGACATGAAAACAAATAACAGCGGCTCAAACGCAATAAAACAAAGCAGCATTGACAATCTGGCAACCGACGGGGTAAAAGGGGCTGGTTTATGAGCTGCAGAGCTGCTGAGGGAAAGTGGGAACAGGTGAGCAGGTGAAGATGGCTGAAAGGGGTTAACCTGATGGGCCCCTGGGCTTGTGCCCAGTAGGCCCCTTCAGTAAACCATCCATGTAGCTGGTGTCCAGGTAAAAGGCAAAGAAGGAGGAACCGGGGATGTGGCTGGAAGAGATGGACGGAGAGGCTGAATGGGAAAACAAGAAGTTTCCATTTCACGTAACAGCCCTTTTCCACAGCCCGAGATCTGTGATGTCAGTGGAGGAGGGTGAACAGCAGAGGGCGCTGCAGGCAGAGTGTGCTGGAGGGAAACACCTGCTTTAGAGTGAAAGCAGCGTGGTTTACTCAGGAATAGCACAGTGATTTATGAAGTAGAGACAAACAAAATGCAGCTGGTGTTTGGGAAATGAAGGGGCCTTTAATTAAGTTATCCGCTCACTACAACAGGGTTGATTGCAATTTGAATTGAATCAACTGGATTAATTAGACAAAACAACTGCTTATGAGTCAAAAAATATGTGTACGTTTAAGAAGCTTAGTAATCAGCCTCCTCCATGTTCAATGCCAGCAGACTGAAAAAAAGCTAAATCTGACCTCTGACCTAAAGTCAACTGCATGCTGATTTATGAAGCACAATGGAGTCAAATAACAAAACAGGGCAACCTGAGAACAGTAGGTCCTCAAACAGAATATTATATACAACTCTCTGACATCTGACATGTCTATAGGACCAGCTGGGAGGTTCTCCACATTCCTGACCCTACAGACATACCTAAAAAGTGATAGATGGCTACAGGGGAGCGTGGCACCACGCGCCACGTTACAGCAATGATCGTAAAAGTGTTTCCACATCTGTATGGAAACACTTGTCAAGTCAGCAAACTGCAGCAGCAGACAGGTCTGTGAAAAGGTGAAAAAATTCTCATGATGATAACTGTGAATTATATCGTGTACCAAATCGTATATTGCAGTAATATCGAGGAGTTTATAGAGAGAGATATATTATTTCTTCTCACAAAATGTCTTCATAGAACACATTTTCCTTTCCTCCTCAAATCTTGTCACATAAAAGAAAGACAAAACATTTAGAGTTTATGTTATTATGTTGATCATTTATCATCATTATCAAATGATGAATGACAAATGTACAGAATGCAAAATGGCTTCAAAGAATATGACAAACCAGAAAAAAACGGATGAAATTGTTCCCATTAATGTAGATGTAATATTTTATAATTCTGATCGTACTACATCATTCTATTTTATGTTAATATGTTGTTCTGGCATCGTATACTATATTACATTTATATTTGTTATATTAATCCAGACAACTCTAAGTATCATTACTTACTCACAGTACTTCATTCTGGCAAGGGCGTAGGTTTGGTAGGGACACTGTCAGCCCCCCCCCCCCCCCCCCCCCCCCCCCTATATGAGAAAAACTTGATATTATGTTGAACAGGAGGCAAACTTTATTAAAATATATTAATATTTCTGTAACTTGGAACTGATTTAAACATAACAGTAATAAAACCTTAGTTTAAATACAAAACAGTATTCTGCACCAAATAAATAATAATAATAATAATAATAATAAATAATTAAATAAAAAACGTTCTGCTAAAATGCCAATATACAGTAACAGTATATTCTATATCCAAAATATATATAAAAAATGTTCCCAGTTGTGCAGCCCAAAAAGACAAAATGTTGTCTCACGTTAATCTTTCACGTTAAAGTCCTTCGCTCGCTCCCGATCTGTGCCGTTTGAATGCGTTTACCGTGAATTTCAGCATATAGGTGCACTAACATGTAAGTGTCTGCTGAGTTGACCACGAATGAGTTTGCAAATATATTGTGCAAAATAATTTTTTCTAACAGGCAATTAAAATTAACAAAATATTGGTGGGGACAATTGTGTCTTTCCCAAACTTTGGTCGTGACTAGTCCCTATGGACCCGATGCAAACCTACGCCCTTGCATTCTGGTGTACACTGTTGACATTTACCAGACTTGCTGCTGTTAATCTTGTCACGATATCTCGTAACGTGTCACTTTAAGTTTGTCTTGTTTTGTTCTTATGTCTTGTTTTGTATATTTTCTACTCTTATACCAGTTGTATATTCCTCTTATTTTATTTAGATTTTTCTTATCTTTCATTTTCACTTCTATATTGATTTGTACCCGTTCTGTTTCTGTGCTGCTCTAACACCAGAATATCCCTTCGGTGGATCAATAATTATTAGATAAGATTATATAAGATCATTATCATTTTTAAGTTTTTAATTTAAGAGGTTTTGTTTGATGTCGAATGTAAAGCCAAAGTCTAAAAAATATATTCATGTCATCTGTCTAAGCTTCTTTAAAACGTCAGAACATATTTCATTCCTGTAAGGGGGTGTTGATGAGCTAGTGAACCTGGGGTCATAGGTCGCCAGCAACACAAGGGGAGGTCTGACAGCTATAATACCAAAGTAAAGGAAACAGACATGACGAACAGACCATCAGTGTGGAAACACAAACAATCACGACCAGAGAGCTGAGACAGGGGACAGAAATAAAGTCCTACAATGCAGAAGATTAGCAAAGTTATTAATGAAATGAAAGCAGATTATCTCTGAGGTAAGTTTGGATACAAAACCTGAAAAGGCTAATGAAGGAAAGCATTTCGTTCTCAGGGCCCGGCGCATTGGCAGACTGTCAAGTTTATTTAGCTATTTTGGTCGAGCTCAGCTGTCCCTTTTATGCTCTTCTGGGAATGCAGCTGCCATCACCCAGCCGAGTAATCCCCGTGCGTTTAAGGGGGAGGAATGGCGGGAGAGATTGGGGGGCAAACAAGTGGGAAAGTGTTCATGACCAAACACACACCTTTGTGGTGATGAGAAAGCAGGACTGCAGCCAAGAGGTTAATGGTGCTTTCACTTGTCTGTCATTTAACGACTAAACTCGCCTCGTCCTCAAGAAAAACAAAACAGACACAAGAAACCAACTTTCATATTATTATTAAAATATTATTGATAAAGAAAACACATGAAATGAGAAGATCTGACACTTGAATGGCTTTTGTATTCTTTTTTTTAATCAACATTTCATGTGTCTTCTCAACATTTTAGAGGCTAAAAAGTACAATGTTTGCCTCTAAAGTACAATGTTTGCCTCTAAAAGATGTCATTAAAATAATTTTTGATTCCCAATGAGGTAAAAACTTTCAATATTTCACAAAAAAAGGCAACAATTAGAGCAACAATTTATCTTGAGACCTTCAGGAACTAAACTACCAAACGGTATATAAAGTAAAAGTAGTTCCACCTCAACCAGCTGCAACAGTAATCTAATAATGTCAGATATAAGTAGAAGTTTGAATGCAGGACTTTTTTCTTGGTATTTTTATATTGTTGTACTTTTACTTTTACTTTAGATCTGCGTACTTCCCCCACTACTGCCTTTGTATCTTATAGCACACGGTGAATTGTATTTTATATATTTTTTTGGAGTATCTTCTAAATCAGGGCTTTTTTTATTTATTTAATTCTGCTTTTATTGTATTTCAATGCTTCACAGTCTAAGATAATGATGATGATTGTAAGTAATGTTCTCAGTTATTTAACTTAATTCATGACATTTAATCAAAACTGTGAATAGTAACAACTAATTATATACTTTTAAAAGTTGAGATTGGTGACATTTTACAACTTAAATTATAATTATTTAGTTAATTGTCATTAATTAGATTAATACGTTATGTCAATACCCAAATTAATTATGATAAATAAGAATAACTAAAGACGTGTCTTTGATAAAGTGAAGCCCAGTAAGTATTAATGCATCAGAAGTTACAGTATGTAGTTTATTCTCACACACAATTCTGTGTGAGCATGCATATCCAAAGATAGATTTTCTAATTCACCCCAGTTAGTTTAAATAACGCCGTGTGCAGTTTTTCAAAGACAAACTATAAATATTCGTTCTTCCATGTTGTTTGTTTTGTGTGAAGAGATATTTTGATGAGATGATACAGTCGATGATAATAAGTTGATTACTACAGAGCTTCCTCCATCATATCATCTATGGGAATATCCCAGATTTGACATGAGCATCATTACAACTTAAAATAAGCGCGCGGAGCTGTGCACATACAGGGTAAGAGCTGCATCGCCTGCTGAGTGTATAGAACGCTTATATCTCAGTCCGTAATATAGCAATGGACATCAGAAACCAAAAATAAAGTCAGCCAGTGGCTGCTGCTCCTCTCTGCAGGCAAATGGAGGTGGACAGAAAGGGTAGCGGGACAGTGTCCACCGGTCCAACAAGCATCTATGTTCCGAATGTCCTTATTAGTCCACGTGAGACTGCAGATCTGCAATATGGTCCCTCTGCTATCAGGTTTACTTAATTCCAAGACTCCTGGGTCTATTTCTGATCTCCTGTAAGGTGATACGCTCCCCCGCTGGCTCCCTTTTGCCATCAGTTCATCCTTGACCATCCTCTCGCTCTCTCCTCCCCCCTTCTCTCTCTCCAGCTCACCCTCTCTCTCTTTTTTATCCCCATCCAAACTTGAGGCTGTGGCTAAAGTTAGACCGGCCTGCGGAGGGGTATATAAGCCTCCGGTGATGTTTGCAAAATGCGGCATCATACTCTCTTCTCCTCCTTGATCAGCCAAACCTCCACTCACACCGTCTCAAGATGGTGAGTACCAGGTTTCCCACATCTCTGCACTCTTCTGGTGGAAATATCAAACCAACCCCATGGATTAACTCGTATCCGCATTTTTTTTTGTTTTCTGTGGAAGCTTGAAATAATATTAACTTAAAAAAGATGGGAGCCTTTGTCATCACTTCCAGTAAATCATTTTTTGTGGATTTTTGGATAATTGCAGTTCTTGTTGATGCAGTTTTAAGGATGCTTGGGTTGTTCAATTCTAGTTTGCACTTCAGATTGCATGCCAAACTCAAACATCTGGAGGATAACAAAACAACCCAAGTGCATCTCATATTCTGAACCTGGAGGTTATGACCTCTCGACATAAATCTGAGGGACATGATTGATTGGAAGGAAAATTGTTCTGCTACACAGTTTTGATATCTGTTTTTGTAGTTTTACCCTTTTAGGCTTCTAACAATTACTCAAATGAAACAGTGAAAATTGAAGCTGTTCATAGGAGTAAATCCCTATTTTTGGTGGATATATATGAATGTATACATCGTTTAATCTTTAGGGGCCACAAGCCAAAAAGGTTTGGAACTCAGTAGCATCCCTGTGAGTTTTTTCTTCATGTGTTTGTCCTCCAGGCACCAAAGAAGGCAAAGAGGAGGCAGGCAAAGGGAGACAGCGGTTCCTCCAATGTCTTCTCCATGTTTGAGCAGAGCCAGATTCAGGAGTACAAAGAGGTGAGGTTTGTCCGGCCACACAGCGACACTCCATCGCTGCAGGAGCGCCTCGTTTTCTACCGTATGAGCATCAGGGAGCAGCAGACGTCGGTGGTTTATTTTCTAGTTAATGGACAGACACATAGATGTAAAGAGCCTCAATTAAAGCTGCTTTAATTTCAGTTAAATTTCTCGGACCAAATTAGAGTTTTGTTATGCAGCTCTTGGATCCATTTTCACAGCAGTTGCTATTTTGCGTGCACCTCCTCTTCTCCCCTGATAATTCAATAAGCACAAGAATGTCATTAGGAGGAGCTCCGAAATATCTGTCACCATTTGAAGCTCTCCACATATCGTTCCCATTTGACCCCCCTAAACCCCCAGCTGTCACTCAAACATCTCTTTAAAGCTGAAGGCTGCGAGACCAAACAGAACAACTGGACCTATGTTGTGATGCAGAGCAGAGAATGTGAGGAGAGGAAAGAAAAGAGGACAGCTGATGTTTTCAAAAACAAAATCATTTAAAAAGCAGAGACAGGCCGATGTCAAGGGATATGTGCTGGCAACATCTCGCCTCCTGCGATAAGTGATACGGGCGTCTTCAGTGCCACTTTGGGAATGTATGACACGATGATTGCGGTGATCTTAGCACGTTGCACAGATGGAAATTAGTTCTAGTTCAAGAGATTAAGTTTCAGAGTGGATCAGACAGCTGTTCCCTAATGATGCTTTCCCAAATGAACATGTAAGGAAAGACTCGGGGCTACCTTAAGCACCCCCAGCTCCCCCCTCACCCCCACACCCCACAAGGCCACCACAGTCAGAGTGGACTTTTCGGGTGCAGCCTTTTTCCTCTGACAACATTTGTAAAGCCCTGCGTCACAGATACTCACAAGCTGGACAAAGTGAGGACAGAAGAGTCCCTGAAAGAGGTCTCACCTCATCAGTTTTAAGTAATAAACACAGTCTGCTTCTCCTCTTTGTAGGCTTTCACAATCATTGACCAGAACAGAGATGGTATCATCAGCAAAGATGACTTGAGGGACGTGCTGGCTTCAATGGGTGAGCGCTGTTGGGATGAATCTACAGTGGAAAAGCATGCGTGGCTACTTGTTTCATGGTCTCTTGTACTGATCCACATTTGTTTTTGGATCCTGTTTAGGCCAGCTGAACATCAAGAATGAGGAGCTGGAAGAGATGGTCAAGGAGGCCAGCGGCCCCATCAACTTCACCGTCTTCCTCACCATGTTCGGAGAGAAGCTGAAGGGTGGGCGTCTCATTTTCACTAACTCTTTCTCCCAAAGTGTTATACATCTTTTACATTACAATGTAGACATTCAGTCGACAGTGGACTCAAGTTCTCTTCCTCAGTATCATTTTGAGGTACTTGTAATTGAGTATTTCCATTTTCTGCTACTTTTAGACTCGACAAAGTTTCAGAGGGAAATTTGTACTTTTTACTCGACTGTATTTATTTACAACAATAGTTACTTTTAAGATTTCATATACAAAACATATCGTCAGTTTATAACATATGATGCATTCTTACAGATTAAACTAACCCCAACAGTGTCTGAAGTAGTTCAAATAAGCTCTACTGCGACCAACTGCAACATTAAATGGCTGCTTACATATCAATAGATCACAAAATATTATAATATGCACAATAGGTTCTTTAAGATTTGGATGCAGGGCTTTTTACTCATAATGGAGTATTTTTATTGTGTGGTATAGACATGGACAAGTTATGAGACACTGGACCCCTGGGCACAGACATGTAAAGGCTGTTTTGGATCTCTTGTAGTTGTTTTGCGTCTCTTTTTGGTAGATTTGAGTCTAGTTTTGAGTCATAGTTTTGCATTACTCTTTAGTAGTTAGGGTTAACTAACCTCTCTGTCTTGTCGTTGTCAGGTGCTGACCCCGAGGATGTTATTCTTACCGCCTTCAAGGTCCTGGACCCCGAGGTTACTGGAAGCATCAAGAAGGAATTGTGAGCAATCTATTTAATAACAATTTCAACGTTATTCACACATGTCCAATTCATTGTTTGACCTCCAAAATCTGTCTGTTCACTCATTCCAGCCTTGAGGAGCTCCTGACCACTCAATGCGACAGGTTCTCCAAGGAGGAGGTAAAATTACTGCAGAACTGCACGTTTTTGGCAGACTGGTCTTAATAGTACTAATAGTCAGACAATCATCCACCTGTAACATATAGATTTGCTTTTAATGCGTTAATTCGAAATATTTGACAGAAGAAAGGTAAAACATGAACAAAGTATGGGATCCAAGTGGGTATTCTGTTCTTAGTCAACCGCCTTTATAGTGACCATAAAAGTGTCTCATTGTTTGCAGATGATTTCCCCTTATTTCACAGGGAAATGTCAGTTCAGTATGTCTGCATACTAATCCATCCATTGCTCAAGACTGAGAGGTTTAGTTGTCAAAACTTTAAAGTGTTACTTGGGCTAAAAACTAAATGGTTTTTCTTTAAAGTGGGAGCTCTCTGTAACAGTGAGTGGATAACTTGACCGGTGTCCCAAAAACATGCTGCATTCGTTTGAAGAATATCAGTATAGCTACATTCTAACGCCATGCTGAATATCCAACCTTCGTTCTCTCCCTCAGATCAAGAACATGTGGTCCGCCTTCCCCCCAGATGTTGCCGGCAACGTAGACTACAAGAACATCTGCTACGTCATCACACACGGAGAGGAGAAGGAGGAGTAAAGAGAAAGCTAGAAGACATAAAAGACAGCAATCACTTTGCTTTTCTGCCTTCCCTGCCCCCCTTCTTTCCTCCTCTTCCTCCTCGCCCACCTTCTGTGTAAACCCATGTGCTCAGCCATTCGTGGACAAACCAAAGACTTGTCACAACGACACATGAGAGGGCTGATGCCCATGGGGTGTCTATGTTTGCTTATGGGAAATAGGGCTGATTTCCAATAAAAGGATCCTGTAACATCATTACCATCCACACTTTTCTCAAAAACCTTTTCTTTCCTTGCAACAGTCTTCTGTCTCCTCACCTCTGTACCTCTGTCTGCCCTGTCACGTCCACCTCTGATGTGTGTGCATGAACTGTGTCCCTCTGAGAGGACGTGTTTACGACTGGGGGGGGGGGGAGCACACAGTGCGAGGACCTCATTCTAAATTTTGAAGACGTCCTCTCTGGTGTAAAAGGGGGAGAGGAGGGGGAGCAGTTGCAGGTTAGAAAGGGAAAAAGTTGCCTCCTTAAAGTGACGACAACTTGTCTTCCTTGAAAAGTGAAAAAAAAAAAAAAAAAAAAGATTGAAGGAGGGGAGAGAAAGGGCCGAAAGAAAACAGTCAAATCTTCGATTTCTTTCCCTCTGCTCCTTCCTGCAACCATTAAATCCCCTCTTTTCCATAAGCAGGACTCTTCCTAGCCTTTCCGCTGTAAAAATAAAAGGGACAAACTGTGAATAAAATCTCTTTCCTTTTGTACAACAGTCTCTGTTCAGTGGCTCTGTGCGAGGAATCCAGTCTGGTGGAATAAATATCAAAATCCCTCCTGAATATATAGTGACATCTAGTGGAGCGTCTTTACATCTGGATGTACAAATAGGAGCCTGATCCACAGCTTAATACACATAAATGACTAAACCACTTCTATTGTGGCAATGGATGCTGGTTAAAAAGAAATGCATCAAAATGTATAATGTTTCCAAGAATACAGCAGATCTCAAGGTTGAATTCATCACTATGACGCAGACAGAACATCGTCCACATTCAAACACCAAGAAAGACAAAAACAACATGATTTAATATATTATGGTTTATTACTCATCACAAATGTCATTATCATCATCAATTAAATACATCAGTTGTAGATCTGAAGGAATGAATTCAATTAGCTATATGATTTTTATTTTCACTTTCGCCAGAGAGAGTGACAATGTAAACTTAAAAACACAACAGATGTAACGGCATGGGGAGAAAATAACCAGCGGAGACGCTTCTTAAAACGTTTGCATTAGTGGGAAGTCATCCTCAATCAAGAACGACGCTTTCAGGATCGATGCAGAAATGCTCAACGGACCTGATAGAAACGGGTTTCAATATTGCAGTGCTGATTCCACAAGCTAGCGAGATTATTAGTTTTGATCATCGAGGCATCTCGAAGCCCTCTGAAATAAGAGAAATTACATTATCACCAAGACATGAGCGGCGAGGATGTATTGCTCATGAAATATTGTAGCCCACGGGAAAGAAAGTGTGCCCAGAAAGAAACCTTCTGAAGCACAAAATCCATTCTTCCCACGGGACACCAAACAGATCCTCACGAAACCGTTTGGTGAAATCAGTGCTGCTGTCACCGCACACCACCAACAGTCGTGATGGAGGCGGGTTTGCATAGATGTGTTCAGGTTATCCTCACTAACACGACACTAATCTGTGCCTATGAATGCACCGGCGTCAAATGAAAGGAGGGGAGGGGGGGGGGTGTTTGTATCTCTAAACCACAGCGTGAAAAACAATGAAAATGCAGTTGACATGTTGGCTATAATTACACCAAAGTCCCTCTAATCCTCAACTACAAAAACAGTACAGTTAAAGAGCATCAATGTTTGTTTTTTTTTACACTAACTACCTGGCACTATTCATCGTATACTGATGGGGTTCAGTGCAGTTTAATGTATGCATAAATATGTTACAGTACAGAACACTGAGTGTAAATAGGTTAGGGAGTTAGTCCAGAAGTCATCATGAATGTTACAACACAACCTGGTGAGACAGACATACTCAAGATCTCCAATTAAAGAACCATTCAAAGCTCAAGAATCACTTCTTAGTATATTATACAGTACGATTAAGACCTTCAACTCCCAAAAATTCTGCCTGAATCATCTCACGGTTTGTTCTGTCGGAGGCCCGTCTTTCAACTCAAGTCTATTTAATACTGCGCTTCAGTAAACCGGAGACTCGTGAACCTTTTGCTGACCTCGCCAACAGTGACGGGAAGCTTAAATAAAAGCGAATAACATGCGTCGAGTTTGTCGTGTAGAAGCAGAGGACTTGGCGTGCAAAGAAAAGAAATCAAGATGATCCCCCTGCAACTACACTGTGTAGTCGGCCATCGTTCCAGTCAACCAGGTGTCTCTTAGTCACATAGAAAAATAGTCAGATGCAAAATAATAATAATAATAATAATAATTCATAATATACTATATTTGATTAAATTAACCACTTTGTACATAAATACACCAGAGCCCGAAGGTCAAAGTTGAGAGGTTAATGCTACGTTGGCACACCTGGCACCTCCAGTCAAGTGGCTTCCTATAGGTCCTCCAGGCAGACGTCACTAACGGAGTGCTCGACTTCAGTGCTACTTTGTGACCAAATCACAAGTGCAAAAAATCTTCCTTCATTCTCTTTTAAGATGCTTGAAATCACATTGTAATGGGTTCATTACCCATGCTGAAATTTGGCTAAATAAAAACACGTACGTAGGATTTTGTTCGTCAAAAGCAAATGAATACTAATTTGACAGATTTGGTCTGCATTGCAAGTTTCCGCGCAACCAGTTTATCAATTATGTTGCGACCGCTTTTTGCAAAAATCAACCTCGGACACAAGAAATTTAAATAAAAAATAATAAAATGCTCCCTGTGTTGTCTTTTGTCAGAGACAAAAACACACACACACACACACACACTTCATGGTGCCTGGTTGTATTCTTAATGTTCTCCCTCTTTTCCTCCGTGTACATCGCTCCATTTCCCACTTCAGGTTTATTCCACTACAGGAAGAATTTGGGATAAAAAAAAAATAAAAAAAGCAGCCAGAGGGAGAAAACAGGGAGGCTACACACAGAACAGTAACACATTTCACTACACTACTAAGGCACACACTCACTCACAACATTTAACATGACAATAAATACATCCTCAACAACATTACTAGCATTTCTGCCTTCAGTGCCTGTGTTTGAGACGACTTCAGAGGAGGTTTTCTTTTCTTTTTGTCGCAGACACCCAGAGAACGAGTCCACAGACGAGAGACGAGGGGGCATGTGGAGCGCTAACGGGATCCTATGTGCTGTAGGTAGACGTCTTATTTACATACTCTATGGCACCGCAACTATCTCTGCAAACCTTCAGCTCAACAATCCCTCGAGTCAATGTTTCTCTGAACACTGCCATCCATCGGATTAAAATAATAAAAAATAACAGAAATTAGGACTGTAATCTGTAATTCAGTCCGTGCTCCAGTTGAAAAAACATCTCACTTAAACCTGGTGAAAAAGAAAGCATTGAGCATAGGGGCCAAAAAGCCCCCCGAGGTGCTGTTAAAACCATGATCCAGTTTTCTCCCCCATAGTCCTGGGACTACATTAAGTCTTTGAAATGACGTGTTAGGAAGCCACCCCATGTATTTGTATTGATCACTCCTTCTGTGTCTGGGGGTCTTTTGTTCCCCTGACCTCTTTTTGTTTCGCGTCCCTTTTCATTATCCTGGAATGACGAGTGGGGAACTAGGCCGAATCTCTTGCTGCTGCAGCTCCGCTCTTGTCCTCCACTTCACCTCCCCCTTTGTCCTTTTTCTTCCCCCCTTTCTTCTTCTCCTTCTCTAGCCTCTCTTTCTCCTTCCTGAGCCTCTCTCTCTCAGCCCTGTCCTTTTCTTTCTTGTCCTTCATTTTTTTCTTATCGTCTTCCTTTTCCTTCTTCTTGTCTTCTCTGTTCTTCTTGTCTTCTCTGCTGCTCTTCTTCTTCTTCTTCACCTCTTCCTCTCCGGTTGCGACGTCAGCCGCTGGCGCCGCTTCTTTTTTCGAATCTGGAATTGGCGGAAGCGGGGTGTTGTTTGCCGTCGGAGAGGGGAGGGTGGGAGTGATCTGCTCGGAGACGATCTTAGGGGAGGGGAGAGTGCTGGGCGGTGCTGCTGTGCTTTGTGTCGGGGCCGAAGCGGTGGGCGGGCCCTGTGCTGAGGTGTCTGAGGAGGAGGTCTGAGGAGGCCCATATGAGGAGCCAGATGCTCCTCTGACTAAGGGGCTCCGAATGTGGGGTACCGGTGCCCTCTGAACGGCCCCTGGAGGAATAGGTGGTTTATGGCTGGGGCTGGATGACTGATGCGTCAGGCCCTCCATCCCCGAGGGGCCCGAGAAGGAGCCCTTCTTGGATTGGGAGTGGAAGGGAGCCTTGGACCTGCGGAAGCCAGGGAGTGAGAGGAGGCTGGAGGAGGCCCTGAGGGGTCCCGGCGCCGGGATCGAGCTTCCCAGGAACGAGAAGCTGCCGCCGGAGCTGATGGAGGCGGCGCGGCGCTTGTACTCGAAGATGGCCTTCGTACCGTGGAGGCGGCGGCCGGGCTGGTGCGTCAGCTCCCCTCTGGACTCCCTCCACTTCCTCACCTGGACGTTGCACTCCCTCTCTATGAGCGACTCCGTCACCGGGAGGATGATAATCTGGACCACACATGAGACGAGACAGACAGAGGAAGTGATGATTACTAGACTGGGCACTACAGGACAAAGTGACTCATACCTCGTGTCGCTGAGTAAAAACAGAAGCAGCTTTTGTTTATGCCCGAGAAGAGAGAGACACCCACCTCCTGTACCAATATGTCCTCTCTGATAGCGTCGGGTGAGATGTTCCTCAGACGCTCCATGGTTTCATACATGCCCTGTACTTCGCGCAGTTTATCCACAGAGCCGAGCATCTGTTTCAGGAGCACCATTCCCACACGAAACACTATCTTCACCCCTACAACCAGAGAGCGAAAACGTTTCTACTCAAGCAAGTATAAATATTGATCCAAATTCATCAACAACTAGAGGTAAATATAAACAGACAGCAGCTGGTTTTATATGGATGTGAATGGTACCTTCACAGAAGAACATGTCCCACACACGCAGTACACTGGCCCACGGCAAGGTGCGAGAGAAGATGCACATGAACCACTCAGTCATGTAGAGAATCGGGTCGATCTTGAACTTCTTAAGATGACGGTACGCCATTGGACACGTACGCCGCAACAGGGAGAAGAAGATCTCACCGTCCAGCTGGATCGCCTCCTAAAAACACAGAAATGATGGCGTCAATAAAGCGGAGAAAAACCGACAGGACGTTCTGACAAAAGGAGGTCTCTCACTCACCAGTCCAGCGCTGTAGTAGCCGGGAAGATACTTCTCGCATATCTGGACGAGGCACCAAAACGCTTGCTGTGAAACCAGAACCAAAGTTTAGGTTATGAGACCGATAACTGCATCAACGCTTACTTTTCTCTCCTGCTCCTTTTTTTTTTTTAAATAAAACAATGTGCACAATAATAATTGACAAAATCTTCTCATGCTTCCTTCTTCTGGAGATGTATAGTGATGTATGAAAACAATTATATAAACACTTCCTGTCCTGCTAAACAGAGAACAGCTACTTCAGCATCACTACATCAGATCAGAACACCCTCACGCAGACACCCGTTTACATCAGGGACTGAACGATCTCAGGTTTCAAACCGTCCGATGAGGCAGGTCTGTGTGGTAACCTTGCTGTAAAAACGTCGAACAAAGCAGCTGTAACCCGAGTCCTGTCTGCAGCACGGACGCTTGATATTGTTTCGGTCTGGTCACATGAAGCATCAGCAGCGTGTGCTGTCTGCTAATATTTTTAATTTAGTGCTTTGTTTCGTTTTCTCGCACGCCCACTCTCTCTGAAGTAATGTGTCCAGCGAAGAGGGACAACCAGGAAGAGAGATCGCGCTTGACGTGAACTGCACCGTGTGGTGTGCTACGTACTGACGCTAACTCGTCTTGCTGAGGGCCCACTTGGTCTGGAATCACGTTGGGAGATTCTTTTGTCTCATGTGAAATCACGCAGCGGGTATTTGACCTACGATACGGTCTCGTGTGACGTGTGAGAACCTGTCTCACCTCAGCAGGCATATGCATGAGCAGCACCGCAGCCACCGGAGCCTGGGCCTGGCAGTAGCCCTCGTCAGGCCGGTAGATGGTGTAGGCCTTCAGGATCCGGAACAGATCCTGCTGCCTGCAGGAACAAACAATAAACTTATTAGGGAAGCGCCAATCTGACTTTTTAAAGTCCCGATACCGATATTTGGGTATCAGACAATACCGACGACCGATCCGATAGAATACTAGGCTGTCGGCCTCACTGGGTGGAAGTGACTGGATCATTCTTTAATGTGTAAAGCAACATCACGATGGATTTAAACAATGCTTCACTAACTTTGTAAAAACTAAATGTAACAAATACATAGATATGAATTCAATAAATTGTTATTTGTTTTAAAAATAACCAGCAAATTGATAAAAAAATCTTCAAAATTAACAGGAATTATGCTTCAAGTGTAAACCGTTTTAATGCAGCAACAGTTAGTCAATCATGTGTGTTTACTCGGATGTTGTGTTTTTAGTTTTTTTTACCCGTGGCCACCGCGAGCAGCAAACATCTCATGGAAGGGAAACTGTCTGTGGAGATCTTTCTCTATAATGTCCAACCATTTAGCTTCTCCCTGCTCTCTCTCCAGCTCCTGCAGGAAGAAAAGACACAAGTTTTAGAAAAAGTTCTCATTAACTCATGAGTCAGTTTCCAAATTAGCCATCAAAGTGGATTAGACAGCAAAGTCCTGTATGAAAACACATTTGAGAGTCAGACAACACAAACGATACTAAGCAGACTGCTGGGACCCAGACGAGGCCAGAGGCCAGACCCCCCCCCCACTCCAACGTGGACACGGAGGCCGGGCAGGCCGGATTACCGGTCCTGATAAGAGGCTTACAGCTTGCCAGGTCTGCGCCTGCGCCCCTTCAGCACCCCTGGAGCTGAAATTGCCCGGCTCAGCCACAACGTCCCATTACAATTGTCCCCACTTTGAGCCAGTTACTCAACCAAAATACTGAAGCTTCTTCAATATCCTTAAATATTCTGAACACTGCTACAACCAACTGAATACAAAGAGAGAGAGAGACGAGTTCAGGCCTGAATCCATGTATAATGACCTGACACAATCTTATACCTCAAGTTTTTTTGTTATACCATTCACCGTCTGTGCTAAATTGTAAAATGTTATTAAAAAGAAAACTTTTAAAAAGACAACATGGTAACAGTGATACCTCAAATTTTCCCGGGTTGGCATCCAGGAGCTCTTGGCTGTTGGACAGCAGCTGCCAGGCTTTGGATCTGAGAGAAGATGGAATCCCCTTCCTGCAGCGCAACTTCACCTTTAACACACAAAAAGGACACACAGGGTATCAGCTCTGGCATTATGTCAAGTATAACCGATCCAAGTATACGTAAAACACATCTGAAAGGCCGATGCGTACCTTCGGGAAGCGATGTTTGATCCATTTATCCCAGTTGTGGAACATATCGAGCCATTTCACCTCCCTTTGTCTGGCGACTTCAACTCGAACTTCCTTTTCACTGTAACACGAGTGATATAAAAATGACTCCATCACTGAGAAGTACTCGTTTGCTTTTCACACCTCTACATATTGCACTACGATATGTTTCGACATTTGAGATTCTAATCTCGTTGCACAAATGAATTACCTCGCTCTCTGTTTTACATCAATTTGCACAACATTATGATGAATTGATCAGATAACAACATTGACCAGAATTCACTGCCACTAGTGACGGTAAATCTATATATTTTTTTAATTATTCAACAGTGGAAGAGCAATTAGCTCGTCAGAAAAAGTAGAAGCAAAATCTGACAGAAAAGAGAGGAAGAGAGCAGATGGGCGTGAGAGGTGATAGCACAGAGACACACAGTCAGTACACATTGAGTCACAAAAACGCTCTCAGCATTATCTGAGTCACACCAAGGGGAGATAAAGGATGAACAGATATGTTTAGAGTAGCAGAGAAGAAGAAGAAGAAGACAGGAAGGAGAGGACTATCTCTTTGGGGCAGATGGATGACGGAGCGAATGAGATGTTTGAAGCAAAGTGACCGATTAAAAAGAAGACCGGCAGGATGTACATTTATCTGTGTAAATCAATTCTGTGGCCACAATCTAATGATGTCTCATAATGCATATAGTGCAATGTCTAGATTAAGCTTAAAATAAAGAGATGGATTTTTTCCCCTCCTTCAAACAGCCATAATGAATAACCATCTCTCAGTTCAGAATATCTCAGACCTATCTGTTAGACATAATGACTTCACACAGTGATCAATGTTTTGCACAGTGGACGGGAGCTTCATTAGTTAATGTCATAACACTCACCCTGTTTCACTGTACTGATTCCCACCTAGGAAGCCATATTTATCCGTGCGCCTGACAGACATGCCATTGACCTCCGAGTCGGAGCCCACAGAGCTGCCGTCCTCTCCCAGCCCAGATAGAGACTCCAATGTCCCCGACATCATGCTGGCTGACTCTAGGTAGCTGAGGGTGTCAGGGGCCGGCCGGGGTTTGGGGTTGGGCAGTGGGTAGGCAAAGGATGGCTCTTGGATCAGCGGGACAGTCGGGCTGGGGTATTCGGCTCTGGTGGGGGTGCTGGGCGGTTCTGCTTTCCCTGCTTCAATGGGAGTGTCAGGCTTCGGGGAGACAGGAGGAGGCTGACTTTCAGGGTTTTGTGCTTGTTGAAGTGGCTGATGTTTCTCCTCTTCAGCTGCTGCTGATGCTACCATATCGGTGGATTCTGCAGGAGCAGGAGCAGGCGCTGGATTGGAAGCTGCAGCGATTCGGGGTTGTCCCGCTGTAAAATGACCATCTTCCATGACAGGATTTGGATTGTGTGTGACATGCACATTGGGGTAGAGATTAGGACCAGGATTGAGATCAGGAGAGGGGGATGCCTGTTGCACTTCGCTCTGAGCTGATGGCTCACTTGAGAGTGCCGGGGTCTCTGTTTCAGTATTAAAGAGCTCTGCAGCTGGTGGGTCACTGGTCATCGTTTCCTGCTTCATAACATGAGCTCCAGTCTCTGCAGCTTTCTCTGCTGAGTCCTCCGTCTGTGGAGCAGCCTCGTGTACCAATAATGTGAGGGGGGTCTCAGCAGTGAGTTTGGGAGGACTCGAGGATGGCGGGGGAGTAAAGGGTGAACCCCCCGACTGCGCTGCAGGAGTGTTTCCAGTCAAAGCTTTGTCATTGTAGAGGGAAGACTTGGGCGAGGGCGTCTCCTTGGCGGACTCTGGAGCAGGGCTGTTAGTAGCAGGCTGCGCTGAGGAGGATGGAGGGATGGATGGAACTGCATGAGGATCACCCAATGCAGGGGGTGATGGGGATAGGGTGAAGAGTTCGGCCATGATGCCGCTCTGATCTCTCCTTTACAAATAGAGAGAAAATGATAGACATCAGTTTTCTTTTGCTAGAGAGCAGCTGTCAGTTCAGTCAATAAATAAAACCTAAACAATGTATTATATAGTGGATAGAGATGCAAATCCTCTCAGCAACAAGATGACTAAAGTGCATGCAAATCTTTGACCCGTTTTCTATAAAGCATAAGCGCAGAGTTCCTCTTCTTAAAATTAGATCAGAGAATACAATAGGAGAAGCCGCAGACTGTCAGCCGTATAACTACAACCACTGTCGGTGGTTTTACGTGTAACTTCAAATGTCATGTTTTTGATGTATTATTTCTGCAAATAATATTTGCAGAAAGAATGTAACAAGCTATATATATCTATATATATATATATATATATATATATATATATATATATATATATATATCTATATCTATATATATATAGATATAGATATAGCATACAGTAAAACTACTTTACGATGATATAAACATGAAAGCATACAACTCATCACACCAGAAAAACCCTGACATCTATAATAACACTATAATAAATCGCTTTAACACTATCTTACTTTTACAGCGGGTTAGCCATGGTGACACAAACACCTTCCTGATTATACGTTTCTGCTACATATATAACAGTGAACTGACATGTAACGTTATCAACAAAACATAGTGATCCAGTACTTTGCTGATGAAGCAGGTTAATGTGTATCGTGGTGGTTCCAGACAGCTATCGGTTTCATGCTAACAGCTAATAACACCAGCCACTTTGTTGTCATATCCTCTCTCTTGAGGCCTTCCTCGAAGCAACTCAACTTCCCGATTCAGCACACAGGAGCGATGTGGTTTACTAATAGCTAATAGTCAACACCCTCCCTCCCTCCCTCCCTCCCTGAGTGCTGCCAGGCCCTGGCCGAACAGCGTCCACGGCCTTGTCCACCCCGCTGCCCCAGTCAACCGCAACTTCAGCTCGGCTGCTCAACTCACCCACAACCGGCGTGTCACTGTGATCCGTCCGCCTGGATAGCCAGGGGGGGTTCCGACCCGTACGCTCCCCCCGCCACTGCTCCGGTTCCGCAACCTCCTCGGGGAAATGAAACAACGAAAAAGGCGAGACCCGAGACCAGGAACCGCTGAACGGGGGCGAGGACCTGGAGGCGCAGACGCCTTGCAATCGGCGAGCTCGGTGGCTAAGTTACCAGCTAAGCTAAGTTAGCTTGTTTAGCCTAATGTAACTATTAGCATTAGCGCCGATAGCTGTTTCTGTTAGCCTAGCTAGCTAGCTGAATGTTTCGGTTACCTCAGTTAGACATGCGCACTTGCTGCGACAATTCTTGCCAACCTTCTAAAGAATAGTTTCCATTCTGAAACAAAAATTACTTTTTGTTTAATGCACCCAAGCACATCGGTAACGGGTACATCCAACACCAGCAGCCTGCATTTCCTACTGACAGCTACGTGCGTGTTCTCGTCAATGTCGTCGTGCACACGCACGCACCCGCACAGGAGCCTCCCTTCCACAGCAGAAATATGCTATTGTACACAAACGATGCATTATACACAGTGGTGGAAAGTAACTAAGTACATTTACTCAAGTACTGTACTTAAATACACGTTTGAGGTTGTTTTTTGAAACTTAACTACTTATATTTGTATTTTATGCTTACTCCACTACATTTCGGATGGAGATGTAAGTCTTACTTCAATAGTGATAGCTTCAGTTACTAGTTACCTTGCAGATTCAGATTAGCAATACTAAATATACTTAACAAATTAATACTTAGATATTATTAGAATATCTAATCTGGCAGTATATACATTTGTTCCATAAGCTCCACCTTTACCAGCTGCAACATTCATTTTATTTATACGTAAATACATTACTAATTATATTCCAATGATGTATAGATGTATTATTTTGAAATGGATCCTTCTACATAGTGAGTAGTTTTACCTTAAATCATACTTTGACTCTTACATGTTTGATGCATGTATTTCTACACAATTGTTTTGCTACTTTTTCTTAAGAATAAGATATTAATACTATTTCTCCACTAATAATATGTTAATACTTCTTGACATTTTTATTTCCTCAGATTTTATTTAATTTTTCCATAATCACACAAACATTTACTACAAGCATCAAATATGTCTATTTGTAAAGCACCCTCAACATACTTTTTTTGAAGAAGTTATATACCAAGGAGTTACTTAAAAAAGAGAAAAACATACATTTCCCAAATTAAAACAATGATGGGAGGTTAAATAAATACAATCTAATGACGTCACAAAATGCATTAATGATTAATGATCAGTGTCTTCTTTGTGTTTCACTATACTGGTATGTTTCTATAGCACCAGTAGATGGCGCAATCCCATTTAATTTCAGGTAACCCTGAAAATGTAGGTTCTGCTGATCCACCAAAACATCTGTTAAACACACACAGACAGCCATGCTTACCACCAAACGCATTCACCAACATTATGCTGTCGGCCTGTTAGCAGACAAATCAAAGATAATATATACTTGAGATTTGAGACCATCATAGTTTCTGTGTGGGGATGGTGAGTCATTTCTCTGCTTTCCTTTTCACACTAGCAGGCATGTGATTGTTGTGAGGATTGCCATGGTTAAAAACCACAAGAATGGGGGGACACCAGTAATTCTACAAGGGAACTCCCATATACTTTGTCTTACTCATACAACTTAATGCTATCCAGCTGGTTGTCATTGACTGTGACGACAAGTTTCCACAAGAGTATATACCAAGGAAGACTGAGCCCTTTGCACTGTATGTAAACAAAGTGCATAGTGTCCATGGTAATCCAGAGGGAGAGGACTCCCAGTAACCATGTGTTATTGTTAAGCAAACTAATTCTCATTGGAATGAAACCAATGATTCAAGATCACGAATCAGGTCTCCAGACTGTACAAACTGTCATTATGACGTACACTGCTCATGGTAATAAAATACATAAATGAGATCAGTTATGGAAAGAACAAGAAATGCAACCTCTCCCTGTAATGTGAACCAAGTGCAAAACCATGTGGAATATATTAAATCATCTTTATTTAAAATTAAACTAAATGAAAGAAACTAAACATGATACATTTCATCGACAATGTCATTATAAAACATTCTTTAAATTATGCAACATAAAACATAGCTTATCAATAATAATACATTACGGAAATACAGGTCTAACGTCCAGTTAATGCTTGTAAACGGTTTAAATGTCATAATTTACATAATTACAAATGTTGATGTTAAACAATCTCTGATGTGAAAATGTTTAATATCTGAATAAAGCACATTCTTAACGGAAAGTCCCTGGTTGGTGGTTGTAGCTGGTAAACTGAATCCAATGGACTTTAACAATGAATTATACGTTCTTTAACAAGGCTATTAATGTTTGTGCGTCATCTGAACAAATGCTTTAATTGTTTTCTTTATAACTAAGCTGATATAACACAAATATAACAATACAATTAAATATTTTTTATACTGTAAATTTGCTTTTCTTTGCTGTTACTTCTTTACAGTGTACTTCTGGAGTCCTGCATGTCTACGTAGCAGCTTCTAAAGCGTGCTGTAGTTGGGGTCACATTAGGAGTCTTTGTGGTTATCCACAGGAAGCGTGTCAACCCATTTCTGTGTGCGGGTGCGACACTGGCCCCAGTCGTACAGAGGGCTGTACTGGAAGTGGCGCTGGGCTTTATCTGAGCTGACAGTGAAGGAGGTACAAGCCACGGCCAAAGTGTAACGGTTCAGCAACGGCGTGTAGTTGTAGACGGGGCTCAGTATCCAGCGGAACAGGTCATTAAGCATGGCCATGAACCAGAGCACCGTTGAGGGTATGCGCACTCGTCTGAAGTTAAACGTGGAGAGGAACTGCATGTTGAAATCCTCGTAGCTCTTGTAGGGTGAGTCATCGTAGCAGAAGAAGGCTTCACCTCCGACTGTCTGCGGGCGATCTCTCAGGGCTCGGGCTGCCAGTACATGCATCCAGGCCACGTTGCCTAGAAACACAAACAAGTGGGTGAATACCAGAGTGTACAATGGAAGGACAAAAGAAAAGATTCCTCGTCCTCACCACTGTTGTTTTACACCCTTTCACATAAACTTCATGGTTTCTTTGGAACTTGAATTAATGGTATATAGAGAATTAAAAATAATTTGCTTTTCGAGAATAAAATAGAAATCCCGAGAATAAAGGTCAAACTTTCAGTATTAGTGGGAAAAGGAGGAAGATTCTTTTGGCATTTTGAGATAATGTTGAAATGTTAAGAATAAATCAAACTACTAGCGTTAGCGCATAGACTGAAATTTGGAGTTCATGCTTGACATTTTGACTTTATTCTCAAAATACCCCCCCCCCCCCAAAAACAAATGTCCTCATTCTTTCCTAATGCCTGGCCCTTTTACTCCATATTTATGCCGTTAACCAAAGTCGAATATGAAATATGAATCTCCACTTAAACTAGTGAAATAAAATCCAGTGGTGTAAAAGACAAAATCCCTTATTTAAAAGTTGTGCACAGTTACAACACTTGAGTAAGAATGCTAAGTTGCTTAACAGCTGTGACCACATTACACTGACATCAACCCAACGTCAGCTGAATAAAGGCTACAAATTACAAAATATCCCCTGAAACCAGCATATTGAAGCTGGTTTAAAATTTACATCAGCACACCTGGAAGGAGATTAATTTCATACTGCTGTAAAGATGTATGTGTTGATACTATGCACATGGTATTGTTATCACAATGGACAGATTGCTTAACAGGCCAACTGGGCAGGCACAAGCCCAGGTGTCCAACAGGTTAGGGGGCCCCTGATAAGTGAGATAAAAGGACTAAAGGAGACAGAAAATGTCTACAAAGATATGCAAAACGTTCAAAAAGAGACACCAAATGACTACGAGGTTTGTTCGGGTTCTCAGGCTACATTGGTTAACTTTGATGCGTCTTCAAAGGAATCCTACCTGCATAGACCCGTCCATGTTCAGAGTCCTCTGGGACACCCCCGACGACCGTGCCTCCCCTTTCGACAGCCTGATTGTAGAAATCCTTAATTAGCTGGTGTCCCTCGCCATAGATCCCCGTCGGCCGCAGAGAACATGTGGATAAACACTTTCCACCCTTCACCTGGACAGGAGACAAAAACCAAGGTTCGGTGTTGGGAAATCAGACGGGAGGGCGCATGGTAAATACACAGAGCGGTCAAAGGGTAGATTTCTGTGGAATTTAATTGTAAACAGCAGGAGTTACACCACAGCAAAACCACAAGGGGATGATCTGGCATTTTGTGGCTGAGAAGTTTCCTCAGTTTTACAGTAAACAACTTCTACAGCTTTCTCACACCCAGTCTTAACCCTTGTGCCTCACTTAAAAAAAAAGAGGCTCCGATGCCTTTAGAGTACAAAAATATCTGTGTGAAGCATCATAACTTCTAAATATTCATTCAGTTTCAGAATTTTTACTTTTAAATTCAGTATTTTATATATAATAAATATAAATAAAAATATATAATAAAACTATAATTTTGAAGCCATTGCTCGAAACTTTTGTCTGTGTGTACTTTGGCAACACAGTTTATCAGACTTATTACAGTAGCTGAGGTTCAACTTCCAAAATTCGAGAAAAAACTACAGCAAACCAAAATGTATGCATTAACACAGACAAAATGATCGAAAGAATTAAGCCAAAAATGTCCCAAAAGGGGCACAAGGGTTAAGCTATGATGTAATACATTATCAAATCTAATATTTAGCATTATAGTACTCCGTAATAAACATCAATACACAATCTGGATGGCAATAAATATTCTTTCTATTCTGCATCATTATGGTTTTATGATATTTATTTCAACACTGTTGTTGTTTTTGTTTTCCCAGTGTGTCTTTAAAGTTTACAGTTAAAACATGCTTTCATAAATCTGGCTCAATAAAAACACCCCAAACCAGAACACTGTGAAACATAAAGTACCTTCTTGCCATTAGCTTCAAGCACGAGTTTCTCTGCCTTTGCTTTGCTCCGAGGATAGGCCATCACGTGTTTCACTCTGTACGGCGTGTCTTCATTGCCCCTGCAGAGAAAGAGTTAAACAGTCAGAGGAGACTCAGGAGAAGAAAGCAGGTTTTCTTAACCTTGCCAAATGTATGAGAGGAATGTTTTTATCTGAAGCCCGACAGACAGAGAGGACACAGAGCGAAGGAGAAAAGTGTCTCCAGTGTTTCCAACAGGAGAAGACCAAAGTTCATTCTTTCATGTGCAAACAAACAAACACCATCTGGAAGAATGTCATGACCGACGCTCAAAGCAGGTGGACGCTGGACATTTCCCACTAAAAGTATTTATTGGTTTCCTTCCTTTAAGACCCACATCTTTGACTCTTCATAAAAGGATCATACCACTGTTGTTGTGCATTTAAATGAAAATGCTACATTTGTTAGAAATGTATTTAGAGAGGCTGACCAGAATCCAAAAGCTGGTTTGGCCGTCACACACGCATTACAGTAAATAGTCACGTCACTCCACTCATGATACCGTAGGTAAATAAACACAGTGCTTTGAGACATAATAACTGTGTGAAGTAATCATGCAGCTCTGACTCACAGAAAGCAGGTATAGTGGTTTGTTAACCCTGAGATGAGGGAAACCGGTCATCAACGGTTTTTGCACGCACATTCAAATACTACACACAACACAGCTGTTTGTTAGAGAAGCTCCACTAAAATGTTTGTTTTACATAATGTAAGGAAATAATCTATAATATTTCTACGGTAGCAGGATGGTGGTGCAGCGGCAGAATGTAGTTTGACATATATGTCTGTGTTTATTAGGCTGCGTATAGTCTGAACGTGTTTTAACATCATTTCAGTGACTGCGTTTGAAATTACTACATTTGTTTAAGTAGCTGAAATAAAGACTTCCTTGAAGACCGTAACCTATTCTTACATAACAGCATGACAACTGCTCAAGCGTGTTTAGAGTTAAAGTTGCAGCATTACGTAACCCGTGTCTGACATACCAGACGGTCTCGTGCAAAACATTAACAAGGAACAGTAAGATAGCGAGTGGGTCTTTGAAAGGCCCTTGATTATACAACCAGGGTGCTGGTTACTGTGTGTTGTGTACTTTTGTCTCCACCCGATCATATCTATACTGAACAGGCCTTCGTGTTTTCCATGATGGTGCGTTCATGAGAAAAACAAAAAGATAGTGACCACAGAAATGAAACTGCAAGAGCCAAAGAATTTCTGAGAGTAACCACGTGTGCTCGGCGAGGAAAACACTCGAACTTGTACACTTGGTCATGCAGAACACAGACAAGTAAAACCAGAATGACATTTCTTTTCGAGCTTCACCTGACGAAGGCGTCTCCGTCGACGTTGGGGCCGATCACTTCCATGCTGCTGGTGTAGACCAGGCACTGGATGCCACACTCCACACAGGCGTTGATCACGTTCTCCGTCCCTGAGCGGAGAGAAAAGTTTAAGTCATCTAAGAGATGGGGGGGGGTACTGGGGTTGGAGAGATCAAACTAAATGTTATTGCGTAGTCCTACAAAGCCACAGGACTGACTTTGACACGGTTGGATTGTTTTCAGTGCATCATTAAGTTTTAAATCACACAAAACAGGATGAGGATGAAAGTCTTGGAATTATAATTGGAGACATAAGGAGAGGGTCAACAGGAAAGAGCCACATGTGTCTAGCTGATATAAGAAGAAAACACGTTTTCCTGAAACCTGGTCTCAATTATGCAACAGTGGAGCGGTGGTGGAAAGAAATACGGCCATCGCAAAGTGGAAGAAATAATACTGACAATACTTTTGAGGTCCAAGTTTAACTTGGGACATAATAATACTAATAACTTCATTTGATAAGCACATTTAATGCAAGGATGCAGCCTAAAGTGCTGAACAAAACAAGATGAAAGTAAACAACAAGGATCAATAGCAATAGTGAGAGAAAAACAATCAGTTTAGGGCCATAAAACAGAACGCAGCCTCACAACAGGATCAAATGATGACGCGATGACATTTTGGACAGACATGGATATAATCTGTAAGGAAAGCGAGGAGGTGTCTCTGGTTTGTGTATTGGTCAAAACCCTGGCTGCCGCGTTCTAAATTAACTGTATTTAAGAATGAAATAATTTAGGATTAAAAGAAGTTTTAGAGAAACCAGTAAAAAGAGAGTTGCAAATTCAGCATTTCAGCATCGTTCCACAGATTGAATAAATGTTTTTGTGACCTCGTTAAAATGGCTAATAAAATCAAGATCAAAGTCCCAAATGAATCTCAGATCTGTAACATGTGTTTCAATTTGCTTGGACAGACGAGCAAACACTGACCGAAGTCTCTGACTCTCTGCTCATTTCTGTTGAAAGAAATATCGCTCATCCACATGTTGATGTCAGTGAGACAGTTAAACGGAGTTTCAAAGAGCTGGGGTTGTCTGGTGAAACAGAGATATATAGTTGTGTGTCATCACAGTGATATTTGACATTATGGTAAATAATGATGTTGCCCAGAGGGAGCCTTGTCCAAAGCAAAAAGAATAGGACATGAAATGCTTCCTTGAGGAAGACTTAATTGAATGTGAAATGTTTGTAACACAGAGGCGCCTAAACTAACAAAAAGGTATGAGGAAAGAGGACACAGTCCGCAGGCTGCACAGTTACATCTTAGAGGATCAAAACAAGTCCTGATGAGACTGCACTAATATGTACAATGAATGAGAACGGATGGTTTACACTTTAGCTTGCTATCTGAACCATGCAGCGGATTATGCCAAAGATTGAGACCTGATACCTAGATATCCACAAAATCTCTAAATTGAAAAACTATGTTTTTGCCTGCAGTGTCTCGCACTCTGGTTCACAGCAGGGTTAAAATCTCCAGTATGTACTCAAGCCGAAGGCCAGAAATCACAGAGCCATTGACGTCAACAGTAAAATAAATTCCGACTGGAAACCAAAGATACTGCGTCATGATCTGAACTCTTGTACTGACATAAGTTTCCTGCACCGGCAAAATTCCTACTCATTCTGGGAGGTTAGAGTGAGTTTCCGAGACTGAAGAAGAGGGAGTTAACCCAAGGGAAATAATATCAAATTCTTGTAATATTTCAACCCACAGACATGATCCCAGAATAATCCATTAATGTGACCAGAATCCTCAGTCTGGATCGGTCGGCAACCTCCGGGTCTGAAAAGTGAGGTGCCTTAAACCTGCATTCTCTCTAATGGCCATCAGGGGGCGACTCCTTTGGTTGCAAAAAGAAGGCTGATTGTATAGAAGTCTATGAGAAAAATCCTACTTCTCACTTGATTTATTACCTCAGTAGACAAGAGTTGATGGAATCAATCACTAGTTTAAAATCTTCTTCAATACAGCATGATGTTCATTTAGTAAATTATAAAATCAATATGCTTTAGGGCGGGGCTACCTTGTGATTGACAGGTCTCTAGCAAGGCGTTGTCTGGTCTGGGAATTGTTCGTGTTTTCAACACTCTGTGTTTTTTCAGTTTATGAAAGATAACTGTAACATTTTGGTCACCTAAAAACGACTCACTCAGCATTCGGTGGTACTTAGCTCCACCCTCTCATGTCACTTCTTGCCAAAAACCAAGATGGCCTCTGCTGCGGGCTGAAGGCCACAGACACTCTGGGGAACTGAGAAAGTATTGAGTGAAGCACTAACGCAGTGTTGGGTTTGTTTTTTTCATGGGATTTAGTGACAATAACAAAAATATATAGATATATCAGCAGCCTAATCCTTTAAATACATTAGGATTAATTTCAATAGCCATAAACTGAACAATCTAAATGCAGTCGTCGGTGATAAGGGGGAAATCTTGCTGCATTCAGGTGCTCCTTGTACACGAGTACTTCAGTTACTACAACCGAAGTGGTACAGAGCTACTGCAATAACAGAGGGAAGAGGCTTGTTCAAGTTTGGATGTAACTATGTGATGTGCTTCACAACACTTTATGAACAATTATTAGACAACTGCAGATGAACATTTAATATCCAGCAACTAAACCTCTCACCATCTCTTTACAGATACTCGGTTTGGACTCTGTCTTGTTCATTTGTGTGTCACCCAGACATTATTCAGGGAAAACACCGGCTGATACGAACTCTGCTCGTGACTCACACCAATAGGGTTAACCAGTTAAGATTAGAATGACCTGACATGCTTTTTCAAAGCACAAAGAAACTCTACCATACGTTATATTACAGAATATGTAAAACTAGCCCTTTATCCAGGTCGGAGTGTCTGTCACTCCAGAAATGGGCAACACAAACAGGCAATGTTGTCTCAGTATTCACCAACTTAATTGGTAACATGGGTGAAGTCATGTCCTTGAAAATCATCGACAACAGGAGAAGGAAACCCATCCTGTTTTCCCGCAGTAAAACATTCATAAAACAGAATCACCCCGTTGACGTTTCCTGCCCTTGTCATCGCTCGGGCCACCACTCCCCTGATGTCTCACCTGTGACATTGACAGAGACGATGAGGGTCTCTGGGACTTTGTGCCAAACGTCCACCAAGCTGGCCGCGTGGATGACGACATCGGCCCCCCGGGAGGCCTCCAACACGCTGCTGTAGTCTGTGATGTCCCCCTGGATGACCACCACCTTCGTCCGCTCTGAGGGACAAACAGGAAGACATTTAGTCACAACTCAGTGGTGATGTATCTGACCCTGGATCAGAGAGGTTTTCCTAAGAGCTCGACAAAGTCCGGGAAGAATGAACTCACTTTGTTTGTTGGCAAATTCCATGTGAACTCTCATGTGAACAATGCCTTTTTTTCCAACAACAACTAAATTGATCAAAGACACTCTTTGTGTCATATCTGCAGATTATCTGGATCGTCTTCGTCATTGTAATTTGAAACGATGGTGCATGATTTCTCGATACCTGGAACTTCTGAAAGTGTCTGAGGTGAAACAGACTCTGCTTTGTTTTTCTCACCGCCGAGTCAATTAACTGTTTCAAAACCCACCTTTAATCTGGGATTGATCATGTAATAATCAATATAATGTCATTCTCTTTATACTGGTATGTTATCAGTTTTGTTTTTCAGGCAGCAATGCTTTGTCTCCTCATCATTTATGAAGGTCTTAGACTTGTGGTTTACCTTGGCTCTCATGCACTGTCCTTGAGATGCCGACAGATAACGAGTAAAGACTACGTCCTGTAGCTCTCGTGGAGCCGCCATGGAAAAGAGTCCGGACTCTTGAACACTGAGTCAGAGATCCTGTTGTAACTCAGACATTCCTTCTGGAGACGGCATCTGTAATTTGACCAATTACGGTCTTTTAATTACAGACGTTCTCACCGATTTAAATCAGCTCAAATCTCAAACCCAAAACACAATTAAACATCTTGTTTTGTGTGAGGCCTGCATTGGGTGTGACTGTTAGCGGATCTATCAGGGGCCCAAACAGCAGGCCTCAATCTCTACTGACAATAAATAATGAAAGCTCAACAAAGCATTTTCCACTGTGGCATAGGAGGCGTCATCGGTGGTGGAGCGCATTCCCCACAGCGATGAGGAGAAAAGGCGTACTGTTGTTAAACTGTATCGCCAGGAAAACAAAACAACCACTGCTTTGATTTTGATTAATTTGATTGGTGAGTTTTGACTCAATGACTCAACATGTGAGAGGCGGAGCGCACGTGAACCACCTCAGGTCACAACACACATAGGTGGTGACAGTGACTGTAAACAGAAACAGGTTGTCAAGGACATGTTGTATACCATCCTGGAACAGGATGTGTGAGTATTCACGGCCCAGATGTCGCCTCTGCAGATCACTCAGCATGCGAGGGAAATGATGCCAGTGTTGTTTCCATGTGGAGACGCAGAGTTCAGCTGTAAACGCCCCATCGCCTCCTCTCACATTACCGAAAACTAATAGAAACCCAACGCTCACGGAGGGATTAGGGGACAATGGGCCCCTGGACACTGGCATGTAATGGGCCACACCCCTCCTACACAAGAACCAGAGTCACAGGTCGAAAGGGGCACATTTTTGGTTTGTTCTTTTTTTTTGGTTGTTTTGCATCTCTTTTTGGTTGTTTTGTGTCTCTTCCCAGCAAGAAATGTTAGCAGTAACTTTCAGAAGCTCTTGCTCAGGGCCCCCCCCACCCCTAACCGGTTGGGCCCCTGAGCCTGTGCCCTGTAGTCCCCTTCAATACTCCGTCCATGACTTATTATCAAGTGGAGGTCTATCAGTATCACAGTAAACCTATAGGACTAAAAGAGAGAAAGATGTGGAGAGAAACCATGCAAATGAACATCGTTTGAATTACACCACAAACTAGCCCTTCGACTATCAGGAACCATTCGTGTTTTTAAAAGATGTCAGAGAAATGAATTTATCAGAGACAATCTTCAAGCGGAAACTGTCTCAGATACGACGTTGTGAACCAAACAATTATAAACCCTGAAATTAAATGAAAAGCACGAGAGAGCTTTGAAAGAGACGCCAGCTTCGCCGATATGAGGTCAAACTGTAAACGATGAAGCGAAACGTCTCACCTGTGCCGAGTCCATTCAAACTCAAGTCGACGTGTTTGTCAAACACCCGGATCTCCGCCAGCTGGTCCTCCTTCTCCAGTAAAAGCCTCAGCAGATGCCGGCCGAGGAAGCCGCAACCTCCGGTGAGCAGATAAACGGGACCCGACATGATGTGCTGCGGTGACAGCTGCTCTCTGTGAACTCTGAGCTCCTCAGTCTGCAGCCTGAACAAGACGCATATATCTGAAAGAGGAGGAGGCTCGGCTGCTGCTTTTCTTTTTTTTTGTAAACCTTTATTGACACAGAGAAGGTGCCTTCAGGGCATTTCTCTGCTTAGATTTGCACAACAAACATACGCGGTTATGTTTAGGAAAATATCTTGTGGTTCAAATAAACTCTTTCTAGCACATACATCGCAGCCATTCTTGTACTTCCATTTTCACTCAAAGGGATAATTGAATTATACATTTACACAATACGACAGCTTTGGTTACTATTATTTTTGATTAGCAAAAGAAAATATAAATGAACTAATGCATTGTTATATATATATATATATTATGAGGCTTTAGGCACACCCAGTAGTTTTTAAGTTATAGTTAATAATAATACATTCATTTGATATAGCGCTTTTCTAGATTTACATAGGGCAGAAACAAACAGAACAAACAAAAAAATAAAAAGTTGTTTAAAAGGATCCAGATTGTCTGCAGAGCTTTTTCAGAAGATGTATGTGCACACAAGCCAAACGTTCTCACTAATTGCTTGTTACTGATCTACTTGAGTCCTTTATTTATTAACCATTATTAAAAACATTAGTTTAAACTTTTGTCCCCACGGCTGACAGTGCATGCAAACACGGAGCAGCTTTTTCTGTGTAAAGTGATGATTGATTTATTACTACATTCAGATGTATTAATACATCCACCGTGGTAAGGACCTATAATAGTGGGTGTACACATGAGGTTGGTATGCACTTGAGTATTTGCAGTGGTGTTTTTAGCTGAGCACACTCCAACTAACCAAACTCACAAAACCACTGGAGTCCCAGTAAATTTACCTTTAAAAAACTGTCTTTGTGAGAACAAGATGTAAACTAAATATCATATTGTGGTGAGTTTTTAACTACATATATCCAGTTGAACTAAATTGACTGACACATCCTGATTATACTCCATGAGTTACCTTTAGTCTGTCAAACTGTCAAGGCCATTACACCCATCAGGTCACACATTAACCCAGGATGACCGATCAAAGGGCAGTTGGCTTTACTTTGTTATCTGATGAAGAGTTCATCAGTTTATCACACTTTGAGAAGGCTGATAAACTTAAAGAAGGCTTTAAACAACTTCACATACGCAGTAATTCTCCCGAAGACCTGGAAACATACTTTAAGTCTAAAATCAGGGGAGTTTCTGGTAATATGTTCTATGACGCCCACATCTATAATAAACACACTTATCACTCGCTGGCATTTCTATTTGCAAGGATCATTGCATATTATACTTCTCATAGTTGTAATATTACAACCTTTTTATAATGCATTATAATCACTGTTACAATACATTATTTTCTAATAATTTATTTATAGCATTCTGGTATCCTTTTGGTACGTGTATGCATTCATATGTGTGTATATACATATATATATATATATACACACACACACGTTACTTTATTTAGTTGTGTATATTATCTTATCCTCATATAAATATTTCTACTCATCTATATTACATCATATTTAAATCTAATGTTATGTTTGTTAAATCCTCCTTTTACTGAGAATGTTGAGTTATTGGGTATTTTTGTTAATGTTTGTTCTGTTTATTCAAAATGAAGAAACAAAAAGCCAATAAACGAAGCACGGGAAACAAACAAGTGAAGAGCGTATTTCCAGGTCAGCTCAGTTCAGTTCTGGTAAAAATTAAGTGCACCTTTAAAATACCAGTCATAGCTCATATAAACAGAACAGATGTTTATCAGACAGATGTAGAGATTAGAGATTTTAAACTCACGTCACCCTCTGCTCAATGAGCTTAAACAGATCGCCCTCTTTACTTCATCGGGTGACTTGTGACATTTCGTCGGCCAGATTTCAGCGCTTCCTCTCTTGTTTTCTCTTAACAGGAAATATTGCAGGTGCATTTCGGAAGATAACTCTTTCAAAGAGGAAATGTCACTTTGTAGTTTCCACGATGCAAACAACTTCCTGTATTTTTATCAGCTCATTTATATGCATGTCTTCTCTGGAGCATGTAGAACATTTCAACATCAGAGCTCTGAACACAGTGAGACACACAGCTACAGAAAAACATGAGGTTTTCATTTATTTAAAAAATATTTTAATGCACCATTAATAAAGGGTCCAACGCATTAATACAAGAGAAATATTGCAAATAATATTAAAATAATCATCAAATTAAAAGGAAAAACAATAAAAAATAAATGACTGGAAGGTATGTACATGTTTCCTCCTCATGGAGAGAGGAAAAGGAACGACATATTTACAGCTTGAAGTCGGTGTGTTTCTACGAGAAACAAACACCTCTACAATATTTACATGTACTTCTTTGATTTTTTTTTTTTTTCCTTTCATCTTTTTATCCTGTAGTAAAGAGGGTTGGTTTGTACTGAAAGGCTTTCATTGCAACAAGAATTATCTTACACACGTTCCTGTTTGGAAGGGAACAAGAGAACAAAAGTCTTCTGCTTTGAAGTTGAAAATGAAAGTTAAACTTTGGACGGCCATGGCCATTTGAAAAACAGAGACACAACACACAAGGGCCAAATACATCCTGCAGTCTGCAGCGCATCTATGCATACCTTCCACCCGTCTACACTGCAAACAGGGCGTGAGCAGGGACTCTTGTTTGCAATCAGCTGATCCATTTCTCAGGGAGGGATGTTTTGTTTGGGGCGAATATCTCCACGCTCAAATAAAATAACGAATTCTGAAAAGGCCCACAAAAGAGGGTAAAAACAAAGAAACTTTACAAAACTAAACCTTTGAAAAGACCTGACCAACTCATATAAATGTGCCTTTTAAAAAAACGTGTGTAGCACACAGATCGACTAAGTTAAACACTGACCACACATATTTACTAGGACCTGCGTGAGTTTGGTGGTAAAAGCTTTTAAAAGCTGAAGGAAGGAGAAGCAAAGTGTTGAAATGGGAAACGTCAACATTTGCTCCCATGAAACTAAACACAAACAGGCGGAGAGATCCTAACAAACACTGAACGGGTTCTCAGCACAAGACTTTTTGTTAACATAGCTTTAAGTTGGGGGGGAACACAGGCAAATTCTCTGTTGTGCTGATCCTGCAGACATGTAAAAATAAAACACACTTTATGCTACAACCTAACTGACGTATTTTCACAGAGGGGGGTTAAAAACAGTTCAAAGGACTTTGCTCTCGGGTTGTGGCAGATCAGGAGAGCAACGCACAGCGCAGAAATGATAGTTTTATGGGGCGGTGGATACACTGAAGCTCATTTCACTGTAAGATACTTACAGCTAATGCAACTAAAGAACAATACCATTAACAACAGCAATAGTAATATTATCGAATACTATGAAATGAAATCAAAATAAAAAAACGCCAAAACAATCTTCACACTTTGAAATCTTGCATAACCGAAGACCTAATTGATTAAAGTTGTCGTCTTAAAAGTGCGCCCTTGACAAGCGCTTTTAAAAACCCTGAATTCGTCAGATATTCCTGTGCGTCTGTGTGCGGATCTGTGTGGGTGGGTGGTGGTTAGTGGTTAGGTGGGTGGTGGGTAGGTGGGTGGATGGGTTAATGGGCGGGATTTGACACTGGAAGAGTGAACGAGGCTGTTAGATTATGTAGAAGTACAATACTGGTGTTCTGTTCTGGCGTCTTCCTTCAAACGGGTATTGGCATGGGACTGTAAAGACCTTTCATGCCCGGCTGCACGGAGCCTCCTGGTTGGAACATATCACCCGATTGAGTCCAACAATACTGCCACAGAAGAGCTAACGCTGGAGCAGAGCAGAGGCCCCCGCCCGCCGCCCCCCCCACACACACAAACCTCTCACACACCGGCTTGTGAAAAGGCCAAGTGAATGAAAAGTGTGCATGAAAAGTGCAAATGTGTTTGTGTGTGTCTCTGTTTCCTGGGTATTGTGAGGACGGGGAGGTGAATCAGAGGGTGGCTTTGTTTCGAGGTCCACTCTGAGGAGGGTGAACCGGGGGGAGGGGGGGTGGTGTCCGGGACCAGCTGTACGTTGGGCAAGTGAGGAAGAGAAGTGCGTCCGCTAGTTCAGTGTCCCGCGGCAGTTCTCCGTTCCACACAAGCAGGGAATCTTGTTCTCCTCCAGAGGGAACTTGTAGTCGTAGGTGATCTCTTCGTTGACGGCGATGGCCTGCTTTGAGTAGATCACAATCTTTTTCTGGGACTCGATGGTGATAACCTTGGCGTAGCAGCTTGGCTGGAGGAACAAAGCAACGAGAGACTGATGAGCTCCGGACAAACATTACATCAAATAGAGTCATACGTCACAGCCTGTAAGCTATGACTCACATTTGAAACACGTCAGATATGGACAAGTAGGGCTGAAAAACTGGCCACATTTTGGTGCTTTACGGTAATTGCGCTGTAAAAACAAGACCTACCTTCACCTGCAAGCAACATCGGAAACATGTTTCCGCTATGTTTCACAATCATTGATATCCACACATCCACACACACACACGAGAATATGAGCTAGACCGGAGAATATTCAGTTAAAACAAACTGGTGATTTTTCACCCTCATTGTTCTCCTTTAAGTTGCTGGAAGTGATGTAATGTGTCCCCGGTGAGTTTTTATGTGGAGTGAGCTCTGCGCCAGACTCCGTTTAGAGAAAACAGACTTCTCAATGCTACATTGTGTTTCAGCAACAAGCTTTAAAAGTGACATCATTTCTGTTTCAATACGTGCTGGGGGGGGATCTTATACAAAAAGTGGTTCATGTGGATTTAAAAAAAAGTGAATGATAAATGTTTGGAGGAGTAAAACACTTAATGAAACTTAAAGTGCTGAATTTAGGAACAGAATTTGAGTGGGGTGGTAGGTGGTAGAATGAGTGTTTAATTGGGTTGTTTTCTTTTGATGTTGCCAACATGTTGGTTTTGCAATAAACTCAATTCTTTTGATCCCTCTGATCACATAATGAAGAGTTGCACTAACAGTAGAGAAACGAGATGCAGTCGTTTCTAGAAACATAGTTTGTCCGATTAGAAAATGAGCGTTTCATTCACACAAAGTCTCAAAAGAAGTATCATCGTTAATGGCGACGCAGCCCTTTGGACAGGTGTTCACACTCACAGTGCAGCAGTGGTTGATGAATCGAGCCAGGTTGCCACACTTGGTGGCGTCTATAATTGTGTCGTGGTCCACTCTGAACAGGTAGCTGCTCCCGATGCCCTGCTGCGCGTACCGCTTCTCTCGATTGTCAGCCACCATCTGGACACACACACACAGACATTTGTTCACCGATGAGTCTAAAATGTTTTGTATGAATAAAGCAGCAACAATGGACACAACGGTTGGACAATATGCCGCCTGCGTGGGATGTCTGGTAAGTTGTGCGTGTGTTGAGGCCGTACCTGTCGGATGTTTTGACCCACGTACTCAATGACCATCTCATCAGCAGCAATGGGCTCCATGGCGAACAGGCCCCACTCGTGGATCCTGCTGCGTCCGAAACGAAGCTTCTTCTTACGATACTGTAGAAGCAGAAAAAAAGACAAAGGTCTTGGTTTAAAAACAAACTAAATATAAAGCAGATCAAAATGTTTTTGAGATGTCATGAAACTCGTGAGTAGATTCTGTCTTGTGCCACCACCCTAAAGATATGACCACCACCCTTCTTTAGGCTGTTGCTGGTACATGACTGTCTTCTGTCTGTGAGTTCAACACAGGCTGAGCTCTGTGACATGTTAAGGAGAAACAAGCAGCCTGCGCTGAAGGATTAACGCCTTTCTAGTGAACAAGTTAGTCACTGATAGCGTCCAAGACTCAAATGTGTGCACAGTTAGACACTTCACTTTAAATACAGCATCAGCTTATGTTGGTCAAGAAATGGCTCTAATGTGTCAGCAAACTGACGATTAAACTACATGTGTAATACACACACATGCAGTTTGTACTTAAAATAGTTTTAAAGTGAGGAGTCACTGTAGACAAAGTTAGGGAAGCAGTTTACTCCAGATTTGCACTCAGGGCAACATGCTGAAAAGTTTCCTAAGCTGTAAATAGAAGAAGAAGTTTGCATCCGTGTGATAATATTATTGGACAGATGTAATATTATGACGGTGTTTGAGTTCCCGTCTGTTTCGCTGAACTCCATCTACTGTATTCTATTGTGAAATCTTAATACCGGCAGGTGGAATTGATCAAAAACGCACAACAAAGTGTTGTAGTTGTACCGTGACTGAGGGGGTTCATGGGGTCCCGTGGTTGTAACCGTGCTTACCTTAAGCTGGTTGAGTTTGAGCAGGTCAGAGTCCATGACGGCCGTGGTGCCGATGGCGGTGAGGAGGCGGCGCTGCTCCGAGCGTCTCTCTGAGAGGACCCGGTTGGCTCCCTGGCAGGAAAACGGACAGAATAGAGCTTTACAAAGGGGCCACTGACACAGTCTCACTTTACAGTGCGAGTGCCTTGAGCTGGAAGAAGCTGAACAAGAGAAAACAACTTTGACCTCAATTTGTAAACAGTGCAACGATGTCAGTGTGGGTGAGGTTCATCTGGAAACCAGTCACCGAGAAGGCAGATAAGTCTGTGAGGAAATGCTTAGAGGAGGGATGGAGGCAAGTTTCTCTTCTGCTTCTACAAAGCACGCTTCACTAAATTTAGACCCAACCACTTCATCACTGCTTACAGTCCAGTATGACACATTAAACCAACAGACAAATACAGGATGTGACGTTATAAACATCGTATTTGAGTTTTCCTCACCAAATACAGGATGTGACGAATGAAATGATCCCACCAACAAGTATCAACTGTGTAGCCAATGGCTGTTATAGCTCATGCTTTATTGATATTAATGAAAAGGTTATCCTTAACTCTTACAAACCGCAATAAGCTGTCCTTTTTTAATAACTATATGGATTTATTTCAACATCAACAGTCGGTGTCTGTTTGCATTTTGTGTAAATGTGGCGAAAACCATCAAAACATCCAATGTAGCAGATGGTTTGCAGGAGACAGAGTTTAGATGAAAGTCTAGAAACAGCAAGAAAAATACGTCTCACATTAATGTGCAGCTGTGGCACTTTGTTTGAAGTTGCTTTTGTGTGTATTTAAATAGCTGAGGCAGCGTTATGGATGAATGTAAAGTAAACATTAACTCGACTGATTGAAGAGAAGGAGGGTGGCATTCAAAGTTCATCACGTATCATCTGAACCCTTTCTGAAGGACATTTCCACTGTTAACTCAAGAACAAACCTCATCACAGTACCTGCTGTGCTACTTCTATCAGGACATCACACATGTGGACTGTGGTGTCCGATTAGGAGTCCGGTAGACTGTACCGCTAAAAACACGGAGGTTACATCAAAACAACGCGCCATGGGTAACTAAAAGTCTTCATGGAGCCAGTGAGCCACAGCACAGAATGGAAAACACATTACTGGGGAATCCAGGCGCTGCATAGTAACACAACACAACTGCATGAGGGGGTTTCCTCAAAACTAATCACCAGCAGCTGCTTCCAAATGACCTGAATATCAAAATGTTACTACTTCCACTAACAACAATCTGGTGTCGGATGGAGGCTGTAACCCAATAAACTTCAATTACCAACATTATACAAGAAGAGCAGATATTTTCCTTCGTGTGTGAGAGAGAATGACAAGTAACTCAATAAACGATTGTCCAAAACTTCGAGACTTTGGGGTGATCAGCTATTTGGAAAAGACACATCACTGCTCCACAAATCCATCAACATCCCTCTCCTTTGGAAACACTCTTCTTACGCCCACATTTCCAGTTAATCTGAGCCAAACTGCTGTGGGCCAAATGCAGCTCCTGGAATCCCTGATGAGCATCAAGCGTCATATAAACCATCGATATAATAATCATATTAAGCAACTACTGGACCTCCTGAGGTTTGTGTGCGGAGCCAGCACAGAGAGGGACAACATCATTCTTTCCACAGCATGGTCATCTGGAAGCACGTTTGGATTTTTTGTGAATTTTCCCACACAATCAAACCACTCTTTCTTCCACAGCAACTGTCAAAATATCGTATGTCCACCATTCCAAGTCAGGTATACAGTGTGACTAAATATGAGTGCAGAGAAAGTTATGGACCAGGCGAAAAAAAGCTGACTCATTGCTGTGTTTTGGGACTCATTCTCCACTGAGGATCGCAGATTCGGAGAATGAAATCGGGAGTACGCTTACCGAGCTGTCGACATTCTCCACCTCCCGCATGACCTGCTCGGGCAGGTCCAGGTCCAGATAGACGTCCTTCTCCTTGCGGCTGATGGCGTAGTAGCCCTCACTCCTGGCACAGCCGGTCACATGCTCACGAAGCTGACCTCCTGCGTTCTTCTTCTTCCGCCGAGGATTTGGCAAATTGGTTAGTGCAGCTCAAAGGTCAAGGACAATAGCAGGAAACCACACAGTGATGCGAACACAAAACAAAACATGTAATGTAGCTACTTGTTGATTGAAAACAGATATAGGTTGTTTAATGCAGGTCAGTCATTGAAAAGGATATCAGTGTGGGTGACCCAGTGAGTGTCGTTGAGCCAGTCAGAGCTGTGGTTGTCCTGTAGCAGCTTTTCATAAGTCTTCCTCAGCAGACTCAAGTCTTCGCCGTCCAGACCGGAGTTCCAGATGTCATACAGGATGGTCATCTGCTCAAACTCACTGCGGTTATCGAACTTCTTGGCTGGTAGCTCGGGCGCGGCCGGGACGGGTTTCGGCCAGCGCTGGGACGACGTTACGCCCGCCTCCTGCAGAAAGAGGCGCTCACTCTTCCTCACGTCATCGACCAGCTCGTCCTCTGTGTCGGAGCTGGACAGCTCCCCGGACTCGAGCTCCTCCACGTCCACATCTTCCTCAGAGTCCTGCACAGAGGAAGAGGAATGTTACTACCAATCAACTGGGAACACTTTTAAGAAGCACTGAGGCTGTGTGTTCACACATGCAGTTAAGTTTGAATCATCCATTGTTGCCTCTGTTTGTTCAACATTTACGCCTTCACACCTTGTGCACATTATAACTCGGGTTTAGGTATCTGTGAGATGATTGAACGAGCTACCTGCCTGTCTACGCACATCGCCCGTCACCAGAGTCTCCACAAGCTGCTAGTCTGACAGCTGTGAGGACTAATAACAGTTTAGGTTTACCTTCATAACGATAATTTTAGGGGGAGGGGCTTTGGAGGGAGGCCTGAAGCGACGGGCGAAGAGTGGAGACGACTTGGCAACTTTCTCGCTAGATTTAGCAACTTTTGGAGCTAATGCTGCAAGCTGCTTTCATTGGAAAAGAGTTGGCAACACTGGTTTACCGTAGCTTTAAATCACATGACAGGAGACATATTTATTGGACCGTTAGTCATCTGAAAGATGAACATTTTGTCAGCGGAGTTATTCACATTTTGACAGATGTATATATGCAGGGTCATTACATTATTTATGAAATATAACATTCATTTTCATACCAAACATTCAAATAACTGGCTATCGTTTGGACCATTATCTCTTTCCGAAGCATATCACGAGAGAAGAGATGCTGCAGGGTCGGACTGACTCAGGTCAGTAGATGAAACTTATTGATCAGTCCCGAACGTTTAAATTGAAGAACACGCTGCAAAAACAGGAAAACTTCTGCATGTTTTTTTCCAGTGAGAAGCAAACGGCTCAAGCGGTGTGGCTCGTGTGAGGAAAAACTCACTAGACAAGTATACGTGTGAAGACAGGTGCTGGTGACATTACACCAACTGAACACATTTACATACAACACTGAGGCTCAGTGTTAGTGCTGTAGAGAGGACAACATCTCTGCCTGCTCCATTTAAAAACATCCTCCGGCCAGAACGCACAATACAAAGATTTTACTTTTTTATTACTTCCATATATATTTATAATGTATATATATATATATTGTAGTTCTGCAGCGTGTTGGTTTGCCCATTGATTACAATCCCAATAATATCATTTCATATAGCTGGGAGATGTTGGGCATGCATGAGAGACAGGAAGTCATTTCCTTCCTGGGGAAGAACCTGACGATATTACCAAAGAATAACGTGCCATTATAACATAAACCTAAACCTGGACCGACGGATGCGTCATTTCTTGTGTCACACACATTGTGACAGATGGTTCGTGTACCTGTGACACACATTTACGGTTAAGACATCCACAAACGTTTACAGGAACAAAGTCCCACGCACCTCGAGTTTCCGCTTCCTCTGTTTCTTGCCCGGCTGCTCCTTCTGTTTCTGCGTGAGATGAACCTCGATGTTCTCTTTGTCTTTCCTCCTCCTCTTTTTGCTGTTGTCCTTTTCAAGTTCGAAACCTTTGCCAACCGCCATCTTCTTCTTTGATGACGGAGGCAGAGATGCAGCCTGGCCCGCATCCTCAGACTCACAAAGCACTCCCATTGTGGATAAGTATTCTCCTGTATCTCCTCTGGATGGCAGCGCCTCTCCGATGACCTCCTCTGGAGCTTCAAGCACTCCAGATATAGTGTTGAGGTCTGCTGGGAGTAGGACAGAGGGGTCCTGTTTGGAAGAAGTCCTTTTGGTACCAGATGGTACTGGGAGAACAAGGGGTTTGCAGTAGTTGTGCTCCATACGGACAACGACACCCTCTGGACTCATAACCAGGGCCAGCGACTCTGGAGAGAAGAGATCTTCCCCCATCTTCTGCTCCTCTGCCTCATCCGATGTCTCTGTCTCCTCCGAGTCCCCGGCGTCAGGGTCCATTTTCAGGGCTACGTCCGCCAACACGGACAGGTCGGTGGTCGAGGCGGAGGCCAGCTGCAGGAGGCCCGTGGCCCCCAGCTGCTCTCTGAGTCTCAACCTCTGCTCTCTTTCTTCCTCATCCTCGTCTTCCTCTCTGAGGGAGTGACAGGACGACGCAGACAAGCTGGTCGTCCGAGGCCTGCCTCTGGACCGTTTGCTGACGGGAGGTGGAGGAGGGGCCTCCTCGAAGGCCATCCTGCACATAGAAGCGTGGTCCAGCGGCAGGTTCTGCACAGTGCGGCACACCATAACAGGAGGGACGGGAGATTTGGGGGAGTCTTTGCCCGCACCACGTTTTCCAGGGGATTTGACCGGGGTGGTCTGAGGAGAAACCAGAAGTCCCTTTTTGGACTCGTCAGAATCTTGGGTTCGTCCGGATGGGGGCACGATGAGGGCATTGCCTTCACCGGGTTTGGAGGCAAAGGGGAGCAGTTGGATGCCCTGAGTGGCACGAGCCGAGGGGGATGGGGAGGAAGTGACGGGGGAGTCTGGAGGCCTGCACGGGGAGAGGAGGAGCGAGTCACCCGCCAGTTGAGAGGAAGATGGCGATAACGGTGCCGTCGGCAGCTGCGTTTTGCTGTCGATCTCGCCCGTGGAGAACGAGACGGTCTTCCTGCGCTTCTTGAGAGGGGGGACCAGAACAATAGGGGACGAAGGACGCGGGTACGGGGGCGATGGAGGACGCTTGGTTGGTGCTGCTGATGGATCTGCCTTGTGGTCCTTGGCTTCACCTGAAAGGAAATATGAGAGTTTAGAAAGACTGATCCAAACTTAGCAAAGCAGCCGTTTAGATAAAGTCAACATCTTCCTTTAATGTTTAATCTTTGTATTTTTTTATGTGATATGCATCTGATAATGGTGTTGATGAGGACTAACCTGTTTTGACCTCTGCCTTTGAAACAGCAGCTGCACTATTCTCCCTGAGAAAACCAGAAGAAAACATTGAAGTCAGCCAGAATGATGATGACGCAATGAAAAGTTGACAAATGTATTAGCAAAGATATTAGAAACACCCCAAAACTCCATACCGGCCATCTTTCTCGGTTGTGCTGTCCATGGTGGACTCATCCATGGAGTCTGGCCCTTCACTCTCTGCCCTCTCTCCTTCCTCTTCATCCTCATCTTCAGAGGAAGACGAAGACGAAGACCCTGAGGAGGAAGAGCCCTCAGAGGACGAAGAGAGGCTCTCATCATCACTATCAACACTAAGGGCATCATCTAAAAAAGAAAAGAAAAGAAAACAGTTATTTGGTGTCACTACTGCCTTAACTGAGAGTAAACACAATAAATAAAGACACAGTAATAAGATTATGGGTTGAGATTTACCATCAGACTCCTTTTCACTTTCTTCTTCATCCTCCTAAAAATAAAAAAGATCACAGTGAAATGCTGCCATCTAGCAATCAATATGAGCGACAACACAATTCTGAGCACACACAAAACATTCATATTCATATTTATGCATGCTCTAAAAAGAAGACAATAAAATGACAAGGACACAAACGCACCTTTTCAGTCGAGGAGCCGTCTGACGTTTCCTCTCCCTCACTGCCGAGCTCCCACGGTTTGCGATTTCTCGGCTTCTTTTTCCTCCTCTTGTTGTCCCTTTCGGCTCCATGTCTGTTGGCCTCTGGCATTCTGCCCTCAGCAGCTGGAAACAAGACACCAGTTTAAGAGCCTATAAATGCAACCTTTCTGTTAAAACGATCAACATCAGCTCAGCAAACCTTCGTCGTCCTCGTCTGGTGGGGTCGAGGGTCGCGGCCGCTTCATGTCTCCCTCTTCAAGCTCCTGAGGTTCTTTCCTCTTCACCTGGACAAGAGCACGCCGACAATATGTTTTATAAATCAATGAAACACAGCCAAGGGCCGACTTTAACGGTTCTGGTACTTTTAGACAACTACCATAAGATTATTCTCGAAGCTTTTCCATATTTTTGCACTGTTTGCAATTTTAAATGCAAAATAAAACGGTAAAACTGACACTTTCCAGTGTTCGTCTGTAGTCCGAGGTGTAGATGTCGGTGTAGTAATTTATCAAACCACAGTGCGAGCTGTTGAACGTGGAGATACGGTCCTGATCTGCGGCAGTGTGGTGCTTTTACCTTGAAGGAAGGCAGCCGTAGTGCTCCTCGAAGAGACAAGCCCTCCATGCCACCGCTCTTTGCCCAATCCACAAGAGACGTGAGAGGCTCCCGAGGACGGTTGACCTTTTCCTCTTTTTTCTCATCGTCCCGTAAGGCAGACACCCCTCTCACCATCGTCTGGAAAGGCTACAGGAGGAAAACATTCACAATTTGTATTTATTCCCCTTTTCATTTTACAGTATAACACTGTTTCCTGATCAATGTGCTAAGCAGCAGAGAATGAGGGAGACAAATTCAAACTGTTATCAAACGGTAAAAGTAATGTCAGCTTTGGAAAGCAACACATCCCCTTGTTAGTTTAAAGGCAGCGAGATCCTGAAAGTTTTTAATCTGAACATAGAATCAGCTTTAGGAAAAGGACTTTAGTCCGAGTTTAATGAAACAACCTCTAAACTAGAATTAGCATCTCACGGTTGTATGCCTTAGCTTACCAGCCATGCAGCAGTTTACATCCATGTCTGTCCAAAGTGTCACTTCATTAGTTTATCCTACTCGACATTTGCATGAAATTGTTATAATAAACATAAATTCTTGTGAGGTCACGGTTTGACTACCAAATTCTAGTCAGATCATCGTAGGGTCTCAATGCAAGTTTTGCCTCCAGACGAGGGCTGAGATGGTGCGTTCACGAGCATGGACAGGACGGAGGGACAACCGGAATACATTGTGCCTCTGGAAACGTGCGTCGCCGGAGTGGAGGCATAAAAAAATGTGGATGATGCAGTATTTCTTACCGTCACACAAAAAACAAAGCTGCCAGCTTAAATACTTTACCCGCACCAGCATCGCTGCGATTCGGCTTCCTTACCTTGGCCTTGGTCTCTTTCCTCTCCCACCACTCGTCAAAAGTCGCAAAGGCAACGTTCTCCACCATCTTGCGGTTCAGGTCCCTCTGCATGATGTTCTTCATTTCCTGGATCAGAGTGCCCAGCACCATCTGCACCGTGGCTTCATGCGGATTCTCAGCCAACATGGGCATCTCCTCCCCTGGAGCCCTGTACTCGTCTCCCTCCCCGGGCAGCATGGTGCCATAGCCAGGGGGGGGCATGTAAGGGGCGTAGTGCGGCGGTAAGACGTGTGGCGGCCAGCCACTGTGAGGAGGCGGGATGCCGTGGTGTGGTGGGGGTGGGATCTGAGTGCTGTGGGGGTCGGGGTAGGGGTAGGCCATGTGGTGGGGCATGTAATGGTGGTCCTGGTCGTAGGGCGCACCCGCCCCACTCCCCTCCTGGTCCATGTAGGGGTGGTGTGTGTGGGGTGGGGGCATTGAGTGGAGGTGGTAGGAGGTGTAGTCTGCGGTGGCTGCCTCACCAGGACCTGGGCTGTCGTTGGCCGACGACATGCGCAGCTGGTGTAGGCGACTCAGCATGTGGGTCTGCATCTGGAAAGACATAGGAGCTCCACCGCTGTACTGGTTCATCAGCTCCATGGACGAGGCATAGTCATACATGTGGTGGGGCATGGGAGGAGGGTACTCTGGGTGCAGCTCCATGTGGGGCAGGGGAGGGATCCCGGGGGGAGGCGGGGGCTGGAGGGAGTAACCAGGGGGAGGTGGAGGGGGCAAATGAGGAAGGTAGGAAGGAATGGGAGGGTGCATGGAGGTGCCAAAGTGCTGTGCAGAGTCAGAGATGGGTGGGGACGAAGATGAGGGGTCCATTGTTTGTGAAGGCATGGCAGCCTGGGATGAAGAGGGGGAGGAGCCTGAGGTGGCCGAGGGCTGGTGGGTGGTCACCGTCGTTATGGTCGTCTCGTCCTCCTCCTCGTCTGAGATCTCCATGTCTTCCCCTGAGGAGTGAGGGCAGGACTGAAAGAAAACAGAGAATTTATCGCGTTAAGTTGGGAAAGTGTTTAACCGCCATCAACAGTGACAACACTTTCAAAAGGGGGGGGGCTGCAAAGACAACTCAAAACCACAGATTCAGGAAGTGTGCTGTGGAAATATGAACCCGGTAACCACAAAAACAAACCGTTTGTGCTCAGGAGGTTAACCATCTTTTGGTTTTTCTGTGTACTGAAGTTATTTCTTCTATCCTTCTTTTTCTTCCTTTGGGGCAAACAGTCGTTTGTTTGACTTGTGTGTGCATTTTCTTTTGTACGTGTGCCTTTTTAATAATAATAAAAACGTTTTGTAGGATTTGGTGGCATCTAGCGGTGTGGTAGCTGAATACCCCTCCGCTCACTCCTCCCTTTCCAAGGCTGCGGTAAAGTGAGCCACCAAGTGCAAAACCGCGGTAACGTCGCTCGCCTTGCTCAGAGGCCGCCTTTACCGTAATGACACTACTTTAGGAGCAACGGAAGTCAGACTGTGGATGGCTGTGCCACGGTTTTGCACCCTGCAGCTCATGTTTCTGTGGTTTACAAGCTTGAAGTAGAACTGTGGTGGCATTAAGGGCAAAAAAAACCCTCTCTAGAGTCAGTGTTTGTTTGTTTGTCTGTTCTGGGCTACTGTAGAAACACGTGAAGAGGAGCTGCTCCCTATGTAGACATGAAGGGCTCATTCTAAGCCATCAAAAACACAACGATTCTTAGTTTCAGGTGATTAGACACCAATGTAACTATGAGCGTACATTTGTCAGAACAAAAGGCAACAGTCTGAAGCTCTCAGCTTCATCACAGGCTGCTGATCTTACCTGACTCTGTCCATTGTACGGCGGTGTGTGTGCTCCTGTCCTGCTCTGTGTATCAGCACATCCAGCCTGTGAAGATTCCTCCTGCAAAGCTCCAGTGAGAACAACCTGGGCCTGGGCTTCCTCTGGGGAAATATTGTGGGAAGAGTAGGTGGAAGAGGATGGCATGGTCGCTGTAAGTACAGTGGGACTCTTCCTTCCTTCTCCCCCCTTTCCTCGTTTCCTTCCTCTGTGGCCATCTCTGTCCCCTTTCCTCCTGTGGTCCTTCTCCCCATTGTCTCCCACCTGCTCCCCCGATACGTCACCTGAGCCGCCTCTTCGCTCTCCTCCATCCCCACGTACTCCCCTCTGCTTCTCCTCCTTCCTATCTTCCTCGTCCTCCTCATCAGAGGCCAGGAAAGAGAACTTAGCCTTTTGTTCCTTTAGGAGCATCTCAATACGAGAGTCCAGGCTGCTGCTGTGGTAGACGAACGGCAAACTCTCATTGGTGGAGTCTGGCTCTGGGGAGGACGAGTCGCGTTGAGGGGGCGGTGGGGAGCTGGAGGAGGAGGGAAGGTGGTGGGGGAGGGAGGTAGAGGAAGGTGAGGTCGAGGAGGAAGCGATGGAAGGGAGGGGCGGGGAGGAAGGCGGGGGCGTCTTCGGCGGTGCGGGTGGGGTGCTGGGGCGGCGTTTGGGCTTCGTCCACTGCTCTTCGCGGGTTGGACTATCCTGGTTGAAGTCCAGTGTTCCGAGTGTCTCAGCCACAGCCGCTGCGATGACTGACGCTGGCGGGAGGGGGGGAGGCGGTGGGGGAGGTGGAGGCAGGGCACTGTGGTGACCAGCGTGGAAGTCTTTGTCAGCGCCTACCGGAGGCAGAGAACCCCTCTCGGCGAGACTCGTGCCCACTAGACGAGTGGAAGCGTCTAATCCCTGAGGGGGGGCTGGGGCAGGGTCTTTGGAGGAGGAAAATGCGGAGTAAGACGAGGGGGGAGGAGACATGCTGTTAGAGGACGAGCGGTAGGAGTTGGAATTGTATCTGGGGTCAGAGCTGTTGGAGTAGTCGCTGTCTCTGTCCCTGTCTCTATCTCGGTCTCTGTCTCGATCTCTGTCGGGGTCATGGCTGCTCCGTCTGCGGCTGCTGCTGCTGCCCCCCCCATGGTGGTTGTGAGAATGGTGGTGGTTGCGGTGTTTCTGGTGGCCGTGTTCACCTGACCGGGCGCCCAGGCTGTCTCGCCGGTACCCCCTGTCATCCCTGCGATCTGAGTGGTGATGGGAGTGGTGGGAATGGTACTTTGTGGAAGAGTTTGTGTCTTGCTGGTGATGGTATGATGACCTTCTGGAGCCGACCCCCGCCGCCCCGTAGCGCCCCCCCGAGTCTCTGTCGCGGTTGCGGTCCCTGTCTGACATCGGGGGCGGATCGTATTGGGCGGCAAGAGGTGGCGGAGGCATCGAGGAGTGGTGCGCCATGTGTGGCCCGGGCCCTCCGGCGTTGGGGTACGGGGGGTAGCAGGGCGGCTCGTTGGGACGGTACGATGTATTCGGGGGGTACATAGGGCGACCTCGGTGATACACTGAAGGTTCCTGTGCATCCTCCGAGTAGCGAGACACTTTGTATCCTCCGACGGTGGATGAGACTGCAGAGGACGAGGAGGAGGAAGGTAGCATGTCCTGGGGAGGGTAGCCGCTGCCCAAAGTGCCAGTGTTGTAGCCAGTATGCCTGCAAGACACAAATGAGGTATTTTAAAACTTGTCGACCTAATCATGACTGATATTCACAAACTCTGTGACTGCCACTCGTCCACCGACTATTAATTCCACCACTGCACGAATGTTATTTTAGCAATTTATGTTCATCCAGCAGTGATTATGACATAAATGATTTGTGAAAATATTTCTTGAGGTCTCATAAACTACGATTTGATATTGAACGGATAAAGATGTCAAGATTTTGACGTGAAATTCTCTGTCTGCCAAATTAGTGACAACCAACCTGCCGCCAGTGAAGCCCGGGTCTTGTGGGAAAGTAGTCCCAGATCTGGAGCTGTAAGGAGTTCCTCCTCCACCCTGAGAGGAGGCAGAGGAGCCTGGTGTGAAGGGAGGACCTGCTACGGAGGAGGGGGGCGTGTCCAGACGCTGATCACTGAAACCAGTATCCCCAGAGCCAGGGGTGGCGCTTCCTGATGTGAGGGCCTGGACCCCTGCAGCCAAAACCGCAAGATCGCTGGAGAGCCTCCGCCTGATTTCTGATGACTGCGCAGAGAAAAGGAAATATACAATAGATCAATTTATCAACCCTAGATCATCATTAAGTAAGTGAAGTGACAATTTGACTGTATCAGTACCGTGTCGGGCTGTGGTTGTGGCTGTGGCTGAGTTGGGGCCTGAGGCGGGAGCCTGTCTGTCAAAGCCTTGCCTCCCAGAGGCACAGTCTGAGGAGTGTAGGACCCGTTTACTATCAGGTTGTAATACTTCTGCCTCTGCTGGCCTGGGTGGATCAACAAAAAGCCACAGAAAAACAAATACAGGGCTGTTAAATGAGCTCACCACAGACATAGACGGTATCTCCTTCTGATTAGGTTCTCATGACAAACTCCGTCTCCACAAAGAGCCAGCTAATGTATTGTTAGTTAGCAGGACATCCCAAAAGCTTGAGCTTACCTTTTATATCCAGCTGAGCTTGAATGATGTTTCCCATAACAGAAGTGTTGTGCAAATGTTTGACTGTGTCCTTGGCTCCTCTGGTGCTGGTAAACAACACCCTGGCCAGGCCCAAGTGCTTCCTGGTCTTGGGGTGAAACAGGATCTCCATCTCCTCCACCTCACCAAACTTGGCACACATTTCTGCCAAGAAGGGCTCCTTGATATTGTCATTGAGTCTGGCAAAGGTCACCTCCTTGAGGGGTATGGGACCCACGTAGAACTCGTCAAGCTGTGGAGAAAATAGACAAAAATCGGGGGGAAATAACTCGTCATTGCAATGAATGAAGCTGCGAGGATGTGTGAAATGAATGTTAACCAGCTTTTCTCACCTTTAACTTCGGCACTGGCAGGGACAGTTCAGTATACCTGGACCACAGTCTCCGGGGTCGAGGGTCCCGCAGTTCACCCACAGGAGGAAATCCAGAGTCCTGGGAACATTAGGATTACATTTCTTTACTGAGGCACTCAAACTTGATATCGTGTCTACCTCACACAGAGAGATGGACGGCAGAGACACAAGGTGCTGAAGTGGCTCCAGCCTCCTTTCAGCTCGGTCTGGATTGCACCATCAACCTGTTCATATTCTATGACCCTTGCTGTTGACTTTGTTGCACGTTTGTATTTTGAATCACATACTTTCCATTATATTTATGATCCTTATTGTATATAAAGTAGATACATTTCTGTCATTGTGTACATTTGGTTTTTGCAACTTACTGATCATTTCGATGGTTTATATTTTGTTTATTTGCACTCCACAAAGTCAAACTCTTTACCACTTTGTATTTAAACAGCAGCACAAGTTACCTCGGTATACATACCGTATCTTTAATCACACAGGTTGCAGTTCAAATATACAATTTTAAGCATGCACGCACACACACACACGTTATAGAGAGTAAAACATGGAAATCAACTCACTGGCACACTGAAATGCACTCCATCGTATCTGTAGATCTTCTGTGCAACCCGCCGGGTGGCTGGGTCCTGGACGAGTTTGTAGCTCTTCCACTGCAGACTGACAGCTTTTTGAGAATCTGCCCCACCGTCTGGATCCATCCTACAGCTGAGAGTCACAGGACAGCCATGAGTTCACACAATGATCACAACAACCACCACCACCACCACTGTGATGAGCGACGCTCTGACAAATTAGCTGCGGATTAGAGATATACTGATGAGCACTGCTGCAGTAATGACAGCCACAGTGTGTGTGGCCAGTGGCAGTGGGTTCACTGTCTGCTAATGTAACACAACGAGGAGCTGCGTCACATCAGTTAGCCAAACATGAACTTTTTCTGACCCGTTGTCTGCTAATAGTAATATCCTAAACAGAGCAAAATAAACATTGAAGCAGGTTCATATTAAGGACGTTCTCAGTCTTGACTAAGATGCTGCGTGCTGTCAAAACAATGACCAGCGTTACGTCACTGACCAGTTAGTTCAGTTAGCAACATGCTAGCTGCACACACAAAATGCAAAGAAACTATGTTTTCCGACGTCAAAACAGAGTTCACGTTAAACGCATAATGTATCGGGTGACGAACTACTCCGCATGAGCAACATAACCGGCAGCTCTCGCGTTAGATAACGTTCACGAATGTTAAATTACTTATGCCTTCTCGCTTTAGCTAAGGCAAGTTAATGCTGCCGTTGGCTAATGCTAACTAGCAAGAACACCAAGTTTAGGAGGCAAACTCTGATCTAGCTTCCCTTCTGCCCTCATCGGTAACATTTAATCTGTGGGAAATAAAGTCACGCACCCGTCTCAGAGGCTCTACTGACTTGTTTTGACCTCCAGTCCGCCAAAAATTCAGACCCCACCTCTTCGAGATCTACTGCCCGCTCATCCGAAAGTAGCAACCCCGCCGCTACAGTGTAGGCAGCTACATCCAGGCCCGGGAGACGAACAAGAAAAACACTGAGACCCTAACAGAAAAGAGACGGCTCCGATCCGGCGCTAAAGCAAAACCGACGAGCTAAAACGATGCCGCTATCATTCCGGTACTTAGTCCAAACAACAACATGCCTTTCCGACCGGCGAAGCCATTGTTTTCGCTCTAAAATCCCTATATTGTGAAGAGAGCGGCCATCGCGTAACCAACCTGAAAGCCTCGCCTGTTCTCCATCAGTGTTTGCGAATGCAGCCTACGATTCCTGAGCAGCACTTTCTGTAAGAGCGGTTAGTAGAACAATACACACTAAGTCACAACATGGAGGTACAGTGTTCACATTATTAAAATAAACAAACATTTTATATTAATACACTTCTTTATTTTATTAATGGACACATTTCTACAGTTAGAAAAATATATTCGAATCTGCGCATATCAACCCAAGACCAGGAAAGTGACTAAAGCGCCCCCTATCGGTGGACTAGTGGCATTAATGACAACTCAGCAAACGAAAACCAATCTGATCACATTTCTGAACTAAGTGATGCACAGTTCTAATATATGGGGTGGCAGAAGTATTATTAACAAAATGCACTTTAAGTATCAACATTAAAAGTACTCATTAGACAGCTACATTTCTCCCACAGTGTTTTATTACATATTTAATTATTAGTGAGGCATTGACGTGTAAGCAGCATTTTAAATGTTGTAGCTGTTGAGGTGTTCAGGGTACATTCACGTAAGTAGCCTTCTGTACCTAAGGTTTAATTTGAGGTACTTGTCCTTTACTTGAGTCTTTTGTTTTCATGCCCCTTTCTACTTCTACTCCACCACCTCAGAGGGAAATGTGCTTTTTTACTTCACTGCACTTATCTGACAGCTTCAGTTACTTCACAAATTAAGATTTTTTAATACAAAACATACAAAGTAGTGCAGTTTGTTCAAGCACAGATGAAACTATTAGTTGATTGACAGAAAATCAATTGGCAACTTACAATTTTAATTGTTTTAATTTATATATCATAATATTGAGGTTTGGACTGGTTGGAAAAAAACAAATATTGTAAAGGTGTCACTTTGGGCTCTGGGTAATTGTGACAACATTTCTCACTATCTTCAGAATATTTAAAAACTGATTAAAGGAAAACATAATCACAGCTTAATCCATAAGGACAATAAACATTAGTTATTAGTTCAAAATGAGCTCCAGCTCAACCAACTAACAGTAAAATCCTGTTTTTATATTATTGCATGAGCAATAATAATATAATAATATAATAGATATTATTTTAATAGTCACAGGGGACGTTTTTATTCTTTTCTTACATTTTCCTGATTATTCTTACATACTTTTAACATATTCAATGCTGGATTTTAACTTGTAACAGAACATTTCTACAGTGTGTTAGTTAGTGTTTGTAAGTAAATGATCTGAATACTTCCTACACCATTGGAGGTAGAGCTTATTTTGACTAATGGATAAACTGTTTGCAGGTTCTGAATAAATGTACTGAGTTACATTCCAGCGTTGCATACTGAAGGTTGTTGGTTGATTACCGTCTGTTGGACCTCTAGAGGCGGCGTTTCAATGTTTGCCGTGTGTCAAGTGGCCAATATTGTGCATCATGAAATAATAAACAATGTAAATGATCTGCTGGAGTGGATTCATTTTGTGACCGAGTTAGAACATTTTAATGACACCGATCACGACGTTTCAGGAAATATATAAATAAGAAAAATGGAAATCTAAAAATGCACATTTTAAACACTGATCTGGCAAACATGTGGAACCACTGGTTTCCACAGAAAAGCATTAAACTGTACTCGTAATAGAATTGCAGTATTTTCTGCATTAGACATTAATAAGCCATGCCATTTAAATGTAATCCTTTTCAGCGTTGCATTAATGTTTTATTAAGTATGTTAATTTAAGTCTTTGGTCATTTCTGATAACTCATGGTGTTTGTGTTAAAGGATTGCTCTACATTTTGAGTTAGTGAGGACAAAAACAACTTATAAATATTCCTGTGGTTTCATATTATCCGTTTTATTATACAGCCTTACATCTGGCTAAACCCAGTCATTGTATCCGTTTTAGCTCGTCAACCACACTGATGTAACCAAATCTAGTGGTGAGACTGCTGACACAACCTCAAAGTTATATTTAGCATTCAGCCTGGTCCCTGTTATAGACCCTGACTCTCTTGAAAGTCTGAATTAGTTTCTATGTTTGTATGTAACTTATAGACCCTCACTCTCTTAAAGGTCTGTGAATCAGTTTGTATGTAACTTATAGACCCTCTCTCTCTTAAAGGTCTGTGAATCAGTCTATGTAACTTACAGACCCTCACTCTCTTAAAGGTCTGTGAATCAGTCCATGTAACTTATAGACCCTCTCTCTCTTAAAGGTCTGTGAATCAGTCTATGTAACTTATAGACCCTCTCTCTCTTAAAGGTCTGTGAATCAGTCTATGTAACTTATAGACCCTCTCTCTCTTAAAGGTCTGTGAATCAGTCTATGTTTGTATGTAACTTATAGACCCTCTCTCTCTTAAAGGTCTGTGAATCAGTCTATGTTTGTATGTAACTTATAGACCCTCTCTCTCTTAAAGGTCTGTGAATCAGTCTGTTTGTATGTAACTTATAGACCCTCACTCTCTTAAAGGTCTGTGAATCAGTCTGTTTCTATGTAACCGTTTTCATCACTTGTGAATCAGATCCAGAAAAACAGAGACAGTCTTCCAACAGACTCCAGTGCATTTTATTGTTTGCTCAGATAATCATTAGAAACAGCCTGCAAGAAACCAACCTCAGATATAAATTAAAATTCTTTCAAGATTATATTAATGCGAATAAATTTCCAATGAAACCACAGCGATGCTTTTTAAAAATGTGGCTCAAAACCACCAAATAGTGCGTTCTCTCCCAGCTGATGAAGGTTAAAAAGCTCACCGAGCGACGCGGCTGTCAAACAGAGCTCCAATTCATTTTGACAAAATAGCTGGACAGAAAAATAATGGTAAAAAATTGTGGTGATATGATGCTGGAAGAAGTCCCTCCCACTTGAAATGGACAGTTCACTCTCAGTCATTTGGGTTGAGCCACACCAAATATAGAGCAGGTGGTGACGGAGACGGCAGAGCTCGACTGTTTACAGCGACTGTGAGCCGGAGCTGTGTGCTCGAGTCCTCTGTGCTGCTCGTTCACATGGCTTTCACTTTGATCTGCTTCATCTTCATCTGCTTCTTCTCGATCTTCTTCTGCTCACGTCGCTGAGCCGCTTCCTGGAAAAAGAAAGAAATATTTGAAAACGTTATTTGTGTGTTTTTATAGAATATAAGATTGATATTTTGGGGATATGTGCCGATTTGCTTTCAAGCTGAAAGTTAGATGAGAAGATCGATCGACCGTCACGTATGTACGGTAAACATGTAGCTACAGCCGGTTTAGCTTAGCTTAGCATAAAGCTAAGAAATAGGGGAAAACGGCTACCTATCCAAAACCACACCACCAGAACCTCAAACGCTCAATTAACAAGCTATATATTAATTGTTTAATCTTTACAAAAACCAAAGTGTAAAAACAATAACAGCACATTAATATCTGTAAAATGTCTGTGTCATTTTTAGGCTTTGATTTCTATACAGATAAAAACAAACAAGCATGTTAATTAAGAATTAAAAAGTGGATTTTGTTACTTTTGACTGAGCCAGTCTAAATGCTAAGCTACATATTTATCATAAAGCTGTGAGAGTGTTATTTATATTACATTAATTGTAGGTAATTACAGGGGGTGAATTCAACAAAAATAGCTAGAATCATAAGAGTACATCAACTTCAGTAAAGTTGCTGAACTGCTTCAGGTGCTGCATTTAGAAAACACAGAACGACATCATCAATCATCTCTTCTCACTCTCGGCAACAAAGCGAATCAGCAGCTTCCCCAAAAAGGTCAAACTGTTCCTTTAACAGTCTTTTTGTGGCATTTCTGACCTCCAGACGACGTTGTCTCTCCGGGTCCTCCTCATTCATGATCCTCTCCTTCTCGGCTCTCTTCTTGTCCTCCCGGCGTGTCTGAGCTGCCTCCTGCCGCTGAGCGTGAGTCTGCTTCAGGAAGTTCTCCTCCACACGGGCCCGGTTTCTGTCAGCCTTCATTTTGCCCTACACATGCCCGGGAACATATAAAAGTACTTCAAATAAGTGGAGTGGTCATTCGGATGCACTGTGAGGCACCAACGCGCTAGAATCCTGCGTACCTCTCTGTTGAGACGGAGCTTCTTGACTTTGTCGATGCTGTAGATCACCATGTTCATGAGAGGCAGCAGAGAGTCCATGTCTTTGGGAGAAGGGTTGCCCTTGCCAGGCACTACACAAGAAACAGAGTACATGAAACATCAACGTGAAATGATGGGGTCGTGAGGCACAGTGAAGACAGGAGACACAAAGTGCTCACCATTAAATGTAAACAACAGCGTCTTCTTGGTCTCAGGCAGCTTTAAGGGCTGACCCTCCCTGAAAAACACACATGGGAACTTTAAGTACCACAGAGAAAGGATCAAGATGCTAAATAACAATAAGATTACATGAATACTTACTCTTGCATAACTTTTGGACCAGAAAATTGGTCCGAGAAATGGATGGACTCGATCTTTTCAGCATGATTGGTGATATAATGCACCATCTAAACAAAATCAGATCGAGACACATTAAGAGCTGTATTTAAAGGGAGTAAGACAGCCTGTCATAATAACCCTGTTGAACCCATAAACATAATACTGTGTGTGTGAGACGGCCGTAGAGAAGACAGCACCTTGTTGTCCATCACCCCGTCTGTGACCTCGCCCATCTCACTCAGAATAGACAGAGAGTCAGGGAGCCCATACTTGGCCCCGGACTTGGGCTTGTCACCGCAGAACTCACTCTGTGGAGAAATAACAAAAGACATTGTTTAAGTATATGTAGTGACAATAGTACGGTATAATAAACACAGCATGTGCAGAAGTTGTGGAGGATATTCACCAAGTCCTGCATCTCCTTCTGGAGCTTCGCCATCGACTTCTTGGTGCCGACAGCGAACACAAAAGTGTCCATGTCGTCTTCATTCAGCGTCACTTTGATTTGCTGCAGACAGAGAGACGCGAGTGAGACAATGACTGTGCACAGCCCAGTGCATCTATACTTTGTGTTCCACTTCACAGACTCCACACAGACTCGATTAAATTGCTATTTGACTGATACAGACCACTTGATCCCCGGCGGGCCTCATCATCCTGGCCAGCACGTTGAGCAGGTCCTGCCTCTTCAGAAACTGGATGAGACCACATGAGAGGAACATTACATGACGGCATATTCAGCACAATACAGCGACACCAACACAGTCGTGTACATGCAACACATCTCTCACACCTTGAGCTGGATCAGCATGCCTTCACAGCACACACGCCCGGAGCACCACAGGTTGTAGATGTGCTCATTTTCCTGATTCAGCTTCCCGGTGCTCACTACGTCTTTACTGGTGCCGTCATCACCTGCACATACCAATGAACACAAGCTCTGCTTCGTACCGACCGTCACCACGATTGACACGCGTTGCTTTCACACACTGATGTGTCGTGTACTGAAGACAACTCACCCACTAGTGCAAAGTTGCTCTCCAGAAGCTCCCTGTGCGAGTTGAACCAGGCCTGAGCGAGGCGACTGTTCTTGTTCTTGCCGATGAGGTAGTTCATGATGTAGGCCAACAGGCCGGTGACCATCAGGATCTCCATGTAGTAACTCTCCCAGCTGTTCTGCAGATGTGCAGGAACCTGCAGAGCAACAACAAGCGTTCATTGGTATTATAGCTCGACCGATGCTGGATTTTGTTCCTAGGCCAACATGAGATGAAACTTTTAGAGTAAATGTTTAGCATTTCTGTACTTAAATTACATACTGATGCGACATATAATTCATCCGTCTCGCTCTACTCGGTATCAATGTAACTGAATGAACGAACGGTGATTTAGGCAAAAGACTACAATTTCAGTTTCATGTTGAGTTTCCTTGACAGGCGTTTATGTAGATTGCCTGAACTTTAAGTATAATGACGACACCGTATGCGTTGAAGGCAGCAGGAACCATGTCCACTTTCAGAGCCTCAGCCGATCGCGATCAGAGGAGTGCGAAACTTGCCAGTGAGAAGATTTTAGCAATAAGCCCGGCTTACCGTGTGGATTATAAGAGGGTCTTTCATGGAGTGGCCCGGCTTGTCCATGTCCCCAGTCACCTCAAACTCGTCCTGGTCATATTTACCGTATATGTCTTGATCCTAAAAGGAAACATCGAGGTCATTTAGCTTTGCGTAGTTTAATAAAATGCCATCAATAACAAAAAATGATTTGTTATGAAGAATGTGCTCAAATTGTATGCTTCTATATGTAATACAAGGCCATGTACCTGTGTCTCGGAGTCCTCAAAGCCATCCAGACCATCATCCAGCTCCACGGTGGCTTCATCTTCGTCTTCCTCCTCTTCAGGCTGCGAGGACAGCGAGGCACGAGGCGGGGGGGCAGTTTCCACCTCAGCCGCCGGATCGTCGTTCATGTCCTCAAACTCAGCGAAGTCGTTGTCGTCAAAGTCTGCGATGTCCTCGCCATCGTCGAAGTCATCGTTGTAACGTCCCCTGGAGACGGGAAGGGCCAGGAGGACCAGCAGCGCGGGAATCAAGAGATGCGCTCTACGCATGGTGGGACCTGCACCACAGGGGGAAAGAGTCGATGCAAGAGGAAGGAAAACATGACAATCTTACACACCAGTTCAGAAATCTGTCAACTGCTCCATTCTGCAAGGTGCTTGTGTATCAGTGTGTACATGAGGCTACCTGGAAGCATAACATGCTGTAAATCCATGAAGTGTGGTGATAGTGTCAACCTGCCAGGCCATATATATTTAACTTAAGTCCAAACTGAGGCCTCTGGCAGTAAGTTATAACTGTGACAAGAGCTCAGGTTAAACTTCACCACAATACAGCAACCAAGGCAGCCACAACTCGCACAATAGGGCTTCATGAGACAAACCCCAAAGAGAGGAAAGAGTCCCCACGGACCGAGACTAACGAGGAAACAACTACTGAGGAAGAGAAGGAGCTGCTCTGTTGATTTGGTCCCTGATTAAGTCACTTTAAAAACGGATAAAGCTATAATGCATCAGTGTACTAGGATTAGACGTTACTAATGACAGACTGCGGCACTACGTAAATGCTAAGCTAGGTCAAACTTCAGGAGCTGCACTAGTTGGGGGTTAAATCCAGAGAGCTGTCGCTAGCCCAACGAACTTTAGCCCAAAATATCTAACGTGTGAGTTTTGCTAACAGGCTTAATGTAAAGTGATATCAATTACTTTCTGTGGCGACATTCAAGTCGAAACTAACACTGTGTACTAATCCAGAGTTTATGACATATACGGTGAAACCACAAACCCGCAAATCATACCCGACCCATCCCCCAGCTCTCACTCACTTTATCATTAGCTGTTAGCAAATCTGCCATTAGCATGCTAACGGTGGCTAACTAGCATGGCACCTTGTTGCTAGCAACCAACCTGTTCTCTTTAACTCAACTCTGAAGATTAGTCATACTTTAACAAAACACCTGAACAAACCGAACAGCGAGCGTACCTGGAGAATGACTGTGACAAAACAAACGTATCGCTGGTTTCAGATCAAGTAGCTTGAACTGTCCTTGTAGTAATGTTTCCCGTTACGCCTGAAGCTGGAGAGTACTCGACATAGGACCAACCTTTCAAAGCAAAAGTATCGCGGTAGGATATATCCATTACTCCCTTCGACACCATAGAAATCACGTGACGTGTACCGTTCTGATTAACTCATTGGTTTTATTTTGAAAATATTTCTACCGGAAGTCTTTATGGGCTGTTGCGTCTGCCTTTATGCTAGTGACGTTGAACATAGGGCGTTGAATGCTAGCATGCTTATTACTTCAGCGCCACCCAGTGGCCACGTTACGTAACTACAACGGTGTATATTTCAGAAGTGGTATTACAGTTCACAGTACTATCATAATATACATATATAGTAAAGTAGCTTACAAACTATTTTCTTACGCTCTGGATTCATACACTATAACATCCAACTCCTTACATTATAGCATAGATTATATTTGTATAGTTAAAATAAATATCGTTATTTACACAAATTATTACAGAATATTATTCTGCTGTAAAGGCAATGTATACATCCACCCAAGCTATATTTATTTGTTTTCACTATTTATGTTGTGTTTTGTTTTCAACTTTATATAATTGTTAAGAGTTTACAGACTGCTTAATAATAAAAGCCTCATGAGGTTATCATTAAACTAATTTATTGAGTTCAACTAACTTACCTATTATGTTACACCTTTACTAAACCTTTCGTTGTGTTATTAAGATAAATACAAACTTTATTATGTATGTATTAGCAGTTAACTACGCACTTCATAACGGTTAACTATATGCAGATTACTTGTGCTCGGAACTATCTTTCAAGACGTTTGAGCGACACGGAATCATTAGTGTGTGACACACAGCGGCTGAACCATGTGGAACGTGCTGCGTTGACTTCGTCGTTGTAACGTCGATCGTCGAAACAGTTGTCGTCAACATTCTCGGTCATAATGAACGTGATTCCTATTGAAAGCGTACAGATAGTGCGGTAACAATAGATGTTATTAATGTTAATGACTTTAGCTGCTCTACACATCGCTGAATAATGGGGAAATCTAAGGTGAGTAGCGGCCTGTGCTAGCAAGTTAGCCACGAGTGAAGAGAGTTAGCCTGATTTGAGCGTAACACTTTTATTGTAATTTAAATCCGAATCACAGGAATCGGTGAAATGTTATTTCCCTTTTCTTTTCATGATAATCAATATATATATGACTATTGTGCTTTCAGACCAAGAACCAGAAGAAGTCCCGAGCTTCAGCTAACCATGTGGCCGAGGAGATCTACGGCGCGGTCCCCCACTCCTTCGTGTTTAATCGGGGTCAGATTGGGAAAAACGCGGGTCAGCTCATCGTGGACATGCGGAGAGTCATGGAGCCGTTCACCGCGGAGTCTCTGAAGGTCTGTCGAACTGTCAAACTGTCAAACTGTCTACAGCACAGACTGTACTGTACACGCTGCTGGATGAGGCCATGTGCTCTGTGAACTCATTCGGTTGCTTTAAATGGCATCACAAGGGTAGATGTGTGGTTGTTTAAATGCTTTATTTGAACATTTGAGTGGAAATATTTAGGTTTTCTCGAGATTTAAGCGTCATTGCCTTATCCTGTTGAGTCACATCCACTAGTCTGACCCGTTTGTGTTTTTTTTTTTTTTTTTTTTTAACCAGGTGAGGAAGAAGAACGTGCTGAAAGACTTTGTAGCCATCGCAGGACCACTGGGAGTGACGCACTTCATGATGTTCAGCAAGACTCCCAGCTGCTTAAACATGGTGAGACCACCTCACACTATGAGCAGACCGGTTGTGCCACATAAAGCCTGTGCCACCATTCAACAACATGTATCTTGTGCTTTCAGAGACTCGCTCGACTTCCCAAAGGTCCCACGCTTCATTTCAAAGTGCTCAAGGTAAAAATCTGAACTCATGATTGAAACACAAGTAGACAGATGGGCTCAGATGATGATGACATTTTAGTACTTGACTGTCTGTGATGTTTTCAAAGTAAACGCACTGATTTGCCCAAACTGTCAAAGTCATTTTCAACTCTTTTTTTTTTTCTCTTTTAAGACTCTTTTGAACTTTATATTTTCAGTACTCTCTGGTCAAAGATGTGATTTCGTCCCTGAAGAAGCACCGGATGCACGAGCAGCAGTTCACACACCACCCGCTACTCATCCTCAATAACTTTGGATCTGACGGCATGCACGTCAAACTCATGGCCACCATGTTTCAGAACATGTTTCCGTCCATTAATGTGCACAAGGTAAGTTCTGCTAGCACGAATATTGCCTCGTCGTCGCTTTAGTTGACTCAAGATTGAAAGCCTCGTTGGCATGATGAGAGTATAGTCTTCTGAGATTTCCTTTGAAGATACATTAAAAGTAAACGCTTTCTGACTTCTGAATCTTTGAGTCTTTCAGCATCGTAAACCTTCAACCCTGAATTCTAGCAATAAATAAATAAGATGCTGTTGTTTTCCAGATAAGCCTCAATAATATCAAGAGGTGTGTGCTGCTGAATTACAACCCAGAGACCGAGGAAATTGAATTTCGTCATTAGTAAGTAATATTTTGTCACGTACATTAGTCATAGATGGCAAAGAGCTTGACTTTGCACAGAGATCGGCTCAGATGATGACATATTGTGACTTGACTGTTCAGTGATGTTCAAAGTAAACGCACTGATGGGCCTCCACACTACAGCCACACGTCTTGTATGTTGTTGAGTGAACGTCACACTGATGCACATGACGTGTTGTAACCTGCAGCAGCATGAAGGTTGTCCCCGTGGGAATGAGCCGCGGAGTGAAGAAGCTGATGCAGGAGAGGTTCCCCAACATGAGCAAGTTTGAGGACATCAGCGAGCTGATGATAAAGTGAGCTGCTCGTGACGGCACAGTCGTTGTAGTCCTGAGGTCAAAGGGCGCGTAGTCTGATGACAATCTGTTTTGTGCTCTCCTTCGTCTCTCAGGGGAGCGAACCTCTCAGAAAGTGAAGCCGAGCAAGACGGGGAGCACAACATAACTGAGCTACCACAGGTCTACTCCGGCAGAGGCAACATGGCGTCCCAGCAGAGTGCCGTCCGTCTGACCGAGGTGAGAGCGCTGAGGGAGCGAAGCCGTTAAAGATGTTACGATGTTGCTCGGATGGCACCTGAAGTGTTGCTCTGTGTTGTCCTCAGATTGGTCCTCGCATGACTCTGCAGCTGATGAAGATACAGGACGGCATGGGAGCTGGGAGTGTCCTCTATCACACCACGAGTGAGTTCACGTCTGTCCTTTTTCTTTGATCTTCCTGCTTGGTACGTTCTGGTGTACGTGATGAAAAAAATCATTATGAATTCTATGATTTCTCTCCAAAAGTAAACGCTTACTGATGCATCGAAAGACTACAGGGTTTAATGTAGACCGGGTTCAAATAGTCTTCTAATGAGAAGTTGTCATGCACTTTGTTTGCAAGTCTCCAAGACGGAGGAGGAGATCCAGGAGATCCTGAAGAGGAAGGAGGCCCAGCTGAAGGAGAAGGCCGGTCGCCGGAAAAAGCAGGAGCAGAACGTCGCTGAGAAGAAAGAGAAACGAGACGCCAACAAGTAATTTGGCCGCGTAGATAATCGGACCTTTCTGCCGTGTCATTTTTTCTTTTTGCTTCCGTGTAACACTTATTGTTTCCCCTCCTAACAGGACAAGGAGCCTGGAAGGCATTAAGAGGAAACACGCTGAGGCAGAAGAGGAAGAGGACAGTGAGGTGGAGGATCCCGGGATGCAGGACAATGAGGTCGCTGTTGTTGAATCTGATGATGAGGTGGAGTACTACAGACAGGCTGTAGGACTGGAGCCAGATGAAGGTGAATATACCGTTGTGCTATAAATCATTAGCTCTGCGGGTTGTTTTGAACGTATTTAATGACCAAGACTCCGTTTTGTGTGCAGACATGTTCCCCGCTAAAAGGAGGAGGCACGGCTCAGAGAGGACTCATGACCCTGCCAAGAAGAGGACGGTGTTTAGAAAAGACAGAGACAATAAATCCCCCATGAGAGGCGGTCCAGGAGGACACCGAGACAAAACGGGAAAGGGATGGAAGAAACCCGGGGACGGGGAGAAACCGTTTGGGAGGAAAATGACGCCTGGAGGAAAGGCGTTCGGAGCAAAGAAATTTGGCGACCGGGACAGGAAATTTGGCGACCGGGACAGGAAATTTGGCGACCGGGACAAGAAATTTGGCGACCGGGACAAGAAATTTGGCGGGAAGAAAACATTCGGTGGAAATAAAAATAAGGACACATCCTTCAAATCTAAAGGTCCAAAAGGCAAGCCGGCCTTCAAGAAGACCAAGCATGGCTCTAAACAGAGGAAGGGGAAAGGCTGAAGCTCCTCCTCCTCGCTGGACTTTGAATGTGTTTTTCTGCTCGACCTCCAGGTGGCAGCAAACATCCAGTTGTTCTTAAACCAGATGTTTGTTTGTGAGACAGTTTATTGCTGAAAATCAGCAGACGGGCAGAAGAGAACAAAAGTGCTATATTTTCCACACTGTATGATTAATTGTACTTGTTCAATAAATTGTTAAAAGATGATTTTGTTGTCTGGGAGCTGGTGTTTCTTGGAGTTATGATTATTACATTTTTTTCAATTCAAACTATTTTCAGACTCGGGGTCCAGATAAGACGAATACATAAAATGACAAACGCAAACAATAAAGGTACATGTAGGCCTCGCAATGCCTTACAGAGAGACCGCTGTACCAACGTCTCCACGGCTGGGACTGGTAGCGTGTGCTACTAAACCGTATGTTCATTAAAACCAACATGTCATTTTCAGAGGCATGAAGCCGACAAATACATTTATACATAAGTTTCTTAAAACTTCGAAAAGTATTGACTCGTGCAGCCACAAACATTTCACTGGCACTACTCCATCTCGGTCTCTTTAGCAATATCCTCATGGCGTCATTAGTCTGTAAGCTTTTTTTAGTGTGTGTAGAGTGTTAGGGTTACAATATGCTCTGAACAGAGACCTCCTCACTCCATCTGTACACAGACCAAACTTGCGTGAGTGTTTGCTTGTGCATACATCCTACGACATTGCAGATAAATGTCCTTATCGGTCATGTGTTCTGTTATAAAACGACCTAAAAGATATTTTACTTCACCACAGACACCAAGATTGTTATCAGACAATCTGAAGTCAGGGAGGTTTAGACGTTTTCCCTCTTTGGTTCGACAGATCAAGATAGCACTCTTACTGGCATATTTGATGTCATGTTCCACACCATAGACAGTACATATAATATATATACATATAGTAAGGAGCTGCATGGATTAAGAATCACAAGATCATCAGCATACATAATATTAACCAGAGTATTCCCAATCATGCACCCAGTATTACAGGTTTTCAATATATTGGACAGATCATCAATATATAGAATAAAAAGAACTTGTCAGACACCATTGCGAAACCCCAAATGGGACTGAGACACTTTTACCCCATTATAGTCTGGTGGGCATACCAGTAAGCCAGAATTCTCACAATGTATGTGGGGACACCTCTTTGGCTCAGTTTAACAAACGACTTACTATGATTCACACGATCAAAAGCTTTAGAGGCATCAATAAAACATAAGAACTGATGCGTTTTGACCTCTGTATTTGTTCACAATTTCCTTTAAGGCATATAAACACAAGTCAGTGCCATGTTTGGCTTTAAAGGTTTCATCATCACTTTACTTCCACACTTCTGGGTCAATTATCAAGATGACACCTTAAGGACCGCACCCAGGGAATCTAAATGAAGCTGCTGATACTCATTAGCTGCTCTCCAAAGTCTTCATGTGAGGATCGAGTTGTAAGTAACGATAAGAGTGATCTCAGATCAGTGATTAAGTTTCCATTTTTATGTAAAACCCTCCCCTAAAGCCCGTAGTCGTAGAAATGGTTAACACAGAAGGCTATTTACCACCATTGGGCAGTGCAATCATAGTGTTTCTTTGAGTTGCGTAAGAGGAAGTGACTGACTTAATTCTAAAATCCCTCCATTTCTCTCTCACATTGCTTTGCTTGGTTGAGGGGCTTTTCATGCTGTCTTTACAGTTGTCACACAGGAAATGAACTCTCGGGTTATACGCCACAGCACGCTGCTCTGCAAAGCTGCCTGACGGTAAGTAGAGGTTAACATTTACATTTCTGTTTCTCTAAGGGTACAATTGAGTCTCTGTATTAAAAATGTAACATTTAGTGTAACATTGTATAAGCCTACTGGATTTGTTACCTCTTTGTGAAAAGGTTTCCTAAGTTAATGCACGGATTACTGAACGATCGTACTGGACAAACTGCCTATGATTGAAGTTGTGAAACAACCACAAAGAGACAGAAAAACAACCACAAAGAGACAGAATACGAGCATAGAGAGACACAAATCTACTAAAAATATGTCTCTTCGAATCTCTGGCTTTAGGAAAGGGGGGGGGGGGCTTTTACATGTCTGTGTCTATTTGCATACATGAACTGCACTTAACATAATTAATATGACTTTTATTCAAATGTATTAATCAACATACTTCAAATTACAGATTTTGGACGGCAAAACTATGTGGGAGCAGCAAAGTAACCGTGGGCTGAAACTCGAGATGGAGAATAACTTCCCGTGTGAGAGTATCCAGAAGAACCTGCTGCCCTCGATGTATGGCGTGGAGTTCCTCGTGGCCCTGGCCGGAAACCTGTTCGCCCTGTGGCTGCTGGTGGTCCGAGAGAGACGGAACTGGCACACCGGGGTGGTCCTGGCCTGTAACCTGGCCATCAGTGACCTGCTGTATGTGCTGACCCTGCCTCTGCTCATCGTCTACTACTCCCTGGACAAACACTGGGTGTTTGGCGAGGCTGCGTGTAAAATCGAGAGGTTTCTTTTCACCTGCAACCTGTACGTGAGCATCTTCTTCATCATGGCGATAAGTGTGAACCGGTGTGTGGCCCTCGCGTTTCCCTTCTTCACCCGGTCCCATGTAGAGCCCATCCACGCCAAGGCCGTCAGTGTCCTCATCTGGGTCCTTGTAGCAGTCATTTCCTGCCCTGTGCTGAAATTTGCCTCAGTTTGCCCCGGTAAGCACAACAAGACTCAGTGTGTGTCCTTCTGTCCCCAGCGTCTCGGGGATGAAAGCCCTCACTTCACTCACAACATGTTCCTGGCTGTGTTTGGTTGTCTGGTTCCCTTCCTGGTTACTTTCTCTTCCTACTGTGTGGTGATTTCCGTGGTGTGGAAAAACGTCAGTGTAACCACACTGGAGAAACGTAAGGTAGCCCTGTTAGTCACATCAGTGATTGTGCTTTATGCCATTTCCTTTGTGCCGTTCCACGTCTTCCAGATCTGCCACTTGTACAGGAAAATCCATGATCCCAACAACCCTGTCTGTTGGGTGTACAACATGTACCAGGTGTCCAAGGGACTGGCAACTCTGAACATGTGCATCCATCCAATCCTTTACATGGCTTTGTTTGACAGTATGAGAGTGGCTTGTTGCGGGAAGAGCCGAGAGGACGAGAAAAGGGGGGGGAGCACGAAGTACAGAGCTGCTGCTTGACGAGGAAGTTCATCATGTTTCCATGTTGTAAAAACTTGCTCTAGTTTCTTGACTTGTTTTTTCTGAAAGTTATTGTTCAATTAACTTTGCAACATAATCCTGTATAATAAATATGTCTTCATTGCTGTAATGTGCCTTGTTTTTTTTTCTGATTATCATCATTCTGATTCAGTTCTTGTCTGACCAAAAATCTAAATCAGATTAGAATTCAATATCCTGCATAGTTGGTTGTGCAATCAGAGGCATTGAGCTTTGTTACAGAGGAATCCTGTTCTCTTTGAGCAAGTGTTTTAATGAAGCAATGTTGACTTGAGACCTCATCCCAGTTGTTATATGTTACATATGTAAATATGGGATTTGTTTTCAGTTCTTTTGAAAGATGAATGGTGAATGCATTCAGCAATTCTCAACTAACAAAAAAGCACAAATTACAGAGAAGTAAATAACAAAAACATTGTTGTGCAGCTGTCACAGCCCCGCTCAAAAACAGTGACGAAAAAACAATGTAAAAATAAATGTATGGCAGTAGTGTGAGTGGACTAATGTAAATTTGCTGCATGGGTGCCGTGCTGTAAAAACAAAGAAACGAAACCAAGAGCCACAAAAAAAAGGGTGGAGGCTGACAAGTGAGATGCCAACAAAAACTCGTTTTTATGCATGGGGTCACAGCAGGCCCAGGTGTGTCCAATACCACTGATTACTCCCCAATCAGGTCTGCAGCCCTGGAGATAGAAAGCACAGAAGAAGACGGTGACAGCTGCAGGGTCCGTGTACGCTTTAGTCATCTGTTTTACCGTTCATTCGATAAAACGAAAATACGGAAATACCATGGTATTCTCGTTTTTCGTTTCAAACCAAAAAACGGGAAAACGGAAATGGGTGGTCGTATTTCCGTTTTTGGTTCTGAATTCAAAAACGGAAAAACCACAGAGCCAAAGTCAAATAACGAGCCGTATTTCGTTTTTGCAAATCTCTTTCTTCCCGATGAAGGTTTCTGTCTGGCTTTTATTGAACAGGACGTCCCTCTAACAATTACTATACTTGCAGTTTCTGCACTTACAACCTGTTTACTATGCCGACTCTGACAATTATCAGAGTAAGTTGAACCCAAAATGAATGAATTAACTTGTCTTTTCCATTCAGTACAACATAGAAGCACATATGACTACATATTGATAAATGATAGAAAAACACATTAAGGCTATCATCATTACATTTTCACTAAATATATGAGATTACATGTAAAGAATATATCAATATCTGAGATCAAAACACTCAGCTCAATATAAGGAAAGAAATCATCAAAGAGAATGAAAGTTAATTAATATAAAGTCAATTATAAGAAAAAAAAATGTAATTTCGACTACATTTAATGGAGCTCGGAACCCTTTATGCGTGGAACCCGTGGAATCCGTTACGCATGGAACCCGTTACGCGTGGAATCCATTACGCGTGGAACCCATTAAGCGTGGAACCCGTTACGTATGGAATCCGTTTCGCATGGAACCCATTATGCGCAGAATCCGTTACCCGTGGAACCCGTTACGCATGGAACCCGTTACGCGCGGAACCTGTTACGCATGGAACACATTACATATGGAATCCATTTCGCATGGAACCTGTTATGTGCGGAATCCGTTATGCGTGGAACCCGTTACGCGCAGAATCTGTTACGCGTGGAATCCGTTACGCACAGAACCCGTTACGCACGGAACCCGTTACGCACGGAATCCGTTACGCGTGGAACCCGTTACGCGCGGAATCCGTTACACGCGGAATCCGTTACGCATGGAACCCGTTACGCGTGGAACGCGTTACGCGTGGAACCCGTTACGCGTGGAACGCGTTACGCGCGGAACCCGTTACGCGCGGAATCCGTTACGCACGGAACCCGTTACGCGCGGAACGCGTTACGCGCGGAACCCGTTACGCGCGGAATCCGTTACGCGCGAAATCTGTTACGCGCGGAATCCGTTACGCATGGAACCCGTTACGCGCGGAATCCGTTACGCATGGAACCCGTTACACATGGAACGCGTTACGCATGGAACCTGTTACGCACGGAATCCGTTACGCGTGGAACTCGTTATGCGCGGAATCCGTTACGCATTGAACCCGTTACGCACGGAACGCGTTACGCACGGAACCCGTTACGCATGGAACGCGTTACGCGTGGAATCCGTTACGCGCGGAACCTGTTACGCATGGAACCCGTTACGCATTGAACGCGTTACGCATGGAACCTGTTACGCACGGAATCCGTTAATGGGTTCCACGCGTAATGGATTCCACGCGTAACGGGTTCCATGCGTAACGCGTTCCACGCGTAACGGGTTCCACGCTTAATGGGTTCCGCGCGTAACGCGTTCCGCGCGTAACGGGTTCCATGCTCCGTTACGTGCGGAATCCGTTACGCGCGGAATCCGTTACGCGCGGAACGCGTTACGCGCGGAACGCGTTACGCGCGGAACGCGTTACGCGCGGAATCCGTTACGCATTGAACCCATTACGCACGGAACGCGTTACGCACGGAACCCGTTACGCATGGAACGCGTTACGCGTGGAATCCGTTACGCGCGGAACCTGTTACGCATGGAACCCGTTACGCATTGAACGCGTTACGCATGGAACCTGTTACGCACGGAATCCGTTAATGGGTTCCACGCGTAATGGATTCCACGCGTAACGGGTTCCATGCGTAACGCGTTCCACGCGTAACGGATTCCGCGCGTAACGGATTCCGCACGTAACGGATTCCGTGCGTAACAGGTTCCATGCGTAACGCGTTCCGTGCGTAACGGGTTCAATGCGTAACGGATTCCGCGCGTAACGGGTTCCGCGCGTAACGGATTCTGCGCGTAACGGATTCCGCACGTAACGGATTCCGCGCGTAACAAGTTCCATGCGTAACGCGTTCCATGCGTAACAGGTTCCGCGCATAACGGGTTCCATGCGTAACAGGTTCCGCGCGTAACGGATTCCACGCGTAACGCGTTCCGTGCGTAACGGGTTCAATGCGTAACGGATTCCGCGCGTAACGAGTTCCACGCGTAACGGATTCCGTGCGTAACAGGTTCCATGCGTAACGCGTTCCATGTGTAACGGGTTCAATGCGTAACGGATTCCGCACGTAACGAGTTCCACGCGTAACGGATTCCGTGCGTAACGGGTTCCATGCGTAACGCGTTCCACGCGTAACGGGTTCCACGCGTAACGGGCTCTACGCGTAACGCGTTCCACGCGTAACGCGTTCCACGCGTAACGGGTTCCACGCGTAACGGATTCCGCGTGTAACGGGTTCCATGCGTAACGCGTTCCACGCGTAACGGGTTCCACGCGTAACAGATTCCGCGCGTAACAGATTTTGCGCGTAACGGGTTCCATGCGTAACGCGTTCCATGCGTAACGGATTCCGCGCGTAACAGGTTCCATGCGTAAAGCGTTCCACGCGTAACGGGTTCCATGCGTAACGGATTCCGCGCGTAACGGGTTCCACGCGTAACGGATTCCGTGCGTAACGGGTTCTGTGCGTAACGGATTCCACGCGTAACAGATTCTGCGCGTAACGGGTTCCACGCATAACGGATTCCGCACATAACAGGTTCCATGCGAAATGGATTCCATATGTAATGTGTTCCATGCGTAACAGGTTCCGCGCGTAACGGGTTCCATGCGTAACGGGTTCCACGGGTAACGGATTCTGCGCATAATGGGTTCCATGCGAAACGGATTCCATACGTAACGGGTTCCACGCTTAATGGGTTCCGCGCGTAACGCGTTCCGCGCGTAACGGATTCCGCGCGTAACGGATTCCGCACGTAACGGATTCCGCGCGTAACAGGTTCCATGCGTAACGCGTTCCGTGCGTAACGGGTTCAATGCGTAACGGATTCCGCGCGTAACGGGTTCCGCGCGTAACGGATTCTGCGCGTAACGGATTCCGCACGTAACGGATTCCGCGCGTAACAAGTTCCATGCGTAACGCGTTCCACGCGTAACGGGTTCCATGCTCCGTTACGTGCGGAATCCGTTACGCGCGGAATCCGTTACGCATTGAACCCATTACGCACGGAACGCGTTACGCACGGAACCCGTTACGCATGGAACGCGTTACGCGTGGAATCCGTTACGCGCGGAACCTGTTACGCATGGAACCCGTTACGCATTGAACGCGTTACGCATGGAACCTGTTACGCACGGAATCCGTTAATGGGTTCCACGCGTAATGGATTCCACGCGTAACGGGTTCCATGCGTAACGCGTTCCACGCGTAACGGATTCTGCGCCTAACGGATTCCACGCGTAACGCGTTCCGCGCGTAACGGATTCCGCGCGTAACGGATTCCGCACGTAACGGATTCCGTGCGTAACAGGTTCCATGCGTAACGCGTTCCGTGCGTAACGGGTTCAATGCGTAACGGATTCCGCGCGTAACGGGTTCCGCGCGTAACGGATTCTGCGCGTAACGGATTCCGCACGTAACGGATTCCGCGCGTAACAAGTTCCATGCGTAACGCGTTCCATGCGTAACAGGTTCCGCGCATAACGGGTTCCATGCGTAACAGGTTCCGCGCGTAACGGATTCCACGCGTAACGCGTTCCGTGCGTAACGGGTTCAATGCGTAACGGATTCCGCGCGTAACGAGTTCCACGCGTAACGGATTCCGTGCGTAACAGGTTCCATGCGTAACGCGTTCCATGTGTAACGGGTTCAATGCGTAACGGATTCCGCGCGTAACGAGTTCCACGCGTAACGGATTCCGTGCGTAACGGGTTCCACGCGTAACAGATTCCGCGCGTAACAGATTTTGCGCGTAACGGGTTCCATGCGTAACGCGTTCCATGCGTAACGGATTCCGCGCGTAACAGGTTCCATGCGTAAAGCGTTCCACGCGTAACGGGTTCCATGCGTAACGGATTCCGCGCGTAACGGGTTCCACGCGTAACGGATTCCGTGCGTAACGGGTTCCGTGCGTAACGGGTTCTGTGCGTAACGGATTCCACGCGTAACAGATTCTGCGCGTAACGGGTTCCACGCATAACGGATTCCGCACATAACAGGTTCCATGCGAAATGGATTCCATATGTAATGTGTTCCATGCGTAACAGGTTCCGCGCGTAACGGGTTCCATGCGTAACGGGTTCCACGGGTAACGGATTCTGCGCATAATGGGTTCCATGCGAAACGGATTCCATACGTAACGGGTTCCACGCTTAATGGGTTCCACGCGTAATGGATTCCACGCGTAACGGGTTCCATGCGTAACGGATTCCACGGGTTCCACGCATAAAGGGTTCCGAGCCCCATTAAATGTAGTCGAAATTACATTTTTTTTTCTTATAATTGACTTTATATTAATTAACTTTCATTCTCTTTGATGATTTCTTTCCTTATATTGAGCTGAGTGTTTTGATCTCAGATATTGATATATTCTTTACATGTAATCTCATATATTTAGTGAAAATTTAATGATGATAGCCTTAATGTGTTTTTCTATCATTTATCAATATGTAGTCATATGTGCTTCTATGTTGTACTGAATGGAAAAGACAAGTTCATTAATTCATTTTGGGTTCAACTTACTCTGATAATTGTCAGAGTCGGCATAGTAAACGGGTTGTAAGTGCAGAAACTGCAACTATAGTAATTGTTAGTGGGACATCCTGTTCAATAAAAGCCAGACAGAAACCTTCATCGGGAAGAAAGTGTTCATTTAAAAGAACAAGTCTGTCAGAAAAGATAAGACTAAACTGCTTTAACCAATGAATTGAGAATGATTAGTTTTCTACTGTATATGGACCAGGAGGTTATAGATAAGTGAATATTAAACTGCATGTAGTCGACTACTGATGCTAACACACTCCCATCGGTCGAGATTTATTTATTTATTTCTTGCATACGGTCATTATATTGCCTTCACTTTTATTTTGAAATATTCTTTTTTCCGGGTTACCTGTTGTGCTCTGCGTCTCGTTTTAAAGGAAAAAACAAAAAAGGGATTTGTAAAAACGAAATACGGCTCGTTATTTGACTTTGGTTCTGTGGTTTTTCCGTTTTTGAATTTAGAACCAAAAACGGAAATATCAAGCATTGACAATGTCAAATATTTTCATCATAATACAAAGCGAAATTCATATATGATTACATATGATTTTCAACCTCCCACCAGTAGAGTTTAGTTTGATACCACCGGTTAAGAAACAAGGCTCTTATTGTGAAGCTAAAAGTTAGACAAACGTGGTGCTTTTATTGCGAAAGTTAAAGTCCCGGAAGTGTGTGTATTGGCGGCTCGACTCGTCGCTCTGTGCTCCGCTCTTTACGGCCCTGAAGCTAAGCTATCTGAGAAGATGCCGTCGATTGAATACGACGAGTGAGTGGTTTATTATAGACATTTAATAACTTCTGCATATATTGGAGATGTATCATCGATCTAATATTTAATATAAATCTCTCCCCTCCAGCTCCAAGCCCAGTTGGGCAGACCAAGTCGAGGAGGAAGTAGACGAAGGTAAAGAACTAACGTTAGTTAGCTCATGCTAATGCTAGCACATCTCTTGTAGCCTGGTGTCCGCAGGAGGAGGCCGGATACGCGGCTTCCACTCACACGTGGTTGTCGGGCGTATTACTCCAGATAACATACATACATACCAGTGATGTGTCAGCTATCTGATGTTTAAAATGTGTGATTAGTACGTTTGACCGAATGACATAAATGCACGTTTTCTTGATTAAATATGAAGCTAACCGACATATTCTGTGGACGGTGACGTAGGCAGTGTCATTCACTGGGGACGTTATGATAGCTAAGAGTTGGCAAGCTAGCTGTGTTACTGGCTTTAGAAATAATAATTACTAATTTGAGATGTGATCAAGAGATGACACATTCTGGGGCTGCTCCATTGTCAGCGTTGACACAACAGGATAGTACAGTGTTGATGTCTGCTTATTTAACAAGAGAGCAGCGACAACTGTTTCTGTTGTGGCTTTTTGCTCTAACTTTACTTTTTTTTATTTTTGTCAGGAACACTACCTCCCCCCAAGGAAACCATCAAAGGAAATATAAAAACCATCACGGAATATAAAATAGATGATGACGGAAAGAAGTTCAAGGTAAGCCAAGTTTTACTAAGATATGCTAAACAATGCTGGTTTGTGTACGTCTGCATTGCACGTGTGCAGCTCTTAAACAGGTTTATTAAAGATTGTGTACATTTATTAGTGTACAGTTACCATGATGGCACAGAGGCGTTTCTTTGTTCATCTATCAAACGTCAGAGCTGGAGTAGTACATGTCATTAGATTTCCTTTTTTGATTTGTAACACTGCAAAACCAGCAGAAGTCGTCATACATACATGCATTTTGCGTTTGTGAATAACTGTATTCTGCATGTTTGTCCTGTAGATTGTGCGGACCTTCAAGATCGAGACAAGAAAAGCCTCAAAAGCTGTTGCCAGGAGAAAGGTTTGCTTTAAAACTGCATTTAGTTTTATTCACTTTGAAGTTCAGACTTTGGGTGAAGTCGGGCATCATGGATTCTATTTTTCTCTCATTTCAGAACTGGAAGAAATTTGGCAACTCTGAGTTTGATGCAGCCGGTCCTAATGTTGCCACCACCACAGTCAGTGACGATGTCTTCATGACTTTCATCTCCAACAAGGAGGTGAGGATCCATTGTGACCGTTTTAATGGTTATTTCTGCTTAATACATGCAAACACAGGCTGTTATTTACTGCGTTTAGCTTGTGACTGAGTACCTCTTCTAACCTCTTGCAGGACTTGAACGCCCAAGACCAGGATGAAGATCCCATGAACAAGCTGAAAGGACAGAAGATCGTGTCTTGCCGTATTTGCAAAGGCGACCATTGGACCACCCGCTGTCCGTACAAGGACACCCTGGGCCCCATGCAGAAGGAGCTGGCTGAGCAGCTCGGGCTTTCCACCGGAGACAAGGACAAGCCCGCTGGCTCTGGTACCGTCAGCTCACCGTGCACACAATCCAGATGTAGATTTGTGAGATGTTCCTCACGTTATGACTGACGTGGCCGGTTCTTCTTCTCTTTCACCAGCGGAGCCAGAGCCGGCTCAGCCTGCGCAGAGCAAGACCGGGAAGTACGTTCCCCCGAGCCTGAGGGACGGAGGCACGCGGAGAGGGGAGTCCATGCAGCCCAACCGGCGAGGTGGATGTAAGTAGATCCACCCTTTTCATTCCCATTATTCACTCGAATCAGAGCATTGCTCAGTATAGACAGCATGCGTTTGCTCTCGACAGCTGATGACAACGCCACTATTCGGGTGACCAATCTGTCGGAGGACACCCGCGAGACAGACTTGCAGGAGCTCTTCAGACCATTTGGCTCCATCTCGAGGATCTATCTGGCCAAGGACAAGAACACTGGACAGTCAAAGGTCAGTGCTCATCTTAAGAAAACATGTCAAATGAGACCGGAAGCATTAAAGCAGGTGTTCTTTTATGTAGACATCATTTGTAATTCTTACAACAGTGCAACACGGTATGTTGACTGGTGTATTTGTATGTAGTAAACAAAAGTATCGTGTACTTTTACGTTAAATACTAGCTGGCCCTGCCAACAATAGTACAGTTGTCTGATACATCATCTGCTTTGTTTCCTGAAGGGTTTCGCCTTCATCAGTTTCCACCGTCGGGAGGATGCATCCAGAGCCATCGCAGGAGTGTCCGGATTCGGATACGATCATCTTATTCTCAATGTTGAATGGGCCAAGTAAGTTATTGTCAGTTAATTGTTGAAGTGTATATATTTTTTTGTTCTTGCTGCTAAACATATTGAATTCTCTCTGCAGACCGTCAAACAACTGAGGAATACATTCGAGGACGCCAGATTTTTATTGTTGTGGTAAAACGTGGCTGTTACCTAAATAAAGAGAATCACATTGTCACAATCTCCTTGTTATTGTTTTCATTCTAGTCTGAACCTTCACTTAACTGTATTGAAGCTAGTTACCTGGTAAGCTGCATATAGAGATGTGAATGTGTTGAATTCTCATCACTAGAGCCACATTTGAATAAATCAGTGATGTTAGTTTTCATGAGCACAAACGCTTCCTTGACGCCGCTGAAGAGCGATTATGAATGAAGTTATCAGGACACTATCGGTACTCGTTTATGAATAGCGATGCAGAAAAATGTTTGACTCAAACGGTGACATGCCAGATGCATACAAAATATGGAGACTGAAATTGCGTGAAGTTGAAAAAATTTTATACTATACTCATCCCGGAAGGGGAAATTGGTCTCTGCATTTGACCCATCCCTGTATATCGGGAGCAGTGGGCTGCCCATGACAGGCGCCCTGGGAGGAGTTAGGGGTTCAGGGTCTTGCTCAGGGACACTTCGACACGTAGCAGCCAAGGATCGACCCGCCCAACCAAGAAATTCAAAACTCTTCCATAATCACCCCAAATTAAAGTTAGGATGGCCAAATAAAATTTATATCAAGTATCAAATGCAGCATAATAAATCAAGAACCAATACTTCAGAGTAGATTGTTGTGGTAACGTTGCATTAGCCAGTCTGTCGGAGGTTTAAGAGTGAAACAATCCCAATTAAAACATATAGCCACGTCGTGCCATCTATACAAGTCACTTCTGCTTTAACAATAGTCTCCTTTAATTCTTTAAACTGCACGTTGCATTTTAGGAAACTTTATTTTTAAACATTGCCAGGTTATTTTTCTTACCATGTGTAAATAAACTAAACCATATCCAGTTTGTTATACATCACACCAGATGCAATCAGGATTAGAGATTGTAGGCGTGAACATAGATAAAAATGTATATTTAACTTCGCTTCTTGTCAATGTTAATACATGAAGTCCACAAATAATCAATTTCATAAGAGCTTTATTTGAAATATTACACATATAAAAACTACATACAATTTATTCCACATGATTAAAAGCAGTTAAAACAAAAACATCGAATGGCACGGCACAGAATGTCCATGTGACACCGTTAAAAACCAGCTGGTTAAAAGAAACGTTGGCATCAAGATTTGTGGAACCGATAGTTGCTGGAAGGGAACCAGGAACTAGTCAGAGACCCAGGAACTAGTCAGAGACCTCCATCTTCTCCCGTTTCACCGTCTCTGTGGACGAGAGAGAAACGTGTGAGTAACTCCGCATATTCAGTGTTTCATGAATCAGGAGAGGAGAGTCAGAAGAGTCACCTGCTGCTTGTTCTTCCTTTATTCTCTCCATCACACACTTCTTCAGCTCCAGGCCGATGGCTCTGGAGAGTGGGGGGGGCACTGCATTTCCAACCTGCTCAAACAGGAAGAAGCCATTACACAACCCGACTGTTTAAAGGTCAGAGGCAGGATGATGTCTCCATGCTCGCTGAATACAACAAACGGGAAATAAAATATACAGGCAAAGTACTGCAAGAGTTAGAGTAGTAAAAAGAAAAAACTACTTCTTTTAACGAGTTTTACATTTTCAGTATTAATACACCGCATTTAAATCTTAAAACATAATATCATTTTGGCCACTTAGGACTGCAGACACAACAATGACATTTTAAGTCAATATGGTCGGACATGATAACAGACACGGATCAACGTTTGCATTCATTTAGAGACAAATATCACTAAGTCTGCCTTTGGTCTCCAGTAAGTCCTGAGGAAACAAAGCTCCTCATTCACTCACATTAGTCTGTTAAATCTAAACAGTTACTGAACCTAGTGGCAGCTCAAAGAAGAAAGACTGCTTTCTGTCCCAGACTCTTTAGATGAAGTCGTGATTTTACCTGTCTGTGTTTGTCCAGGATGTTTCCAAAGAAGCGGTATGTGTCGGGGAATCCCTGAGAGCGAGCACACTCCCTCACACTGACCACTCTGTGCTGCTCAGGATGCAGAACACGACCCTGAAATCAAAACAATCACATTTACATTCAAAAGGCCAAAAATCTGACAGGCCTTGAAGGCATCAATTCATTGCCGTCCTATTAGTATACGTTTTACTTAAACATTATTATTTTTCCCCTCTATATAAAAGTGACATAATGAGGAATGATACTAATGCCTTCCAGACAACTCTGAACTCTAACATTTCCCTCCGAGTTGTCTGAAACGCAGCACACTTGACTCATGTATAAGAGGTTGACGTACCTGCTTGCCCATGGGCTCAGGGTTGGTGACTGTTGTGCTGAAGAAGCCGTCCCACTCCAGTCTGCCGTAGAGTCCGGCCCAGTGGTTGTGTCGGTTCCCGGTGTGGGGCAGACACCAGGGGATCAGGGTGCTGAACTGTCGGTCTGCAGGGTCGCATGGAGTCCCTACAACGACACAGACACAATCAGAGCTGCCTCAAAAACAGAAAGTAATCTCCGGCATTGTTCAAGTAGAAAACTAGAGCTACGTACCTCCTGAACACGTGCAAACCCCTCGGAGGGCACCGGTGCTGCTGCGGCCGTTCTTCTTATCAGAGTGGGAGTAACGCAGCTTCTTGGTCATGGTGCCGTCTTTCACCCGGACCTGCAGGTTTGGCAGATCCCTCCAGTCGGAGCCCGGAGCCAACGGGATGTGACGCATGCGCCCTTCAACCAGAGCACTCATGTCCTGAGACACAAGAGGTCTCGTTAGAAACTTAGCGATCACGTTAGGATCAAATGTTACCAAAACACATCGACTTCATGTTAACATCACTACCAAAACGAATAGAGTGCTGCAGGAATGAGTCAGCATTTTTACACTTTTTCCCCATCTCGAAGTCAGAGTTCATTTATTTTTAACCAGTTTTTGGTCAGATGCCTGAAATAAGAAACTCTGTTGGCCTTACACCTCACCTTGCAGATATGATCCCTGAGGATCGGCTGGTACTGCGTGCCTCTGATCTGCCTCTGGAACCAGGACTGAGGTTCTCCGTTGTAGGAGATCTCCAGCCCAGCTGCTCCATTACGAATCTCTGGCAGGTCAGACATGGTGTCTCTGACAGTGATGGTCCTGTAGATTCCTCCATTACCTCTGTTCAAGACAGACCAGTTTAGTGTCCAGTCACGTAAAAGACATTATGATCCATGTGAGGCGCTGTACCAGTCTGTGATCTAGTGTTAGAGATCATTAAATGGTAGAGAAGAGGACGTTGACATTACCGTGTGACGTTACTGACGTATTTCCTTTCGTCCACCACCACGTTCAGAGAACACGCTCTGGGAGCAAACACATGCAGCGGCTCGGGGTAGCGAGGCAGCTTCTCTCCAGGAGCAGCAGCCAGGATGATGGCCCTGCGGCGGGTCTGAGCAACACCGTACTGACCGGCCTGAGGAGGAGAGCAGCGAGCAGGTTAGAGCAACTTCAGTCATCACAAGTAGTGGCATGTACGACTAGTTCACCCTCAATAATCCGGGAGGGAAACAGTGACTTTGTTATGAGCAAAGGGCTGTTAGAATTTTAAAATTATTTTCTTGTTATTCAATTCTACAGGACTCGACTTCATGTGAAAAACAATGAGATTAATTGCAGTATAGCACCATCTTGTGGAATATCTGTGGTTCAATGTCATGAGTTGATGGAATTTCCTGCAGTCTTCTTGTGATGGTGATCCAACTAAAAATCTATTTGAAACCAGGCGATTTTGCTTCAGTCTAGTTTTTCTGAAAGGGTGTTTTTATTGACTTTATATTGTTCACTGCTTACTTTGGTTTTAGGTCACGATAATAACCCGGGTCAGACCCACCTGAAGGACGCCAAAGGTACACTGGTAGCCCATCCGCACTAGACAGCGTAGAGTCAGCTTCAGGACCATGGAGCTTTTGAATGAGACGAAGTTCCTCACGTTCTCCAGCAGGAAGAACTTGGGTCTGTAGTAGTCACAGTAACTGCAACAGAGGACGACTTATTGTAAATGTGCACTCGTGTGGTCTGTACTGCATCATGTTTACAATAACTCAGACACCGACCTGAGATACGAGACCACGAGTGAGTTCTTGAATTTGGAGTAGGTGCGAGAGTTGAAGCGGTTCATCCCACTGAAGCCTTGGCAGGGAGGTCCTCCACACAGCATCTCCACGTCCCCCTTCTGAGGCAGCTTCTGGCCCAGAGAGTTGCTCTTCTCTCCAGACATGACCAGCTTGAGCAGGACGTTGCAGTCCTCTGTGAACACCGTGGTGCCGGGGTTGTTGAGCCTGAAGGCCTGCGCTGCAGGCTCCCACATCTCTATGGCCCACAGAGTCTCATTCATACCTAAAGGAAACCAGCAGGCACGTTTTCACCATCGTACTGGGAAATAAAAAACTGCAGCTGCAAACACATCTGTGCACGTGCAACATATTTAGAGAGTGGCAGGGAACAGGCATTTACCAGCCTGGTGGAAGCCTTCAGAGAGTCCACCGCAGCCAGAAAACACATCCAGCGTGCGGTATTTGGGCACTTTAAGCGTCTGTGGGTCATTCTGAGAGTCCTGCGCTTCCTGTGCAGCAGCAGCCTTTCCTTTGCCTTTACCTTGTAGAGAATAATGGATCATTGGATTAGGACTTCAGTGAGCATTAAACCAATTTTAGATTAAGAAAATCTGTGTGTTTATCTTCACCTTTCCCTTTGCCCTTTCCTTTGCGTTTATGAACAGCTGAGCGGGCATGATTTGGAGGATCTTCAAAGCTTTTTGATTTTGCATTATAGGCCTGTGAAGAGGAACATGTATAAGAATACACACAGCATTGAAGATATGTTCAAGTATGGACATTACGTTTCCTTATTTTCAACAATCTTTCAAATTTAGCACATTTGATTTTTTTATACCGTTTCCATCTTAGACAGTAAGAGATTTGTACACTTTGTTTAACATAAACAATGCATTTTATGGCTTTATTTATCCCCATAGACCCTTTTACAGCTTGTAAACAATGATCACATTCATAATTGTGCACAGTTTGGCAACAGAAGTACGGCTGCAGTGGGCAGCTGTTCAACTCATCTGCACAGCATTTTCCCCTCAGTATCAATTATGTTTTTTGTTTTTTTAAATGACCAAATCTGAAATGATGCAGATAAAGTATTAACTATACCTCCAGGAAATAGAAGCGGTCAGGTCCCCCGCTGGAATAGTCGTGGACTGATTCATTCAGGTCTTCTGCATACTCTACTTGGCAGCGGCCGAGCAGCTCCGTCATGCTGACCGTCACCTCTTCGTCGCACCAGTACAGCTGATTGATGTCCGAGTGGTAACTGGCTTTGACCCCTTTGTGAGTGTTCTCGGGTCTGGTGGAGGAGACGAACGCTGGTTAGTTCTGAACAATCGTTAGCGACAGATCAAACTCTGAGTGGTGATGCTTTTCACCTGTAGAACTTGTAGAGTCGCAGTTTGACCTCCGAGTTGTCGGCTTTCCCGTTGCTGCGTCTGTGACAGAAGATCTCCTTGATGCGCCCGATGCGGAAGGGCTCTGGAGCGTCCTGGTTTGACCCCTTGATGTAGTCTGAGGACTTCCTGTAATACTCTGGGTACAAGTCTTCATCCACATCCTCTTTCCTGTGAGAGCGCTTCACTGGACTCGCTGGCTTCACACTGAGGGACAGAAACAGAGGCAGTGAGTCTCGTAGACATTTTCCTCGTACACGTTTGAGCAAATTAAACATTTTGAATTACTTCACTCACGTGAAATTGAAAGAGTCGGGATGCAGGTAGACACTGTCTCCCACTTTGTACTGCTCCCCCTGGAAGCTGGCCAGAGCATAGAGAGCCTTGGAGTCGTGGTCTTTGTCTGTGATGGGTTCAAATGCACGAGGCCTTTCCCGTTCCTCTCGCTCTTTTGTCCGAACGCAGCTGCAACAGAACCTGAGGGGAACATATCCACAACAAGGTAAAGGAAAAACACAAGCCACGCTCACACGTACAGTACAAACACATGTGTGGCCGGTGCTTACGTGAACTTTGAGTCTTCTGATGGAGCGGTCTTGGGAGGCGTCTCAAAGCGGGAGTAGTCCGTGTCGTACCAGAACTGGTAGAAGAAACTCTTCCCGTCATCCTCAATCACCTTGATTTCTAAATCCATGCCACCCTAGAATACAAACGTAACCACGAGGTGAAGAAAACCGTTTAACAAACAGCAACTTCTCCTGCTGTCAAAGTTAGCGTACCTCCATAGACCAGTTGTCCGACGGGGCCTTGTACATGACGTTAACTTTGCCCTGCACATAGTTGAGCAGCATGTCTTCGCACTCGTCCACCATGACGAGCTCCAGTGGATCAGAGGACTCTCCCAGCACTGTCTGAGTCCCACGATGGAACCAGTGGGCATGAAACATCTTCCCGTTGTTGTCCTCCCACAGCGACGCGATCCTGAGAATGAATACGTCGTTAGAATCATACAAGACTCGCTGACAACTTGTTTTCATAGAGTCTAAATAAAAAGTCATACCTTGCCAGATACAGAGGCAATGTTGGATCCTCTGAGGAAACGGAGACACAGTCGCCCACCTCCAACTCCTCGTCATTCACACAGACCTTCCTGTAGTACTGCTTCTTCCCCTCGGTCTGAAGGAGACAAATGCATTTACACACTGCTGGATCCTCATACACGGCAGAAACACTATTTTAACAACCACGTAAGGGCGACAAACACCTGAACAGCCTCTCCGATCCAACACAGTTTACACTGGGTCTGCTTCTTCCTCTTAGCTTGAGAAACCTTCTTCGCCTTCTCCACTGGAACATCCTCGACAACGATCTCATCGTCTTCAGCCTCCTTTACTGCGAGGTTTGGGCATCTAAACAAATGACGCATGTCAGCAAAAGAGTAATTAAGGACTAAACGGGTCCACAAGTACATGAAAGCATCATTTAAAATTCTCATCTTTTCTTCAACATTAAAGGTGTTAATTGCACATCAAGCTACAAACTGGTCAAAGAAAGGGTGTAAAAATATATCGAGAAGGCTGCAGATGTACAGCACTTACAGACTAAACTGATGAGAAGACACTCTTACCTTCTCTGCTTACAAGCCTGCTTGCTTTTGCCACTTCCCCCAAATTTGATCATGTCCTTGCAAGCTGGACACTTGCCACAATCAGGAGATTGGCAAACCTGAAGACAATAAAAAGAAAGACATTGCGTATTATATGACACAAATTTAGAATTGTTCCGACACCAGTATCAGAAACATGTCAGATACCGTCTGAAATGCTTCATCTGGTATCAGAGTAGGAGAGTCTATGCGCCGATCCGACATCACTCATCAACTGATTCACGCCACACAGGAACAATACCACATGTCACTCACTACCCGATCCATACTGCACATGTGCGAACTAATACTACACTCATGCATCCCTTTTCTTCCACGATAATGCCACATTGTAAACATACGAGCGCTAACGTTAGCCGTAGGTGGTGCAGCACCGTCCTGCTCGGATAAATAACGATAACAAAGGCTGCATGGAGTTATATTACGATGCGTTTAAGCTCACATTTACTAAAAATAAGTATTGGTTATTAAATTATTAAGTTGTCTTGAGTTCAAATGTAATTTTGTTTAAAAAACATGAATAACTAGTTGTTTGAAGGAGATGTTTTCACAGTAATATAACAGATATTAGAGGAATAATGACCTGTTGGGTACCTGGTTGGGCCGATACTCTGAACATTTCTACACAAATCAAATGCACACGTGACACTAGTGTTTAAACAGTGCTGCTTCACTTTCATAACCAATTACTCACCTCACAAACACCACAGCGCTGTCTTTTGGCCGCAGCACCGTCTTTATCATTCTGGTCTATCTCGTCGGAGAAGAAGGTGTCAAAGATCTGGTACACCAGCGTGGTGGTGGTCGCTTTAGTCGGACCCTTGTCCTTCTCCATCTTTGTTGGGTGACGAATGGCCTGTCGTCTGGCAGCTCTCCTGTCAACAGAATAAAGTTTGTGTTCAGAGGAAACCGTCGAGCCAAATGGACCAAACACCCGATGGGATGTGGAGCGATGACATCAAATCACCACAGCATCAGGCCATGCAACGCAAGAAACAAGCAAACAGACCACAGTGAAGATGTTCAACGCAGAGTTCCCGTTAGACTCAACCGGCCAACAAAGTTCTTAACAAACTCTGGCCTGCACAGAAAACACCAACAGTGTTACGACTGATGGGTTAGAGTTTGTGATCTCATCTGGCAAACCAACAGGTTCTTATAAACATGACTTAAGGATTCTTCCAGGAAATTTCACAAAGTTGAGGGTTAGCAAATGAGAAAATCATCACGTAGGGCCAAACTCCTCACAGCATTGTCTTCAAGGTTTACTGAGTTTTAACTAACCCACATCCAAATTTGTAAGTGAAAAAATGTATGTTTACGGCGTTGCTAGATTCTTTTTTGAGAAATGACTTTTGCATTAAAGATTACCTTTAAAAGTGAAGATATAATTCCCTCATCTACCAATTACATTTTGGGGCCACTTCAGCCCATTAGACTCAATGTGTTCACAAGTACAGAGTAGCAGGCAAGCAATTTTGCACATAAAATCTCATGACTGTTTAAGTTTTAGTGGGGTGAGTCAGTTCTTGTTTTGTTACATATCCATATAGACAGAAGTACTTTAAACTGTTCAAGTTGATTATATAAAATGTGTCTGAAAGACTTAAACAATCAGTTGTGACTTACAGGCACTTGTGTAATGGCCAGAATTCAAATATGCCAGATAAACTAACTAAACTACAATGTAAAATAAAATGAACACAAATTCTAGCGTGAACTCTGGTATAATGCTCTTTTGGTCCATTTAGCTTCTGTCACAACACACCACACAAGCTCAGGATGCATTCAGAAGGCCTACCTACCAGTACAGCAGCATGCTGCGTTAGGAAATGTTAAAGGAATGTTAGACATTAGGGAGAACAAGGAGCAGAAATACACAAATATAAACAAAAAAAGTGGATAACTTCCTGAAGCATTTGTGTTGCAAAGGTGCTTTTGCCAGAAAAACTTGGTGAAGCTGAAAACAGGAGTTTTCATTCATTAAATAGGTCGTTTTCTCCTTGACCTAAAGCAGCCAAGGAAAGCTTTCTTGGTACAATAAATCCTAATCATCTTGCAGCCGTACCTCTTCCCCAGAGTGACTCCTGCCAGCTTGATCAGGTCTCTCATGCACGGAGTAACGATGATCGGCTGCTCGTCAGAGTCGCCGGCCTCGTCGTAGCTCTCCACCTGCTCCACCACAAACTGGGCGTGACGCAGCAGCGTGTCCTCCGTGAAGCAGTTGAAGTTCAGCCCTGCAGGAGGGACGGTTGTCTGAGGACCGGGGAAACAGAAGCCCATTAATGTCCTGTTTTAAGAGCTACAGTACATTCCTCAGTGTGAGACTGATCACACTGAGGAATGCAATGTCAAATACATACATTTGACAGGACGCTGTTGTGAATAACTACGAGTCTTCACCTCAATCTTGTTGAGAAGGTCCTCATAAGAAGCATCAGGATTCTTCTGGAGGAACTCCACCACGATCTTGCTCATGTAGATCTTCTCCTGCATCACAGCAAAGATGGGTCCGTACTCCTCACTGGAGTGCATCAGGATGTAATCGGCAAAAGCTGGATAGTGAAGATAGATGACCATTAGAACATCATACAGGGAAAAACATGAGAATTTGGAGCAGGAAACTTAGCTACCTGTAGTGAAACCAATTAAAGCCCTTTCTCCACCATCAAAACCAGTGATCCACCAAGCATTGATGGGGCCAAGCTTCTTGGCAGGAACACCACCTGAACAAATATAACAATAATACCACGCACGTTAACGTCGGCTCGTTTGTAAAGAACATTTACAATGTTTCCATTCTTGAAATGTGGGATTTCTTACCATCCAAGCACGGGTTGTCATCATAGATGGGTTTGACCACACAGCTGAAGTAGAGCTCCACATTCTTCTCAATCAGTCCAGAGTCAAACGGACAAAGGTGGCCTCGCTTGTCATACACGCTGCAAGACACAAGAGGCACCGCCACAACGGACTCAGGTGCTGCAGTACAACACGCTTCATACTAGCAGCATGAAATCAGGAGCACTGGTCCAACAAGTGTCGCCTAAACGCTGAAGTCTAAGAATAACCGACCTGAAGTTTGTGATCTTGTGCTGTGGCAGATCCTCGTAACTCTCAAATCCATCCTCGTTGGAGTCAAACAGGGAAAGACGCTCGTCTGTTAACATCTCTGGTTCATCCAGCTGAAGAGAGCACAATCGTTTAGGGTTTCACATTCTTCTGCTCAAGTTAGATACAAAATAAATACACATTTGTCCTGTAGTGCTGTGTATCAATCTAGAGTGTTTTGGTGCAAGTTGCATAGTTTCAAGATGACTGCCTACTCCTGAATACAATGAGACTATATGGCACTTGGCTTGTGTTCAAAGCACCAAAAAAAACCCAAAACAAACAAATAAATCAAGGGTTTCATGTGACAAACTGCAGTCTATTCAAAATATATTGCGGTTTTACAAAGAACACAGATAATTAAGTGTTAATAAAATTCTCACCGCATTATCAGGATCCCCTTGAAAGAACTTGAGATCAGAATCATCCAAGTATTGTCTGCAGTCTGTACATTTGGGGGGCGGTGTCTGAAATAAATAAATAAGATTACACAGGTTGCATCAGTCAGAATCATTAAGGCTGAACAAAATCCCTTTACACACGAGTCTCCAGGGGTCAGAATTAAATGTAATGCTTTCATTACCTTGTTGTTAGGACAAATTTTTAAGTTTTAAGTATTAAGTGAACAGGGTTCATGTAGAAGTATTTCATAACACGTATATTTAGTTTAGTGGTAGACAGTTATGTGTTAACTCTGATGAAGGAGAACTTGACTAAGTTTGACAAAAATAGATGCATGGAATTAGATTTGTTGAAATTAAGACTTCAATAATTAAAATGCAAGACTATGTAATGACTTTCAATGCCCATTATCTATTAAATGTAATCGAAGACTCTTCAAAGCCTCTTAACACCCACACAGGTGTTTTCAATTAATCTGGTTGATTAGCCGACTTCAACCTGCACAGAGGTCTAATCAGCCTGATTAAGTGAACACACCTGTGTAGGTGTTCAGAGGCTTTAAGGACCTGCAGACACCGTGTTTACAGCTACGACACTGAGCTCAATAACAAGTCATTACCTTTGCAGCAGAAACCGGTTTTGTAACCTCACTCTCGGATGTTTCTGGAGCAGCCCTGCATAAAGAAAAGGATTAGTACGTTATGTTGTGTGAGCGCCGTCACCATCACTAATGTTGAGAAAGAAAGACTTACTTTTCATCAGATTCCACTTTAAGACGCTTCTCCTCCCGAGACTACAACAGATTTATAAAGTATGGGCAGTGTTACACACCAGATATTTACAGGCACAGCTCTTTATGTTTAAACATCACTGGAACATAGAAATGATTCACCTCCTCAACATCATCTTCCTCCTCCTTCTCTTTCTTCACTTCATCTTGTCCATTAGCAGCTTCTCCAGTCAAGTCTTCAGACTTTCGCTTTTGACTGCAAGATAGACGTAAAAACAGAATAAAGACTGGTACATGTAAAAGACGCCGAAGATAGAGTGCAAAAGTATGAATTACAAGATAAAATTAATTTACGCACACTTTAGAGAACATTGACATGATGGTTGGCTGTTTCCCAGCGTTTCTTGTAACCCTGGTACTGGCTGGAGACTCTGCAATGAACAGAAAGACTCAGTTCATCCCATACCTTCGATTTAAATCATTTCATTTGTGGATCACTCTAATCTGGGAATGCAGCTGCTGCATGACAAATATTGATAAGAACTCTAAAACGTACTTTTAGTGTCAGAATTTGTTTTGCTCTTGCGTCCACCTTTCCCTTTGGAAGCAGTTGGCGACTTGACAGCCTCCTCTTCCTCCTGTACGTCCATGGTTGCATCTTCACTGAGCTTTTCTTTGTTAGAACCATTTGTGAAAACAGTCTTTCCATTCTGCTCCACACCGTCGACATGTGAGCCAGTCTCGAGACTAAGCTCTTTTCCCAGCAAAGCCTTTACTTTAGAGATGTAGACCTCCTGAGGAAAGCACACAGTTTGTGTCACAGGAGAAATAATGAGAGGAGACATTTCAGGATTAGTTATGATTCGGATATCTTTAAGAGTCACCAACCATTGACATCTCTGAATTTTTCATTTTTTCCTCCAGGCTGGTCAGCTGGTCCTGAGCGTCGACATGCAGGAAGCCCTGCACTAACTTCAGCTTCTCTTTCACATGATCCTGGAATGGCATTTTAAGAAAAAAAGATCTAGTCAGTAAAGCTCAACTTTAAAAACACTGAACAATTTTAAAAAGACAGTTTACCGTAAAATACTACCATATTTATACTTCTTTGATTAGAGTGTTGACGGAAACTATTGTCTTAAAATGCATCGTGTAACATAACCAGAGATGCCAATTGATAGCATATGCTTTACAAAAACACTCATCTTCAAGATGACACCATCAAGAACTGATGATATTTTCAGGACACTTTGGGGTTGTGATTGTGTTTCAGATATTAAATCCATATTAATTTCATGACCTGCAAGGCATCCATGGAGCAACTTAGATTTGTATCTTGAGGGCATTCTATGAACAGTTCATCTCTTTGCTTTTAAGCATATCTAGACACTTATTGAAGTAGACAATATTGCAGATTTTAGATAAGTGAAAACCAATTAAGGGTGCTGCTTCCATTTAAGTCGACAGGACATTTTGAACCTGCAATCATGTTCAATGATTGACAAAAGACAAAGTTGACAAAGAGTGACCAGCAAGAGCATTTAGTGAGTAGCTGAGTGACGCTAACACTTAACCAAGTGTAGCCGTTCAAGAGGAATAAACAGACACTGAACCCACCTCGCCTGAAGAGCCGTCCTCATCCAGCACCTGCAGCCTGTGGAAGTCAAAACAACGCTCCGTTATATTAATCCACGCACACGTTGCCTGACACGGCTGTATAGCAGTAAAACTCGTGTTGACATCGAGCTAGCAGAAACATAGGGAACAAAACTTCCTGAGTGGCGCCAAATCTCACACGCTGCTCCATCCATTGACAGGCTAAAGATGCTAACTGGCTAGCGTAAACAGGGGGGGGCTAATGTTAAGTGAATGCAGCATCAGTCCCGACTGTCAAGTGACAACAAGCTAACGCTAGCTGCAGCTGCTAATAAAAGCAAAAAAGGTAAAACAGGGCAGCCCTGCTCATGACAGCCACAGCAGCTAGTTAGACGGGGTTTAATTTACGTTGTTGTGGCTTTTTTGACCAAGACATCAAGCTGCGTGCATGCTACAACATAACGACATTATTAGCATTCAGTGTGAAGAAACGTTTACGTACCTTTTCCTGACATCCGCTGGCAGAGACGGGGAAGTCCTGGATGGCATGGCAAACAGCTAGCTCAACGAGTGAGATACAAACGATAAAACCGCGTTAAAATCAGTTAAAACAATGTTAAAACCGGCCGTTGGTCCCTACAGCGCGGCTCCAGAGCGTATGCCTGTCGTCCCCTAGCAATGGATACTATAAGCAATTCGGGCGCGCGGGCCGTCTTTTCGCGCGGAAACCCGGGTGTTGTGGACTGTACCACTTCAGTGACGCGTGGGTAAATTACTTTCAATACGCTGCGTAATATTTCCCTCCTGATTGCATCGTATGAATGTGAAGTCCATTTTCGTATTACAAATATCTTATTAAAACACAAGTATGATGGTCATGTGATTGCTTTGTGAAAAATATGTATTTAAAAAAAAATAACAACTAACTCGACTTACCCCTACTGTTTTCTAGATGCTTTGGACGACTGACCAGGCGGAAGCAATCTGAATGCTGTTTACTAATGATCTATAATATCAATAAATGTCTGCATTCGAGATGAGAATGTATATGTAGCTTATCTATACTTTTGAATGAGCGCATATAATACATGCCTCTGTGCTTGCAGTGAACAATAGAGTTGTGTTAATGCAGGGTAACAGCTGTAGATGCTTTGCTGCTGTAATATAACGTTATGTTTGTGGTTCCGATGTAGAATGGGGCTCTCTTTGTGTCTCTGACATCTGTATCTACTTTTTTATAAGTAGATACAGATGTACATTTTAGCAACTTCTATGATTTTATTCAGTAGACCTGTTGTTACATTTCTTTTGGAGAAAATATAATACAAATTTGACTATACGCATATTTTACCACAAGGTGGCACTATGTCATTGATAATCTGGAAAGTCTTTTTCAGGTTGTCAAATCATGGTTGTGGATCCACTCTGTCATATTGTACATGCAAATCCAACCAGGCCACATTTACCGCCAGTCCCAATCACATAATGTATAGACCTATAGGCTATTAATTGAGCAGTGATCAATTTCCAGGTATTGTGTGTGTGTGCGTGTGTGTTATATTTACATAATCTAATGTAGATGTTAAATAAGTATGTTATTTTTTCTCCATGTCTATTTTTCAGTGTTCTTTTTGCAGGGACAAACCCACATATGTCTCGTGTGCTGACTTAAATGTTTTTGTATATACAACTTCACCTCCAGGTTTCTGAGTCTGATGTCATATCCTGCAGGGCGCTGGAAAGACTTGGCAGGCATCCCAGCAGCGCAGCCTCCTGGGGCTGATTCAGCCAATGTTCCCACCCAGGAATCCTGGACGTCTGACAGGAAACTAGCCCAACTCTCCCAAGGCCACTAGAAGTCAGTCTCTCCCCTCACCCCGAAAACCTCTCCAGGGGCCTTTCTTTATGCTTCTCTCAGACAAACTATCTTACAAATAGACATTCTTCCTCACCACACCCCATTTCCAGCCTCCCTTCTCTCTGCCCAGCTTCCCACCATAGCCCTGTCTTGCTTTAGCCTCTAAGCAATTTCATAATTTGATTAGGCAAGAGAGCCATGATTAATGGCCAAGCAGCATTTGCATGTACACTGCCAGGCTGTCATGTTGAAGCTCGTGTTTTTCTGACCATGTCAGAGCACGTTTGGATTAAATGCTCCATTTTGAATACTTCTCAGATGCAGGCACAATAGCGAGGCGTCTCAAGACCTGCAGAGAAGCCACAGCTGCAATTAAGTTGCTTGCAAATCAGAGTTAAACTCAAACACACAAAGATTTCTTTCAGTATTTCATTTATTTTATAAAAAAGGGAATGCAATTAACAAAACATTTATGTACCTACATTAGTGTTTCAGATTGTACCGATTTAACACAGGCAGCGTGCTATTGGACACAAAAGGCTATTGCACACGAGACATTTCATACAACACAAATCATACATACTGTACAAAAATACATACATTCTTACATACAAACATACATAGTTATTCATGTATTTATTATAAAACATCACAGAGTCAAGCAACACAATGAAGGGACAGGTACACAGTTTAAAACACCTCTCCATCTGAAAATAAAAATAAAAAACTGGGGGAAAGCAAACATCACTGAAGCTGCCAAAGTGCTTTTCACCATTTCTACTTGGTCATCTAAATGTAAATGTCAATACCAAAAACACTGAGGGAGAGAAGAGATTTAAATGTGTGTCCACAGGAAAACGGCTAGTGTAACCCTGAACAACAGGAACCGGACAATGAAAAACAGGACTTCCTGTGGCTGCAGGAAGTGACATGTTGTAGGATATCAGAGATGAGGATGAAGGTGACCTCCCAGGAGGGCAGATCCCCCCCCCCCCCTCCCTCTGTGCATTTGGAACCGGATCTTCTCGTATTTTGTAGGGGAGGAGAGGGGTCTTTGGAAAGATGAGACGTGTTTACATCTTTAGCTGCACAAGGCATATGGCCAACAAATTAAACCAGGATGTTCACAACATTGTTTGTTTTGTTCATGGTGCTATTTAAGACTTCACAGTGAGAGTGACCTACCCTGTTCATCCCACTCTCTGCTCGTCAATGACTTGGTAATTCAAAAGGATGATCAATAATACTGTCGACAATGGAGCGCCTGCCCCAAACACTTCATACATACATTCAGCCTAATTTCCCCAAGAGGAAGGCAAAAACAGAGGCGGCACATTGTTGCTACAACACTGTCAGGACATCGGCCCCATTGGTCAAAGCTGCTGGACAGCTGACATTGAATGAAACGCATCAGTGCCAACTCACTTCAGGAAATGTGCTTTCTGATTAGGCCTTCCTCGACGGAAACTGTTAAGATACAAAAGACAACAGTAAAAGCAAGTGGGACAGATTATGAGAACAGATGAGGGAAGGGGTGTTAGTGATGGAAGCTGGAGCTGGAATATATCATACATACATTAGCACTTACAAATAAGTTAGAATCTCATGCATTAAATGTAAGCAGATTATGTAAATTTGTTGTAGTTAATCAAATGGTTTAAGCAAGGTTATATCGGGAATATATAGCCCTGGTTTTAGTTGAGGGAGCACTCGTGGTAACGTGGCTTCACTGGAGTTCAGTGGTGAGTGAAGCTGATCACCGTCTCCAGCTCTGTGAAGAGCAAGTGATGGATCGGTGGGCCTGATGTTTACACATATCAGTACAGGAGAGTAAAGTTGTTCAAACCTAACGAACGACAACAATCTCTGAAGTCATCTACAAAGTGCAACTTTGCAAGCTTTGCATAGCTGCGGTTGCTGAAAGGATCAAAGCAACTCACCATAACTACAATATTATGTTGGTTATGTTTCTAATTCTGGCTTTTTTAATAGGGGTTTACATGTTTAGAAAGAGAAACGAGACGACAGGCATATACATGACGATGGTTTGCAACTCCATATTAATTAATGAGAGTACCCATGAAAAAAAAGCTCTTTTCACATTTCTGACAGTTCCCTCCTGCTGAATTGGTTCCCTCTCGAAACGCTGTGTTTTTACACACGCTGCAATTGATTGAATGCTGATTGTGAGTTCACACAATTTCGATTGTAATCAGAAAAAGACCGCGTTGTAGCCTTGCCAGGCATCTCAGTCCAGAGTGTCTTTTTTTTTTAACATCTCTGCATCACAGCACGGCCTCTCTTCTTTATCTCACACACACACACACACACACACACGCAGGCACACGCACACACACACTAACACAAACACTCTCTCATTCACACACACACATTCACTCTGATGTGTTCGCACCGTATCAGACACAGGTGGTACAGTCCTGCATGATTGGTGTGGTCTGGTATTCATGTTTGTTGGTGCAGTGTTCCAGAGAGCTGGAGCTCTTCAGAGGGACCAGACAACGGTCGGCTGGCCGCCCGCTTTGCAGCACCCCCCAGCAGCACAACACACGCAGAAACTCCTTCCTCATGTCCTTGCTGCGCAGCGTGTAGATCACGGGGTTAAGCGCCGAGTTCAGAGTGGCAAAGCCAAAAAAGAGGTCTGCTTTGGAGAGGATAGAGCAGAACTGTATCCTGCATGACGAATCCAGGAGGAGGATGATAAAAGCGGGCAGCCAGCACATGATGAAGACGCCCAGCACTATTGTGACTGTTTTCAAAAGGGCATAGGCCGGCGAGTTGGTCGCCTCATGGTGGCTGGAGCGTACAATCAAATAGATCCTCACGTAGAGGATGACAATAGAGAGCAGTATGAGGCTGAAAATGGTGACAACGAAGAGGATGTATTTCTTGGAGTAGAGCGGCAACACCGTCGAGCATTCACCGAGGTCGTTGATGCAGTTCCAGCCGATGATGGGAAGTCCTCCGAGCAGGATGGAGGTGACCCAACAGGCTCCTATCAGGAGGAACATGCGGCACGTTTTGGTGGAGCCGTACACCTTGACCTTGGTGATTGCAATATAGCGCTCCGTAGCTATCGCCAGCAAGCTGAAGACTGAAGCCGCCAGAGCGATGAACGCCGTGCCCTCCCGGATGAACCACTGCACGGGCATCAGGTCAAAAGTCCTCGGCCCCGACAGGAAAATGTTGGCTATGTAGGCCGAGCCTGCCAGCAGGTCAGAGAACGCCAGGTTGCCGATGAAGAAAAACATGGCGGAGTGGAACTTCTTGTTGCGGCAGACAGCGATGAGGACCAGCAGATTCTCCAGGATGATGATGGTGCAGAGGACCACGATGGCGATGTTGAGGCTGGTGAGCGTTTTCTTTTTCTCAGTATGTATAACCAGCTCCTGGATGGTCATGTTCTTAGCAAAGGCATAGTAGGAGGGGATCAGGCTTTGGTTGTAGTATTGGGAGTACTTGCTCTTCATGGTGACAGGGTGGCAGAGCACAGCGGCTTTACGGCAAAGATTCATTCACACAGTGGAGTCGTGCAGAGCGTCGTAGTCGATAATCATTGCCTTTCAGGAGCGGACGGGGAGACGGCCCGGGCTGTGAGGGAGACGGCCTGTCCCACAGTCACGTCTAAGGAGCTCTATGTGGGTCACCTGCAGACACACAGAAAGGAAGAGAAGGCCCGGGTTACCGACAGGGGAAATTCACTTGCACACATGAAATAAACTGTGACAAAGCAAGCGTAGGTTTTTTAGCAAAGCAATGCACTCGCCAAAGTCAAAACAACGTAACCAGGCAACAACCTGCTCCTCAGTCTGCACAGTGGAAACTAAACACTTCAAGTCAAAGAGTGGAGGAGCAGCAATAGACAAGAGCTGCAAAATGAGCACCATATTAAATCAAATGTCCCTGAGGTGATCTATCAGAAAAACAGATTTCAAAATGAAGAGCTGGCTTTCACATTTAAAGTAGAAGACGGTGAACACACTGAATCCCAAACTGAACACCCACGCAGGAAACAGTTGCAGCTTGTTGCGGTCTAAAAAGGAACGGAAAGTAAAAACCCAGTGGTGTTGTACGTTATTGTAAAAAAAAAAAAAAGAAAATGACTGTGGGGAAACTTCAATTCACTCTGAGGGTATTAATCATGACAAGATCTTGTTTGGGCTGGTGAACCTGTGCAGGCAGAGATCATCTTCAGGTAGAAGAATAAATACTCTGCGAGTGCTGGTGCTCAGACAAAGGGACATTCCACTAACCCTGTCCGAGCACTCGGCTGTCAACACATGGCATTGTTGTGGGGAGCGAACCTTTCCGCTCCAGTGAGCTACCTCTTGAAACTTCTGCATAGCTTTTGGATCCGCCAGACCTCCTCATCTCATCCCGACCCCTCCAACCAGTTCACACACGAGAACAGCAAATCAAACAGAGGCCCGAGAGCAAACGGTGGGGGTTTCGCTGACTTTGTGAGAAAACAAACTTTGGTGAAAATCATACACCATTTGTATGACATATCACAATGTTAAGTAGAGCTGATTGACAGAAAAATCATTAAAGTCATTTTTCATGCAAAAATGTCAGAAAATGCTTGTTTCAGTCTCTCAGATGAGGGGGTTTCCTTCTTTTCTCTGTTTTATATCATATTAAACTCAACATATTTGGGGTTTGGATTGAAAAAACAACATTTAAAGATATCACCTTCGACTTTGAGAAACTGGGATGGACATTTCTCAATGTTTTCTGTAGGGCTGCACAATTCATCGGATTTTATCGTTATCGAGATGTCAACTTAACCACATCATGAAAGACTGCGATATCGCACTCGGGGATGTTTTGAGTTGAAAGAGAGTATCAGTACAAATTTGCACTTTAAAATGTTACTATCATTCTTTAATTGGTGACTTTTGTGTTTCATTCAATGCTCAATTTATTCCTTTAAGTTGGAACTTATTTCCTTCCATTTTTTGTTTTATTCAAAAAGCAAGTTGCTGTATTTTAGCAGAATATGTAAAGCTGATAAAGTGCCAAACAAATTAACAAAAACCTTGTGAACCACTTTAGTGGCTTCAAATTACTCAGAGAGCTCTCTCTCAAGGAGAAACCCATAAACAAACCAAAACAAAGGAAAGTTGGAGGCTCTGGAAATCTAATTAGAGGTGGAGCTGGTGTCTTCAACCTGTCAAAAGCAACAGGATCCCTCTGCAGCTCCAGAGGAAATCTAACACTGTTCATCTTCTGCAGCTCGCGCTTAACTGGAAACCTTTAGTGGAAACTGTGGCTTGAACCTCGTCTCTGTTCAGCTGGGCTTCTACTCTAAACCAGAGAGACTGAAAGGTGGCGAGGGAACGAGACAAAGCCGGACGGAGAGCATGCATGTGGAACGGCATCTGGACACAAAGGCTGGAATCTGAGACATCACCGTGACGTCCACAAACTCATCCATGTGACGAGTTGCACCGCGCCGGACTTCACTCTGCTCGCATGCACAGAAATCTTTCCTCACACACACACACACACACGAGCACACACACACACACACACACACACACGGCTAATTGTGACAGACATGGAGTAGTGCAGCACAGCATTCCCCAGGTTCGACACACAGCCAGCAATAACCAGCACACTGTTTCCTCCAGCAGGAACAAAGAACAATAGTCTCCTTCAGCGTGGATAGCATTGCCCTTCAGCCTTAATAATGGGACAGCGCACTTCCATTTGGCTGCTGCAGCTGTATCATAACAGAAATGTATTTACAGCCGAGCACTCCCTTATCAGAACTGCTGTATCAGGGCAGACCCCCCCCCCCCCCCCTCCTACCTCCCCATCCTTTTCAGCTCCATTAATAGACACGAATAGCCGGCTTGAGGCTGAGCACGTGTGCCAGCTGCACCAGCGTAATTACATCAGGTTACATTATTGCAGCCTATAATGATTTTATTACTGGAAAAGTCAGCCAGCTCCGTATCTCCACAGTCTCCAGTCTGCGAAGAGAAAAACGCACCAGAGTTTGCTCCATCTTTCTCTCGGGGCTCTCGTATGTGTTGAGCAGACAGCTCGAGGTCGTCCCGTCACCTCCAGTCCTTGGCATCTGTCATCACAGGGATTTCACTTAGTGTGTGTGTGTGTGTGTGTGTGTGTGTGTGTGTGTGTGTGTGTGTGTGTGTGTGTGTGAGAAACCTGCCGGGCTGGTTTACCGACAGCCCCGCCCTGCCCCTCTACCTGCCGCCCGTGTGCCATTCAGGTGTTTCCGTGGTGATTGGTCGACAGAAGTGCAGACTTCCTGCTATGCAACCCCCTCCCATCCCCCTTCCCTCCCTCCCGTCGTCAAAATGGTGCTCTGTGTTCGACCCTGGCATCACTGTCACACTTCCACAGTAGACACCACACAGTGTCAAAACGTGTTGTCATGTGGCAGAACAACAATGTGATGGCTACAGCTGCATAAACCCCCCAAAAAACTACACTTCAGTATGTTAACGGAATAGTAAAAATAGTAACAAATGTAACATTAATACTGCTATTAAAGTGTTTAGGTATGCAGTGAAATATTCTTTGAGCTGAATCATATTTTCGTACAATTTCAAAATATTAAAATATTCAGATTTGAATTCTGCAGCCAGAGTCAGTACAATTGTTACACCACTGCTCTGAAGTTGAAATACATTAACTGTGCATCAGATGTTGTGGAGTATTACCTGCCTGCACTTCGAATCAATTCAACTGAACACACTTATGCATTAAAGATATATTTAACTGAGATATAATTTATCTATATTCAGGTAATAGTAGACCTGAGTAAAACTAGTACTGCTACTACTATAGTATTTAAAAGTGATACTGTGGGACAGCATACCCATGTACTTAACTGCAACTTGAATTGTTCCAAGTTAAAATAACTTAATCCATTATGTCTTAAATATGATGTAAATACGCTGAAGCATGTAGATGTTGTGCATCTCAAATACCTTGCAATTGGTTTTTTTCACGAGAACAGAGAAGATGGAACATCGTGGTTTCATGAACAACTGTGCTGTAGGTGAAGGTGTAGAGAGGCTGCAGCAAGACAAACATAATATCCTGTCTGGATTTCACAGTGAAGCTCAGAAAACATCAGACAAGGTGATGAAAGAGACAACAGTGGACACAGGCGCCTCAGAGACAAAGGAAGTAAAACAAGAGACAGACACCTGAGACAGGATATCCTAACGCTTAGTGAACCTTATCATCAGCAACGCTGCACAGTTCTAGTTTCTAGAGAAATTATGCGGTGATGCTCGTGTGTGGTGCATGTTCACATTATCTGCTTTTCACACCTATGCTTACTTTTCTCAACCACCTACAGCTGCAAACATGCTTTAAATCGACCAGGGAACCGTCACCTGCCACCAGCTGCATAGATCTTCCACAAGATGATTCAAAATGGAGCTGCTGAAAGCTGACTCTTGTTTCCTCCTAATCCTGAACAAGAGACAGAGTTCCCCTCTCCATCATGGGACCTGACGACTGCACAAAAGCCTCAGGTGTTTCCCCCCCCCCCCCAGAAACACCTGATAAGCCCCAATTAGCACAGCGTCTGCTCACTAAAAACCAAGGCAACGCCGCCCCATTACATCACCTGCTACCTGCCACACTCGGGCTCTACTTTCTCTGGAGGACAGCACTTCAAACAAAATCAGCGCTCCTAACCGTCGACACAGCATGCATGTCCACGTTTCTGTGTACACACACACACACACACACACACACACACGTGCTTTAGCTCACACGTACAATCTCCCACGCACATTTTGGTCGAGATAAGAGCGGACGACTAACCTTGTGTTGGACAGTTAACATTTGTGGCTTATCTTGTTTATTGAAATGTGTTTAATGATTGTTTACCGACAAGGATCACCCGAGCAGTTTGTGGTCCGTTACATCCTGTAACTTCATCTTCCTCCGTCTGCCCTTCACACTCCCTGCTCACAAGCCGCTGTAGTGGCAACAGAGCACCAATCAAGCCTGTTTTGTTTTTTTCCCCTCGCAGCACAGAATCTGCTCTAAAAAAAAAGAAAAGCCAGCAGCATGAGACTATAACACAAAGATCTTCTTTGTTTGGACTAAAATATGAAAAAGTTAATCATGTAAATTTTCCCATTTGAAGGGGATTTAATAACTTCCTGCGCCCTCTTCGAGACGCCAGGTTTTTCTTCTGGAATAGACTTAATCGCAGCCACGAGGTGATCCGTCATGGATACACAGAAAGCGTCTGCTGCTGATTTGATCTTTCCTGCTCAGTTTCACCGCCGTTAATGGAGGTATCAGTGTATAATGTATCTCTGGATGGGCCTGTACACTTTTCTTCTCCCCTCTGCTGCTTATGTCCAGCATTTTCTAAATAATATCAGGGGTCGCCAGATGGTTCTGGAGAATAAAATAACATATTTTAGACTGGGGGATGGTTTTTAAATGACTTTGCCTGTACCAGTAATATCATCTGCCTCGGAATAGATTTGATAGAGAGAGAAAAAGGAGTCTGGACGCATCAAAACTCTGCAGAGCCTGGAGCCCACTGGACTTGGTGCTAGCTGTTCAAACTAAACACAACTAGGAGGTCACGAACACCAATCTGATTATTCTGCAGGGTCGCGATTAGAAGAGGAAGTAGAGAACCACTGTTCAAACTGACCTACAGACCACAGGACAGCAGGACGACGGGCACTCATATGAGTTTGAAATATACATATTTCAGAGTGATGGAGGTTGTGAGCTCAACAGCAACAGTGTTGTTAGGTTAAAATACAGGTGACCTTTTGAGTATTTTGACTGAAACCAAAAGGTGTGAATGTGACTGTATAGAGCGGGGGTACAGCAGAAGAGCTATGGCGTCACGCAGGAAAATTCCACACGCAAAAGTACAGCAACGCAGTCAGAGCCCGCCAAGCGTCGACATGCCAAACACAACTCACTATTAACCGCCACAACATTTCACCACTGCCACCACTTCTCAGGAAATGACTAAACTGAAAGATGCACACCCACAGTTATCTCTACACTTTTCCACTTATTCAACTTCATCAGCGATGACTTTGTCTTTACACCACCAGCTCCTTTAAACCAAGGGGTGGTCAAACACTTTTAATTAGCCTATAGTGAATTTGTGTTACATCTTAATATTAGACAGATTTAAATCTTACATTTGCATCATCACGGCAACGAGAGGAAACACAGCGATGGACTGAGTCCGCTGGCAGGTGGCTGCAGCGTCTCTCTGCTGCTCTGTCCGTCGCTGAGCCCCGCGGCTCTGTATTTTCACACCATTTTCACACCAGCAGCACATATTGATTTTTCACAGTCAATTTACAGGAAAAAAAAGAAGCGTTAACGTTTCCAGTATGACTGTAATCTAGCACGGACAGTATTCACGTTGCAGCTGTGACATGACTGGCCCTTCAAATGACACCGGTCACAGCTCTCACATACAGCGGCGCCTCTGTGAGGTCAAAATAAACTCAGAACAGTTCTTACATCTATGACGGCCGGATCTTATCTCAAGCAGTCACTGTTATCACTGTTACGCGCCGCGCTGCCGACAAGCTCACTGATAACGCCGATGCCCAAAACAAGTCAAGTGAAGATGCACAGCTGGCACTAAGAGAACATATCTCTCATCAGCTACCTCAACTATTACTGTCGTAATACAACAGGAAGTGAAATACATTCACTTCAAGACCTCAGGAGAAATGCCAGCCACTGCATTCCACAGTCTATATTAAGTCCCAGAGTGCCAAGCATGCACTCACTTTCATTCTTTCTTATGTTTCACTTTAGATATCGTCAGATGTTTACTGTTATTTCCTAAACGTCGAAAATCAGTGTAGTAAAATCCAGCGAGACAGAGAGTGTGACACATTCTGTCAGTGACTTCACTCACTGAGGGCGAGGATGGAGGAGTGAAATACGCGCAAATAAGTCGTCAGGATCTGTGATTTTTTAAACGACAGCAGCTCATGAAATCACCAGACAAAAAGAGGTTTTAAGGGGAAGTACAAACAAGAAAGAAGAGAGCCTGTTTCAGTGTCGCGCTGTAACTTGTACGAGAGGAAGAACAGACGGAGATATGAGACGGGGCCTGCAGTATCTCACAGTTTAACTGGGAGAGGAACTCAACTGGGGGAACAACACATGTAACGTAGAAAAAAAAATGCGGCAAAGAAATGCCCGTCATTTGCGAGGCCGTTACAGAAATGAAAAAAAAAATAGAGAAGTATTACAAGTTTGCATCAGAGTGATGATACCAGCATCGAGGCATTGGATTAGGCAAATAACAAAACAGTTCCCTTTTTAGTGACATGAAAAAGGTTCCCTCTTTTTCACGGTGTTTATTATTAACCTTCCTCTCTCTTTGTCCGTTATTATGCTGACACGGTTCATTAAAACTGCGTATAAGCTGCTAGATATTAGGGGAGTGGGTGTCCTCAATACGATCGTTTAATTAGGGATTACCCTTTCGCTCGTCAAACACTTTGACAGTTTGGGTACACAGCCTCTCACGAGGGGTCCAGTCTCTCAACACCGTTCAGTTTTTTTCGGTTTCCTGTGTGTTTCAAAGTGACTTGTTTTGTTTTCTGTTCCTCTCCTCAGTCAGTTCATCTCTAGAAACTTTGCAGCGCTCTATTTATGGCAGATGCTCATGTGGCTCTTAGAGTGGCAGTGAGAGGAGCCGGAGACAAAGAGCTGCGTTAAAAAAAAAAAAAAAAAAAAAAAGGGGGCATCATACAGCCTCAGGAGCCATAACCCGCATGACCGGCAGACCCCCCCCCCTCCACCCCCAGTCTGCTCCATTGGGGGGGGGGATCTCCAAGGGTGGCGCCTGAGAGGCAATTACTGTAATACCTTCACCCTCGGACCATTCCTGTCAACTTAAGTCACTGTCTTAGAAATTATTCACGTTTTTTATATATCGCTCTATTTTGCATATATCTCCCTTTCATGCTGCTCGCTGATTTGCAGAGCTGCATCGTCCTCACTCTGACACTCCGCTCGTATATTTTAAACTTCCCCACAGACATCAAAAGACAAGGCCACAAAGAGGTGATTAAATGCACATCAAGGAGGATTTATTTAGCACACATCTGGGGCAGACATGTTCTTATAGTCCCCTATTAAAGACTTCATTACAGCACAAACGGTGCAATCAGCACTCGATTCAGGAAACCCTGGACTTTCTTAGAACTGTGTCCCAAATCCTCTCGTCAGTGCAAAAAAATGTGTCTAATGTTCCATGTAGCTTGACTGATAATACTACTTTAAAAAACAGCATCCTTATCACTAATCCTTGATACCAAATGTACGTTTTTCTGCGGCAGTCGTGTGCAAACTGTCCTGAGATTTGCTCAGCTTGAAAAGTAATAGACTGTTCTCAGAATTCAAGCTTCACATGGAATAGCAGTAAACCACACAAGAAAATGCTGTGAAACGCTGTCGGGTTGGTTCGTGCACATATAGGTTAGTGTTAACCACATGGTGTACTTAATACTGACTCGTGTACTTCGGCTGTTATGAGGAAGCAAGAACTCAGATAAGTCTGACACCTCAGGTCTGAATACTGAGGCAAGCTTGATTCACGTTTCAGCTGCTCTGCCTCTGTCACACCTTCCCGTGTCCTTGTCTTTACAATGAGCTCTCCCTCAATAAAAGGCTTTGAACCCTCCTTCAGGTCTCTTTTGTCCTGGCTCCCTGCTCCCATTCTACACCTTGAACTCCACCCCTTCTCAAGTTCTGCTGCTTCGTTGGTAAACTGCACGGTTGCCGTGAGAGAGCTCGTGGTCATTTGTTGCATTGCGTGCCAATGAACAGGGAAACATGACAACGTATAGTCATGCAATTGTGTGTGTTGTGCAGCGAGCATCATCACAGACAGTCATCGGACAGAATGTCAAAAATGAGTGGAGGAGAGAGGAAGAAGGTGCTGGCGGCAAAGCAAAGCACTGCACGATGGAAAATGATGGCATCTACACAGGCTGACACACGGGGGTACAAAGCTGCCCTGATTGCTTGATAAGATGATGAATTGACGGAGGCCCTCCATCTCTCCTCGTGGTCCAGCATAGGAAAACAACCCCAGACTCCTCTGGCAAACACACATCCATTAAACGCAGCTCTGTTGTCGGAGAAAAACATGGTTGCCTGGAGAGGGAACATTGTTGTGTCCACAGTGCACAGCTGTTCTTCTATATTTTATACAATTTAAGAATTTCTTGCTTCGAAAGAGAAAATGTATTTCTAGAAAAAATTCAACATAAATCAGCATCTCTGGCACGAGGACTTTGTATCCTAAACTGCAAAGGTATTTCTGCAGGGCCAACACAACCTGCTTTTAAAGACCAGCGAATGTGCACGGAAAGAGACCCGAGGGTATTCAACCTTCCAGAGTTTTGGAGGGATACTATGTCTGTTTTATTTCTTGGCAACAGTACACGAGTAAAAGAAAAGGCCCCACTGTAAATGACTTGGCTTTTTACGCAGCTTTGGTTCGTGCTGAGGGGCTTGCCGAGGGACATTTTTCAAAACTAACAAACGGGTCAGAAAGTGTTTCTGTGGCGAAGCTTTTCAGAGGGTACGAGACAGCAGCTACTTGACATCGACAACACTCATCTGAATGGACACGTTTGAGCAGTTGTCACGTTGATTTTGAGTAAACAGACTCCACTTCCACTCAATCTGTCTGTTGCAATGGAGCAGTCTGACCTTTGTCGTGACCCGGCTTGTGTTTGGCTGAAGCTTAATTCCATCGTGTCTCTCAGCCTGGAAAGACTGAAGCTGAGGCCTTCACAGGATAAACAATCTTAATAGCTCTTTCTAACTAAACAGTTGGCTATTTCGCCTTATTTTTTAAGTCTGCCAGTGATTAGGGAGATCTGACAGAGCTCATTAGGAGGCAATCAAGTTAACTTCCAGTTCCAGACTAAATGAACTGGCTGCATGGGGCAATTCAAAATCTAAGAAAACTGTCCCCAGCTTACTCCTGGACCTGGGGAGGTGGGGTGTTGAAGTAATCCCGCTGAGTTCTCCAGCTGCACAAACAAAGCTGACTGGATAACAACGGCTTTCCAAGACAGAAGAAGAAGAAAGAGGAAGACTCCAAAAACCACAGCATCTTCATGTGTACCTGCTCCTGGATGGCTCTCGAGTGAGCTCTGAGAATGACCAGAAATCAGGAAACCACAACATGACCACACTGATTAATTCTCGTCCAGTTCATAAATCACACTGCACAACCGAAGGAGAGGCTGCAAAGTGCTGCCGACCTCGTCCAAAGCCGCAGCAGAAACCAGAAACCTCGTCTTAAATCTACTTGTCATTGTCTCTGGGAGATGCATAATGTTTCTGTGGAGCGTTAACGTTGCACAAAGAAAAAATGCCTCAAAGCTCTCAAAAAAAACAAAAACATTTGCAGCATCATTACCAACTGGCAGCAGATTGGAACAAGAGGCTGCCGAGCTTGAAAATGTGACAGAAGAAGAAGAACAGCCCAGAAAGCATCAGGAGATGCTGGCATGCTGCTACAAGCATCAGCGCCTGGTCATGGGGGGTCTCATAGTTTGCCCAAGTCCTTCAAGTGGAAAAGGAATGTAACAGGAGACTTTAAAGCTGATGGAATCAGTCATTTGGGTAAAACGCCTTCCTAAAATAGTCTCCAGCAAATATCAGCTTATGTAAATGTTTATAAGATAATCAGAGCAGCACTGAGTTGTTTTGAAAAGGAGAGACAAGATAGTGCATGTGTATTTCTCTACCTGCAGGCAAACTGTCTTCAGTGACCTTTAGCGACACAACCTAGTCGCATTCGGGTAAAAAGCAGAGGACGACATATGTACTCCTCTGATCGGAGACACTCCCAGCTCTTGGCCGTGAAAGCTGCTACATGCTGTCAGCTGTGTGTTGTGACTTGCGCTTCTGCAGCTTGTGAACAGAAGGCGTTTATTTTGCTCCAGCTGCCACACCCAAGGAAAGTGTTTTTTAGCTCAAGGGGGAGTACCAGCAAGAACTCTGAGGAACCCAGATGGCTCTCTGCAGAACGCTATTACTATTATTAGAGAAAAGCCCAACTGTATGGACACATGCATTGTCTCCTGTGATCTGCCAAGGCTCCTATTCTTCTTTAAAAAGTTCGGTATTGACCCCTGACAGGTTTCATTTAACCAGGTGAAAGCCAGGGTGCCTCTGGCAGGCCGCTCCTCTGATCTCACGGTGTTGTCACCCCTCCTGCTGAGCGTCGACAACAAAAGAGAAGCGGGTCTCCCAAAGGAAAACCCTTCTCGCTGCTTCCTATGAGCAGACCGCTCTCAGGCCCGAGCTGAAACCCGAGCATCCTTCAGGGATCGACACCACCCACCCGTCCCCGCCTTCAACCCCCCTGGTGACCCGTTTCGTTTAAGTCCCGTAAATCCAGTTCCCACCGCTGAATTACCATTAATTTATTTATCCGTTCATGCACTTTTACCTCTATTTATTTATTCAACCCATCTATTTGTCCTCATTTCTCATGCAGTCCCTGGAAGTCCCCTGCTGAGCGGGGTCCGATTACAGCGGCTGTCTTGTGGAGGAGAGCAGGGCCACTGAGCTCAGTGAGCTGGGTCAGCAGCACACACACCCTCAACTCATGATGTCATGGGCGGCTGGACTGAGCAAGTCTGCTTGCGCTAAAGATTTTAAAGTCCCTCTTTAAAGACTAATAGCATGTCTGTGAAAGGCTGCGTGTGCCTGGAGCTGTGGCACCCTGCCCAGGCCAAGGATGGTGAAGAGTGTGAGGAAGCCTGGCAGCGGTCAGGTCCGGTAGGGTGGCGGCTTTTCTTCTGGTGCAATGAGCCATGTGGGTCACATTGGCCAAACGCAGACGGGCCGGCCGGCTGGCTGGCTGCATCATGCCCATTCTTCAGGCTCTCCAGTACATGCTGGGAGAAGCATCTGAGTCCAAAGGTGGCCGTGCAGCCCCCCAAAACAAAGCAAGCTTCTCTCTCACAACACCAGCATCAACGAAGCTGCCGACAGGGCCCTCAACACTTGACAGTCCTCTCCTAATGCTGCAGAGCGTGCTTCCTCTTCGACCCACTCCTGATGTTATCACAGTGAGATTTGTTTGCTAGTCTTAACTCAACAGGATTTGCAGCGTCCGTGTGCTCTTGAGACTTTGGTTTGTCGCCCCGTAACCTCGGCTGGGGCTTCAGACTGCCTGCTAATGAGAACAGCAGCGTGCAGACTGACCCAGAGCATCCACAGGACAGAGGATGATGGATGGCGGCTTTTATCTGGGCAATAAACATTAGTTCCTCCTCCTTATCACCTTATCTCGTTGTGATTTGAGGATTCTCCCACAACAGGATGCCTCGTGGCTTGACTGCTGACACCTATGTATCCCTCTCTGCAGGGTTTCCTCTTCCAGACACAAGAAACAACCTGCTGTTTGGTCCTTATAGTGGTGATAAGGGAATGTAACACAGGGCCGACAAAAGACTGAAATGTCCCAATATAAACATGTCTATAATACACGATTATGTGACGACAGCGTATTCAGATTGCTCTTTCAATATTTGCTCATTCTAAATCTCTGACAACAACGTGTTGCAGAGGGTTTTGTTCTGCCTGCCTTCTTCAGCCCCATGAGATTAACTCCGGTACATGGGGATAATGGAGGCTTTTGTCTTATTAATACATCCTTTCAATACAATGCCTTCTTTAGAGTGACGGATGAACAAGCCCCAACAACATCGGAGGGGTCAGAGAAAGGGGGGGGGGGGGGGGGGGGGGCAGCACAGCGGGCTGCACAACGGCTCCAAGGAAATGTGTGTGTGGAGGCCCCTGCGAGGACGCGCCCGGGGTGCACGCAGCTCAACCTCCAACAACAGCTACACAGACAACATATGATGCCCCCCACCCCCCCACCCCCTTGTATGATCGACAGATGTAGACCTGCATGTTAATATTTAACACCACACACTGTTATTCATTAAAACACACACACACACACACACACACACACACACACTGTGGCTGCAGCAGTGTTTTGTTTCTGAGCCCAAGTGGCTGGTTGTTTCACGTTGGAAATTCTGCTGTCAGAGGCGTTTGTGAGTCAGCGACACATTTCGAGACTTTGAGCGTCAACGGAGACTTTCAGTTGGTTATTAACGCAAATGAGTGATGGGGGATGTTATGAAGAAACCCCCGCGCCGTTGAATGACTGAAATCGACTAATTTCACGTGAAAGCGCATTCAGACACATCAGATCCTTTTGTTAGGCTGCTGCAGCACATGCAGACTGTCACACCAACTCTTGTTTTACTCACCCCATGAGAGATGTAGGAGAGAGCAGCGAAAAGACGCTCCGACTAAATATTTGTCTCCAAACGTCCTCACATGTGGTCTCCGCTTTCCACAAATGCTGCGTCAAAGTTTGGGCGCCTTCCCTCTGCTCCGGGGTCGAGAGGCAGCGGTGACAATCAAAACTTTGGTGGAGGACTAGACGGCGTGTCTCGTCTAGTCTCTGGTAAATCCATACCGGTCTGTGCGCCGCCGCGGAAACCGTTTAAGGATCTCCCGAAAGAGCGATGATTCAAAAAAAAAGAAGAAAAAAACGAGGAGCGATGAGAGCCAAAGAAGACTTTTTTATTTGGAGACAGCACTTTCTCTTTTGTCGCTCTAATCCAGCAGTCCGTCTGATTGTCCTCCTGGCTGCTCTCTGGGAACAACAGCTCCACGGGGCTGTGGAGCGTCAGGGAGGCGCGCGCACAATACGCGGTCACAGACACACACACACACACACACACACACACCCACGCGAGAGACAGAGTGTATGGAAACGTCATATGCCCATAAAGAGTCGCGAGTCTCAGTGTAGAAATATACAGATGAAGCTGGGTTGTGGACAGCAATTAATATGGAAAATACAAAAAAAAAAGAAAATCCTATTTCTGGACCTTTTCTCCGGTACACAAATGAAGTCCAGATGTTCCACCTCTTCACTTCCTCTCTCCGAGCAGATCCCAGCGTGAACCAGAGCCCACACTTTACAACTCATCCTGGCCCAGTTTCCCCTGAGAGCAGTGGCCATGCATATCTAAAGCCTTGCAGTATGACAATACATTCTCCTGTGTTATGATAAATAAATAAGCGTTTGACCTGCTTCTGTAACGCTATTTAATTAGTTGTTTGTGATGAGTCATCGCTGTGATTTTCACATGCACCCCTCAGGTCTGACTTTAGGTGTAATGCTGAGGGTGAGGTAGAGGTAAGTCAGGGCTTGTTAGTCATCTGGGTTGTGCCTAGACATCCCAGTGAAAGAGCCTCCAAGAGGAGGGAATAATGTCTCACAGTCATTATGCTGAAAGACAAAGTCGTCCATGATGTCATGTGTCTGTGCTAAGAAGAGGGAGCTGCATGATGTTGTCATATTTATTAGGAGTTCCCTGGCTTCTGTGTTCCAGACATTTGCTTCAGGATTTGTGCGTGCACCATTAAGGCTGGTTTACACCAACGATCGAAGAGTAGTTCTACTCAGAGTTGAATAAAAACTAGTTTTAAAGGAGTAAATCCAGATTTTAAATATATTTCTTTTGTTGCACAATTAAAAATGAATCTCTGTTTAGTAAGTTTAAACAAAACTGTTTAGTCAATATGGAGAGGCTCGCTTACCCAAATGAAAATAAATACATTTGCGTGTTGTTGAGACCTATAAGTATAAGATTTAAAAAAATCTGTTAGTATAACTTTGCTCATGATAACTCAGCAGGAAAGGTCTAGTTTCTCCTGCTTTGAGAAAAACTTGGAATTAACGGCAAATATGGCCAAATAACAGAAGATAATACACCACACACAGCAGAAACGTTTTTCACAGTTGGTCCAATCTTTCTACTCCAGAGCAGTTTCCTGGCTGAACCTGTACCTCGAGAGAAGTTCAGCTGCAGCATCATAAAACTGTGATTCTGTCCCTTGACTTTCTTCAGGGAACTTTATTAATTTGTTGTCCATTTTGAAAGTTAAACCTCCCCAGGTGTAAGTTTGAAGTTCGAGCTGCTGAATTTGATATTGTCTCCATAAAGAGGCAGTGGAGTAATGTCTACCTGAGCAGAGAAAGAAGTCTCTCTCCCTCTGTGTGTGTTGTTATCCGAGCTTCTCTGTTGTTTGTTGACAAAGCTGGGCCGGCTGCGCGTGCTTTTAGTTCATGTTTGTGCACGTGAAGGTGCCGACAAAGCGGAAGCGTAGCACCCAGGGTCCGGTTTCCCCTCACTGTTAGCGCTGTTAGCTTCGAGCTGCCAGCTCGGCCGTCGCCATGTTGAGAGCCGTTTGGAGGCAATAGAAATGCACCCAATCTCACATAAAGCACCTTTCATTTTCATACAGTTTTGGTGCCACAAAATTACATTTAATCAAGTTTCAGAGTAAAAACTCAACTTCTAGAGAGGTTTAAATCTAATCACTCTTAAATTTAAGGGGGTTTCAAAGTTTGGTGCAACATGATTTGCAGTTTGAAGTTAAACCATGATTTAACCAGGTTTATAAATTAATCCTTGTTAGAGCAACCCAGCCTGAGGGTTTATTCAGAAATGCACTGCTTAAGGGAAAAGATGTAAATGGAAAAATGAAAGACTTTGGTTGAGACAAATCACTGATGATTCAGAGCTTAACTTTAAGATGTGTTTCCACTTCAAAGACCAGGAAGCAGGTGGTACTTCTTCAGACTCACGCATGGTCCTACCTACCTGGCTGAATGACATCAGGGGAAGCACCTCACAGCTCATCATAAGCAGTCTACCAACGGGGGTGAAAGCAACATGCCCAATGGGAAAAAACGCCAGCAAATGAGTCTTGGTCTGGTCTCCACCAAACAGTTTCAACAAGTTTGACTCATGTCGTGTCTGCTGATGGTTTACTGGGGGAGAAAGGATCGAGATTGTGCAATCCACTCTCACCGCACTCATCCCCGCCGCCCCCGCAGCAGTTGGTATGTGGAAAGTACTCACTGTTAAAGAGAAAAGAAGAGGAACTTTGCAATAATTCTGTTGGAGATGGAGACAACTTTAACGGTTTAGCGGTTGTTGTTCGCCGCCTGTGTTCTCAGCTGAAGTGGCAGGTTGAATGAGCAGTGTGTGTAGGAGAAAGGCTTTATGGACTCTCACTGTCGGTGGGTTTATGATGGGACACTTTTAAAAGCTGCCCCACTGCTGTGTCTCTCAGTAAGCTTTTAGGGGAGGGGTCAAGAGCCCTGACCTCACTTCCTGTTGGGGCTCCTCACAAGCATTCCATTGTCTGTGAGAATGTGCACGGGCTCGGGGGACTCTGCACATCTGGCAGCTGTTATTAGCAACCTCCTGTACACCCCCCCCACCCCACTCCTCACAGCCCCTGAGGAAGATTACTTCATGTGCTGGTGGATGTGCTCCCCAAAATGCACCTCAAAATAAACTCTCTGGGAGAGTATTGTTTCATGAGTCACTGTTTGTCACATCAGGTAGAAAGTTAGGCTTTATTTGTTATTCATCCCGCTGCCAGTCCCTAAATTACATTTGAGAAGTTTGCAAGTAGCAATGTTAGCAATCATTTTGGGAAATATGCTAATTTGCTTTCTTACAGAGCGTTATTAAAACACATTATATCTCATTTGTTTGTTCTGCAAAAAAATGAGCTAACACCAAGTTATTACCTGGTTATCACTTTAATAGTTACATGGTATTACTGAATTGTTACCTCTTTATTATCAAACAATTACCCCACTATTACCATGTTATCACTGCGCCTTAATGTAAAGTGCAACCTAAACGATATATAATATGTTAATTAACAAGTTTTAGAGGTTCTGGTTGAATGGAGTTAGGCTTTGTGCTAAGCTAAGTTAATCGGATGCTGCATTTATCCAACTCCAAAATAATTTTCCAAAATGTCTAACTTTTCCGTGATGTTATCATCACCTTACAATAGACAGACTGTAAACCTTCCTCTCTGACACGGAGCATTCAGAGGCGCTGCGGTCCCCTAACCCGGGTTTGAACTTACCAGAAGTAGGACAGGACCCTGACAGAGATTGAGATGAGAGCTGCAACAGAAAGTAGATCAGACCAACAAAGAGACAACTCTGCATTGCTATTTACTCATCTCTGTAGACCTTTTTTCAAAGAACTCCGCATGACCCAAAAAAGGCCACGTTGTCTTAGAAGGGAGGCTAAATATTCTGCGCTCCTACTTTTAGATGCAGGGTTACACTGGGGATGTCATTAAGAGTAAACTGTTCTCAGGCTCTGTGTTGTGTGTGATGGGGGACTTTCCATCCCTTGTTTATCCTATTTCTATAGCACATGAAGCTGAGCCAAAGATGTCAATATGCAATGTATGAAATAAGGGCAGCACAACAGGCCCTAACACTCCCCTGTGTGCCCCTTCTTTCTTCCATGTAATGAGTAATTTATTAAGAATACATATCAATCCAACAAACACATCTGACGATAGCAAATTGTTTCGATTTCGAACAGAAAATATACATAGAAAGTGAGTAGTAAGGGAACGATCGCTTCCTCTTCCAAAGAAAAAAGCCTCAGACATCAAGTCTCGGAAACCTTCCTCTTTATATATATATATATATATTTGTAGTGCTGCAAATGTTCTGCAAGTCATGTGCATCAAAGAGTCAGTCAGGACTGATGTGGATCCGGACGACATGACTCTCTCACGTCAAAGGGGAAGGATATGTGCACAGTTTGCATATATGAGAAGCTGTTGTCACCTCTATTCTGTGCAACGTGACCAGATGCGCTGTGGTGACAGATCTTCTTTACACTTAGATGAAACCGACTCACTCCAAACGTTATTTTTACACCAGGTGTTGAAGGCTTTTCTGGCTACATTTATTGTCGTACGTTTAGATGAAATTTAAAATTCCCTTTTAACCCTTTTAGATCACGTCATATTGTGCACCTTTTTAACAATATATATGAAAAAAGTATAAAAAATGCATGACTTCATATTTTTTTTCATCATCATCTTTACTTCCTGTAAAACTAAAATATGACGTGTGCTTACTTAAGGTAGTATCAGCTGATTTCAACGTCATGACATCCATCCATCAATCAATCTGCAACTTTTAGCGAAGAGATGTGTGTGGAGCAATGGTTCTCTGGAGCTCCGTATCGTACTACATGCTGAGTCTGTCCACTTTTTAGCACCCCCAAATGTCCAATCAATTGTTTAGAATCTGATTTGAATCCCTCTTGTAACTGTAAACCACTCAAATATTCTGTTTCTTTGGGGAATACGTCACAGGACAGGAAATAAAGACGCTCTGACCTCCAGTTTAACTGGGACTGGGATGTAGTGATATCTAGCGGTGCAACCAACTGAACATTCCTCTTCTTACTTCTCCTTTTTCAAAACCGCAGTAATGCCGTGGTGTCTTTCAGCACCTTCACCACGTTGCAGCAGGAGATCTACGGTTGCCGTCAGGCACCAAAAAAATGCAAAAGACTTTCTGTCGAGCCAGAGTTTGGTTTGTCCGTTCTGGGCTACAGCAGAAACATGGAGGTGCAACATGGTGTAGTCTGTGAGGGCTCATTCTAAGATAATGAAAACACAGCGATTCTTAGTTTCAGGTGATTATACAATAGTGAAAACATAGTTATGCCAACAGATCCCCCTAAATCCTACACACTGTTCCTTTAAAGTAATAGGTAAGTTATTATTATAAGCACATCAATTACAGGGAAGCAGTTTTTTGGCAAGGAAAATCTCCTGGTTTTTTTCAGTGTCTCTTGTGTTCACTACTCCTCTTGTCTTCCACGTCCCTGGCTTGTGTCTCTGTCTCTGTATGTGTGGGTGAGTCTCCTGTATTGCCGTCAACCTGGGCCCAGTCTACCTGCACACCTGCCATCAATCAGCTCGTCACCTCCCTGCTCTGCACACACCTGTCAGCAATCTACTCATCAACTCCACAGAGTATCAGCTCTGGCTTTCCTCCCCGTCCTGGCTGGATTGTTTGTCTCAGTTAGCCTGCAGACGCCGCTCACCACTCTGTTTTCCACCATCTGCCCTCTGCCTCAGCAGCCCAATGTTATAGCAGGTAGTGAAATAGTCACGAAATGCAATCCATTGGTTACTTGTACATGGACACAACATATCTATATTTTTACGTCACTCAGGATGAAAATAATGCCAATGGAAAGTAATTTAGGATCCTATTTCGTGGCGGATGCACAAAAGAAATGCATCCACGTGACTAGTTTTAGAATTTAAGACCTGTGTTCAACACCGTGTTGTGGTTGAATGGTTGCGGTTTTGTTGCCTAAACCTATAAATATAACGCATATAATGTGTAGCCTGAAATAAAGGGTAAAGAATGTAGTAAATGCATCTGCGTAATGAGAATTTATAAAAAAAATATGTCTATATGTTAGCAGGTGTCACAAACAGTAAGCCAAAGTGGTTCATAAACAGGACCTGCTATGTGTTGTTAGACTCATTAAATGTATAATCTAGGGCTCTGTGCATACAGTTAATTGACACAGACGGCGCTTGTGGCAGTAGAGGTTTGGTTTCTCCTCCCGACAGCGAACAGCACAAGTGCTGCCTGGAGTCAGCGCGGCTTATCTCTCTCTGCACTCCAAACAGTGGGCTTAAGTGCTGGCTGTGCCACATGTCTCTGCTGTTCACAGGTTTAGAAGAAATCCGTCCAGCCTGCATTCACTCCCCCGAGACCTGCAGTGTTATCTTACCTCTTATCTCTAGAGCATCTAGCAGCTTCTTTTTTTTTTGTTTCATACACAAAAGACCTCATCTTCTTTTTACATTTGATCTGCTCACTGTTCAGGGATGAAGTCTGAATCACTGTCCACATTCAGGTCATCTACTCGCACACAAAGGAAATAAAGGCCTCATCGTGTGAGAGTCATATATTTGTGATTTAACTTGACTTGTTTGCGTTGTTGCATTTCATCCTCGGTGTCTGCAAAACCCAACATATGTAAGAATTTTCTTGAACTTCTCCCCGGTGCTCCACCCCTCTAGTGTGGCGTCTCACAGGAGTATAGAGTTACCTTATTTTTACAGTCAGGCCCTGAAAAGACTGTTCCCATGGTCCACTTCTGCACCGGTCTGTGTACTGGTTACCATGCTTGAGTATTAGTGTTGGGTGTCTGTTGCGTTCACTGTCCTCCGAGGAGAAGGGTGTGAGTGGATAGTAAAGTGAGGGGGCCCACACGGTCATGACTTGTGTGGCTTCCTGCAGATTAGTGCCATGTTTACAGAGCCTTGCTGAAGTATCCTTAGCAAAACCCATTCAAATCCACACATCCATTATTATCTTTTTATAGTCTTTTTTTCATTCGTGAGCTGTGTTTTTAAGTTGGAGCAGTTTCAGTAATGCAACTCCAGGCAGCTCTGTGGCCAAACAGTCATTTTGTGGTTAGACAGGTGTCTTTTTCTGAGGCAGAGCCACACATAGGATCTCTGTCATGTAATCTTCAGAGGCATCACAGAGGGCATAGCTACAAATCTGTTGTTTTGACTTGAAACCATATGGCAGCCATCAGAGGCTCCTCTTGCATCGGCAAAAGAAACCCAACCCTGACATCTCTTGCTAATTCATTGACCAGAAAGTAAGTTCAAAAGGTTAGTCGTAGGTTTGCATGTGGACATATATGTGTGTGTGTGTGTGTTTGTTTGTGTGTGTTAGTGGTAGTACAGTACTCAGTTTACTTTGACGCAGAAATGGTCATGAGACGTGTTTGCCCTTCTGTCACATCTGTAATAGCTATATAACATCTGCTCTCATTCTTCGACCTCAGTGCTGCTGAGTTTCAGAGAGTGCTACGTGTCTGTCGAGGTAAGAGAGAGAGAGAACTAGTGCACAGATGTTGCCCAGCGATCACTGAGCACAAAAGAAAACAAAAAAACACTTCCCTCTCTATCCGCTCAGGCAGAACCTTTCTGAAGATTTTACAGAGAAAGGAATGGACGGAGCTGTGTGCTGAAGGAGTTAAAAAAGGAAATAGAAAAGGGATGGATGAGTGTAAGCAGAGGAGGGAAGGAAGTGAAGTGAAGTTGGTCAATAGAGGGTAAAATAAGCTTTCAGTAACCAGGTCAAGCATGCACCTATTGGAATCTTGCCCGGAGAAGCTTGCATGTAGTTCGGCTGAGACGGGGAGGTTAATCTTTGTGTGTTTTTGCTTGAGGCAGAACGTCTAGTATTTGTTTGTAAAAGTGTGTCTACAAAAGAGTGTTTGTGCTAACACATGAGTCAAAAGGTGCACATTTCTCTCCTGCAGCTGAACTTATCTCCTGTTTCCCAGAGGGAAGCTGGCACTTGTCTGCCGGGGGTCAAAGCTGGGGGTCATCAGATAAGAAGGATCAGGGTTAGGCCATTACTTTAATCCAGCCTCTCTCATGACCCGCACTCCTCCGCATGCCCTCAATTAAAGTTGACTGGTCACAGAGCCAAGTTATGTCGTCAAAGTGGTAAAATGAATAGTAAAAAATAAGAAGACAAAGAGTGTGAGGAGAGATGGCAGGAGGGCAGCAGGGGTCTAAATCTCACACTATCCTGATACAGCCTGAAGCACTTCAGTCTGATCACACACACACACACACACACACACACACACACTTGAGCGTCACCCAGACCCAGTCTGGATAAGGCCCAGACAGTCACATGGATATGGACTGGGAGACCAAAGTTTCTTCAGTTACCATGTCAATTGAAATTTGCAAGTAAATCTTCGCTAAGTTCTGCCCTCAAACGCAGACCAGCAGACAGCGTCGAGTCAGACTCTACGTCTCTGCTTCATTGACTCAGTTTCAGATTTTCTTCATTTTCAGGATGGTTCTGTTGATTTGAAGCTTAGTTATGGTTTAACGTTGTGTAATAGCGATCATTTTGTTTGTATGTTTTGTTTGGTGTCTCAGAGAATAATTAAATCAACGCCTTTGTGTGTGCTCGTAGCTCGCACGCCTTCTGCAGAGGCACAGATTTAGCACTTCTATGCTTCGATAGCTACTGAAGGTTTACTGAATGTTTTTTAATGATTGTAACAGTGAATAAAGATCTACCCAGCTAGTATTCCTTAATTTCATTGTCTTCTGTCTCGATTGCCAGGTGATGTGTGTCACATTTACCCTGTGATCCGTAAGCTTTAGCTTCTATCTTTGTCTTTTTAACTGCTGCTGAATCAGTTGTACATCCTGGATATATCCTTCAAACGCATATTATTGACCCTTCTGTCTGCTTCTCTCTGGAATCACTTTTTATTTTTTCCCAAAATGAGATAATATGTTATTGTGTCACTCTAAGTAACCTTTAAACTGGAGACAAACCTGCTTAGGTTTATTGACTGCACACTGTTGGCTCCCATGTGGTCAAGCTCCACACTCGCTTTGATCAGCACACTGCACACATTCTTCCCATCATCATCATCTCACTTCCCTCCCCGGTGTTTATTATTGGCTGCAGCTGGAACACCTCCAGTCGCTCAGCCGAGGTCGTGCTGACAAAATCCCGCTACACAAAGCAGAAGCAGCCCACCTCTGTTTGACTCTAACTGAAGTTAGCACATGAAGATACGTTTCTGTACAGCTTCATATCAAATGTGTCCGGATGTCCCTGAGTTGGTCTTTGTCTTTTTGGCTGAATGATCATTGTGAATACATTGCATGTACCATTTCTTCTCTGTTACATTACATTTTACCAAGCTGCAGCCACTCTGACCCCGAAGATGACACTGAGACGGTGATGAGGTTCAAGTGTGAACCACTTCTCTGTTTTAGGAACTCATTTCTAAACATGCAGAAAAACAATGTTATTTATGTGACAAATTACTGAATTTTTAAAAAGTACAAAAGAAAGAAAGGAAGAAAGAAAGACAAAGCTTTACACGGTCATTGAACCGTTCAGTATTACAGGTTCTTCACACAAACAGAAGTACAGTAGTACAAAAACAAACCGGTATGTGTTTGTTGACAGAGAAGCACTTCTGTCACCTTTTCTGAGTCATCTCACTTCTCTTTTCACTATTGGCAATCCTATGTTACAGACCTGCACTGTCAAATTTAAAGTGCTGCACACAGTCAAGGTTTGAACACTGCTATAACAGCTTTAAATAGAAATTTAAAATCACAAATGCAATTCCATCCAAAGGAATTAATGTAATTTGTTGGCGTCACTTTCCTGTTCATACGTCACATTGCTTCTTGCAGTGCTTTTCAGGGCAAGCCACAAAAGACCAGACGTTGATTAAAAAAGTTTGACGTTCTCAATGCTTTCTGTGAGGCGGATCAGGCCAGAAGGTGGAGAAGGAAAATGACATACTGGTAATATTGATACAGCTGTACTCTAATTGCATGATGAACTCACTGGCCACATCCAATCAAGTTCAGAATTGCTTATCGCCCACAGCCAAATCTGTTACAACCGCGAAAGGACACAATGGAGAAGGAATCAAATTGCAAGTTAATCCTTTCATGCACATTAAAAGCCGTGGCAGCACAATATAAACAACACTTTAGAAGATAATTAACTGCAGCTCCAGATTCCAAAGACTTTCTCAAGAGCTGGCAACTGATCCCACATACAATACCCCATCACTATATAGTCACCACGCTTGCTAATGACACCCAGCCGTCACTTTTTCCCTGCCGAAGTCCACGATGAGCCATGATGACTAAAGCGCGCCGGCCTCCATTCGATTTCTCACTGAATACATTTCAAGGAGCCCTAACGTCAGTGGATCCGTCGTCCCTGGATACACACGTGTGTGTGTGCAGCGCTTTCACATGACGATGACTTTTCTCAGGCTGCTGCTTGCCAGCTGGGCTGGTTGAGCGTGTCAATTTTGTGAGTCATGCCATTAGAGTCAAAGTCTGCCTGGTTGAGCAGAGAGGCTACTGCCTCATTATCTCATCCAACTGCAGGTTTGATAGGGCTGGCATCCGCTGTGAAGAGCACATAAAGAGCCATTCCTTCAGGCAGGTTGGGGGTGGATGATGGGAAATACAAAGTCAGAGGTGTGCATGTACATGTGTGCGTGGCCGAGTGTCAAGTGTTCAACCCTAAAATGCAGCATTTGGCAACATTGCAGCCCGCAGAGAATGCTCCATAAAACTGACGAATATCTCTGCTGGATAACAAAAAGGAAATGTGGCTTTAATCAACAGCTCACACGAATTCTACAACAACTGGCAGTAATGTCACTAACCTAAAACACATTGAATTAGACATTCTTGCTCATGGTAACGCTGCACCAGTACCGCATTGTTTTACTACATTTGAATGGTGTCACTAATCCAGACCCAAGGTTGTTCTCTGATGTTGTGGCCAAACAAAGAATCAGTCTCCGTCATATTTTTGGAATACTAATTCAGACCATTTTATAAATCGAGGCTTTCAGTTATTTATAACCCTGTTAAAATACTATAATGTGTTTTCATTTATAGTGATTTTTCACTGACTCTGCTCCAATAACTTCGCACTGCTCCCAGTGGAAAAGAGCACCAACTGTTGGACTTTCATTACTGTTTTGAAAACGGCCTTCAGTTCTTTGTACTTGAGCTGAACGCTAGTCACCTAATGATTTGCGCCGCTGACCTCAACCAGTTCTAATAACACGGTTAAATTGTAGCTCTCCAAACATGGAGAAACAGCCCTTTAACCTCTCGGGACCTCAGGCTTTAAGTCAAAGCTCCAGAAGGAAAGGACTAAATGTTCATTGGCTCCCCGGCTCGGCTCCTTCTCGGAGGTGAATTGATTTAACGGCCTCAGTGAAATATTGCTCTTATCGTGGCCTCGGACCACTCTTGCCCCCTAACCCCTTCCTCAGCCGACCCCCCTCAGAACGGCCCCAAATTCCAGGAAAAAAAGATGCAGCAAAGTTCTGGCTTCTATAAATCACAGCTCCACTCCCCAGCCGCTCCCTGCAGAGCACCGAGGGAGAAACATCATCCCCTTCCCTTTCCCCGACCCCCTTCAGCTACAAACCTCCTCTGACTGTTTAAATGCTGCATAGAGTACAGATGAGAACTTCCTCACCATTTAACCACAACCTCAACAGGGCTCTGTTTCACTTTTGAGTCACTCACTGTGCGCTCAGATCTTTACGACCTCGTCTGTCACACCGCGGTGGCGTCAAAGTCGTGCTGCTTCAATCAGTCTCCCTGCTTTATTTACCTGTTAGTGTTTCTGCATGTGGTGACGGTGTTGTTAAGCTCTTTATTGCCCGCAATCCACAACGGTGCCACTCAAGTCTGACTGACTTCTATCTCTGAACTCTGTTTTTATAGCGAGCACACAACAAAAAGTCCCAGCAGGAGGGGGGGTTTGCTGGAGGCAAGCTCGTGTTGCAGAAATCACACAAATAACTGACAAGGACAGAAAAAGTGTGTTTGGAAAATGTTCCATGACACCACACACTCCAATGGAAAAGAATGTGTGTTGCACAAGCATTGTTTTACACTAGCAGTGGAAAAGCTTTTTATTGATTGTCCCTGTGCTTTCTATGCCTAAAAGTAGCGTGTGACTGCAGCGCTGCAGCCCAACCCATGTGGGTGATGGACCTGTCTCTGCATGCCCATCAGACGCAGGCGAGCTAATTAATACGCAGGGTTAGGTTCATGTGTACGTGACATATGCATCACATGACTCGCTTTCTGGGACAGTAGGATCTGACAGGAACTCTCACTGCAGCTCTCATGAATAGCCCGTAAACAGCGAACATCCGTAAACAGCTTAGAAGACCCGCTTGGACTTTGTTCCAGAAGGGTGGCTGGGAAGGAGGGGACGCAGAAAGGGGATGGGGACAGGAGGGGCGAGAGAGTGAAGCGCTGCAGCCGATACTCCCTCTATGGCGGTCCGGTTGGGAGGAGCAACATCAGGCTGTTCTCCTTTGGGACGTTCTGCCTGTACAAACAAACCGGCCCCGGGCCTCTGGTCTAATGGGAACCAGACCTGCTCAAGGACCAAATCCCCTTCCCTTTCCCTTCTTCTCCCCTCCTCTCTGTACGACCAACGCTTCGCTGACACACACTCCAGCTGAAGGACGCACTTCAATTATTCCAAACAGACCTGAAAATATTCCCCAGTTTTCCCACACATCAACGGTTCATGACGTTCATACATGAGCGCTGACCTTCTTGACCCCCGAGCAGCCAGACTCCAGTGACCGGCACTTCTCTGCACGGCCACACTTTCTCTCACTTTCACATGATTTCTCTATCCTTCCTCCTCTCTCCCACTCTCTCTCATTTACACACAAAGCTTTCCATTGAATAATGTCGATACTGGGCCGTTCCACCAAAGCGGTGCCTTGTCCGTCCCACGACATTACATGTATCTATAATACATTCTATTATCATGCAAAGTGTCCTGTACTTTGTCCTAATTGCAATTTGAAGATACACCATGGAGAACCTTCACAAAAACTACTTAGTTCACTGAAAATAAATATGATTGTTCCTGTCACCATAACACTACTCTTTTTTCATGAAATATAAGTCCTTCAGAATTATTGTGTGACTCCATTAGACATCCAAATACATTTTTTTCATCAGAAATTCACAAGGTAAAATACACATGTTAGTGGTGTCCCTAGGTTTTCACTCTGACCCTAAAACATTTGGGGCATTAAAGTTCTCTCACTCCATTTTCTGTATTTTTGATCATATCTTAAGTATGACTGAGAATTTCCATCTAAACATAAAGTCCTGGTCTTGCTTTGTTTACATATCTGGGCCACTTTGCATGCTTTCAATGCATGCTAGTGCACGTGAGCGTGCCCCACCGACTAGCTCACAGCCGCCTCTCTGCACGACTCTCACATGGCCGTTACAGCTCAGAACACCGTACCCGACCGACAGGGTCGTTGCTGAAGAGTAGCGTCCAGCCACTTGTTCCCCGTCATGTAAACACTGTTAGCTCTGTTAGCACCGCTAGCTTCTAGCCGCTGGCTCAGGCGTCGCCATGTTGAGAGTCGTTTAGAGACATTCAAAATGTTCCCAATCCCGTATCTTGCCCCTTGAAGATAGTTTTGGTCAACCCCTTGAAAGTGCTAAGTGTTCTCATGCTATTAGCATTGATTTAAAGACAAGTTTAAATTTGAAAAGTGACAACATGCAAATGGCACCGATTCATCTGATTGGCCTTACTGGCGACCTTTTCTTTTCCAGTCCAATCCATATCTCTCTGATTAAACACATGTTTTGACCCAGTTTCATATGACAGTAAGTTACATTTTCCTTACAGCATAATTAGATCTGCAGCGGATGACAAAAGCTCGCCTAATCTGTGCTTCAGGACTGGAGGCACCATGGTGAGCAGCTCATCCCTGGATACGAAGTCTGAATGTTCTCATTGTGAGGGTTCAGAGTTTATCAGTGAATGTCCTCCCAGTCTCTCTATCTGAATGTTCTGCTTCACTAAAGTATGAATATTGGCTGAAAGTCAAACGGAGGGGAGAAAAAAAGCCTCTTAAAACACATAGAGCCTCCACATTGACTGCACGTCTGCTGCAAAGAGGGCTGATTGTGATACGGCCTGGTGACAGTGGGCCTCACATGGCATGTGGTGCTGTTTAAATTGCATCACTTTATCACTCTGCTTTTTCCTGAACAACAAGTCTGAGATAAAAAAAACACATGTTAACGCTTCCTCTGTTGCTTTTCCTTTTCCACCATACAAGCCTGGTGTGTAGACGCGCGTGAACCATGTTTTCAAGGCCACAAAAGCTCATTATTTGTGCGTGCTGGAGTCTGTGATGGAGTCACTGAAGCCAAGTGGGTGGAAGTACGGCAGATTTATTGAGGAGAAGGGAGCGTGTCTGAACCAACTCACAAACACTGGATATGACTGTTCAGCTCTATCTCCCTCCCACACATCTGGGCACAAACCCGTCAATGTTCCCTTTTGATGAAGATCAGTGATCATTTTACATTAACCCCCCCACACACTCACATTCACACACCCTACATTTGAGTTCCGACTGGTCTTGTGTGCTCCTCTGGGGTTCCCTGTATCTCTGTTTGCTACTAGCTTTCTTGTGTCTTTGTGCTTTGCATGCTGGGAGCGGCCAAACCCAAACGCAACCCTCTAAGTGTTTATCTGCAGAGTCAGCTCAAACTGAGACCTGCCGGTAACAAACGTGTTGCAACTCACTCGCCTCTGGCTCCCTGGAAGAGCGTAGGAGTGGGAGGCGTGTTTGGGATGTGAACGAAGTGTGTTTACAACTTTGACTGCTTGGTCATATTACTAAATATGCAGACTAATGTGCATATACATATGATCTGCTCGTGCTTTTGGGAGCATGTCTTTGTGTGTTTGCATGATATAGCTCCAGGATACATATAATTGGGGCTGAAGTGATCCGCTGGAAAAATGTACTCACACGCCACAGTACTGATGGATGACACGGATCAATACTGTGACATAAAAATACCCTCTGAACAAAACATCCAGCAGTTTGACAAAAAATACCAAGAACTTTGAGTTTTTATTCCTTCACTCGTTTGTCATAATGTTGTAAAAGACTTAAGATCTCAATAACATAAAATCTTTCAACATAACCACAAGGAAATAGTCTGGATGAGACCAGGTGGGTGTGTCCAGCCAGGAGTTGAATCAGAGTTGGTTAACTTCCCGCTGACGTCATTTGTTGAGGCAACCTCACTCTGGCACGAAGGGACTGACAGTCAAGGTCATTGACCCACTGCAGGGAAACGGCCTCCAATCAGTTTGTGTGTGTGTGTCCCTGATGTTTCAAATTAATGATTATTCCCTGACGTAATGGGAGGAGAGGGGGGGGGGGGGGGGGGGACAGAGCAGTCTTTGTCTATTAATGGTACTTTTTACACACAAAAGCTCCTTCTTCCTCTGCGCTCCTTTCTTTTCTGGTCTCTTCCTCCACATTGTTCCAGTGCCACGTTGCAGCTGCAGACACCTGGACCCCGCTATATACTTTCCCACTGAGATTGTTCTGCTTCCAGAGCAGCTCAAGCCAAAGACTATGGTCATGTGATCACAATGATGATGTGGCGCAGTCTGATAGTGAGAAACCAGCAAGAGTGGGGACTCCACACCCCCGACGCTCTCCCCTCTACTGAATGAAAAACGCAGAGATGTGTGGGATTACTCTCACAGGAGGAACTTGAACCCTCTGACTTCCTGCTCGCTGATGAGGTCACTGGTCTCGGTGGGAGCGTCTGTGATATGCCTGCTCAGTAACAGCCGACTGACGGCAGGCCAGAGGGAGGGGGATGGGGGGGACGAAGGGAGGAATGGGACATGTAGCGGGGATGGAGGGGTAGATGACAGGTTGATGTGGAGGGTGGGAGGAGGAGGAGGAGGAGGAGGAGGAGGAGGAGGAGGAGGAGGAGGAGGAGGAGGAGGAGGAGGCGGAGAAAGGCCATCCATGCAGGTCTCTAGTGAGCCTGGGGCGCTTGGCGGAGCACAGCATGTGTTCATGTTATGGAGAGGACTCTCTCTTTTATAAAGAAAAATGACAAAGAGGGTGGGGGTGTTGAAATGCCTGAGAATGTTCCCGTCTGGCAAAACTGTCTGTTTTTCATTAATCACAGTTGGTAGTTGAGGCAATGCATAGAGCTGAAATCTGACTTCATGTATTAATCTGTGGGGCCAGATAGAGGTCGGGGGCCTCAGCACAGTCTGAGATCATATCTTATCTCAGTTTGTGATAACATTCAGGACTTTTGGTATCACAGAAACATCCCAGCTGCATTTAGGAATCAGAGCTGGAGACGCGTTTCTAGCAGGTGTGATTGGGGCCTAAATAAAGCATCAACAATGTAACATAAGTACGGAAACAACGTCACACACATCACTAATGTAACTTCAAAATAACTCAAAACACCAGTCTCCTGGTTGAAAGTCCTGTGTTTCCTCCCACCCTTTATACTATGTCATCACACTCCTGGAGCATTTTCTCTGAGCATCTAATAATGAAGCGGATGGCTTTACGTTGTAGTAACTTGAAAGCCCGGTGCGTCTCATACAGACGCTAAAGGGGGCCTTATGCATCGGCATCAGACGCGGATGGGCGGGACAAAGCGTCGGTATCGGATGCCCTGTGAATGAAAACGGGATACAGGCATGACCCGACTGAAGAATCAAATTTACAGTTATAGCTAAGATTTTCAAGATAAGATAGGACACAGCCATGCGTTCAGGAATTGCTTTTGTAATAGGAAGATGAGATTTTCTGAAAAGAGGAAGAAGAAGATCTTTGAAACTGAAGATGGGACAAGCAGTAAGGATATGTTCCTGCCATGAGGCCCCTGGACTCCATGTGCCAGAATGCTCTGCTTCGCCCTGAGGCTGGCCTCGTTCGTGACCAACAAAATGATGCCGTCAATAAGCCAGATGATTGTCTATTGAGCTTTTACAACTGCCATACTGTCACAACAAAGTATTACACTAAAATGGGAGGAGCGTTATGGCATAAGGAACATCTGACTTGCGGCTGCTCCCTGTCAGCTGGTCTGCCTCTCGCTGGCTCCCGGCTGATGTCAGAGCACTCTTGATTAAAGAGCGGCATGCCTTCGGTCCCGGTGAAGGTCAGGTTACTATGAGGTAACTCTTGCTCCCTGAGCTGCTGCGAGGCTGACTGGGGGGAGCACCTGGTGCGCGGTGCCTGAGGCTGCGGCCCTATAGGTGAGGGGTTTAAGGGAAGGAAGGGAGGAGCAGGATGGCGATCGCACATACAAAGCCATCTTGTTTTAAGGCCGGGGCTCAGATGGAGCCGCTCTGTTGCCAAGGGTCCAGAGCTCTACATCCTGCCGCCAAGTGAAAGACCCAGTCTTCAAACAAGTTGCGTGAACAAAGAGCCACACAGGCACCCATACACCACCCCTCCAATACACATGCAGGCTGTATTTCACTATCTCCCTTCATCTCTGTTGTGACTTCCCGACGCAGCCCTCATTCAACTCCAAGTATTTCTCAAGAGGTCACGGTTTTCAAACTCTAACTCTCTCAAAACAATGCAATTAAGTCATTCTCTCTAAAACACACGCAGCTTGGTCGAAAACACACACTCACTCCCCCGTCATCGTCTCCCTGTGCTTCACCCTCAGGCCTTTTAATGCCTCCCAGATGTTGACATGCTGTTCTCTCCAGCTCTACCAAACCTTGGAAGTCAGTGGCCCTCTCTCATGGTGTTAACGGTGCCCAGGAGGCCTCTGAAAGGAGGGGAGGGGGAGGGGGCACAAGACCTCTCAAGCTCCTACAAAAGGACCTTCATCCTTTCCCTTTCACGGGGTAATCGCTTATCTGTCTCCTCTTTGCGCTGATCAGCAGGGTTTCAAATGAAAATCTGCATGAGGAACATGGGTGTGGTTTAGAAAGACATCCTGATTACGTTTGAGAAAAGAAGGTGTACTCACAAACAGGATAACAAAGTGCTCTGCAGCTGTTCTCCATCCAGATGGGCAGCGGTGGTACATATTAGGTTTCGTTTGTCTGTGACCACGGGTTGGGCCTTTGGGTGTTATGTGTCAGCTGCTCCTCATCAACTTATTACAATCCTTTCAGTGTTTCTCCATCTAGTCTGTTTAGCTTCTACCGTAACAGGGAAAAGAAAATCAATAACTTCTCTCAAGAGCTAGCTTGTGTTACCATCTTCCCTCCTCGTGACCCTTACCAAATGATCTGGTGTCACAGTCTGAGATTTATGTTCCACCATTTTCCAGGCTGAGTCTATTAGTCTGTGAAAGGCCAATCATCAGGGTCCTATCTGTTTCTCAGTATGGTCTCTCAAAAGCCCTGGGACATGTGATGCTATTGTCCTCTTTAAAACCAGCGATGGATCTCCTCTGACATGCTCATTTGCCATGGTGTCTTGTGCTGGTTGGGTGAAGAAATGTAACCGTAACATTTTGACCGGCCCGTGGATCCTTTGAGGCCACATGGACGAGCCCTAGAGCCAAAGAAGAGAGATTGAGCCGCGGCGAGTCGGAAAAAGCCTCCGGCTCAGGGGCGCTGTGAGAAAGTGTCCATCTGCTGCACATGTTGGAGACGGCCCAAAACAAACAAGTTAAAATTATACCGCAGAAAGACAGCGGATCTCTGTGTTTAAAGTTCTTACAAACAGAGGATTACCGTGTTACCATTTCAAAGGCCTGAGAAATGGTCAGTTTTGTGGTTTATCCCGCCACGATACAGCCAACAATCTCTGTAGCAGCTAGATCGCACATTGAAGTTTGAGAGGAAATGTTCTGAAATTCTAGCAGGTGTCAAGAAATAAGTCATGTGTAGGATGAAAAAGAACTTTCTATGAGGCTATAATATATTATAAACATACTTATATTGTTATAATCTGCTTATGTCACTGTATAATTATAGTTATAAGCTCTTATAAACATTCATAATGATTTATAACAATAATCAAAACACATTATGAAGCATTTTATAATGACTTATACGGTCATGATATTTCCTAATTGCTGGTCACTCATTGACATTTTTTTTGCAAGTATCATATTGTGTTTTATAATTCGATATATTTGTAATACATGATTATCTTTTCATAATACATCATAATCACTGTTATAATGCATTATAATGGGATTGTGGTCATTGTTAATTTTAAATAAAGTGAAAAAAGTCATTAAATCTACACAAAAACAATGCACACATTATAAAAGTCATTTTTACTTTGCTTAAATGTAACTTATAATCACATTATAATACATTATAGAGTGATTATAATGTATGACAACTATAACAATTACAATACACTCTGATCCCTCCAAAAACAAGTCAGTGAGTGACCAACAGTTGTGAAGTATTATAGTAGCTACTTGACCTTTGAGGTCATTACAAAATGTTTCCTAATTTGTTTTGTGATTATTGTTATAAGCATTATGAATATTATGTACTTACAACTATAATTATACAGTGCTATAAGCAGATTGTATCACATTATATGTATGTTTATAATGCATTACAGACACGGGCATCAAATAAAGTGTTTACAAACTTTTATCTTTCATAATCCTTAAAGCAGTAACATTGTTTATTCCCACACTAAAGTAAATACAATGTGAATAACATTTTCAGTGAAAATATTTTGTTTGTTTTAAATCTGACATTCACCTTCTGCTGTACTTTACAAGGTGATGTGTTCAAATGATAATAGCACACTTTATGGTGGAATCGGCAGTAACGTTACAGCACTTACCGTATCTACACTTTAATAACATGTGCGGCATTATGCTCACAGTACACGATGTACAGAAGGGAATATAAATCTGTTCCTCGGAGATAAAGCAACACAAGCAACCAAAGATTGACAAATCTTTAGCCTGTGACCTGCATTCAAAGACAGAAGTGAAGTGATCATGAAAGTAATCTTTGCATCTCATTTCCTGTCAAATGTCTGGTTAAAGGTTGACTATAGTTACACAAAATGAAAAATGCACCTTTACAGTTAAGATTTATAGAACGTGGAGGCTTCTCCTACCCGTCACAAATAACGATATATTCAAAATAAATGTGACTAACAGGAGTCCTACTTGTCGACTTAGTTGGCTTTGACCATGCTAATTAGGTTTCCCCAGCAGCTTTGTTATGGCCTCAGAGCGAGTGCATGTGGTCGCTGTGGTTCCACTGCTGAGGTTTCCTAAATCCACATGATAGCTGTTTGCAGTAGCCTCCTCCTCCACCTTTTACCAAAAAGCCTCAAATCTCCGATCAGGGAGAGGAGATAAAATTCACATGAAGAATAAAGAGAGCTGCAATGTTCACGTTTGATTCGACACTATGCTGCCATCTAGTGGTGACTAGCAGTCATCAGTCGAGTTTTTTTATTTGCAAGCATTAATTTGACAGCTAAATAAAATGTTCATCTCTAAATGAAGACATTTGTGCACTTTGTTGAAATCGACACGTGGGGGAGCCAGAGATCAGTGACGTCCAGTGGCTTCTGCAGTGTCAGCACTAATGTCCTCCCCTGGACAGAACAAAGAGCTCTCACAGGAAACGTTCACCAATGTTTCTCTCCCTCCCTGTGGACACATTTAACATCATAAACAGATGTGATTTTGGAGGATATCATGCAAAAAGGTTTGGAGGACTTCTCCTCAAAGCAATCTTCCCCAGATGATGTAGGAGGGTCTTTGCCGTTCAACTGGAAACATATTTGCAGTTTATGGCTCCCAAAATGCATGACATCATCCTTCACAATCTCTTTACACAGCAGCACATGCGCCTCGTAACCCCGGTTTTCTAAACCCCCGCTGATAAAGCGAATCAAATTGAGGCGATTGCAAATCTCACTTTTTGACGATAGCTTTTTTTTTTCTGTTTTAGTGTTGTATGAAAATAAAAAGAAAGGTCTCATTAGAAGAAACCAAGTGAGCTCTTTCTCTGTTCCCCATCACTCAGCCCCTAAACATTCCCATATGGCAATGATGTCAGGCTTTATGTTGCGGAGGAGCGATCCTTCCTGGGACCATCAGGCCCAGATAGAGTAGTTAGACCCTCCCTCAACCAGGGGACCTGAAGACTACAACGGGCCCTGAGCACAGACAGGTTTAAGGCCCCACCACCTCTACATAGCAGCAAAAGACACTGACTTAAGAGACGTTTAGGCTCTTGTTGTTGTTGTTGTTTTGTATGTCTTTGTAGTCATTCCGCACCTCTGTGTGGTTGTGTCTCTTTGTGGTCCTTTTTGAGTCTCTTCCTGGCTTGTACGTGTCTCTTTGAGTGACATTTTGTGGGTGAAGGCCCTGACACTTTGTGCCCCTAAATCTGTGCCCCTTCAGTAGTCCATCCATGCTGCAAACATCCGTCCAGCAAAAGTGCTGTTGAGCAGGGCCAATTTAAGTTTTAGTTTTGTTTTAGTTTCTATGAAATTACTGAAAAGGAACAAGAGTGGAAAACTACTGATACTGATACAAAAAAAGTGACTCATAGTTTTCTGTGGAATCTGTTCAGCATTGTTCAATTTAAAACCTGTCTTCTCTTCGTCTACAGCTACAATCACGGGGTTATTTGGCAAATCCTCTGACTCATCCTCCCCCGCCAACTATGAGTTTCTGGATGAATCTGATTGCTGTCGGTAGGACAGCTGAGCAAAGGGGGGGGGGGGGGGGGGGGTTCTGGAAGGGGCAGATTGTTCCTGGAAAAGCCTTCTTCTATGACTTAGCTGGACAGGAGTGAGGCTCCCTTTACCAAACAGTTTAACAAAACATTATAATCAGTGTGAAAGGAGCTTTTCAGTCTCAGCTGAGACTCCCAATAGCCATCCAGACTAATACTCCTTCATTACCAACTGAAGAGAGCTGTTCCATTTAAAAGAAGACGGAAAAAGGAGCAAACCAAAAGTAAAAGGGTGCAAAGGAAGGGGTGGGGTACATTGCAACTCAAGACAAGAGAAGGATTTAGGCCAGCAACTGTATGCTGACTTCCCAATATATATCCGTGCATTGAGTATATCCCAATATACTCAATGCACGCTCAAACCACAGGATGTATGTTCATAAGCAAAGGGGAAGGGGAGGGCGAAACAGTTTCATTATTTCACATACATTGATTTGCATTCAGGACCTGGCGTACAGAGGGGACCCCTTAGAATTGTCCAAAGTAATTAAGATATTTCCTGTTTGTTATCTGGTTCCTGCATACATTAAACTCACCCTTTCCGTTTCCATCACAAACTATGTTAATCATGTGTCGGTCTTTTTCAAGTTAATTGACTGACCAAGTTTGATTTGGCACAGAGAACTTTGTGAGGACTAAATATTCATTAGAAAAAGGGAAGAAGTCAATCAGAGTCTGACATTTCTGTTGATAATAGGAGTCCAGAGTGCCAAAGGATAGATTCCTTTTTCCTCATGTTTTTTTCTCTTTTGTCTTTTCTCGCTGACGCTGTCACGTTTGAAAGACACGACTGCTCGCTCGGCTTACAGATGTGCTCAGCTCGTCAGCCTTGAGAGATTTTGAGCTTAAACTAGACAACGTATATCATATCGTCTCATCACACGATCAGACAACAACAACATATTACCCAGAAATCATCACTGCATATCTGTATACGACAGAATGACCAAAGAAAAAAAAGCCATTTATTTTTATAATGTATTTATAGTTTATGTAGAATAAGCTTATAATTTTGTCATAGATTGCTACTAAACATGAATATGTAATAATGACAGTCATGGGTTTGTTTATTTGAGGGTGTATATTTAATATATAATGGCCACATTGTTGGTTTTGAATGCAGTTGTGAGTGATGAAGCATAGGCCTGCATCTGGAACCTCTGGCTCTGTGAACCTTCCTCAGCGAGTTTGCATGAAACATTGCATTGAACATATTGTACAGAATCCTTTTCCCAAAAACACACATGCATTCCAGAATTGACCCCTGCTCAGTTTAATGATCAAGGGAAGAATGCAAACCTTGGCAGGGAATCGATCTTACTCAATGCTGTGGTATGTGGAGTCTTAACTCTCAGTTAGTGCACTCAGGGGTCTGCATAGAAACCGATGATTTTTTAAATTGGAATAGAAGTTTGTAGAAGTGAATCTGGAATTAAAGTTGTTGTTTTACTCTGAAATTCCTTTGAGCTTCAGACAAAGTTTGGCAGTGTATAACAATTGGAAACCAGCAGAGCCTGTGCTGTTTGATTCATCATGCAGTTTTCCCAGCAGGTAAGATTAAAATGACTCTGTGCGGGGGGGACCGAGTAATATCTAGAAAGACATTTTAGGAATCGGTCCACGCACACTGACGCTGGCATCGTTTCTCTTGCACAAAATAATGAAAAATGGCTGCTAAATGCAACAGAAACTCAAGGAATCTCTGGAGACAGAGGGGCCTCTGTTAGCCTCATGCATTTTCCATGATCACATTACAGTAAGCCTTGCTGCAGTGAGTAAATGGACAACACTCATATTGTTGCGTAGTGAATGTGTAATTCTCTGGTTGAGCATTAAGCACCAACTCAGTGTTACAACTCCGGTTGAGAGAGGGTGAGAAAAAAGCATCTGGGTGTTCTCTGACAGTACAAGGTCACTTTATCAGTGTCCCGACAAGTAATTAGTCTCTGGATCTGTTCGTTTACATTCTTACAGATATTTCCTTTTTCTCACAGAGTTTAAAGAGATAAAGTTGTCGTAGGAGTCCCTCAGATTGTTTTTTTGTAATATATTTTATTCTGTTAATACACATCATTGATATTAGTTCCCCTTCTGTTATTGGAACATCTTGACACATTCTTTGAATCTGTTTTTATCTTCCAACTAGAGATACAATAGTGCATACTCAAACAAACAAAGCAAAACCCCCCAGAAAAACTAAATAAATAAATAGCACAAAATAAACTTCAAACAGGTAATAATTTGAAGTTTCATTGTAGAAGTAGGCCTCCTACTGCTGCTACGGCAGTGAGCCGTTAAATATGTCATTAATATTCATATTATATGTTGTTAGTCTATGTAGTTTACTTGTATATCCTCATTCCTTTGACTAATCCGCTCCCTCGCTGTTCTTGCGTCCTGTCATGTCCACAAAGAGCATGCAGATAACCAGCACCGTCTACCAAGAAGGAGGGAAATCACTTTTGGGGGGTTTTCATGAGAATCACGTGGTTCTTTTTCCCTCTTTCTTCCTAACCTTTTATTCCATCACTTCCTATATTTGCCGGGGATTTCCAGTCTTATGTGACTACTCTGTTTGTTTTCCCCTCAGAGCAGGATTAGACTTGAGACAAAACACGACGATAACTACCTCTGTCTGTTTTTATCTGAAGGATGGAAGGATGGAGGTATTTATATCAAGGGTTAATCGAGTCATCTCCTCATCTACCTATCATGCTGCTGAAAATGGATCAACACTGTCATTTCATTACCATGCAAAATAAACCCTTTATCGTGAGAAAAAAATCCTCCACTAGAGCTGCCATTTTTGACACCATTAACTATCCGGTGAGTCACTTTGTGTAAATATCTGATCACAGATAATCCCGAGGAGCTGGAAAGGCTGCAGCAGCGGCCGACGAGGCTCTCTGAGGTCTCATGTCTTTGGACATCAACAAGAAAATGAAGCTGATAGTGATCTCACACTGCAGGCAGAAACACTTTCAGTTCTGTTTGGCAGCACTCCTTGTTTAGTTTTTCGGTTCCTCTGGCTTTGTTGCTGGGAAACAACGACCCTTTGTCAAGAGATTAAAGCTGACTATGCATCCAGTAACAATTTATTAAAAACGGAACGTGTGGATAGACCTCCTGAAGTTAAAGTGCATGTTTTGTGAACAGGGAGTGATTCAGCAACACGACTGGAATCTCAATGCTTGTTTTCTTAACTGAAGCGCCCTGTTTGTCTTTCATGGCCTCCCCCTGTTGAATATCTTCTTCTATCATCCCTTTCTGCTGCCATCTAATGAACTGCTCAAACAACCTTTGGCCCAAACTGAATTAAAGACGCCTGACTGTGTGCAGCTGTTTATTCTCAGCATTCTCACTTTCCCTGTTTCACATACCATCGCATTGTTTCCGTGGGTCACAAGGGCTCCTGGAGGATGTGATAACTCGACGTGCTCTATGCCTTCCCATGAAAAATCAGCCTCCTTTTGTTAATTATTGCTGGAGATTTGTAAGGTGACTCATCATTATAGCGTTCCTGCATCCATCGGCGCATCAGGGCAACATTTTCCCCAAATCAAGGACCTCATATCCTGCATATCCTGGAAAGTCCAACAGTTCTGCAATATGAAACATCTAGAAACAGGAAGTGACTGAATGCCACATGTAGAGTGGAAACTCCACAGATCTTAGTGAAAGTGGAAGCTGCCATAATGTTTTCAGGAAACAAGCCAACATGTTTATTTTATTACAAATTTCCATTTATTTATACATTTAATGGATCTTAATTAGAACATATATAATTTGTGACTCATTATTAACTGATAGTGATTTTAAAAAGTCTGATATTTTTACAAAAGCACGGTGTTAAATATAAAATCCTGCTGCTGGTGCAGTTCTGCATTCTGTAGAAATGTGTGTGTGTGGGTGTGAATCTCTGGTGACCTTAAGAAGAAGCGTGGGCGTAATGAATCCCTCCAACATGAGCATGTTTCGCCCGATTGAGAAAAGGAGCATAAGACCATCACTGTCATGTAATTTGTTCCTTACTCGTACAGCTTTTTTATTTTTAGTTGTCAACCGCATGGTCGACCAAAAATGTCCACATGTACATTTTGACTAAAAGTATGTATGTTTATGCAGTAAATTGAAGAAATACAAGTACTCACAGTGAAGCACAGTTACTCTCACAGTTACTCATCAACACCTGAAGCAGAACAAAGCAGCATCAAAGTCTATATAAGAGGCATCCATCCTCTGTACTGTTTAAACTGTAGCAGTGCTTCAAACTCTATGAACTCATGAAGTACACAGATTTAAAGTGGGAAAAATGTACGATAAGTATTTTCTTTTCTTCACCTTTTTTCATTTGTTCATATAATTCACAGTGAAATAAAGTTTGAGATATTTTGGTGCAATTTGCATTATCATTTGTTTAAAACAGGAGCTTTGTTCATATTTGTGATATCGGTGTAAAACATGACTTTTCAATTATAATCAGTTGAAACCCATAAAATATACTTTTGAAATGCAAATTAGTTTCTTCCCATGTGATAACTAAATATGATAATGAATCTTTCAAAGGAATGGTATCGTGATACACACTCTTAATCTGAATTGATACTAAGGATCACTTGCTAACTATGATTTCTGAAGTGAAATCAAACTATTTTCTTAAACTGATTACTCCGTAGTTATGTGCATGCATGTAAACATAGTCAGTGTATAGCTGGACATATTAATTTTATTTTTTCTCTATAGTTTTACTTGAAACTTGTTTATGTTCGTTTTGCACTAAAGTTCTTCATTAAAATAAAAAACATTTGTCAAGTATCGAACAGGAGTATACAAAAATAGGTTTAACCATATGGTTGTTTATTTATTGAATTAGCAGAAAACATGCTATACATTGTGACATATATTGTCATCGAGATATGAAATGATCTTCATCGTGACAGAACATTATGGCCATATCGAAAAGCCCTACTTGAATTCATGTCTTTTGTTTAATTTGTAGCCATTTTAAAATAGTAAAGTATAATGAACTACAAACAAGATTCAACGTGCTAAAAACAGCACAACAGCAGATCTACCAGCCTACGTAACATCAGCTGACTCATGAATAAAAATCCCACACAAACTCAAACCACCAGCGACCGTACAGAAAGGCAAAGAGAGAGAGACAGAGGGGAGGGGGAGAGGGGAGGGGGAGAGGGAGAGAGACAGAGAGCGAGACAGAGAGACAGAGAGAGAGAGAGAGAGACACAGAGAGAGAGAGAGAGGGGAGGGGGAGAGGGAGAGGGAGACATAGAAACACAGAGAGACGGAGAGAGAGAGAGACAGAGAGAGAGACAGAGAGAGAGAGAGAGAGAGAGAGAGAGAGAGAGCGAGAGAGAGAGAGAGAGAGAGAGAGAGAGAGAGAGAGAGAGAGAGAGAGAGAGAGAGAGAGAGAGAGAGAGAGAGAGAGAGAGAAGAGAGAGAGAGAGAGAGAGAGGGAGAGAGAGAGAGAGAGAGAGAGAGAGAGAGAGAGCGAGAGGGAGAGAGAGAGAGCGAGAGAGAGAGAGAGAGCGAGAGAGAGAGAGAGAGAGAGAGAGAGAGCGAGAGAGAGAGATGAGAGAGAGAGAGAGAGAGAGAGAGAGCATAACCCCCTCAGAGTGTGTTGGTTGTATTTCTCTCTCCTACTTGGTTCTTGGTTGGGTTACTACAGACCCGGACAGCCTGCAGCTCCAGAGGAGAAGCCGAGCAGAGCTGGAATAAACGACAGAAGGGACGTTGTTCAAATCAAATGAGTGAAAGCAAATCCTTTGTTGGACTCTTTTTGGGGTTCCTGCTCAGTGCGACAGGTAGGTCTGTATGATGTGTATGATGTGTATGATGTGTATGATGTGTATGATGTATATGTGTGTATGTGTGTCTTCTTATTCAACAGAAACTTAAAGAGAAACTCTATATGATATATGCTGACTACATGAAAACGCTGTATGAGCCTCAGTTTAATCAACCAAAAGTCATTAAGAATAAAATAGCTGCAGGTGAACGTGTTGCGTTTCACAATCGGGGCAGAACTTTGTTACAAGCAGAGGGGAGCGGTACCATGTGGAAAGAAAGGGACTGTTAACTCATGGTGCATCCAGAGAAAACAAACAAACAAAGAAAGAAGTTTCTCCAAGGCTATAAGAAAGTCATGTGTTTTAATCTGAGACATTGAATGATCTCTCAACACATTTCAAGAGAACATTAAAAACCTTTGAGTCCATCAGGAGAAAAACAACAGTTTCTATGATTAAATCAGACCCCCCAATTAATGCCCTCAAATGAGCAGTGTTAGGTAACTGTCCTTTAAAGGTTACTCACAAGATAAGCCTCTCTATGTAACAGTGTTCCTCAATCTACAGGTCAAATATATGAATCTGATATGCTTTTGTTAAAGCTATGTTTGACTGTAATTCATTGTTTAATCAGGACAATTTGAGGAAAGCACCATGGCAGGACAAGGAAGTCCTCTCTGCTAACCAGTTTGGTCTTATTGTGCGAAAGAAAAAGTGAAAATGAAATCTTTCCAAAGTGCACTACTAGATGTGTCCTCTGAAACATTGCACGTAGTTAATGATAGACAAAATGCTCGAGGAGAACCAGCATTATTATAGAGATGAAGGGTTTTATAAAGTAGTGCTTACTTGGAGTTAACTGAATAAAACATTGTACTTTCAGGTATTTCAGGTATTTCAGCTGTTTTGGTGAGTGATAAACACTCATTAGTCCTCCTTTGTCTTACAATGAAATCATTTATTTACAATACTGGTGCCAGGAAACAGACCCGGCACAACAGTGGTGGCATGGAGTTCAGTTAAAGAAACGATTATACCAAAGAAACATAATGTCTGTCTCCAACCTGCGTCAACAAACTGAGACACATACACTCTCTGATGGTCGGGACATTTTTAATTTGCTGACAAAGTAAGGGAAAGGAGAGGGCCAGTTGATCGTGACACTGCAGAAACACATACATTTTATATTTCAAAGCAACCCAGCCTCCATGAGTCTTTGACATACAGGGGACATGCTGTCAAAACCATGGATGGATTACTGAACCGGCCTACCAAAATTGACCTCCTTTATGTTTTAATTACCTTACTGAAGGTACACGTATCCTCACACAATGGTTTCTATGATATCTTCTATGAAACCCAGTGAAATGCTTCTCTTGTGGCATCTATGCAAATAAGCAACATGTCATGTACTCCGTGCTGCAGGTGTGCATGCCTCCTGTCCCATTGAGTTGAGCCCCCCCAGTGTGGTGGTGAGATATGGAGACTCGGTCTCAGTCAACTGCAGCACATCGGAGAGCCTCTTTGAAGATATGGGCTGGGAGGCCTCACAAGGAGGCACGGGTCGAGTGCAGGTCAACCATCTGGCCTGGACCGTGGCGAGCCTCACTGACTGGACTGGCTCTGCCTTATGCTTCATCAACCCATCACCGGGCAGCCATTTTAAACAGTGTTTCCAGGCACCAACAGTTGTACTTTACAGTAAGTCCTGCTCATTTTGCAGAGGATCCGAATGATACGACTGTGTCTGATGGCCTCCTCTTTTTCTCCAGCATTCCCAGAAACCATCAGTATCCGCTCCAGCAGCGGTCCAGGTGGTGTGATGAATGAAGGAGAGACATATAACTTCACCTGTGACATCCACGACATAGCACCTGTTCAAAATCTCACTGTACTGTGGTACAAAGGAGATGCAATGGTTTTTGAAGACACTTTTGACAATTCCAGTGACAATCCCAGTAAGAAACCAGTGAATCGCTCATCTTCATGGAGCGTCACACCGTCCAGACAAGACAACGGAGTCACGTTCAGATGTGAGGCACATCTGGACCTGATGCCAGAAGGACCTCAACTTAATGCATCTTCACAAGAGTTTCAAATTACAGTTCACTGTGAGTATATCATGTGTGTACTCACCTGTCTGGAATGTACCTAAAATGGTCAGTTTGAATTTTACATTATTATTTTTTTATTTTTTTTAAACACACTTGATGAAATAAGATACAAAATAAGATAAAAGATAAGATGAAATAGAATGAATAACACAAAATTAAGATTACGCGATTAGTCAATCAAACTATTTTGATAATCGTGTAAGTAATTTGTCAAAACGTAGTGACAAACAATTGACAGTTTCAGTTTGTAAATATACTATTTATAAACTATATAATAATATACTATAAATAAACTGAATTTCTTTGGGTGTCAGACGGTTGGTCGGACAAAACCAGCAGTAAATTATCTTTCATACTCGTCTAAGAGGACAGAACACCAATATTTCAGTCGGTTCTATTGCCTGATTTATGTCACAGCTTCTTATCATCTACTTAATCAAAAAATACAATAGTTGTATGAATTGCTGCTGTGTTTGCTTCTGTTTAGTTGGACCAGATGTGCAATGTTTTTCATTGGAAATACTGGAGTTACGGGAAGGAGAAACATTGGAGAGCAGATGCCATGTGACAGGACTTCCCAGCCCCAAAGTCAGCTGGCTGAAAGCCGACCGGCCCACCAACCCAGCCGTCCCTCTGAACAGGAGCGATGCCGGCCGGTACACCATTAATGCTGAGGGCGCCACCATCATCCGGAAGGAACTGTCGGTTCATGTATTGTGTGAGTGTCATCAGCACAAACAAGAGCATGAGGATATTTTACACAGAAACCCTTGTTGTCATATCGCCAGGATTTGTTCTGTAATCTTTTTTGTAGTATTTGTATTTGCAAGTGTTGCACCATCATGTTGCTACAGTAGCCCTGAATGGACAAACCAAACACTGACTCTAGAGACAGCCTTTCAAGGCCACCGTAGTTCTCTGTCACGCTTGAAAAGAGAGGGGTGAGCGGAGAGGTTTTCGGTTAGCTGCAATCTGCGACCCCACCACTAGATGGGGCTCAGTGAGTAGAGCAGTCGTCCTTTAACTAAAACCACAAGGTTGGCAGTTCAATCCCTAGCTCGCTCCTACTGTCCGCATGGTGTAGCGTCCGAAAAATGCTTATAAGTTAAAAGCAGAGCTCAAATTTCATACCTACACACAATACCTTCTATCAAAACCACAGTAGTGCTTTTGCAGAATGGGCAAAGTGTTGTATTATTATAATATAAATATAAAGTATCATGAAAAGGTGTATGTATTGTTACATACTGCTCCAGTGTAAGTCTAAAGTACAGAGTGTTTTGTGTTTGTGCTCTCAGATGGACCAGAGTTAGAGTGTCCACACACTTACACAGCAGTGGAGGACGCTCCTCACAACCTCTCCTGTGTTGTGGAGGGCTTTCCGAAACCTGAGATCACCTGGTACAAAGATGGCGAGGAGGTGGAACTTCCAGAGAACCTAACAAGAGACGACACAGGGCAGTACTCGATCAACGCTTCAAGCACTCTGTCAAGTGTCAACCACACCCTGGATATCAATGTCATATGTGGGTTATTTTAATCCTAAATATCTACTATCAGCACGAGTCATCTGCTTTTTCTCTGACGTGTTTTCATTGCTGTCTCCAGACCCACCATCACAGATAGTTGAGCTTGAGGACTCTGAAGTTGACGTTGGTTCTACCGTGTGGCTGAAGTGCTCCTCGACGGGCAACCCACGACCACAATATTCATGGGATTATTACCAGACCACCAATGTGATGGTGCAAAATGAAGATGGAGTGTCCCGTCTGGAAATCCACAATGCCACTGCATACAACACGGGCTCCTACACATGTCACGCCTCGAACGACAGAGGAAATGTCTCTAAAACAGCCAGAGTCACAGTGAAAGGTAGGGTCGATATAATGTGATCAGCAGCACTAATATAAAGAGCTCGTCGTCTGCTCATTACAGTCCAACTGGGGGATGCAGTGCTGTGGATTGTTGTTGAAAGAGTATGTGTGATGTGATTTTAAAATGACCTGACTTCTAATACTCACTCTTATTACCTTTGTGATAAAAAAAAGTATGCTGTCGAATAGGCATGACCAAACGTTATGGGAAAAGGAAAATGAACTCCCCTTCAAGAACTCAATGGCGCACCGATACAGGACAAAAAACGTGGTTTAAAGTCATGGTATAAAGCATTTAATAAGACTGTTAAGTGCTGCCGAAGTCTTCTCTGACAACGATAGTAGATCTCACCTTCAGGGATGTTTTTCATCAAACCAAAGTCTCCAATGAAACTTCACCACATTTTCATTTTCCACCAAGACACCTAAACTCACTTGACAAGGGGATCCTGTAATAATATTATGGGGACTCTGGCCCCGATATGCCACCCACTGTCTGTCTGTCTGTCTATTTTGTTATTTTGTTTTACTTTTTAATTTGAACATGTAATAACAAAACAATAACAATATCAACAACAGTCCCCAGAGAGACAAGGCCCCTTCCTCATCCCTGTACCTCTCAAAAACAAACTTTATACATTTTCTTAAATTGATTAATTAGATACTTAAGTACATCATTTCCATAGATTCACATCACAAATTGAAATAGATGCTCTTTCTAGTGGTATAAACACAATGCTTCTTTTAGATAACTGAAATAAATAGTTATCTTAGGTTATAACCCTTCTTATATACAGTCTATACAGGTTTATTTGGTAAATTGGCTTCATATAACGACCCCCGGTCTAACGTCTGACTTGAGTCCAACTGGCCCACCGACAGCGACATTTATAGGCACAGAGGGTGTGAGTGCTGGCGGTAACGGTATGTGTGTGTGTGTGTGTGTGTGTGTCGGGGGGAGGGCCGTTTCCTCCCCGGTGATGTAGTGGAGACTCGCTGGGAGCTGTTCTGTGCTGCAGCCGTAGCTTTAGCTTAGCTTTCTCCCCAAAAGTCAACAAGTCCCATGTAGCCGAGGAGAGGAAGGAAGCGGGAGGAACCTCAGAGGCGCTCGGTGTAACAGAAGAAGGTCGACAGCTGTCGTCGGGCAAACTTTAACGCGACTTCAATGGATGTTTTGAACGCTCTTCGTCTGCTTTCGGTCCTTTTGACCGCACAGCTGCTGTCGCTGTGTAACGGGACAGGACCGAGTGAGTTGAGAGGCTGGACCTCATGTTTCCTTTTGTGTGAGACTGAACTGGCTCGTTTGGGCGAATAGACCTTTAAGTTAAGGAACAAAGGTCTGTTTATGTAGCGTGCTGAGTGATGACGAGGAGCCAGTTTATTTAAAGTTGAATAAAGTTAGGAGGAAGTTTAGAGTGTGTTGTATGAGCTACATGTGCTTTGAATGGACACAACTGTTAGTGTGTGAATGCTGGTGGGAAATAGTACTCTGGTGGTCTGATTATTGGTGAGTGTTGTGTTTATCTAATCTAATGTTTTAAGCCTCCTCACATCCTGAGTGTATTACAGTTTTCTGATCAAATAGTCGCCTATCTTTTTGGAGTTGTGGTTACTCTTAGCTGGGAATGGGCTTGGTGGAATGTGACGCATTCAACTGAGGTATTGATGTTACAGTTAAAGTCCAGCACAAAGAATGGAGGGCTGGCTGCAAGTGCAGACTTTTCCTAAAGGGAGGGGTGTATCCTTCCTGAGGCTTTTCCTGTTGCCTCCTTAGACACAGCTTTTGTTCGCCATTTCCCCGCCATTTGGATGAGGAAAATGTTGTGTTAAGATAACGGATGTGTGTGTAGACGTTGACCGGAGAATAACATTTCTCGTGGCCCCTCTATCTCTCTCTCTCTCCGCTCCACAGGTGCCAGCCCAGAATGCCCCATCGAGATAACTCCAGACAGGATGGTGGTGCAATACAAGGGCAGAGGCCTGCAGCCTGCGACGTGCAAGTCAACATCCAGTGACTCCACACATCTCACTGACATACACTGGCAGGCTGGGCAGGGCGCCAGAACTAACGGAGGAACTTTGTTGACTTACTCCTCTGAAGACTGGGACCTCAAGCCTGTTTGCAATGCGACGTTTAAAGTCAAAGGACCATGCCAGAAAGATTTAAACTTCACCCTCTACAGTATGTGTTTCTAACTTTTGTACTCGCACTGTCATCATGTGTTTCTCAGATTTTGGAACTATCCTGATTATTTATTCCCCCCCCCCCCCATCTCTTCAGAAACACCGGACAGCGTCTCCATCCGTCCTGAGAGCTCAGCGGTGGAGGAGAGAGAGTTCCAGCTGCGGTGTGACGTTACCAGCGTTGCTCCTGCAGGAAGCGTCGCTGTGCGTTGGTACCGAGGGAATGAAACCTTCGAGCCACTTACCAAAGGTGAGGGGTCTTTCTTAACACCAGGTCTACCTTTTCTGTGAGATCTACCGGTGCTCAAAGCAATACAGCACCAACAGACATGTAATACATATCCAGCATCCGATAAAAGGAACAATTATGGAAGACACGTTGGGACTTTTCATTCATTGAGATGATAAACTGTAGATAAGTTCAAATGAAGTTTAAACATGTGAAGTTAATGTTAATTGTTATCCTAATGATGCTATGCTTAATTTCCTTTTTTTTTAAAATCTGCTATTGCTCATTAAACCAGTAAAATGTAACACCAAAAACTCCAAAATGTGAATTTGTCCATCAGGCTCCCTGCGAGTGACCGGCTGCCTGCCTGAGAACGACACAAAGTGTGACCTGAGCGTCGTCCGCTCCCCGCTGAACGTGTCGTCCACCATCAGCGTCACTCTGAAAAGAAACGACACCGGAGCAGAGTTCAGATGTGAGGCTCGGTTGGATCTCGGACCTGCGGGACCGCAGCCTCCTCCGAACATGATGTCCAGTCCTCTCAACGTCACCGTCTACTGTGAGATCACACTTACACTATCGTGTAGACAGCACTACTGCAGTAATAAGAAAGAGCTTGTTGTTGTCCTTACAGTGGGACATAAACTAGTGCTTACACTGCTTTATATCTCAACAGATAAGCCCGTCATTAATACCGCAAAGCTTCCAAAGACGATCCCCGTGTTCAGAGGTTATCCTGAGGAGCTGGTCTGTGAAGCCGACGGTAACCCGCCTCCAAAGATCCAGTGGCTCTACGACTCAGACAAAGTTCCCCACGAGTCCGGAGACATGCTCATCGTGTCCGAGCCCGGCATCTACAGCTGCAACGCCACCAATGAGGTTGATTCCATCTACCACGAGGTCAACGTGATTTTAAAAGGTAACAACACTCAATCTAAACGGCTTTGTATCATTTTTAGAAGAAAATAGACACGTCTTCCTGCAAAAATGTCAAATAGAACTCTTTTCTAAATATACAAAGTGGTGAAAACAGATGTCTTGCTTTGTTTAAGCCAGTAAATATACACTCTACTCTGCTCGCCTTTATACAAACGCTATAAGGAATTAACTGTGCTCTGGGCAGCCTAACTATATCTACTTATAAGTAGAGAGGGAATACTTTACCCAAGGAATGACCAGTTGTATATTAAATACTCACCTGGTGTTACCTTTTAATTCCTGAAGAAAACCTGCCTCCACGTTGTACGAAGAATCAAAAAAGTGAGAAAAGTCTTGATGAATTGTAAATAAATGGGGGCTGCGGCAAAAAATGGCAAAACTACATCAAGACACCCGTCTACAAACACATGCGTCTCTACTAAAACCTCACTATCTAAAACACTTTGGACTTGCACAGATGAGTAGCAGACAGGAGCACGTCTGCAGGTTTTGGCCTGTTTTTAGCAAAGATGCATGTGCTTTTATTTAGTTTTGCGGCCCCCAGTTAATTAAATTCACTAAGACTTTTTAGTTTTTTGAAACAATATTTTCTTCATGAATTCAAGGTAACACGGGGTCAGTAATTGATGTTCAAATGGTCGTTTTACGGGTGAAGTATTCCTTTAAGAAGCGGAGACAAACTGCTGCGAGGAGGATTCTATCCGGCAATATCAATGCATTTCATAATGGCGTCGCGTGATTTCTTTGAGCGGTTTGCGTACAAAGACAGAAACAAACCGGCCGCTGGAACGGTTGGAGGTTTAGGTAAGTTTTGTTGAAAAAGCTTCTTTTTATACAGGCAGTTGTTTTCTGTTGTCAGATGTTATGATAAGAGGGGATTCATTGTTTTTATTATACAAATACAAGTAGCCTTCATCTGACTGTCTCAGCGTAAGTCATATGTTCAATTATAATAATTAGATAATTAGAAACCTTTTTAATGATTTTCTTTTTCTTCTGCATCCAAATAGTAAAGTTCATCTTCATTGATGCTGCTGTAGAAAATAAAAAAAACTGAATTTTAGGACTGAAAGTTCACATAAATGTAATGAAGCATGACATCAGGTTTATTTTGCCATTCTTAAACATTCCTAAACATTAACATGCTGCCCGTGTTGATTTCTTCACAGAGGACTACCTTCCTCTCATAGCTGGATTCGTGGCTGTCACAGTAGTCGCCATCTCCGTCGTCTTCCTCTTCATCTACTCGATCTACTACAAGAACACCAAGATGCGCCGTTACAGCCTTAAGAACCCCAAACTGGACGCCCCCAGTAGCAACGTAGCCCACAACGGCTGGGACATGCAGTTTCCTATGACCAAACTGTCTTAGCAGGACATCCGAGGAGCGCCCGGGATGGATCGCTGACCACTCTGAATGAGCTGCATCTCTCTGCCACCACAAACCACAAAGCCCGACCACTCTGACATCCTCGCATTCAAACAGTGTTTTACCTTTTCATGGAATAATCTTATTATAGGAATGAGCAACCTTGGCTTGAGATGTACCATTTTATATTTACTACTGGATTTTACCCGCTTTCACTGGACAGAAAGACGAGGAGGAGCAGGGACTTAAACGTTGGCTCTGAAAGGCCAGAGAAACTGTTTTGATATAATTTCATGAGCACAAAGATAATAGAGCGCTGCAGGAACGAGTCCTAAAATGAGTCAGCATTTTTGCTCTTCCTGTTCTCTCATCTCGAAGAATTTTGAAGCTTTTACAAGTCATAAAAAAGGCGTTTGCTAACAAGTAGCTGAAGTAAATGAGACTACTAATCGTCACCACTGGAACACGAGTCGCCCTTTAGCTTCGTGGTGGTGACGACGTGAAGTCATGTGACCGTGGTGTAGTTCACTTATAGCGTTATAGCGTTAGCTTTTTGCTTCTGGCGATTGCATTCACGCTTCAAAAATGACGAAAGTGGTGTTCATTTGTGAAGATTATCTTACTGAACAAACCATGAAAGGATCATAAAAGTGTGTTTGCCACAGATTACATTGTTCTGCAATAATGGAAGTGGAATGGAAACATTTCAGTGTGACGCTAACTTCCTGTTGGCCTACAACAATTCGTCATCCCGGCAGCACTCTATTTAATATGAATGTTTTCGTTCATTCACCAATGCTTGAGTTTCTATTATGCCCCCTTAATATTCTCTCAAACTTAGACTTCTGTATGTTCTTATTTTTACACAGCGAACATGATTTGATCCTGCACAATCAGAAACTGCTCTGGTTTTAACAGTCGCACTAACAGGAAGTGCACCACGTCTGGCCTCTCCGAAGGTGTGACATGGACTCTGTGAAGAAGGAGAGCGGCTCTGCTCAGTCTGTGGACACTGTGACTCGGGCATACTTTTCATGGAGCCCTTCACTATTCTTTGCACTTCTTCCTGGGTTTGTAGCTCCGGCCTTATGGGACAAATGGTCTTGTCCCACAGTTGTATGCTTTTGTATGAAGGCCTATCAGAACTGCATATTCAGGACATTTAATGTAAATGCAAATCCTTATTTATTTATGAGAAGATGGAACAACTTAGTGTTAAATGGACTGCAGACAGGTTGTAAACGTGGCAAATGTTTAGGGGGAGTTTAAGTCCTATCTAGAATGTTGGGGACATGAAGACATTGCAACACATTTGTGAATACAGCTGTAAATATTTGAGACTGATGTAAAACTGTATTTTAGTATTAAAAATTGTGGCTATTCAAACTGATTGCTTTGTTGTTGTTTTTCACCTTCCAGCAGGCCTGAATATGTCTGATGTGCATACATGTTAGATCCGAAACATAAGACTATAATAATGCGCTGCTAATAAACTTCTTGCCTGGTAAATCCACATCAAAGCACAGAATTTAGATTTCTTTCTTGAGAGACTTTTTCTATTTAAGTCGACTTTTGCAGTAATTTGCCTGTATTTTTGTTTCCTCATAGTATATCTTGTTTATTGTCTGCACCAAAAACATCTGGGCAAACATTCTGATTCCCATCCAGCAGACAGGTTTGATCTTTCAGAGACAAATCCTAAATCAATGGGCCTGTTGTATGGAAGCCCATTCCCGCCAGCAAAAAAAAAAATAAGATCACTAAAAAAAAAATAAGATCACTAAAAAAAAATAAGATCACTAAAAAAAAAAATAAGATCACAAAAAAAAAATAGAAACTTAAAAAAAAAAAAAAAAAATGTAATTCACAAAAAAAAAAAGAAAAAAAAAAATCCACCCACAAAATAAATAATAATAATTCTAATAATTTTTTATTTTTTTTATTTAACTTTTTTTTCACCAGCAAAAAAAAACAAACTTTTGGTGCATCCATCTGTAACCATAACACTGACCAGATTTTTCCAGTTGCTATAGAAAGTCGAAATTATGAGATACTTCAACAGTCATAGAAGCAGCTATGACATATGAATGGATTGTGAGTACATTGAAGACTTCTTTAAAACGCAGCTTTACAACACATGAAATAAAGAATGAAACCAATGTGGCTGAGGTGGCGACCAATAAACTATGGAAGCCCATTCACGCCAGCAAAAAAAAAAAAAATAAGATCACCAAAAAAAATAATAATAATGAATTCACAAAAAAGAAAAAAAAAAAAAAATGAATTCACAAAAAAAATAATAATAATAATTAATTCACAAAAAAAAAAATATATATATATATATTTTATTTACTTTTTCTCTGTCAGCAAAAAAAAAAAAAAAAAAAGATGTTTCCAGTTGCTGTTTATTGGTCGCCACCTCAGCCACATTGGTTTCATTCTTTATACTCCAGAGCTGCTTCTTGCTTAACATTCTATTCAAGGGTGCGTTTGCTCAGTACAATCCATGTGAAACATCATCTGTATTTCATGTGTTGTAAAGCCACGTTTTAAAGAAGTCTTCAATGTACTCACAATCCATTCATATGTCATAGCTGCTTCTATGACTGTTGTGTTAAAGTATCTCATAATTTCGACTTTCTATAGCAACTGGAAAAATCTGGTCAGTGTTATGGTTACAGATGGATGCACCAAAAGTTTTTTTTTTTGTGAATTACATTTTTTTTTTTTTTTTTAAATTACTATTTTTTCTTTTTTCTTTTTTAGTGATCTTATTTTTTTTTTTTTTTTTTTTTAGTGATCTTTTTTTTTTTTTTTTGCTCCGGGAATGGGCTTCCATATATTTGGCAATTTGGAACCACACAAGAGAGAAACCCGTCCTACTCCTCGTGCTCTGATGGTCCTGCTCCACGCGAGGGTGCTGTGTAAACTACAACCAGCAGGTTTTATGAGCTGGACTGTATGCATGCTGCCTTCCCGTCCCGTCGGAAATACGGCAATCACAGAAAGTACTCAATAACTTCTTTCTATTTGTGAAAGAGAGGAGTTGATGTTTCAGTCGCTGGATGTGACTTTCTAGGCGTGGGGGTTGTGGGAACGAGTTTACGAGGAGCACGTGAACGCCTCACAGGGATCGCGTTTCTGTCGGGACTTTCTCGGTCTCCAGGTGAAACGGAAAGTAGTGCAGCTGAAGAGGAGTTTGTCACCCGGACCAGTTCAAGTCGTAAAGGTGTTTGTGGTTAACACACCGTCTAAATCATGAGGTGGTTCTTCATATTGAGCGGCGTTATAGCGTATGCAGGTAACTATTTCCTGTCGTGTTCGCTTTGCTTTTTGTATTCATTAACTTTACAAGTGAAGAGTCAAATTGAATGAGTGTCAACAGTCGTCGACGCCCTTTGTCGGATACATGTTTGTTTTTCTCACTGGCGGAGATCAATATGAACAAGTCATTATCCCAAATCCAATTCTTGCACAAGAGAGCAGCAGCACACAAGACATGGGATTTGTAGTAAACCAGAACATATATGATTGTTATGAAGGATATTCAAGCTCAAGGAAAAGCAACAAACATGCATTTAGCCTTAGTTTTATATTTTCTATGAATATGTGTAATCATTGAACTGCTGTTTTAACTGGTGAACACGCTGTAAACCAGTCAAAGTGTCCCATCCAATCCAACAATGATGTTTAAAACTGTGTTTTGCTGAAGCTTCTTGTGCTGTAAGCTGTGGTACGCTGTGTGTACTTCCAGGGCAGCCCGTGAGCTCGTCCTGTCCCATCCAGATGAGCCCCCCGAGCGTTGTGGTGAGATTTGGAGACTCCTTCTCGGTCAACTGCAGCTCATCATCTGACCAGAGAGAGTCGATGGGCTTGGAGACTATGTACGGCAGCACAAAGACTAAAAACCTCTCTTATGTTGACATAACGATAGAGTCTGCGAGAGACTGGGACATCACACTGATCTGCTACATTAATCGTGTCCTTGATGGTCAGTGTTTAGAAACGCTTTCAGTCACCGTTTACAGTAAGTATCCTTTACCTTGACGTGGCCGAGCAGACTTCTGGTAGATTTGGATCAGTCGATACTTCTTATGTTGGATTTTACTTTTTTTTTTTTGTGCAGAAACGCCGGACAGGGTGTCCATCTCTCAGCCAAGTCTAAAGGGCCCCCTGGTAGAGGGCGACCAGTACAGCATAGAGTGTGACATTGTTAATGTGGCACCAGTGAGCAACCTCTCTGTGCACTGGCACAAAGGAGATGCCATCTTCTACACGGAGAGGTTTGACGGCTCCAGTCTATCTCCAGTCAACGTGACGTCTGTCTTCAACCTGACGGCCCAAAGAGGTGATAACGGAACTCAAATCTGGTGTGAAGCACAGCTGGACTTCTGGAGACCAGTACCAAATCTGACCACGATCAAGTCGGAGTCACGTGACGTGATTGTGCTGTGTACGTTTTGAATGGCATCTTGAGTTCACCATCACAGTTGGTAGAGGACATTGGGTGTGTTTTGCCTTTCTCTGATTGCGTTTGAATTATTCTTTGTTTTTTATTGTATTCTTCTCATTTCCTCAGACTCACCGACCTTCATGGAGCCCAAAAATGAGACGCTAGAGCTCCCTGCTGGCGGTAAATTCATTTTAGATTGCGCTGCTACAGGACAACCAACGCCGGTTTACAGCTGGCAGTTCCCACACGCCATACAACAGACCAATCGAAATGAGAACCAATCCTCTTTGGCCCCGTCCATTCAGCTTCCAGGCACCTATAGGTGCACAGCGTCTAACAGCCAGGGCTCCAAGGCCAAATATTTCACTGTCACCGAAGCTACAAGTAAGATATTGTTATAAGAGTCATCCTCATCTTGTTCTGCTCCATTATTGTCTCGCCGTGTTGATTATTCTATAATTCCTTCATTCTATTTTCCATCAGGTAGTCACCCTGGAACCACTGCTGGGATTTTAATGGCTGTGTTCTTAGTTTTAATCGTTGTTTTGGCATGTGTGGTTTATCACAAACCGAAAAACTCTTCTGTTTCAAGGTCTGAGCAGGTGAGCTGAGAGAAAGAGAGGATGTAACAAAAACTCTCCCATCTCCCGCAGGGAATCGCACAACCTTCACAGCCTTGGTTGGAGGATTTGTGTTCCTGGGAGTCGTGATCTTCATTGGCGGCCTTTTTTTGTTGACACCCGAAGGCACATTTTCTTTCAGCAATGGCGGCTATCTCAAAGGACAGCCCACCTCATCAAAACCCATATGAGTTTGACTTTTTTAAATTCAATTTTGCATGGCTTTACAATGAAAATAGCATGTTTTAATGTTTTATTTTGGGGGCTTTGATAAACATATGAGAATCGTGTCTTTTAAAAGCCTGGAGGCATGATCTGTTCTGCATGCTCAGTTGGTGGACTGCTCATGTTTGGTCGCTGTTGCATAATCCCATCAGTTTAACTAATCAATCGTGTTCTATTAACAAACGGTACATTTACATTCACTCAAGAAATCGGGTTATGCAGTCGATCGGGGAACACCTTAACAAGCACTGTGTAAATCTGCTTCCACGTGCAGCAGGTCAGTAATCGGATTACTCCCCGACCCCTCACCTAATTTTGGAAGTGTAGCAGACCTGTGCTGCAGCTGTAAAGAGGACTTATTTTAGCTCCATGTTTTGGGTTTATGGCCTTCTGTATAGTTCAGTCTATCAGTTCTGATAAACTCACTGCTACCAAAGGGACGAGATGGGGATGTACTTTGAACATGTGAAAACTAATATTTTTCTAAGGACTGTACAGACTAAAGCAAAGCTGAGAGCAGAATACGTATATTGGATTTAAAGCCAGAATAGGTCAGGCCCAGTGGGTTTGTCTGTTCTTCTGCCCCCAAGAGGCCAACAAGTGAATGTTTTGTGTGCCTTTGGTCCGTCAGTAGCTGCGCTCTGAAACAACTCTATCTTTATTACTTATAAGACTGTCTGATGATTGCTGATGACAGACATTGGTGCTTTGTTGCTGGGATTTTAATGTTGTCATTTTCATTCATTCTGCAAAGCCACAAAAGACCACGTTTTAAGGTGAACCGTAAATTGTTTTTAATCCACTCAGGTATATTTAGATTGTTTCTCTCAGCATACTTTCCAGACACTACGATACAGCTAATTACTTGAGAGTGCTTTGAACACTGCAATGGGGTACAATGTTGATACTGCTAGTTTTTATTATTGTGTATATATAAATTCATGTTCTGTAAACATTTTACCAAATATTTTTTTTTAATATGCGATGGTACAGCTCTGGAATGTTGAATTTTTGTTTTGCACTGAAAAGACTGACCATGCCAATTCTGTGATGTGCCTACAATTTCATACGAGTTTGGTCTTATTGACGATGACCTGAATGTGAGCCACTAAATCCTGTTGGACGTAAAGTCTGTCTGATGTACCAGTAAAAGAACGTGCACAATGCTGATTTCCATTTGTAAACCTTGTGAAAGATGAATAAAGCGGAGACACTACAGATTGTTTTTCATGCACTGATCACTTTTGAGATTTTTAGCTATTTGGCGTCCATCACGTCTTCAGACTAGTAGAACGATAACATCCAAAATACACATTTAGGTGTTTATTTCACTACTTTGTCTGTTTGCGTCTGCAGATTTCTCCTACATTCACCCAAAGTTACCATTAGATGCCTCATTAGCATATTTAAAACTAGCGTCTCAGAAAACTTGTAAAACAAAAAAGAATTGTCTTAATGTCAGTAACATACTGTAGAAGTTTCATGGTGATATCTATTAGTTCCTTCTTTTTAACTTATCCACCGTATCCTTTTTTTAATACAAAAAATCAACTGGGGGAGTTTTATGGTGATATCTAAATGTTTTACTCACCTCAAGTTTCTCCCCTTAATTAAGAGAAAGTGTTTTAAAGAGAAAGTTAAAGTGTTAATGTCTTTTCTGCATGAGCAGCTTGTGTCAACTTCTCTGTCAGTGATCATCCTTCAACAGAATACTGATCGAGGCGCTCAAACCAGCGTCTTTCATTAATCTCTCCCTCCCTCTCCCTCCCTCTCTCCTTCCCTCTCTCTCTCCCTCCCTCCCTCTTTCTCTCTCTCTCTCTCTCTGTCTCCCCCCCTCTCTCTCTTCCTCACTCTCTCTCTCCACCCCCCCCCTCCCTCTTTCAACCTGCCTTACATTATGCCGTGCTGAGGCTGCCATACTAATTAGTCCTGCACAAAGTGACTGTAAAGGAGAGCATTTGTTGTCCTGCCCATATGAAGCCATGTTCTTTATGTTCATTCTCACTAAAGCTGTTTGTGTATGCTCAGACGGTGTCGCCATAACAACCTGGCAGAGTGGATATTGCTCAACTTGTCATGGAGTTAAATACGTTTTATTATCGAGCTGAACATATGTTTTGTTGAAGAGAGAGCATCATAATCGAGCATGAATCTGTACATTGAGATTCCCCAGCTGTGCTCTCCATGAATACCATGAATAATTGAAGCATCCGATTCCTTGCTCCCTTGCTCTCTTGCTCTCTTGCTCTCTTGCTCTGCAGTGAGAGCGCTCAGAGCGGTTACGCTGTGTAGCATTCTGGTCACAGTGTGAGACTTACAAGCTACATGCTGCACCAACACTCCTGCCTGCTGGGACTTCACAAAGAGTTCAGGAGCAACAGGAGACGAGCATGCAAGCAGAACCACAGCAGATTATAGCAGATGGTTTAAAGCATACCATGGTCACACTTAGGGCTGTAATGTAGAGTATTCAAAAAAGAGCAACCATCGACTCAATATAATAGATAACGAAGACCAGATTTATATTGACACGAGTCTGTCAGTGTAGAGAACAAGGGAACGTTTGGGCTACAGAGGTAGTTTGATTTGAACTTGCTTTAAATTCTGCACACGGGAGAAGTTGCCGATAAAGATTTAGTTGAACCCAAAACATGATCTGTTCCTGAACCTAACCACAAAGGTTATAGTTGCCTGAACCTCAGGAGATGTCTGGCCCTGAATGCAAACTCCTCCCATGTGCATAAATGGTAAGACATCTCAATTATTCTACATGTGTTGATGTGCTCGGATACTGAAAATGGAGAATGTATTAGTCTTACGTCCTGATTTCCTGCTAAAATGCTGACAAGACCAGACCAGTGCAAAGGATCAGCTGTGTTTTTCAAAAGGCCTGCCACCTGTTCAATTTCCCTCTCTCCCTTTACACCCCCCCCCCCCCTCCCCCTCCCCCCACCCCCAAAGTCAGCTGAGATGAAGGAGGCCCTTTTGTTCCAACATAGTTCCCTGCAGAGTTGCCAAGCTTGTTCAAGTTGGAATTTTCTCTCTCTCTCTCTCTCCTCCATCGACGGCTCAGTGCAGAAAATAACATGGGAATCAACTTTCTCAAATGGATCCTGACGCTTTGCATGATTTACTTCGGTAAGATCGATTTGTTTCTCTCACTTGTTGACAGATTATGAGAGGGGCTTGTGGAAAAAATGTGGTGAAGCAGGCAAACTGACCTTTAGTCGGTGATAATATATGAATATGACGACCAGACCTTTAATAATAAGATGAAGCTTTGGTTTATTTGTCCTTTGAAGCACTGTTGTAGATCGTTGCAGCATAAAATATGCCTGTTTGTGTTTGCATGGCTTCACTATATTCCACAAATATAATTATAAGTTAGGTCTTTACAGATTAAATGGGCCAGACATTTTGTTGCAATAACTAGAAATAACTGATACATTTATTATTATATACAGGCGTATTTTAGCCAATTCCCGATGTGATTTCTGTGTGTGTGTGTGTGTGTTAACGGGGTTACATAACAGCTAAAGCTTGCTTTTGTACTAAAAATGAAAGTGCCACAAGTAGAAGGAAGGGGATGATGATGATGATGATGATGATGATGATGACTGCTGCTGTGTGTTTCAGTGTCAGGTGAAGGCTGCTCCCTGATCCTCAAGCCCTCCCGGGTCGTGGTGGGCTTTGGGGAGCCGGTGTCAGTCAGCTGTGAAGCTGCTCGCCCGGTTCGTGTCCTCGGCTGGGAATCGGCCATCAGCGCCGCTCACACTCAGCAGGAGCTGTCGGTGCAGTGGAAGGTGGACAGCCTCATCGACTGGATCGAGGAGCCCATCTGTTACGGGGTGTTTTTCACGGCCCCCAGACAGTGTGAGGAGAAACTCAACCTGGTCCTCTACAGTGAGTTAACTCCAGCTTTAGGGATGCACCGATCCGACTTGTTCAGTCCCGATACCGATATCTAGACCCATACCTGTGGATACCGAGTACCGATCCATATAATAATAATAATAAGCTGTGTGCCTCTCTGTGTGGAAGAGACTGGGGTCATTCTTTCATGTGAGAGACAACATCAAAAATTGCTTTCAGAATTTTGTAAAACAAAATGTAACAAATAAATACAATATCAATACAATATAAATGTACAGAATTGGTATTAAGTATTATTAAAATATTAAATAGTGCACCTGCAACTTGGTAAAAAATCGTAACTGTTGAAGTGTAATTTTTTTTAATGCAGCAACAAATTGGTTAAAATTGAAAGGGTTAGTACAACCCCGATTAAAAACACAACGTTGCCTTGAAACAGGTCTGTGGATTATCTTGAGAAAGTAGGTCATGGTTTCTGGAGAGTTTTTCAAATGTATTTTTTTTAGCTCACTTCACCACAAGCCGAGTGCATATAGTGTGGTTTTGTTGCCTAAATCTAACATTTGTGACGTTTTTTCTAAATGTAACTAACTGTTTTTGTTGCTCGAACTTAACTTTTGTTTTGTAACGTACTAATGTCCCAAAAAAAGGTCCAAGTGATACGGAAAAAATCGGACAATTTGTGTCCCTCAACACAAAACCAATAGACTGTGTATACCGTATAAAAACGCAGAATTAAATTAAATAGATTGACCCCATTGTCACCGAAACCTGATCCAGCTACCTGAGTCAGTATCGGCCAGATATCCGTATCAGTGTCGGTGCATCCTTTCCTAGTTTTGACAGTGTAGGAATGGACGACTCAAACCTGTTTGACATGAACTGTGTGTATTACTCATTTAGAGACCCCTGATAGCGTCTCCATCCGGCCTGTGAACCACACCGGCCCCATGGTGGAGGGGAAGGAGTACCAGCTGCTCTGTGAAGTTCAGAACATCGCCCCGGTCCAGTACCTCACCCTGAGGTGGTACAAGGGCCAGACTGAGGTTTACAACCACTCCTTCACCGAACTCACATCTTCCTCGCCTGTCCAAGTGTCCTCCGTCCTCATGGTCACACCAACCAAAGACGAGAATGGAGCACAGTACAGGTGCGTAGCGGAGCTGGAGCTCGGACCCGAGGGACCACGACCGCCTCCCACTGTGACCTCGGAGCCTCTTAATGCCTCTGTGTACTGTAAGTCATGAAGCTAATCTGAATGAGTTCTCACGTGTTTAAAATATTGACCATGGTGCATCTAACCCCTGTGATGTTTGCTGTAGTTCCCCCGACGTTCCTCAGTCCCGAACCCGAGGTTTTGGACCTTGTAGTGGGGGCTGAAATTACCTTGAACTGCACGGCCACAGGAAACCCCACACCCGTGTACAGCTGGCAATCCTCCAATCCCAATGAGGAGAGGATGGAGGATGAAGCAGCTCTCACCTCCCCCTCACTGATCCCAGGGACCTACACCTGCACTGCCTCCAACACACTGGAGAAGAAGAGCAAGCAGTTCGTTGTCAAAGCCAAGACCAAAGGTAAATGAGGGGACTCTGAAGTGCACATGTTGTCTCTTTACACCACGTCCTAATCTTGTGCTTCTACTCAGGTGTTTGAAACCAGACATCTTGAGATTGGATCAGATGACCACATTGGACATACAAGGATTCTAACTAAGCGGATTTTACTGCTGCAGCTTTGGAGACGGAAATGACAATGACTCAACAGATATTTATGAGGATCTTGCTGTCAGACAGAATTAGACATCATTTAAAAAATATATATATATATTTGAATATACTATGTTTGTTAACTGTCATTTAATTTGTCAGTATTTTAACATGTTTTCTGTGCGATAGATTGGTGATATAGTTCCTTTGTGATACCCTGTCCCTAGTTTCTATTTTTCTAGAATTATTTTCATATTAATGACATTATCTTGTAACATTGTGGTAGCTACTCTTGATTTAGCAATGACTACATTATCATAATTGTTTGCTGGCAATTTAATTCAGAATGTTAAAGATCAGCAGGCCATTACTGTAAATATGAACTGTTTCTTGATTTTCTTATCTTTATTAATAAAAGTAAAATGAAAAAAAAAGTGTTTTCACTTATTTACTTTATTATGTTATAATTACATTAAATTGTATTAATTGTATATTGCTGCTGGGTGTGAGGGCTACAAAAGCATCACACAAATAAAAGTGCATGACAATAACATGTGAAGACTTTGTATTTTAAAATTAAATTCATTTAGAATTATTATTTTGGTTGCAGTTTCTCATCAGGTTTATATTAGGGGGATTTGTATTAAAAACTAACAATAACAAGACAATAGTCAAAGTTACTGTTTATTCATATCTGCCATTTGTGTTGTACTCACCTCGCGCCACCAGCTGTCGCTGCTGGACTTTTTTAAAGAGATGACTTCATTGGCTATCGGCACGTCACGTGATCAAAACATTGCCTCGCAGTCGCAGGAAGAAGTAGCGTTAGCTCCGCGGCTAACACCAGCAGCAGACGACCTTGAATCTAAGACCTCACCAACTATCCCGATCCATTGATCGATACAGGTGGGAGTCGGTCCGCAGTGACGCAGTGTCTGATGTTTATTGACACACTTGTGAATACTGTCCCTCTCTGTTCCCTTTCAGGTATGCCACAGAAAGACCCGTGTCAAAAGCAAGCATGCGCAATACAACAGTGTCTACAAGGTACATACAGCAGTCACTTCAAAGCCAATATGTTGCTGAAGCAAATCCTGCATGTGTCGTTTAGCTAAACCCCCCCCTCCCTCTCTGTGGTCCTCGTCCTGCAGCTCACAAATACGTGGAGAGCATGTGTGCGGACGTGATCAGGGACATGCGGCGGTGCTGCGACTCTCAGGCGGGAACCTCCATCTGCTGCTCCGGGTTCAAGGACTCCAAACCCACGGAGAGCAAAAGTAACACATAGCTCCCTTTAGCCCGTAGCTGTTGATGGGAACAATGGAGGAAAGTAACATTGTATCAATGTTTCATTGACTGTAACAGTGTAACAGGCCTTACTTTGTTGTGTAGCAGACATCTTCACATGTCATTGCAGAAAGGCACATTAGTGCTATGGATCCTAGAGTTGGCACACAAACAGCCCATAGTATATGGAGTATATGTTATTAACTATACCTGTATTTGACAATCCAAAATGTCACACTTCTGTGGCATAACATTAAGTGGGGCATTACAGCGTAAGATGAAAAATGTATTAAAATGTATAAAGGGAATCGTGTTCTGTGTCTTTTCATGTTATTGTGTCCACACCCTGTGATGAAGTATGAGCCACATGTTCGTGGTATGTCAGCACTGAGCTACTGAGACATATTGCAGATGTGACTTGTTAGAGTTCACTCATGGTGAACCCACACAGGAGATTTAGATTATTTGGCTGGTTAGACCCAATATATAAAGATTTGCTCAACACAAGAAGATAATTTAGCAATACATTGAGTTTGGCTTTTAAAGAAAAAAAAGCTATTTCAGCTTTGCAGACATCAAACTTAGCTTATCTACAGAAAATGTAACACCTCATCGTGTGCATGAAACATTGTTTCTCTAGGTTTGATTAGCATTGAGCTCAGTGTCTACTGAATTTGTTTCTATTAGATACACTGTAGGGTACATCTGTCTCTTCTACAGTGAAGTTCTCTGTGTGATGGCTGTATGTCATGCCTCACACACGCCTCATGTATTAGAAATAAGCCCTTGATTGCTTGTTTTGCCTATGTACCGTTTAATTATTTATTGGTCAATGTGCTGTCCTTAAAGAGTTATTTTCAACAGCCACATCTCCCAAAAAAATTAAAATCAATAAACTTGAGGAAAGAGGCTAAATTGACTTTCTTTCAAATGTTTAATAAACTATAAATATATATTACTGCATTCATAAGTATTTCATTTACACATTTGCATGAATCAGACTACACATTGCACACAGTACAATATTTACTATTGCACCCTGAAGCAGTTCAAACGCAAATTTAAAATAATTAACAAATATGTTTAAACAGCGGAATATAATAAAAAGATACATTTTTTTATATAGCTGTTTACCAGATGGAGGGAAAATAACAGTGATTCGTTTTGGCCTATTACTGCATTAGTTTAATTATAGGCCTATTACTAACACTCACATAGAAAAAAGGTGATAACAAAAAACTTAAATGATTATTTTTTTGAATTAATTATGTTGAATTATGTTAAGTATGTTGAATTAATTAATGTTTGTTATGTTAATAAACGGTTGATTCAGGCAAATCCACAGCCACCGATGCAGAAAAACAAAAGCTTATCGTTTCTGTCTTCCGGTGTCCTACGGCCGTGTGACGTAATGACGCACTGACGTCAAACGGAAATTTGCAGCAGCAATTCTTTCTAGAAAATCTGAAGCCGTTTCTCGCTAGCCCGCTGTAGGTCGGTCTATCGAAGTGTATCTGGGCTAGAACACAGCCGGCCGCCGCATAGAAGACTAACACACGTATCTGGAAAAAAGTGCGTAGTTTGTGTGTTATCTGCCTTTTGTTGGTCGGAGGTCCGGGTTCTCCTCGTTTAGCGCACTAACTTCACGTTAGCCGAGTCATCTCCAGAGCTAACGCTGTGAGGCTCTAACGTCATGTCGAGAATAGACTACAGCGTGTGGGACCACATCGAGGTGTCAGACGATGAAGATGACATCCACCCCAACATCGACACACCCAGCCTCTTCAGATGGAGACACCAGGTACACGTTTAAATATATATATATATATACACACTGTACTGTAATCTTTAGCTGGTCAGTGTTTCCTGTTCTCACTGTGGGGCTGTAGACCAGTGATGAGATGATCATAGTGGAGTGGGTAACAACTCTCCAGCTTTCAGGTTGCTGTTGACTTGAAGATTAAGATCCCTCACTGTATATTCATTAAACTGTTAAAGGGTGAACCACAAGGATGCATTTTAGGATCTTTACTTTTCTCTATTTGTATTATTATCATTATTTATGTGCTTAAATGTTTGTTAACGTCCATGTTTAGTGCCTGAGGTCCCCTCTAAAACGAGCTGGTGCATCTCAAGTGGTTCATCCTCTAATTAAATTTAGATTGAAATAAAACAAGTTATTTTTGGTGGCCATCCTCCGCCTTCTACCACCTGCTTCTGCACCTGTTGTTGGGACTGATATGTGACTGTATTCATATTTGTTCTTCAGGCTCGTGTGGAGCGAATGGAAGATTTTGAGAAAAAAGGCGAAGACTTGAAAAAGGCACATGTCGAATGTCGGCGTAAGCTGACAGAGGCACAGAAGAAAATACAAGAGCTGACTATTTCATCGACCGATGACGCCAAAGCAGAGCTGAGCAAAGCCCAGGCCGAGGAGAAGAAGCTGAAAAAGGAGGAGCGGGATTGGGAGAAGAAGTCGACGGAACATAACCAGGAAGAGAAGAAGATGCCGTGGAACGTCGACACGCTCAGCAAGGAGGGTTTCAGCAAGGTGAGGCAGATAAAGGGGAGGGGGGGGGGTGCAAAGTCGCCGCTTGTAGTGATCAGTTTGATCGGGACAGATGGGATCACTATACGCGGCTTCCACTGTCGTGATCATTTGCATGTTCTACGCTACAAAAACAATTTGCAGCAATCTGATGCGCTGCAAATCAAAATGGATTTTGATTTTACTTCTAAAAACGCTTCATGAGCTCCTGTTGTTGAACCGTTCATTGCTTCTGTAGTTTGTCTTTGTGTCCGTGGCTTCATAATGTACTTATCTCTGACTCTTCTTCTGATTCCTGATACTAAACTTTAAACCTTTAAACGTTTCCCTCCACAGAGCGTTGTCAATCTCAAACCTGACTCTGCTGACGAGACCGAAGAAGACAAGGAGCGAAAGCACAAAACCTTTGTGGAGAAAAATGAGAAGCAGATCAAACATTTTGGTAAATATTATTGACATCCATTCATCCATGCATGTTGCAGAGTATTATAGGAAAGTAGATTCATTGCTGTCTTCACTACAGGCATGATGCGACGTTGGGACGACAGCCAGAAGTACCTCTCTGACAACTCTGATCTAGTGTGTGAAGAGACCGCCAACTACCTGGTCATCATGTGCATCGACCTGCAAGTGGAGGAGGTAAACACGACGACAAAGGATGTGTTTTTGTGGGCCGTAACTATGAGATGCTCTTTATTCACTTTCTTTATTCTTCTTTTTGCAGAAACACTCATTGATGGAGCAAGTGGCTCATCAGACCATCGTCATGCAGTTCATTCTCGAGTTGGCCAAAAGCCTCAAGGTGGACCCCCGCGGCTGCTTTCGGCAATTCTTTGCCAAGATCAAGGTGACTTCATTTTGTTTGGATGCGACAAAATCGAATGAAATAGTTCCTCGAGCTTTTTGACCAGAAGCTCCCGGAGCTATGAAGAAAACAGAGGAACAAACAGACAGCGACTGCAAAGCCTAAATTTACTTTTTAAATGTTACGAAGCAAAGATAAATTCTATCTCTTTGTCCTAAATCAGTACTAGAGTACTTGTTTTACGAACAAAGCGGTCCATGAGTTGAAGCGTGTTGTGTGTATTTGACCAATCAGCGATCGTCAAACCCCACCCGGAATGTTCCTGTACTTTCAGAAAGTACTACCTCCCGACCAGAGCCTTGTTTAAGGGTTAAAATGTTCCCGTAACTCATTTTAGAACATGGTCCCTGAGGTCAAAACACAATGAGTTCCTCAAAAGGTTCCTAGTGCCTGTGAGTGTTCCTGCAGTTGAAAGGATGAGGTGGAAAAGAAGACTCGTTTTGCTGCCCTCTCTGGTTGAAGATGTCCAGCCTGCTCAGCCTCAGACCACACCTAGCAGCAGGATGAGAAGATAAACCGCTGTAGATCAGCAAAAACAAGATTTTCACACGGTGTTAAGATGCTCTTTAGGTTCCTGAGTTCCTCAAAAGATTCCTGTCTTTGAAACATCACAATTAATACAAATGCTAATTGAAATATTCAATTAAATGCTCATTTTGACTGCGACCAACACACCAAATGACGTGTCCCCCTCACAGACCGCAGATCAGCAGTACCAGGATGCTTTCAACGACGAGCTGGACTCATTTAAGGAGCGGGTTCGGGGCCGAGCGAAGATCCGCATCGAGAAGGCCGTGAAGGAATACGAGGAAGAGGAGCGACAGAAGCGCCTGGGACCTGGAGGACTCGATCCTGTGGATGTGTACGAGTCCCTGCCAGCTGTGAGTTCTTCAAGAAGCCTCGGCACTCTGCCTTCAGGTCATGTTGTTGGTTTATGAAGTGCCTAAAAACAAATCTGTTCTTAATTGCAGGAGATGCAGAAATGCTTTGATGACAAAAACATCCAGCTGTTACAAGATGTTATTAGCAAAATGGACCCGACGGTAGGTTCCCTTGTTGAAGCCTACAGTCTTATTTATTTTTCTGATAAATGTCTGCTGGGAATCATATTCATATGTAAATGTATAGTTATGAGTATTTTTCTCCCTACTTTGAGTCTGTTAATAAATGTGATTGTTTGAATGATTTAGGAGGCGAAGGTCCACATGAAGAAGTGCATAGAATCGGGCCTCTGGGTCCCAAACTCCAAGACAGACGACGGGGATGAGAAAGAGGAAGACGGTACCTACGAGGAGGTGAAACAGGAGCCCGAAGAACCTAAGAAGGAATGACCAACATTGATCCCATGATATGTTTCCGCAATGTACTCCCCTACTGTATTGCGCCTCCACAATGTGTATGACTAGTTTGCCAATCATGGAACAATGATATAACTTCTGTATAATGCTAAACTGAGACTTGAGGTATTAGTGTTCAGCACAACTCCGTCACATCAGTAACTCCTGCTCGGGAAAAGAACCTGCTGCTCGTGTTTAGGACTTTTATTAGTTTGGACATCGGCTGTATTCTTCCATGTACTCGTATATACACCTGTCGGTCTGTGTGGGAGAGCCGGCCTGCTTCACTTGTGCTGTCGTTTGGTTAAAAATGTTCCAGACATTTTCAGGTTGTGCATTTACTGAATTGAATGGAAGGGTTTACCAAATTTGTGATTTGTTTTGTTTGACTTTTAAGGCTTTAGCGACCAATGTATTCGGCTGGTTATTTCCCAGAAGTGACATTTTCTACAAACTTGCTTAACTAATGGTTGAATTATATCCAACTACTCAAAACTCAGGTGTTGTGGTTTTGTCTAGAAACTCGAGGTGTGGGTGCCTTTCTTTTCAAATCATAAGATTAAATAGAGTCATAAGAGAATGAGCTGTTTAAACACGGAGCAACTGCATCTGTGCATTGCCTTTCTAACGAAGCGTTACATGTGACATTCAGTGGTACTGTGGGTAAATACATATGATATGGCCTCTGGAACACCACAGTGCACGTTAAACAGGAAACGACAAACCGATATTAAACACAAAAGCGTTCCTTACAGTCCTAGATAGGCGTGGTTGGATTCTGCACTTTCCCTTTTGATGCTTTTATTTTGAAGGTTAAAGTAAAACAGCTTAAACAAAGGCATTGTTTGACTATGTTGGATACCAGCAAATACCAGAGATGCCCCCAAGTCTGTGTTTTGTGTCCAGGTCAAGTCTCTTATGGTTGCTCAGCACCTGACGAAACAATATCTAAGGAATTCAAAGCGTTCATCACTCCTTTATCTCTTCGCATAAGGTGTCAGCATTGCCTGGTTGGTTGCTATATGATCACTTTAAACAGGCTATTACGATGTAATATGAAAAAGAAAACGCCATGAAAACATTCCTTTAAAGCAGGGGTAGGCAACCTTAACCTTTACACTTATAAGCATGCAATAATAACCATAACCTATTTTTCAATGACTGAGTACAACCCTATTATAATTACACTGGGTCTCAGCTGATAATCTACTGTAATTTAACACATCCCTCTAGCCTCACGAGATGCTCACAAGTCACTTTTTTGAGCCCAAATCAAGTCTCAAGTCTTTCAGGGTCCAGGTCAAGTCTCAAATCTCTGTGTGCAACTTTAGTCCAGGTCCCCGTCTCTGCTAAACAAGCCAGTTGACCGAAGCTAGTGTAGCTTCTTATTCCAAGCTTTAGTTTGAGATGATTTTATCGTGAAGGATGGCAGCGCCCGATGAAAGGCAGAACAAACACCATTAAACTTTGACATGACACTGACAAAGGTGGCTACAGATGTCCTGAAATTGACACCTGACATCAAACAGCAGATGCTCATGAAGAAAATTTGAAATCATGAAATGATGACATCTAGTGAAGAACAGTGGACCTACAACACAACATGACAACTGGATGAACCTGCTTCCTAAAGGCGTGTTTGTGGTTTTTATTTGACTTTGTTTTATGATGGTTGGTGAATAATGATAATTCATCAAAGTGCATTGTTTATATGGACTCATTCCATTCTTAAAACATTTCAGGACATCAGCTCATTGCAGACTAATCGCTGGTAGAACCGTTACCGTTCATTTATTACACCTGTTATCTTATTAAAAGGCAAAATGAATGCAATGAAAAGGTCGGCTGTGGTCACATTGATAGTGCATTACAACAAGTAAAAGCAAAGTATACTGAAATATATATATATAATATAATCTATACTATAGATCATTTTCACTCTGTGTATATATGTTTATTATGAGTATTAGATGAGTATTAATCTAAAACAATTTTACAAATGTATCATATATGTTTTTATGTAATATTAATCTGCAGAGGAACTAGTAACTAGTTGTCAAATAAATGGAGTGAGGTCAAAATTGTACAGTACTTGTACAGTAAATCTACTCATTTTCATAACTTTTATCCTCGACGTTTATTTTGAAAGGTCAGCCCGTGTGTGCGTTGACACGCACGCCTGCCCGAGGGCGCGGCCACGTGAGTTTCAGGAACCAACTCGTCGCAGCTCGCAGTTCACGAAAACCCGAGAGGAGGCGAAGAAGAAGAAGACGAAGAAGAAGAAGAAGAAGAAGAAGAAGAAGAAGGGGGAAATACGTTGAACCATAATGAAGCCTGGCTGTCACTTCGTCTCGCCGTGTCAGCTTCTCGTGTAACACCGTCCACAGCTCGCCGTTAAATGGTAAGATACGGATTTGCCGCACACGGTGTTACGTTTTGGCTGTAATATTGTTTACATATTTCCATATCACGGCATCGGATACACTGTGAAATGTGCGAGGACGCGTGTTTATGTGCCACTCGGTCACGTAGTCGGTGTGCGTTAAAGTAATTTAATATAAAACACGTAAACCTGTTATTTGATGCTGTAGAGTGTTGCCCAATGTAAACAAGTTAGACAAGGAATAACCCCCGGAAGTCCCTTTGACTCATCTCAGTAGTCATATTTCTTAGTTATCTCCACATTTGGTCATTTGTTGACATCTCAGTTCTCTAAACTAGTCATCGTGTAGAAAGAGAAATATTAAATACGTGATTACAGAAAAGCGCAAAAGTAGTGTTTTTGTTTGTGTTGATGAAGGCCTTAATGCGGACGTGATCTATCCAACAGCTGATTAAAGTATAAGTCATGTACTGTGTTTTACATTCATTGGTGAAACAAGTACTACAGTATAGAAATACTTTAACAAGTACAAATCCTGCATTCAAAAACGTACTCAATAAAAGTACAATAGTATTAGAATCAAAATATACTTAAAGTAAAAGTACTCATTAAGCAGAACGGTCCATTTCCGAATCATGTATATTGTGTTATTGTATTATAATTATTCATTAATGTACATCACTTTACTAGCAGGGTGGGGCTCATTTTACTGTATACACTGTCGAATAGCAGTATAGTCTTAAGTCTTAATATTACATAATTTAATTTACATACACAATTTATGTATTGATCATATTTTGGATTATTAATTAGGATTTGTAAAAAGTACAATATTTCCCTCTGAATTGTAGTGAATTAGAAGTATAAAGTAGCAGAATACTCAAGTAAAGAACAAGTACCTCAACACTACTTAATTATAGCACTTTGTTACTTTCCACCACTGTTTACATTGATGTGTGTTTGTGTGTGTGTGTGTGTGTGTGTGTGTGTGTGTGTGTGTGTGTGTGTGTCTATCTCTGTGTGTGTGTGTGTGTGTGTCTCAGTGATTTAGCTGGCCCCACCATGTCCAGAAGTGGGTGGTCCAAGCGTTCACGGTCTGGGGCGTCCCCCGGCCTGTGTGAGCCCCCTCAGGGTCCGGGCGTCCATGTTTACCTGTTCTGGTCAAAGGAAGGAGAGAGGTACCTGTCCCACACAGCAGGAAGAGTCACGGCAGAGGAGCTGTGCATCTCAGCTGCAGAGGCTGTAGGTGAGAGTGACCGCGCACAGACCACAGGGTGGAGTTCTTGTCTTCATGTGGTGTTTTATCCTGCTGTGTAACATCTGTGCGTTATTCCCCAGGGATAACTCCTCTGTGCCATGTGCTGTTTGCTCTGTACAATCCACAATCCTGCTGCTGGTACAGTCCAAACCACGATTTCAGTCCAGAGGACTCCAGCCTGGTTCTTCACTACTGTATGAGGTTAGTCTGTGTTTTGATGACGCCGTGTTTAGGGAGGCAGAGGACACGCACTCAGCATCTTCACTTTGTTTCTCTGGTTTCCTTGTAACTAGGTTTTACTTTCGGAATTGGCACGGACTAAATTCCAAGGAGCCGACTGTATCCCGTTATGCTCTCCGATCCGGGACAAGTCCGGGCGGCTCGCTTGTGTTCGAAATCACCTCCTTAGAGTACTTATTCTTCCAGGTTGGTGTTTGAAATAGTTTGAAGGGTTGACTGTGCATCAATGAATTGCTGTGTTCACAACGATTAAGTGCCCAACGTCTTTTCTTCTGGTGTCTCCAAAAGGCTAAATATGAATTTGTGAACGAGGTGGTGCAGATGGAAGACGTTCAGACGGAGGACGAGCAAAGTCGCTTAAAAAACGAGAGCTTGGGGATGGCTGTGCTTGAACTCTCGCACCTGTCGATGAAAACAGGCTGCACCTTACAAGATGTTACAGAAAAAGTCAGGTAATTACTATGGAAGGAGTGCACACGGTACGGTGAAATAGTAACGGTTAATAACTGCACTTAAAAGGATAGTCTGGATGTTTTGACCTGTCTAGCCCGGGAATCGAACCCCGGCCCCTCTGGCTGTGAGGCAACTGTTGTTGTTAGGCGACCAAGCCACCACTGTGCACCGTAAGGTGTTTAAAAACCGCTGCGACAGCAGTACATTGCTGTGCTCCTGTGCTGGTACTAATCTGTTTCTCCAAACTCCATCTAGTGTCGTAATACACTGACTGTGGATAAGTACCGTATAAAACAGACTATCCCTTTAAATCTGTTAATGTATTTAACAACAAATACGTTAAATGGCTTGTATTAATTTGAATATGTTCTTTGTATGATGCTGATTTGTCTCATTATAATGAGGTTGTGTGTTGTGCTGTTATTTCTGTCCTATTTTCTGCTCCTGTGATAATCCAGTTTCTCATCAAAGCTTTTAATCTAATTTAATCTCCAGGTAACATCAAAACATCTATTATTTTTTTTCTTTCAGCTTCCTGCACTGCATTCCAAAGTCTTTCGCCAAACACATTTCCAAAGACAACTTCCTGACAAAAATCCGGATCCGGCGGGTTTTTGCAGAGTTTGTGCGGACCTTCCAGCAGCACACCGTGGACACGGGGCGCCTGGGCACCCAGGAGGTCATGTATAAGTACATCTCCACTCTCGAACACTTGGCGCCACGTTTTGGAACAGAGACCTTCACCGTGTCACACCTGGAGCTGAGAGATGACGGGACTGGAAGCAGCTCTTACTCCAACACCAGCCAATGCCAGGGTGCCTCCGAAGACGATTTCATAGGCCCCGCCACCCACGAGATACTGGTGTCTGGCACCAAGGGGATTCAGTGGAGGAAGGTGTCCGAGCAAAAGGTTTGTCAAAACGTCATTACAAGCTCCTGACGGTGTAATTCTGTGCCATGCGGACATTTTGTTTAATTCAGTGTCTTTACCTAATAGGCGCAGGCCAACACCTACTTCAGGAACGACTACATGAAGAACAAAAAGCAACAGTCCAGCCAGCCGAATGCGAACGCTCCTAATAAATGGACCTCCTTCTGTGATTTCCCTGAAATAACTCACATAGCCATCACTGGAAATAATGTGTGCATTAGCACTCTGGACAACCACTGCTTGGTGAGAGGACTTGTTTACCCCTTTATGTAAAAGCTGCAGTGCATTTATGTAATTGGTAAATGTGCTTGTGGTGCATTAGTCCAATTGATAAGCTGCATATTAGTCATTCTACTGATCAGAGTGAATATACAGTACAGTATGCCTGGATCCTCGTATGTTCTATATGTTTACGACTATCAGAGCTTTGGCTTTTTGTTCGGCTTCGGGCTTTTTGTCATGTTTTGAATTTGTATGCGTCTGTAGGTGGGAGCTCTGATTGTAAGCTAGTGGTGTTTCTGTGTGTGTGTGTGTGTGTGTGTGTGTGTATGTAGGAGGTTCAGATGAACTCCAGCCAGGAGGCCCGTTCCTTCATCTCCCTCCTAGATGGATACAACCGGCTGACTGCATTCGCCCACCACTATCTTTGTCATGAAGTGGCTCCCCCAAGGGTAGTGCTGAGTGTAGCAAATGGACTGCATGGACCTATGCAGTGAGTTTTTTTTTCTTCTTCTCCTCTCACACATCTGCACGTACAGACACAAGCAGGCTTTAGAGAAACACGGCGCGTTATATCACAACTCTGGTGTGCTTCCAGTGACGATTTCGTGCTGCTGAAGCTGAAGAAGGAGGCTGCAGAGGAGGGAGCTTTCCTCGTACGCTGGAGTGCTCTCGATTATCACCGCATCATCCTCGCTGTCCTGGACAGAAGCGAGGTAAGTTCAACACCCACGCTTCCTCTCTGGAAATGATGGCAGTGCAGCGATGGTGAAAAATGTGCGTGTTTTTGCTCGTAGAACGGGTCGAAGCCAAGCCACAAGCGGTTTCGGATTCACCTCAAGGGTTCGATGTTCTGTCTGGACGGCTGGGATCGAGAATTCTCCAACATGAAGGAGCTCACGAAAAGCCTCAAGACCTTTGTGCTCAAGTCTGGTTCAGACAGCTTTACCGTCAGGAAATGCTGTTTGCCAAAACAAGCAGGTTTGTGTTTATTGGGCTTAGTTACTCTGGTGTTTTGGGGATATTTAGGTCTCAACTTGTGTGTTTGTGTGCCGTAGAGCTGTCCAACCTGCTGGTGATGAGGCAAGGTGCCCACACTGCCCCCCTCACCCTGAACATGAACCAGCTACGCTTCCACCAGATCAAGGACAAAGAAATCGTACAGGTGATAGAGACACACTTCATCTGTTCCACCCGACCCGCTCTGTGGTCCGCGGCTCTTGTGACTGACCACTGGGTGTTGTGTTCATGAGCAGGAGCAGCATCTGGGCCGCGGGACCAGAACCAACATCTTCTCGGGACGTCTGCTGGTGCGAGGTGGAGGAGAAAATGACGAGGATGACGAGTTCAACAACAACTCCGCTGACCGCAAAGGGATCCAAGTGGTTCTCAAGATTCTAGACCAGAGCGATAAAGACATTGATATAGTACGTTATGTGCTCTTTAACAGCCTTTTAAGGGGTAATTGGATGTTTTTGTAGTGGGGTTGTATGAGGTACTTCACCATAGTCGGTCTATTAGCTGCCAGTAGATGAGGTTCGACAGGAGTACCAACGCGGGAGCAAAGCAATGTACTGCTGAGGACGTATTTTAGACACCTAAAAACAATCAATAAGGGTATGCTATTTTTAGAATCACTGGTGTAACTTGCCGTCAGACAGACCTTTCTAACGGGGAAATGAAACCGTTGCACCTGCCAAAGCCACCAGACTCCATTGGAAATAGACGGTTATTTTACCTTGCAGGACATGGGGGTTGCTGGTTTACCGCTGCCTCGATCGGTTAGTTTTGTTTGTGTTATTGTGTGACGTAGTTGAATTTGAACGAACCAAAGTCACACAATAACACGAACAAACTAACCGATGGAGGCAGCGGTACACCAGCAACCCCCATGTGCTGCGAGGTAGGATTACTCATTTTCAGGGTCTGATGGAGCACAGATAACGGCTTCAGTTCACAATTGGAAACTCGGACTGTCCAGCTGCCTCATGGCTCGGTAAACCGTCAAAAATATTGTAAACATAGCATATACTGTGACTCTGAAATACGTCCTCAGCTGTACACTGCTTTGACTCCTGTCTGTTTCTCCAAACTCCATCTAAAGCACTGACTGTAGATAAGTACTTCATACAACCACACTTACAAACACCTGAACGAGTCCTTAAAGGTAACCGGTGGCAGCATGTATGCATATTAACATCTCAACTCTTTCCTCCCCTTTTGTGTTTCTTAGGGGTTTTTGGAAACTGCAAGCCTCATGAGCCAGGTATCCCACAGTCACCTGGTGTTTGTGCACGGTGTGTCAGTCAAAGGATCTGAGAGTAAGAGCAATAACACCGCTCACCTTCACAAACTGACTTCCTCATTTGCTACTTCCTCATCGCACACACACACACACACACGATTGGTGTCTATAGTCAAATTGACGATCCCACTACAGAGCGAGTCGTGACGCAGATGCAAAAACGACACGCAAGCCTGTTCGGTGTGAAAGAGGATGCTGCTTGTTTGTTTACGTTTTGCTCTTTGGTGACACCAAAGACCTCTCATACGTTTTGTTTTTACCTTCACAGACATCATGGTGGAAGAATTTGTGGAGTTTGGGCCTTTGGATGTTTTCCTTCGCAAAGAGAAGGCGTCAGTGACGCCTCAGTGGAAATTCATTGTCGCAAAACAACTCGCCAGTGCCCTCAATTATCTTGTGAGTTCAAATGCTGCTTTGTTTAGTTTTTTTTTTTCATGCCACAGATTATAAAATTCAATACAATTCACTTGCATGACCACACAGCTAAATGGTCATTAAAGTGAAATAATCCGGTTGTGCAGCTCTCCAAACTGCTGCGTGCAGAGTTTTGAGTCTTGAGCTGCAGGCAGGAAATGAAATAATCGTATTATCAGACTCGACTTTACGATAAGTGCTGCAAGTAAAGTTCATTTCCCCCCCCCCCCCCCCCCCGATAACTAACCGCATTGATAGTTTGCGTTACACTTATTATAATGACACTCACGGCATCCCAAATAAGTTCAACACCAGTGTTGTGTCCATCGCTGTAGGAGACCAAACGGCTGCTTCATGGAAACGTCTGTGCCAAGAACATTCTGGTGGCGAGGCGTGGTCTGGAACACGGCACCACTCCTTTTGTCAAGCTCAGTGACCCAGGGATTTCCCTAAGTCTCCTTTCAAGGGAAGGTGAGTACCAGAAACTGCTCATTAACCTCGCTCTATGACAGAGTGTCCTTTGAGCTTCAGAGGGAAACGTGTTTTCTGTGATGTTCTGCCTTTTTCTAATCGGATCAGATCACGGGAAACTTCAACGCGACCATTTCCTGTCACTTATTTCCTGTTGTCTTGCCGTTTTATCTCAGAATGGGCCTTAAAATATGAAGTTTGGTCAACAGAGATAGGCACAATATTCACGACACAAATATTCCTATTGAATATGTCTATCTAAATGAGACACTAAACAAAAAAATGTGTTAACATTCAAAAAGGTCCTTTATCTTAATGAATATCTCTGGAACTTACTTCCTGATGTTTGCAGCAATGTTTTCTTCTTGTTGCTCTTCTTTAAGGTGACAGAACATTTGACCAAGATAAGAACAAAACATCTGTTTTTCACAGTTTTAAAAATGAGAAACATAAACAAACCACATGAATATCAAATAATACAATTTAGATTATTATATCTTTTAATTATATGAACATAAGATTAAGTTATTAAGGAGAGTAACTATAATGATTTGATTAATAATTCATGCTGTTGGTCCATTGATCCCATTAAGACGATAACAGCTCTCTGCATAATGCTCTTAATGCTTTCTGATTCTCCTGTAACGCTGGAAAGTCACATCTCTGTTTGCACACGGCACGACAGCCGCCCTTATATAATAATACATCACGTTACCTGTGTTAATATAAACAATCAGCCACACGACTTCAATTCATGATCAAGTGGGATTCAATATTCAGAACACCTGAGCAACAGCTTAGAGTTCATATAGTAAGAGCCCTTATTTCTTCTTTTCACAGAGAATAGAGAATGAGTACAATGATGAAATCCCTCTTGAAGTCTTTCGAGGTGTTTTTGTTTTTGAACCGTCCTCAGTCGCTTTTGGTCTGGAGTCTATGAACAAGCAGAGAAGAGCAAAGACCCGATATCATCAAGCAGCATGTTTTATGTAGCTGCTGACATTGACTACTGTGGTGGAAAAAAGTATCCAATAGTACCGAGTGAGCCCTATGATACTGAAATAAAGAAACAGTGACCATTGAACGGTTCAATGGCTGCACCCCCATTCAGCTCCTATCTAAGCTGACAATATCATGTCCTTGATTAAGCCCCCCCCCATACACACACACACACACACACACACACACACAATACTACTCAACTTGAGTGGCCCCTCACTGACCATGTCTGACATTGATTCACTTTGTTAATACAAAAAGGGCCAAAACACAGAGTGCTCCGACAATAAAAACAGATAAGTCACAGTGGAAATTAGCCATCACACTACACCAACTTTGATTTTTATTGACATACGGCCATTTTATACAAAAGTAGAGCAACAATTAGCAACATGTGTTCAGCTCTCAAACTAAATTCTTCACCCGGAGCTTGAGATCACCGTAACATGCTGCGTGTACCTCCTGTCATTTCAAATCTCGCTGTTGTGCACCGCAGAGCGTCTCGAGCGTATCCCGTGGATCGCCCCCGAGTGCGTCGACAGCGGCTCTCACATCAGCAGCGCCGCCGACCAGTGGAGCTTTGGCGTCACGGTGCTGGAAATCTGCAACAATGGCGATCTCCCCATGAGCAGCGGCACATTGTCCGAGGTAGGGGCCCCCCTGTTATTTCTCCTCCAACAGGCCGCACAAGCTGTGCCTTCTCATTCTATCCTTTCTGGCTCCTAATCGCCACACTGTAACCCTCCCGAACAGAAAGAGCGCTTCTATCAGCAAAAGGGCCGTTTGGCCGAACCTTCGTCCCAGGAACTGGCCAGCTTCATCAGCATGTGTTTGACCTACGAGCCTTTGGAGAGGCCTTCGTTCCACACGGTGCTCAGAGACCTCACGGAACTCATGATCAAAAGTGGGTCTTTACTTTGCTCAAATTGCTTTTTTGTTTTTCCTCCAACCCATCTGTGTGCATTCGATAACGTGTTGTTGTTTATTTCTTCTGCTCACAGACCCTGATATATCCCCCAGTGAAGCTCTCCCTGACACAGACCCCAGCGTGTTCCACAAACGCTACCTGAAAAAGATGCGGGACTTAGGAGAGGTGAGTTTTAACGCCACATCCCCTTGTTAGTTTGTCTTCTTCCTGTCGCGTCAGAGAGAGTAATCCACCTGCTCGTTGCCTCCGTCTGCAGGGCCACTTTGGAAAGGTGACTCTCTACCTGTATGACCCGGCCAACGACGGGACAGGAGAGCACGTGGCAGTGAAGGCTTTGAAACAAGAGAACGACCAGGTTCCTGAGGGCTGGATGAAGGAGATTGAGATCCTGAAGTCTCTCTATCACAGCAACATCGTCAAGTACAAGGGCTGCTGCACTGAACTGGGTGAGGCCTCAGCTGTCACCTGTCTGCGTCAAATAGGTTCATTGAAATACATACAACAATATACAGTGTTCTCGTCGAGCTTGCAGAGCTTCAGTAGATGACTGATTGATTTTTGATCCCTGCTGTTCTTCTGTAAATAATGAAAATCTATTGAAAGTGCAACACTGTTTCCCTTGTACGTCAATATTTTGAGCTTTCAACACGCATCATGCTGAGCACCAGGCAGCAGGTAATGGAAGTAGGAGGATAAGCCCTGTTGCTTTGTCCACTGACAGGAGGAACAGTTGTGCAGCTGATTATGGAGTACCTTCCTCTGGGGAGTCTGCGAGATTACCTTCTCAAACGCAAACTGGGAGTGCCCCAGTGCCTCATGTTCGCTCAGCAGATCTGTCGGGTGAGTTTAGGTGGTTTTTTGTACTTTGTGCTAATTATCTATTTTGCTTAATTTTCCACCATTCCTGGTGCTGTGTGCCTGGTTATGTTCTGTAGTAGGTAATGCATCAAACTAAGCTTTAATGTTTCTGTGTGTTGTCATTAATTCATTCTGTAGTTTAGTTTAGCACTAGCGTTATGTTTTTCTCTCAGCAACCAGGAAATGATCACTTGGCATGTCGTTGATTGTCACATCATTTGCATCACATTTCCAGCCGGCTCTGACATTGTAAACTTGTCATTTTTTATGATTGAATTTACAGGTTATTGTTTATAATAAACGCAATATTCAATGTTGCTTTTTATAAAGTATAAGACACTTTGTGTTTTGATAAATGATGTTAAAGCCATGCGGGTAAGTAATAACATCAGCATGCTAACATGCTCACAGTGACAATGCTAACACGCTGATGTTGAACGGCTTTAATATTTACCGTGTTCAGTGTAGCATGTTATTAAAGGAAAAGTCAGGGGATCACCAAAGTCAGCAAGATTTGTCATTTGGGGAACATGAATGTCTGTAATCTGTCCAGTAGCTGTGGAGACGTTTCAGGCTGGACCACAGTGATGGACAGACCGACCTAAGGGTCACATGCTATCGGAGACTTTAAAGGACAACCATTCAAAAACATTGTACTCTGCTGTTTCTCTACACTGTTACAGTATTTCGGTTCAACGTCCACATTTTGCCGCCTCTGAGTAATTGCATCCATCTTTTCTTTCTGTTCTCTTTTTAAGGGGATGGAGTACTTGCACTCTCAGCGATACATCCATCGAGACCTAGCTGCCCGTAATGTCTTGGTGGAAAACGACAGTTTGGTGAAGATCGGAGACTTTGGCCTGACGAAATACATCCCTGAAGGCGACATCTACTATCGTGTTCGAGAGGACGGGGACAGTCCGGTGTTCTGGTGGGTTCATGCGGCACTTTGCAGTCTTATTCAATGCTTTGTTTTAGGACTTTGGCAACTAAACTGTATCTTTTCCTACTGTATAGGTATGCCATTGAGTGCTTGAAGGAGAGTAAATTTTCCTTTTCCTCTGACATTTGGTCCTTTGGCGTTACGTTGTATGAGATCCTGACCCGCTGTGACCCCCGGCAGAGCCCTCCAACGGTACGTCATGACTCAAACCTGTTCATGTGAGACTAATAGAGTACATTTTGAGTCCCTGTGTTTAATGCACAATGTACTCTGTTTTTGTAGAAGTACAATGACATGATGCAGCTAACCCATGGACAGATGACTGTGATGGTGCTCATAAGACTGTTGGATAAACAGATGCGGTTGCCTCGTCCCAAAGACTGCCCTCATGAGGTAACGTGTCCTTTAATTAAACAATATTGACATTTTATTGGCATTATGAGAAGCCTGATATTTTCACAATTACTTTTTATTTATTTTTTGACCAACAGGTGAGGATGTTGATGGAGCAGTGTTGGGCTGCAGATCCGGCACAACGGCCATCATTCGGATCCCTCATCGAAAAGTTTGAGGCTATTTGCCAAACATACACCTGGCAGTCGAATATAAACTTTTCTTTGGCTCAGATCTGATTTTTTGTATCTATATGTCATCACTTTGCCACTGTGGCCACCATATGTTTCAGGGTAGTAGAGTTTCCCGCTGTGCAATGCCTGCTGCCTCCATTCTCACAGATGTCTTTACAGGTTTCTTTTTGATAATAACACACTGCTATACACTCATGTGATATTAACACAATGATAAACTCAGTGTGTGTTTTTTTCCTGGCTGATGAGATGAACTCAATGAAGAATGGCGATGCCTTTGGCAAGTGTCAGCTTCTGCCTTTCAAAGGTTCTAGGTTTGCATATATAACACAGTTAGTATTAAGAAAACTGGACATTACTATCTTTCATTTCCTGTTTGTACATTTCTTTGTGTGTATGTTAACTTTGTGTTTCATTTGGTATAAACCAAAAGAAGAAAAGTCAGAATCTAATAAAACATTTTTCACTTGCCCTTTTATTGAGGACTGAAACGGATTGATGCATGTGTCTAGAAAATGTCAGATCTTTGTTCCTGGATTTCCTATATGCAACAACGTCCTGTGTCTTAACCATTTAGGTGCCTGTTCACGTGCCACGAGGAAGGAAAATAAATATATCACATTTTTGAAGATTGAAAACGTGCACTACCACTGACTGCACCACGCCAGTCTAACTGTGACATTATTATTATTATTAAACACTGCTGCTCGGATATTGGAAAAATGTATACTAATGTGCACATTAACGTGGGTATAAGACGGGCCAAATGACCTGGATGCATCACAGACCAGTTAAGAATCCCCTCCTGTTCTCTCATGCAGAGAATATTATATTCAACAGGCATTTGAATCAGTGCTCACACCTTGAGAAAGACCTTAAACCAGGTGCAACCTGATGCAAGGAAAGAGCCTTAACCTCAACACTGCTGCAGACATCTGGTCCACATTTCCACTGGACAGCCACAGTCGTGTACACCGCTACAGTCGCACCGTAAACATAACAGACTTGCTGCAAGCGTCTCACCACGTGTTTGAATGGAAAGTGCATAAAGGACCAAAAGCTAGTATGAGGAATGTATCACTGCAGATGCCCAGTAGTAAGGGACACCCGTCAGCTGAGACTGCATGTGTACAGTGGTGCTGGGAACATACAACTTACTGTCCCCTTACCAGCCCGCCAACACAATTACCAGGGGGCATTAAGATGTAAAAAAGATGGTGGCTATTGTGTCTTTTATTTATATATATATATATTAAAAACCATATATATTTATTTATACATATATATTAATACAAACGTTAGTTTATAATTATGCATAGGACTGGATGCATCTATTAAAGTGTTTATTACAAATAAATAAACACATTTTTATTGCACTATAATAGGCTTATATTATGCTCTTTAACATTTTGTTTTTCTGTGTCGAACCTATTTATCTAGTCGATCGATACTCGTGATGTCATCCCAAGACTGTTAAATGAATGATTTAAACATCTACAGTCCGAATCTTTGTATCTGATCCGGCCTACACAAAATAAAATTGTGATTGTTAATTAAAAAGTTTCTCGTAAAGAGTCCCTTAAATTAGTTATATGGCCCTCAGTGACTTCCTGCATCATTGAGCCTGTTTCCAGTTTGAGTTTTGGGTCTTTTTGAGCAGTTTATAGGGAGCGCTTGTGGCCCCGCCCCCGCCCCCTGTTACGTCGTAGTCATGGAGAATGCGTCCCGCTCTCGTCCAATGAGAAGCGGCGCTGGGGCCATGTGTGTATTGTTTAAACTGCTCAAATCGGGACTGAGTTCTCCAGACCGATAAAAACTTCCACCAAACAGAGTGATGGCGGCCATCGTGTCTGTTAGCACAGCTGCCGGAGATGAGAGCACAGACACCGGGCTCAGTTTCGCCCCTCAGTCTCTCCACGATAACTACGACCCCGCTGCGGACCACGAGAGCTGGATGTCCGGAGACAGCCGCCGGTATCCCGAACTCGAATCCGCCGAGGAGGACTCGACGTCGGACCGCGAGTGTCAGCGGAGAGTCGACGAGGACCTGACATCACCGAGCCCCGAAGAGATCGACAGCCGCTTGGAGAGAACTCGCCGCGAGTTTTACAACCGTAGAAAAATCATCATAAAGAATCTCCCCTCTGACGTCAGCAACCAGGTACGAGTATAAAGTACATTTAAAACTTTTTATGATTGGATGATTGATTGACGGGGTCATTTGGCTAACGTTAGCCTAGCTCCAATATGCTTTGCCATGCTACCTATGTTAGCCTGCAAGCTATTTAACTCGTTAGCTGTCTTTTTAAATTTGATTGATGCGACATTTTTGCTTTTATTAAAACTGCAATTTATTTAAAAGGCAACACACGGTTAACTGGCTACCGCTGAAGGAAGTAGAATAGTTTATAATTAGTTTAGTGTTGTTAGGATAATAACTGCCAGGTGGTGAGAGAACGTTAACTGTCAATAATGGTCATCTGTGGCCTGTATGACCTGCCACTCCGGCCTCGTTGGTAACAATTTAAAAACTTTAATATTCATGATTTTTGTTCACTATTAAAGCTTACAAGCCGGTATGTCGGTCATTATTAAACTCCCCACTTAAAGGTAACAGGTGCACCGGGACTTTTTTCTCCATCAGCCCGTCTGTTTGTGTAAACCTTCGTTGTACCGACGACCGTGATTTTACTCATGATGCCACATTTTTTTTGGAACGTGCCTGACTCGTGGGGAGCGGTTGGCCTGCGGGCGGTACCATTGTTCACTGAGGGGGGAGGGGGGGGGAAGAGCAGTGGGAGTTCGAGATGTCAGTTGCAGTACAACAAAAGGTGGAAGGTGTGCAGACAAAAACGTTTCAGAAAATGCTAGACAGCGTCGCCGTTTCATTTGTGAATGGTCAAAAGCAGCGCAGAGCAATTTCTCCAACAACAATGAGTCGGTTTTTAACCTCTCAACCCCTCACAGGTGCAACTTGTTGCCCAGTGGACACTAATGAGTTAATTATGCGATGACCAAAATATACAATTAAGCAGTCCACAATTATATGATGGCCAAGTCAAATGTTTTATGTGGATACCCTGGTTAGCGTGTTGTAATAATTTAAATGTCTGAATGTAATGTTTCTTTTCTTTCTCTATATACAGGAGGTCCATGAGCTGCTGGGCAACTATGACTTGAAGTACTGCTTTGTTGACAAATACAAGGGCACAGGTTGGTCTAACTGCTTGTCCACCATGTTAGACATCACATGTCCAGTTTAAAGGAGTGAAAGATCTCACAGATGATCTATGAACTAAAAAATGTGCGCCGTGTCTTAATTCAGGGGAATTGGCTGTTTACGATGGTACGTGCATGAAAGATCAGCATGCCGTTAGAAGTCTCAAAAGACAATATGACAGAAAGAACTGACATTAAAAGCTAAAAGAGAAACGGCCGCGTAGTGGCAGATGATAATGGGCCAGATGTTAAATTGAGGATATGCCTGGTCTCTACCGTACTGTTGTGGCATTTAGATGTGTTAGTCTGGTAAAACGCCTTTGATTGGTGTGACAGACATTGTAGTCTGTTCGGGGAAATGTTGCGTTGACAGACAGCTGGTGTGTGTGGTGACATTGTGCCACCAGCGTTAACTTTTATCAGTCCGGCTGAAAGAAAAATGGTGTCACAACCACGTTTGCCTTCCAAAGACCTGCTGTGCATGAGTTACAAGAGGGTTTTGAATCAAATCCTTTGCATTTGATTGGTCTGCTAAAAAGTGGGCGGGCTTAGAAGATAATTTGATATAAAAGTACAAAAATCAATATTTTTTTTGGTGAACTTGTATTGTTAAGTAGGTACTCTATATGATCGGGATGTGATCTAAAAGAGTTTCATCTTGACTTTAATGCTGACTTATCAAATGTCACTCTCTCACTTATTGCCTCTCTTCCTCTGCCCCCCCCCCAGCCTTTGTGACACTGCTCAATGGGGAACAGGCGCAGTGTGCCATCAAAGACTTCCACCAGCATGTGCTGCGGGACCGGGAGATCTCCGTGCAGCTGCAGCCAACAGACGCCCTGCTGTGCATCGCCAACCTGCCCCGCGCTTTCACCCAGCAGCAGTTCGAGGAGCTGGTGCGACCCTTCGGTAACCTGGAGCGCTGCTTCCTGGTGTACAGCGCCTCCACGGGCCACTCCAAGGGCTACGGCTTCGTGGAGTACATGAAAAAGGACTCTGCTGCCCGGGCCAAGTCGGAGCTGTTGGGAAAGCAGCTGGGCTCCCGCATGCTGTACGTCCACTGGACCGAGGTGGGCTCCCTCACGTATCCGCTCCTGCACTCTAAATGCCTGTGTGTGGACCGCCTGTCTCTGAGCCTGCAGACCGCCCAAGACCTCCGCAACGCCCTGGCTGACACCCATACGCCCGTCTTCTGCCAGGTCAGATCCACCACATTACTACGATTTCAGAAGGATGCATTTTACAGCAAGAATAATGAATACAACACCAGTTTATACCGAAATACCACCAGGTTTGTGGTGTTGATGGTTTGTGTGTATCTGGAAGTTGTAGGATCATGTTTGATCTTTCTGAACCGTTTCACCTCTACCCCGGTCTTTCCTGTGGCCACTCAAAGTTTCTATAGCGATGAGCATTGCTGGTTTCCATGGTGATGACCACCTGACTCCCCCAGGTGGTGTCATTCAGAAGGCTTTTCTGGAACCAGAGGGGGGGGGGGGTCCTCTTTAGCACAGCGAGCGTAGTGCTTTTTCTGCTGGTTCCAGGGTTTTTAGGATTGTAGTGACGATTTAGTCACGTGATGTTTTAAGGAACCAGCTCAGCTTCCAGCTCTAGTGTTCACTAGATGTACTGGTCTGGTTATGAGCTATTAAAACCTGAAGGTATTAAATCATGAGATCACATCTAGCGACTGATGGTGAGTAAAGGGCCTGAAAAGGAAATTCAATTTATAATAAATAGTATTTATTGTAAAGATTCAACAGATGGTTATGTTATCTGGAACTCTTCTGAAAGGAAATAAAACGTTAACAGTAAACGGTCTTAAATGTGAAGCTGCTATATGAGAACCCGTCGATGCTAGAACATAGCTTAGGGAACATGGCTTAGGGAACATGGCTTAGGGAACATGGCTTGGGGAACATGGCTTAGGGAACATCTGTTAGGGAGTCATTTAATTATCACTGAACAAGAAAAGTCTTTGAGCAGAGATTTGAGTACATTTCAGGAGTGTTGGGGAGTATTTCCAACATTAATGTGCATTTAGATCGTCAACAAAAGATCTCTTTAGTTGATTAGTCTTTTTGTGCTTTTTCAAGCCCAATGACATTTTTCCAAAAACTTATGCTCACATCTATGGTAAACACAACAGTTCAAATCTTGCTTTTGTGTTACTCTTTGTGGAGAAACTCAGTTTTACAGATCTGTCAATTTTAAGTCGACTAATTGATTAGTCGACTGGTCGCACAGCCTCATTACGCGCGGGCTTGCAGCCGGGCGGAGAGACCCCGATACAGCAGCCAAACTGAGCGTCTCGATCAAAGCTTTGAATATTCGCTGTTGATTACTACTGGAGCTCCGGAGCCCAAGAAAATGTATTCGGGGCAGTCCTTCTTGTATTTAGTAGCAGAACTTTGGCTAACTGCGTGTCCGGTTTTTATTTTTCCTCTCCACAGTTGGCTCAGGGACAAGATTCAAGTTTCCGCCGGTTTACCGTGTTGGAGTTTGCCTCCGCTGAGATGGCCGAGGACGCTCAGCGACTCGTGGACGGCAGGCTGCTGGGCGGGACGCACATCAGGGTGTCCTTCTGTGCCCCCGGCCCTCCTGGAAGAAGCATGTTGGCTGCTCTGATTGCTGCCCAAACCATGGTATGTAAATCAGAAAGATTTCCTGCATCCACATGTCCGTAGCTGCTGTTGAGTTAGCCGTTAGCTCTTGTGCCGATTGCCTGACTTGTGTCCTCTCCCTTCAAGGCTGTGAACAGGGGTAAAGGTCTCCTCCCCGACCCTACAGCCATGCAGATTCTCACAGGCCTCAATAACCCCGCCACCCTCAAGATGCTGCTCAACCCACTGTCACAGGGACCCAAACAAGGTGAGGAGTCCTCACTAGCTCCTAATTAATGCCTCCGTTGTAGGGTTAGTTCTGGCGCTGTGGGTCCTGATGTCCCCTTTTGTGTGCAGGCCTCCTCGGGGCAGCCCCTACGATGCCCCTGCTGGCCAACCCCGCCCTCTCCGCCGCCCTGCTGCAGCTGCTCCTTCAGAACCAGGCCAAGGCCCAGCAGGTACTGCTGCCTTTCTGCCCTCTCTCTCTCTCTGAGACATGTGCCTCCTTTGCTGCCCCGCCTGTTTTCATCCATCCTCTCCTGTTCATCCATCCTTTTTTTCCCTCCACTCTCCTCTTTACCATCAGCAAGCCTTTCTGGGAAATCATCTTCTGTGGGCTCAGGTGCTGCACAATAAAGAAAACCCTCTAGTGCCTTGTGTGAGTGACGGTGGTGTGTGTGTGTGTGTGTGTGTGTGTGTGTGTGTGTGTGTGTGCCTATCGCTGTGTGAGGTGCTGGTTAAGACTTTTGTTTTTTCTGTGATAGAAAATGCACTGCCTGGGTGGGTAAGCTCTGGCTACGAAACTTGTTTTTGTGTGGGCTGTACTTTTGAGTGGTGCTGAGTGATGTAGTAGGTGTGCTCCATTGTGCACAGAACAGTGTAAATACCCACTCTGTAAGGACATAATTTCATACGTGGTGAGTAATCCTCGGTGCTGACTAAGCGTGCCGGTGTAGTGCAACCGTTTCTTAACCGCTGGAGTGTTGCAGCCAGGCAGTGTGACCCTCTAGTGACACTGAACTCTGCTCTCTCCTTTGGCCTGCAGGCAGGACTCTTTGGGGAGAATCCTCTGGCTGTCCAGCAGGGAGTCCATCTGCTCGGAGACCTATCCCAAGGTTTGGCATCCGCCGACTCCAGCCGTCGCTCCTCGAGCCACAGACTGCATGTTTTTGCATTGCCTATGATGCTAAACATCTGTGTTAATCCCGGTTTCTCCTCTTTACGTTGGTCAAAATATTTTGGTCACGACGCTATGAGTCTTAATGTTACGCTTACATTTTGACATTTACTTGATTCGGTTGCATCTGTAAGTTAAAGAAACTTTGCTGATTTGCTGCAAATCTGACTCACTGATTTTATGTGAAAACGGGAACAAGAGGTATTCCAACGGATCAAAACATCGGTTTGTAATTTACAATCTATTTCCTCTAGGTGGTGTAGTCCCGGGTCTTGATGCCCTGGCCCCACTAAAGCCAATGCAACTTGGCAGAGCGCTGAGGGAGCAGGAGTCTCCCACAGCGATGTGCACCTTCCCCCAGACTTCCTCTCCTGCTCTGCAGGGCCTCTCCATGCCCCTGATGGGTGGCATGATGGGGGCAGATGGCCTCACAGCGCAGGGGGTGAGGGCCCGAGTCATTTCCATAATGTTTTCTGCCTGAGTGTAAATGGTAAGAATGACTCACCTTTCCCTCTGCTGTCAGGTATCCATACTAGGAGATCCTCCCAAAGATGGGAACCATCCTCAGAGTGCCTTCCTCGGTGTCAACAATGTTTTCCCCTCAGGTGAGGTGCCCTTTTCTTTTTGCACGTTGGGGTTCTGATTTTCTGACTTGGCAGTCTGTTGTTTGCTGCATCAGATCGGGTTAATACATTTCAGCATATCTGCACTACTACAGGAGGAAGCTGCAGACCTCACCCCTACAGGAAGAGGCCCACACTAAGTAATGTGTCCAACCAGAGCATTCAGCCCAACTACAACCTGCGCTACCAGGATTCCTACAGCCCAGAATATCCTCCTCTACACCAGGTAACCACCACGTTTCCACTGCTTTGTGTATATATATATATATATATATATATATATATATATATATACATTTAACCTGACTAGCTGCTGCGTCACTAGATGAATCTGCAGTGTAGGGAGTGGCTGCTCAGTCAGAAGCCTGTATGATGTGATCTGATCTGATGCCCATCTGGTGTTTCTCCTCAGGATCCTCTGGCCCACTTGTACGAGCAGCAGGAGAACCTTAGTGCTGAATCCCTGGCAGGATTCGGTCAGCAGGTAGTGTGGGCATATTTTTTGACATGTTCTTGGATCACACTTGTGCTGCTCTATAGTTACACAGTTTGTCTCTGCGGCTCTCTCGTCAGCCCGACTACAGTGAGCGTTTCCCCAGCTACAGTTACCCTCCCAGTGAACCCATGTCCTCCTACTTCAGCTCAGAGCCCGAGGCCTCCAGTAACGATGGCCTCGCTACCACCCATCTCAACCGGGTAAGCCTCAAGCTTTGGACTCTATTTCCTTTTAAAATGACCTCTGGTTTCAAACTATAATGGTTAGATTGGGTTCCAAGGAAAGGCCCCTGTTCAATAATTAATGTTGTGCTTGAGTGCTTCAGTAGAAGAAGTGTAGGTTACTGAGGGTTGTTTGTCCGTCCTCAGGCTGTGGGGATGCCTCCTGTGAGCCACACCCCCAACTACCCACCAGGCCTGGGGAATGCTGTGAAGGTAATTTAAACACTTTCATGTCTTTGCCCTTTTTTTATTTTTGGTCTTAATTTTTGTATACATTTTTCGACCAAGCTGCTCTTTATTGATTTTATAAATCTTCTTTTAGACTCCCATCGGTAGCCACAAGCGCTTGTTCAACCGGCTGATCCCGTCTCCGGAGCCGAGCCCCGAGGGCGGCTACGTGGGCCAGCACTCCCAGGGCCTCGGTGGTCACTACGCGGACTCCTACCTAAAGCGAAAGCGTATATTCTAACTACAGCCGGATGAGTAGCCTTCCAACAGCCAGGACACAATGGCCTCTCCTCTGGTCTCTTCCAATGAACTGCATGGCGTGGTGGTCCGTGGATTGGTCTCCTGTGTACTCCTGGTAGTGACCCCTGGAGGGTGCCGGGGAGCGCAGCCTGTTGCTATCTGGACAGTTGTGTCACTCCATTGGGATTCTTGGTGGTTGTATTTTTCTGTCGTGTGTGTGCGTGTGTGTGTGTGTATATATGATTTTAGTGTGTTGGTAAATTAAGTTTTAAATTTTTTTTTTTTTAATTTGCCTTTTTAGTTTCCTGTTGAAAAACTTGTACAGTGAGAAAAAAATGGTTAATAAGCAAATTAAGTATTTCCTCTTCTTCTTACTTTTTATTCCTGTGTTGAGTGGTGTATCAGCAGAGCTACGGATAGTTTGGCCAGTTTTCAATGGCAGCCATAGGCTGCTTTTATATTGTTTGACGTCCCACTAAAGTGATGCTGTCTACAACTTCAGGCATAGTATTAAAAACAAGCTTTACTTTAAAGGCTCTACTTTTTAAAATGGCCCTCCTAATTCATGTAAAAAGTTCGGTAGTTTGTGTAATGAGATGGTGTTCTGGTGTCCCCCCCCCCCCCCCCCCCCCTTTTACACAGGGTTGTTAATTTAGCTGTATGGCCTCTCCTCATTGGTTAACATGCAGCTTTCCATCCACCAATGACGGCTGTATGTACCTGGCTGTGTATCATGAAGCTTTCTACCACTCTTACCTTTTCCACGTCGTTTGTCTTTTGATCCACACCCTCCAGCTTGTTCACGGAGTCGGTTCTTCTACACTGGTTGTTAAGTGATGCACTTGGAGGTCACAATCCTAATCCTGTTCTCACCTCTTTGTAAAATGCCTCCTCTCACTCAGATGTTCAGGAGTTTAATATTTTCTGTGTTTGCTAAGTTAAAATTTTTGAATGTCTTGAAGTCCAAACACCTCACCCGAATGGTGGGGGGGTGGACATGTGCCATCTCTGGAGTCTGGGCAAGTACTAGTGATTGGTCGGTGACATGACTGTCCTTGTTTTTCTTTTTTCTTATTATCTGGTTGACAGTTTGATTGTGAAAACCCATTACCTCTGACGTCTGCTAGGAAATGCAGCTACACTTGAGCCGTAACAGTGTTCTCTGTGATCTCATCCTGCCCTGTGTTGGCTTCCATCTACATTTACCGTTTCTGTGTTATTTGCCGTGTAAATAGTTGAGCTTGATCATTTTTCCTGAGTCCAAAACGTTTTTGTTTTCTTTAATCATACCTGCCTCTGGTCTGGTGTTTTGAATGGATTTGCTGCTCCTCGTGTTTTTGCCTGTATGCTTGGACAACTGATGTGACGCCACAGCCGACGGCTCATGTTGTGTACGGACCAAGAGATGCAGCCGTGCTGTATGATGATCATCATTCATTGTGAACTGCCATCTTCTCCTCTGTACCTCCATGGTTGTCTCTGTATGTGCGAGTGTGTGACGTGAGCAAGTAAATGTTATTTAAACTCATGTTGTGAACTCATCATTTACAAAGAAAAACAATCTTAAGACATCTCTGTCTTTAGAGTTAACTGTGTTTAAAAAGAAACATATTTTAACTTTCTTTTTTCTTTTGGAGCAAGCTCTTGTGTTTGGTTGATCACATTATTTGATCTTAAAGCACAACTATTTAAAAAGTCTTAATTTAGGACCAAACCAATTTCAGACCTGAGTTTAGTGACGCTTAACAGATTTGCATAATTTGTTTTAAATTTCTGCTTTTAAACCCAGAATGCAAAAAGAGCTACATATTATATTTCTGTTAAATGTTAGAACCTTTATCAAAGATTTAGTGGACCAGTTTGTAGGATTTTAGGGGAATTTATTTGCAGAAATAGAATATATTTATAACTTTTCATTGGTGTATAATCAATTGTTTTCGTTACTTTAAAATGAGCCCTTAATATCTACATAGGGAGCAGGTCCTCTTCACTTAGTCAGCCATATTTCTACAGTAGCCCAGAAAGGACAAACCAAACACTGGCTCTAGACAGAGAGAACGACTTTGTCACATTTAGGCCACCGTAGTTCTCCGACACGCTTGGTAAAGAGAGTGAGAGGGTTGTTCAGTTGGTTGTTATCTGCAACCTCACCGCTAGATGTCACTAAATCCTACACACTGTCCCTTTAAATTATTGTGATCAATTCAAAGAGGACCTATTTAACACTTAGTGTAACATTTTGATCAATAGTAAAAAGGCTTGCCGTCGTGTAATATGTCATCTTTCAGCGAGGAAAAGTATAAATCAAAACTTTGCTGCTTGCATGAAAGTAACAATATTTGAGTAATACAATCTTAAATTTGTAATGCACTAAAAATGGTTTAATGTGCTTTTGAGCTAAAGGAAGAGGCAATGAACCCGAACTGACTACATACACAACCAGCTGATGTTTTGCTTTATTGGACTAGCGACCAAACATAAAACGAAAGTGTCTTCTGCACACGTGCAGACGGGTTTTTAGGAATGGGTGCAGAAGATCTCTTCTTTTGTTGCCCAAAATGGAGCCTTATTACTTCAAACGACAGTTGTTAGTGTTCCACGATGTACATAATGCCTAATAACCTTTGACCCTTCCTGTGTACTCCAGCTACATCATGTTATCGGTTGGCTCTATCAGAGCGGTGCTGCTGTGAATGTGTATGAATGTTAAACACGTTATTGCTGAGAGGATGAATTGTGCTCCCTGAATGAATAATTGAACAATGGTCTCAGTCAGTTATCAGCTCTAAAGGATGATAACAGGCAGCTGAAGAAAAGCAAAGTGAGGAATGTGTCAAACTGAAATACATTTCGCTCTGATAAGAGTGAATGATGACATTCAGATTTAATACAAAATTCTTTGAGACCAGGTATCTTCTGATGAGGTAATGTCGGATTGAGCTTCAGGTCGTCGGCCCAGCTGATCGGCGGCGTGGCAACACTGAGCCCATCAGACTGAGGTGCTGGGGGGCAAGAGGCGGTGAAGAGAGCTCCTCTTCCTCTCAGCCGCCATCAGGATGAAAGGTTTTGATTAGCTGTTGTTCTTGTGGACCCGCTGACCCTCGAGCTGATGGAGCTCCCCTCCCCCCCTGATGGGCAAAAACACGACTGCAGTACATTGGTCATAAACCTCCCCTTTCTCAACGTGGGTATTGTTTGTGATGTTTGTGAGTCACTTAAGAAATAAATCTAACAGAGAATATCTCCTGTTTTTTGTCATCAATCTGTAAAGGACGATGGAAATAAGAACACTGAAGAAATGATGGGGGGGGGTTGTTTAGACCTTCTGGCATTATATTAATGTTTTTTTGTTTTTTTTACCAGCCGCTGGGGTTATTTCTGTAATATGTGTCTGCAATGCTTCAGGCACCCTTGAATTATGTTCTCATACCTGCAGCCAGGCTACCCAGAGTTCTCAGAGGGATCCACCGCGGCTCAGTGGACGCTGTGTCAGACACATTTAGATTTCTGCCTTTCATATTTCCACCCACACAGTCACCCTGCACAGTTGCTGGTGAATGCTGCTGAAACCTGCGATTCTCCCAAATGCAGCTCTGAAGGAGGAAGAGCTCTGAAGGCAGATCACTGCAGCCTCATTTATCAGCTATTACAAACACACAAATGAAGGGAAAGTTATAGATTACTGTGTGTGTGTGTGTGTGTGTGTGTGTGTGTGTGTGTGTGCTGAAAGGGAAACATGCCCCCTCTCCTGTTATTGCCCCGTGTGTGTTGAGTAGAAATGGGCGTATTAAAACATACAGATTCACTGTAATCTACATGTAAAACACACACTAAATTCACATGTGCCGTGATTTATTACGGTTGTATTTCAGTATACGAGCAACAAAGAGTAACCGAAAGAGGGTATGTCACAAGAGCTGTTTATAGCAGGATTAGTCATAGAAAACAGCCCACTCCTCCCGGTGACAAACAGTCTATAAAACAGTCGAACATCCAGCAGAAAGCTGCAAGTCTGAGGAGACGGTGAGGTGCTCCTGTTTATACACCCAGACAAGATTATATTATCCAAGCCAGAACACGAACCCTTATCCCCCTGAAATAAGCTTGGCTATTGTTTTTCGCTCTTCTTTTTCATCTTTTCCAGTCGATCCTCTGTGTAATTGTATATCAGCGTGACACAGTACAAGATAAGATAACCACTTCTGGTTATTATGGGGAAATAAAAGCTAAGTTTCCCAGCACAGTGTTTTTGTTCTGATGCGCTGAAAAAACACACCTGGTTTCTGAAATCAAGAGGGGAAACATCTGGATCAGACATTGACGTCAGTGGTAAAATGAACCTGGTTTAAACTATCAGGCTAACTAACACTATCACGAGAGTTTATTCAAAGCAAAGCACCAGGGAGGTAATGTGGAATCCTGAGATCTTTCCACCACACGCCAAAAAACTCATCTCTTAAAGAACCTCATCGTCCTGAATCAGGTCTTCTGTCCCATATCGCCCTCCTCAACATTAGTAGCCTTCACTTTTATCTACAAGTGCAGTATCTATTCTTTATCTCTGATTGGTGTTTTCTCTATTTATATCTCTATGTTTGATCTAAGAAAAGAAGTTTGTTTTGTGGAACTCATTGTATATTGCTTAAAGCATCTATGATGTGAATGTGAGAACTGACCAACAACAAAGCTGATTTTTATACTGTCTCATTTCAAAAACAGCATGTCTTTAAAGGAACAATGTACAAGAACATGCCATTACTCCCAAATCACAATCAGAATCACTCTTATTGGCCAAGTGTGTGTGCAAGGAATTTATTTTTGTCTCTCTGTCCGCTAAAGCTGGACCGATGGAGGTAAACACGTCTCTAGAGAGAGACGTTCACGCTGTTACGTCACCTGAAGGCCACCGTGGTTCTCGCTTGAAAAGGGAGGAGTGATCAGAGCGGTATTTAGTAGGTTGCAATCTACAACCTCACCCCTAGATGTCACTATATCCGACACACTGTCCCTTTAAATGGTCAATGTGATCAATTCAAAGAGGACATGTTCAACACTTGAATAATGTAAAAGTACTATGAATAGTAATAGTAAAAGCATGTGTGGTTAAGGGCAAAGAACAGACAATACAAATTAAATATATTCAAGTAAGTTGTAAAAAGAATAAAAAGAAATAAGAAATAAGTACTGAATGGATATAATACGATGACTTCATCAACCATAGTTAGATCTGAACAGAAAACAGGAGGCCAATGAGTAAACTGCAGGCTACTATTAACTGTTAGCATTATGTAGCTAACAGTTCATGGTTTGTGTTGAGCTAACGTTAGCACTCATTCGGTGTCTGCCTAGCAACAATACAAAAAAAGATGCAGCAAATTGGAAAAGGAAACTGACTCTCAGAGCGCCGTCTGCTCTCTGAACTGTCTCTGACTTTAAGACTGTCAAGGCTGACAAGCTGAACACATCTGCTAGCCTAGTGAGCAGTCAAGCCTTTCAAACAGAGAACAGTGACTCGGGCCCGTCACAGCAGCGTGCACTGCATCCTAACTAGCTTACGCCACTGACTGAAGCATCTTTTCATTTCATTGTCCCTGGTAGTCCATTAGTATTTCTCACACCACAAAGTGCATTGCAGATGCACACATGGAGCGAAAGAGCAACCTTGCGACCATTCTGACACTTGATTCTTATTTCCAGTTGTCATTACAGCTCCACAACATCATTAGTAGAAGTTTTTTAGAAGCTCTCAAATCTAGTTATCAAGTCGTTTGAGATCTCACTGGTCCTCAGCTTGTCCCTGGAGTGAAACCTCGCCTCCCTGTTGCAACATTTCCCATCTAACTCCTCCTCTGCCTTGGACTGAACAGACATGTCAGCAGCATTCGACTGGTTTGGAGGACAAACAAGAACATACTTGAAAAAGTGAAAATGAGGTGAAAAGTGGTGGCTCGGAACTCGTCCCAGGATCTCTTCTGAATGTGTTGTTGGATGTGAGGAGGATTTGTGCAGCTCTGGTTTACACACATGAACACACAGCGTGGACAAGAGGGCAGTCCGCCGCCCCCCCCCCCCCCACTGCACCTCCACAGGAAAAGACAATCTAAAGCTATTTCAGGAATCTTTTTTAATATAAATGGCCTGAAACGCTGTTTCACACTGCTGCAAGGCTATGCCTTTATCTCTCTCTCTCTCTCTCTCTCTCTCTCTCTCTCTCTCTCTCTCTCTCTCTCTCTCTCTCTCTCTCTCTCTCTCTCACACGCACACACACACTTTATTATCACCCTCCATCCACTTTTCATTGTCCTACATACGTGTGCAGACACACACATGTGCCACATAGCTGCCAGACTACTGCTCACTGTCTGAACAAGAGGTGTGGATTAATATTTCATGGCCCTTCACTGGCAGGAAGTGGATCCATTTCCCAGCATTCCCTCCTGGTGCGCGATGTGTAGACTCAGTGTGGGCCAGAGGCCAGACAGGCAGCTTGATGGTCTGCTTGATGGGCAGAGCTGGATGCCTTCTGTGATTGTCTGTAAGCCGGAGAAATTGTTCACAAATTCAGTTTAACATAATCTTCTACCGAGCACACTACAAAATCAGTATCATATGAAACTAGATATCCTAAAGATTGAAACCATTGATACCAAACAACCATGTCTTGCTCACTTGATGCTAAAGAGGCTAAATCATCTTGGTGAGGTAAAAACTGGCATGGCCATATTCACAGGGGTCTCTTGGCCTTTCACCTCAACATTTTTAAGTGAAAATGAGTTGGGCATTTGTTTGCATGCAGTATAAATGTGTTATTTTCACCTATTCTAAAATGGTGTATTTGTATACTTTTGCATACTGGGGTCCCTAAACAGTGTTGGAATTGCATACATTTGGTATGACTGGAAAGCCGAGACTCTTGTGGATCCAATGAGCCGGATTATATTCATGTGTGATGATGTTAGTTCCCATAGTAGCCGTTTCACATGCAGAGACTTAACTTGACGTCACTGTATAAAATGAGCTGTTGTGATGTCTGATCGGTGAATATGTAATTCTTGCAGAAATGTCCAATTGTGAAAAGTTTTTGATACCAAATCACAGCATGACATTTTCTACGATGTTCCTCGAGGTCTTGTTGTCTTAATGTGGTATTTTCGAGGAATTTTTGATCAATTCTCGAGAACAATTGTTACATTTAGCACCAAATCTCGACAACCTGACACACAGTTCTGAACTCAAAAGGTTCAAAGGTTTCTAGATGATGTACACCACTTCTATGTGGAATCTACTGTTGACCTGTTATCTTAATGATCCCCTGTCCCCCACTTAAAAAGGGTCTTTGGTAAAGAGGGGTGGAGTAGAGGAGGTTAAAATCAAAATGGCGAGGACTCATTACACACAGTACCTTTCTGTGGCCTGCTCAACCCTCTGATCCACCTATACTGAGTCAGTACTGGCAGTACTGGCATTTAAATTATTCCTCACATGAATGAATGAGGTTGATCATAATACATCAGATGCTCACTAAATGAAGTGTGCGGCTGACTCAAGCAGGAGGAAAGATTTGTTCCCCCCCCCCCCACACCACAGTGGAGCACTGCAGTCTGCATTGTGGTCCGTGGTCATTTCCTCAACCACTGCATCCCCGAATACACATGATGATTTGACATAAGGTCCCTTTCCTACGTCAAATACAACAAATAGATCATTGAAATGAGTCAGATAGTTCCTACTTCCACAGAAAACATATTACCCGTGTTACATTCCAGTTGTCTGTATGGTTTGTGTTTTTGGTCAAGGTTTTGAGCAGATGAAGGCCGTGTGACCAAAAGCCTGAGTATTTAATAAAACACAGCACTACATGTGTGTGGGCATTTCTTTTCCTTCGTACTAGGTCAAGGTTTTTTAGAGATGAAATGAAAGCAAAGCAGGTTTCTTTTGTTGTTAGCATGCAGGAATGAGGACTGCTGGAGTCTTTGTGTGCTCAATCGTGTATCTAATTGTGCTGAAATTGTTCTAATTATCCTTCAGAGAGGAATTCCTTACAGAGCAATTCAACTCGATTGTAAATTCATATTTCTGTTTTTGAGGCCCGAGTGTTTCCCAGAGAAACAATACTCTAATCTGTGATTGTGATAAACAGCCTGGAGTTGCTCATTTAGGGGTTTTCTGAATCCAAGCAGCCTTTTAATGAAACAGGATTGTCTTATGATTTCATCAGCTTGTCAGCAATACAGTTATTTCCACATATTCTTCCTGCATCGCGGCACAGACTGCTTTTTCATTTTCCACATGTACTACAAACTGACAATGTTCTCTCAAGGAGACAGTATTGAATGCACATTAGAACAGCTGCCCTGATAGAGGTGTTGTAGCGAGGATGTTACAACAGAAACACATCAAACCCCAGCGTCATCACATGTTTTAAGGTCAATAGTCAAAATATATCATCATCATTTTTAAGCTAATTTCTATCGACGCAAACATCTTTTTTATAAAGCGAGCTTTCGCCAGGAGACCATCTCCGAGGCCAGAATAGGTCTCAGGTAGCCTCAGGTAAGTCTGACACCGGGTGAGCGGTGTTTTCATCTCTAAGCTCAATAAATTGCAATCAAACTTGTTTCTTGTGTGAATTCTGAAGAGACACTGGTTAGTGAAAGAGTCCAGAGTCCTCAGATATTCCTCAAAACAACACATGGTTGTGTGTATTTCCAAGATTGTGTTTGTGGCAGCCCTCCCTCTCTAGTTTGTTAATTGACATTGACCTCTTGAACTGCTTGTAACTGACCTTTAAAAATGATAATTATTTAGTTTATCTTCACCTAGTATACAATCTCAATTCCGAAGGTAATACCACCACTAGAACCAAGATCCCATGAATAATGATACAAGTGAATGTCTTCTAGTACTCCCTATACGAATGTCGAATGTCAGGGGCCCACAGAGGATTATGAGGTATCCACAGATTCGTCTCAGCGAATAGAATGATACGTATATGAGTGTTGCTGGTGCTTTGATACAGCCACCAGGTGGCTCCCTACAGGGAGAGTCAGTCAAACTTAGCTATAATAACAAATGCCTTGGCGAAATATTTTGGCGTAATTTCCAGCAATACCCAAAATTGTAGATTTGTAGACGAGAAAACAAACGCATAAAGTGTTAATGCCAGCGTTCGGCCCTGTGTGTTTCTCCAGTAGGTTTATTTTGCCGTCACATCAGACATAGATGTCAACATCAAGACCCTCAGACTAAATGAGCATAAAGTACGTCATCAGCCGGCTGGTTTGGCTTATAAACCCCCTTTTTTAATGCAACAAGCAAAAAACATGTTCAATTGTGTTTTTCTTTCCTCATTCAGCTGAGAAAACACTTCTAAAATTAGGCCCCGGCTTCTAAAGACACCGACAAAATGATTAATGCTTGTGTGTTGTGGTTGAACTACTGCAATGCTTCTCTACATCCCGTCACCAAGCTGCTCTAGTTATAATGCTGCTGCTGCTTTTCTCTGAAGGTTACCACAAAAATGTCCAAATTACTTTAAATCGCTTTGAGTTTTGTGGAAAGCATTTCATGATCAAGTACCGCAGTGTATCTGTGAATACTTGCAGGTCCATCAGGTCCTCAAGACAAGAGTTCTTGTTCCTTCCAGATGATATTTTTAGTGCTTAGGGAACAAAAACTACATTTTCACATTGTAATTTAGCTGTTTCAAGTCTACATTTCTGATCGTGTGCTGCATTATAAACCGTCCAGACCTCTCAGGTTGTCTGAGACAGGTCTGCTTTCTGTCCCCAGAGTCAGAACTGAACATGGAGAAGCAGTGTTCAGTTTTTATGCTCCATTATATTTGGAACAAACTCCCAGAAAACTGCAAATCTCACTTCTTTTCAATCAAGGCTGAAGACTTTTCTGCGTGTAACTGCCTTTTATTAAATCAATTCTTATACTGCACTGTAACTTTCTTTTTTATATTTTATACCATCCTTATTCTATTTTACCTTCCTTTTGAATTGTTTTTAAATGTCCTTTTATAATGGGTTTGTTTTGCACTTTGTCTCGATGCTTTTGATGCTTTATGTTTGGTGCTTTTAATTGCCTGTTGCAGAAATGTGCTATACAAATACACTTGCCTCGCCTTACAGGCTCAAACAATATTTCAATCAGGAGAGACAAGTCGGATAAAGAAAAGATAATTGTTTATTGTGAACAAATGATATGCGATGATAAAGAGTCTTTGGCGCTTGGACTCTACAGGGAGATTTGTAACGGAGGGGCATCTGCCCCGAGCAGCAGCAGGATCATTTGTTGTAAAATCATAGCTCAACGCAATATTTCTTCACTTCAAACAGAATGCGACCAGTGGTGTGTTTTAGTTTGGTCGGAAACAGACAGCTGGACATGAGCACAGAGTCAAATAAGGCTTTCATTTAGGTTGAGGCAGAAAAGAAAGCACGAGGAAATCAACCATTTAGAGTGTCAGTCTATTTCTGAAGCCAGTAATTACAGTATAGATAGAAACCAGAAAAACAAAATCTATAACCGCTCTCTGCTGCTCTGTGAGAATGTGGTGCTCACCAGAAAACAAAACAGTTTAGGGCTTCAGACCACGTGTCTGTTTATGGTTATGCACTTGTTTAAATCAATGATAAAGACGTCGATTTATTGTCAGAATACAGGTCATATTTTGACAATTGTAAATTGTGTTTTTAGTGTGAAGTCTCCTAATGTGCCCCACATTTCTTTCTGGTCACGTTCTTCACGACTGTTTCAACGTATCTGAGCCGAGGCGCCACCACTGGGGAGAAATGGGGGAACGCTGACAGGGGACACAAAGGAAAAAGTGGACTTTTAGTGAACTCTTAGTGGCACCGCTGCTTCTCCAATACAGCTTTCCTCCTGCTGCAGCGTGCCACACACACCGTTCGTCTCTGGTGGCCACCGGCTAATGAGCTGGACTCGCCTGAGGTGTGAGGCCTGAGGTCAGAGCTGCCTGTCGCCGTAGTTCAGCCAGCCAGCGTTGGCTGGAGCCAGTGGGTGAGACTCTCCACAGACCCTCACAATGACTTTATCAGCGTTATTACAGTCTGGAGTGCCATCTGTTTTTGTTTATGTACTTTGACACCTTCCTGGTTTGATGTCGTACTTTTTGATGCAGTAAAAAAAAAAAGCACCACCTTGGCACCGAGATGTTGAATTCAACGATTCATAGCTGTCTGTGGCACCATTCACGTTATTCAGAGCATCGCTCGCGAGAGCATTCCGACTGCGCTGGCAGAAGAAGAGCGGCAGCAACTTTCAAAGGTTTACAGTACATCAAGACATCCGTCCGCCTATTTTTTTTTTGAGCTCCTTATCTGTGTCAGAGTGACCGGAGGCAACAAGCGGAGCAGCCCTGATGTTCTGTTTCCCCAGCAGCCTGCTCCAGCTCTTCTCAAGGAATCTGAAGGCCGAGGCTGTAATGAATCCAGCCATGGTGCTTCCTGTTGGGCTCAGCACCGATTAGGAAATGTAACCTTAAACCCTTTCAGTGCTCAAGTCTGGACTGCGAGGTCCTCGCTGAACGTTTTTATTTTTAGCCAGGTGCTTCAGAGCATGGGGGAAGTGTGCTCTATCTGTTACACCACTCTGATAACTAAGGGACATTTATTTTCCACTTAATGTACCCACGTTTAAGACGCAGGGAAAGAGCTAGTACGTTCCTTCTAAAACTGGCACCGTGATTCAGGAATGAAACATGGTCTCGGAGGTAGACATGCTACGAACGCCTCCAATGCAATGAGGACAAAAGGTTGACACAACAACAAAGACGCTCCTTAAGGTCACCGACCTGAAGACCGTCTAGACTGCAGCTTGATTAGTTTGACTCAGGTGTTTGACATCTTAAATCAAGAACAGGCGGTTTTCAGTTTTTTTTAACCACTTTAAACGCTTGACATTCTCCAAACTGTAAAGTGTTACAACTGTTTCGTGGGACATCACAATTCTGCTGCATGTCCGCAAAAGGTAGTCACCCGCAACATTTCCTTCATGCTTCAAAACCTTTGGTGTGTCAACGAACGGTTCAGTGGCTCCAAAATGAGAGGTTGATTTGTCTTCATGGGAGATATACTGGTCAAAATGTTTAGATGTATTTTCAACACGGCATATCTGTGTTCTGTTGACACTAACTGCTAACTATACGATACAAGAATGCTTTCGTGTGTCACGCTGAGCTTTTAGATTCTGATTTCAACAGTAGCTAACAGTTTATACTGCACTATATTGTAGTACACAGAGAAAGGATATGCACATTTGTACATGTATTTGTATTTGTGTAAACTAATTGATCTAAGATTTTATCTTAATGTTTTTGAAAAAAAGATTTCTCATTCAAGAATTGAGCCAAAGTAAATGAAAAAAAAGATTGTCCTGATATATGCATCTTGCTAATTTACCACGTCTCAATTTACAGCTATGTGAATAGAAATCCACTTGATAATGAGACGTGAGTCTGACATGGATCACATGACTTAGAGGGAACATCGTGTCATGTTTCGTGTCATTTTTGTCAAAGTTACATTGTTGTTGTGTATATTTCATGTCACTATAAGATTTCTATACAACATAAACACAATGGCAGCCCTTAAGATGTTGCAATGGCAGAAACTTAAGACACGTTTTTCATGCTACTGGTCACGTGGAGATTTTGTCTTCTCTCCGAGTATTTGAAAGAAAACTCACAAATTACACATTTAGGTGTTTATTTTACAACTTTGTCTATTTGCATCTGTAGATTTCTCCTAAATTCATCAAAAGTTAGCATTAGGTAATCATTCGCATATTTAAACATACAATTTCCAAAAATTATAATTGTGTTAAAATAATTAATTAAATAGGGAAGTTTCATGGTGATATCTATCAGTTCATTTTCATCTGTAGTGTCTTCAACATGTATGTAATTTCACAATGAGTATCTTTAAAGACCATTTCTCAGACTCTAACAACAAACCTTCCAGTTTCATTCCTATCTTCTGAAGGTTTGTACAGAGGGGTTTGTTCATAAATCATCCACAGCACAATGTTCAGATTTATGTTCTGGAAATGTTTTGTTTTTTTTAGCACATATTTAATAAGATAATGGCTCATTTGCATGTTTAAACATGACATTTCCAAAAATAATTGCCTTCATGTAATCAAGTGATTACGTTCAGTTAATTAAACATTGTGTCAGTTGTGTTGCAGCACAACACTGGAGATAACACTGGAGATACTGCGAACCAAAAACCAAGTAAACATTGATGCCAGACTGACGGAGGTCAGCTCATTGTCACAGATGTCACTATAGATGCTGCCATCCAAAGTGTTACAGTACAGTACCATTAGCTGCGGTGGCCCTGATGGGAATAAGAGCTTTTATACCTGACATTGAGAGAGCCCTGTACAGCTCCCACAGCAACAGCACAGAGTTTACAGTTGATCCTCATCTAAAAATACTGGGAGCAGGAACACTTCATGGGAGGGACTGGAAGGTGTCACTCCAGAGGGGGCAGACACATGAACTCCTCAAGCATGGACATGGAAGTCAAAGTGACAATGTTCACCTCCAAATAGGTAAAGTGATGAACAGTGGCATGTTAAGATGTCACTGCCGGATCTTATGAGCAAGCTTCTGTCCCAGCTGTCATCATTTGAGCAATTGCCTGTGTTTTGTTTTCTGTAAAGGAAATGCGCAGTGAAGGCACGCATGGGGCAAAATGGATGAGCACACAAAAGGTTCAAAACCCTCTAGTGCTGGCAAATCACTGAAGAGAACAACCACCCAACCACAGATAGACTAGAGAGAGGTGGGGGGGAGGGAGGGAGGGAGAGAGAGAGAGAGAGAGAGAGAGAGAGAGAGAGAGAGAGAGAGAGAGAGAGAGAGAGAGAGAGAGAGAGAGAGAGAGAGATGAAGCCAATGTTTGTCGTCGAACTCCAGCAAATATGAGAATGGGAAGATAATGGCCCACCGAGAACAGGATGACTGAACCTCCGGAATTATCAATTTGTGTCCTTTTATTATGATGCATACTGACAAAACCAAACCTGGAGAAGAGAGTCTGGACAGCAAGGGACAAAGGATCGCTTGTTTTTTTTTGGACATGTCCAACCATTCCTCACCCCATCCTCGTGTACTGAGAAGGGATGGTAACTGAGTCCAGTATGACATCTTGCTGAAATCATTGGATCCAACATCTCCATGGAGGAATCACTGGAGACTTCTGCGGTGTGTGTGCGCGCACAGTGTGTGCCGTAGCTCTACATGAGCCGTGATAAATTGAGCACTTTTATGGAAATTGCTTGGAAATTTCGGCTCAGCTGAAAGACATACGGGCAGCAATAATCACACACTCACACACACACAGAAGTCAGCGCCGGCGATCTGTGTGTCTCTGCAATAAGTGGCTAATAAAAAGCAATAAATTCTCTAAAATAAATACAGTCATCCGGTTGTGCGCCATGGGCGACGACGCGGCAAACTTCAGGGGAAGCAGCAGGACCGGCGTCTCATCACCAAAACCCAGGACTGGTGAGGATCACGGCAGAGCGGAGATTCTACTAAATTAAAACTGCTCACCGCAGAAAACAATGAGATTAATGGTTTTTGGATGACTTGTCAGATGAACACTGTGACAGTTTTTGATGTTATTCAGAAAACAAGATTCAGATCTGGGCTGTGCCGGACTTGGTCACTTTGATTTGTTCGCGCGGAGATCAAGTGGCGGAGAGGGACATGAAACGTTTGGTTTTGTGCTTGAATTAAACGAATACAGCCATATATCATTCAATCAATAAGTTCAAAGGGGATCTTTCATTTTCTTTTATTTTTGCACTATGATGGAACCACCTCCATGCTCGAAGAAGAACCTGTCCCTGTCGCTCCCGGTTCCCCGGGAAGGACAGGCGACTCTGAAGCCTCCGCAGCATCTTTGGAGACAACCTCGCACCCCGATCAAAATCAAACACCGGGGGTACTCCGACACCGACCGGCATCACCACCGGCACATGGAGCGCTCAGACGCCGTGGATACGAGCGACCGACCAGGACTGAAAAAGTCTCGGATGTCCTGGCCATCCTCCTTCCACGGGACCACAAACACATCCATCGGAAATTGTGTCGGGACTAGACGGTAGGCGAGAGAGCGGTGTGCATTCCAAACGTCCCAATAATAGCCCATGACAGCCCACAAGGCATATGCGTAAACGAGAGGGGAGGAGGGGGTGCATTTTAACGAGTGCGTAATAACGCAGTGTGCCTGAAGGGTTAACTGATATGAAGCGCTTTCTACCGGGAGGCGGGACGCGTGGGTTTTCGGTGCTGATGCGTTATGCGTCTTTGGATAGACTGTCAGATGGGTATGAAGCGCAAACCAGTCCGCCCACTCGAAACGCAGGTGCAGCATCTGTAAATATCAGTAACGTTTTTAAGAGCGTCCACATGTTCGTTGATAAGAGACACGATCGAGTCTCAGCCGGTTTAATGGCACCAAAGGTCTAGTGGGTGCGTTCGAGCGTGCAGCACTGAGATATCGCCATCCAGTCCAGCCTTTATCAGCTTGTTTGCAGAGGGAGGTTTGGGGCCCAGTGGAACAAAAGTGACCCCCCCCACACCTTTTACTATGCACCCTGCTGAAGTGCCCTTTAGCAAAGCAACGAGTGCAGGATCCTGACATCTGACCCGTCTAGGTATTGTAGATGAGGTTGTGTTGAAAAGAGACTCTCTGGTTAAAATAAGATGTGGCAAAGTTCTGAAGGGTTACCCGAACTGTCACAGAGATGGTTTCATTCTCTGATCAGATATTACAGCATAAAATTAAACCCCGCATTATAGGGAGAGGACATCCAACACAGCAGAACTATATGATACATAAACTTCACCAGCTAACACTTAAATCAAATTACACCATGCATGTTAATCAAACAGATTAGATTAAATGCATTTCATGAAGTGAGTCATGGAACGATACAATTTTGATACAATTACTGTGTCCTTCCAACAACTGCTCCATTTATCTTCTTAAGAATGCAGCGCCTGGTTGTTTTTGCTTCCATGAAGCAAGTCGCTTTGTGTCTTTTTGTAGTAGTTTTACGTCTCTTTGTGGTCGTTCTGTGTCTCTTTGAGACTTCCCAACAGAAAGCTCTGGCCCGAGGGGCCCCCTAAGCTGTTGGGCCCCTGGTTCAGTGATCCCTCCATGTTTTTCACATGTTCATAGATTTTAGGAAAGCTTGTCAGAGAGAAAAAGTCACAGCTATAAATGTTGGTTCTCCAGGTTGCTCCCTCTTCCACTCTGTCCTTTGTGTGACCTGAAATCCCCAGATGTTTCTGCAAGTGAAAGAAGAACATGTTGGACTGCGTCTGACTCCTCTATTATTCTACAGAGGAGGCCCAAATGTGCCTCTTCCAAAACAGCAACACACTAAACAGGGTGATTATTAGACTAATAACACATCCCAGAGTGCTGGGTCTCGAGGGGAATGTCGGGGTCCTATAAAAAACATTTGTTTTCTTTCTTTCGTTTCTTTAAATGTCACAGACGGCCTTCCTGGGAGGCCCCTGGGAGAAGGGCCAACTCCAGCTGACTGGAGGAAGGGCTGATTTGTATTTTAGTCCTCAGGACACGCTCTGAGGCAGTCCAATCTTTAGTGCATTGCGACTCACTCTGCCTGCCCTTTTCCTTCTGTAGGCGGCAAACCAGAGAGAGAGAGAGGGAGAGAGAGAGAGAGAGAGAGAGAGAGAGATATGTAATTCGATTCCAACAAGCTCAGTTCTCAGAACACACCAAGCTGACTCCAACTGTGTGTGTGTGTGTGTGTGTGTGTGCGTGTGTGTGTGTGTGTGTGTGTGTGTGTGTGCCTTAGCTCATCCTTGAGGTGATGTGTACGGTCTGTGGGTGTTTGTACTACACATTGGTCAGGAAGGAGGGTGCAGGGAGGAATGGAAGCTGGTACATTTTGTGTGTCATGAGTAGTGGTCAGATGCGGCTTGCACAATGTGTGTGTGTGTGTGTGTGTGTGTGTGTGTGTAGAGGTATTCATGAGAGGGCTGTGCACAGGTCAGTTTCTGCCCTGCAGCCCGAATGGATTGCAAAAGACCTCGTTTTATCTGTTTTCAAATAACAGAGGGAGGCCAGGGGGATCTCCGTTGTGATGATATTGCTTTCATTCTTTTCACACAGAGTGACTGTATATTCTGCATGCTTACTTATGTCCGAATGACGGATGCTTCATCTCCTCGCTGGATTTATCAGGCTTTATGAGCATCTAGCCAAGTTTGTTTTTAGCTCAAGGCCAACTGGGGTTGAGTCCGGCCTATGAAAGGCAACACCGTGCACATCTGCTCTCTTTAATGGGGGGGGGGGGGATTAGGAGTTAAATCCTGCTTAGATTGACAAAAGGTCCAAGTTACTGAACAAGTAAATTGAGCCTGAATACCGTCATGCTGGGATGTTTTAAAGGTACAGTGAGTAGCATTTAATAGGACCAATTGGCAGAAATGGAATACAATATGATTATGAATGTTATCACCTGATATTAAGAATTGTTGTGTTTTCCTTACCTTAGAATAGGACATTTATGGAGCCGGTCCTCTTCTCAGAGACGGCTGCCATGTTTCTACAGTAACCCAGAATAGACAAAGCATACACTGGCTCTAGATAGGGCCATTCACGTCTTTCTCTCACCTTTTCCACCTGGGTGTGTGCGAGAGAAGTTTCAGTTGGTTGCAATCTGCAACCCCAACACTAGATGCCACCAGATCCTACACACTACACCGCTAATGGGAACATTTTTAGCTCAGTACAAACATGTTTTTGCCATTATAATGACAAATATGGTACGGTCACATTTATTAGCTGCAGGAACATGAAGTGACTTTGTCGCTGGAGAGTGGAAAAAGTAATTGGTCTTTGATTGGTTGGGCACTGATAGACCCAGCGATGACCTTATTGTCTTGATGAGGCAGACCGTTCCATCACTGAAGAGTCGGTCAAGACCTCATCTAGGTGGTTCAAAAGATCAATCAGCCTGAGAGATGCCGGGGAAATTGTTTTGGGACACGGTTCATGGAAGAACAGATTGCACCGTGTTCCTCTAATTGATACACTTGCTTTTGAAAATGAAAACCTACAGCCACCTGGGGATGGGTAGCAAGAGGGATTCTGGGTGTTTAGCATAATTGTCTGAAGAATCATTGTCTCTGCGACTGTTTTCACTTGTCTATTTTTGTCACCGTGTTGTATCCCACAAAATGGCAGTCTTAGTGGCAATCAGCTCCCCCCCCCCCCCCCCTCAAGAGTGTCAGTCTGCCTCCTCTTCCCACCCCCGGGTGTCTTTTGTACGACCGCCTTGTCAGTGCTTTTGTCAGAGGATGCTAATACGAGCGTATCAGTCATCAGGTCCCATGCCCAATACGCTCTGGGAAGTTCCCGCGCCAAAATGACAGATCTTCCCGCAATTCTGTTGCTATGGTTACTTGTTTTTGTGCATTTGTTGAATTGATTTTATTTACCCAAAAGAAGGGAAAGTCCACAGGCATTTGACGGGCATGACTGTATAATTTGTCAGTATGCGGCGGATCCCACTGGATATGCATCATGACTTGTGTGTTTATAAGGTGAGAAAGTGAATATTAATATACCTCTGCTGAGGAACTGCAGTCTGCCAATAGTTTAATCACAGCACAGAGCCGGTTTCCTGTTCAGTCCCCTCAACAGTTTCCAACCAAAGCGTCCCTCCCTCCCTCTCACCCTCCCTCACCCTCCACTTCATGCATTCTTTACACCTTTTACTCCCCCAAGCTGCGATCCAGGGCTGATTTGTAAGCCGGAGCTGCTCTTTTGCCCGCATGACTGACTGACTGACTGGCTGTATTAATAATTTACTTCATAATGAGGTACAGCTCCTGTTAATTACCACAACAGCTGTATTATGCTGTTGATCATACGTTTACATTTCTACAAACAAAACAAAAAAAGTCTCATGCAGAGACTTTTCAGGATTTCTCCCAACAAATGTGTTTTAACGGCGTTTAAAGACCTCTTATCTTGTTTGTGTGTCGTGGAACCATCTGTTTAAGCTACAGATTGCACTCTTCTGTGAATACATTGTGCTCTTCTCACTACTCTTAGCACTAATTAGTATCTGGAGGCAGTTCATGTACTGGAACGGCGCTCGCTACTGGTTGGCTCAGGCGGATCCCAGAGACCTCAGGTAAAAATCCCTCCGAGATCTTAAAGCACTAACACCAAACCGGCTGTTTGCGCAAAAAAAGGGATATGTATGCAGCTCTCATCCAAGGTCCCTGGTCATGTTTGTTCTCCTCTTATCACTTCGTCTCATTGGAGGAGGCTCTCACAGGCTCTTCAGATACTCACGCCATTGGTAACCACAGTCGGTTTGCTTCATGAAACCTTGGCATCTTTGCATTTTAATTACTTTCACACTGAATCCTCTTGAAGTGGCGACACACTAGTCATTTTTTGTTTTTTTTGTTTTTGACAAGTGTGGATGGGCAAGGATCCCAGCAGGAAGAAACAAAGTGATCCAAAAAAAAATCAAAGTTGCACAACAAGTCCACCTGTTACCAATTAAATATCACCCAGTTTCAGTGCAACTGATCTGCTTACATTCTGTCTATAACAGCGCCAGTCCTTAATTCCTGTTCATCATCTTCCTTTGTCATGTTCATTCAATCACATTAACCGAACTTTGTAGCACAGTTTAATATGCGACAGTCTCCTCTCTCAAGATGTCCAGTGTGATTGCAGTAAACCTCTTTTTAAAAAAAAAAAAATCTCTTCTGATCTAATAATATTGTTTGAGTCACTCTTTTGTCCATAAAAATGACAGCCTGTGATTGCTGCTCTTCTCTCCTTTTGATCCTCTCAGTGCTTCATTTCACCCCAGTGTAAATAGGGAGCATTGATTCCATCTCTATTTCTGTTCCCCGCTTTGTCTCTCTATTGTGTGGCCCATCTCGCCGGTTCCCTGTAGCTTCTGAGATTCTCTCTGATAGCCTTGTTCTTGCTTACAGCGACATTAAGTCTATCTATCCCTCATTTCATCCCACTCTCCCTCTCTTGTCCACTGATATCATCAGCTGCTTGCAGAGTCTCTCCCAGCTCGAAGCCATATCTGAGTCTCAAACCTTTACATCCCCAGTGGTGGAATGAGCTGCCCACCACTGACTGTGTGCGGTGCCTCATCTCCTCCTATATTCTTCTCCTTAAAGGTATTCTTCACTGATGGAATTCTACATGTTTCATTCTCCAGCATTGACTTGAAAAATAGCAGACTTCAAGGGCAGAGCCGACACAAACACCTTCATCGTGTGGCTGGCAATCAGCTGCCATTAAAGAGGGAGTTCAAACAGTGCATGTGCATCAAAGAGCAGCCCATTTAATTAAAGCAGAATCAGTTAAGAATCATCCTGTGTGATGAAAATACAAACTGAAAATCATCCTGTGTGAATTCAGACTGAACTTTTCCTTGGATTTATTTTTCAAATGCCAAAAAAACGACAAAGCTTTATAAGTAGTAGTAGTAATAGTAATTTATTCTTCAAGCCCATAGGCACAAAGAGGAACTAAGAGGATTAACCTTTTTAGTGTAATCAAGTCACCCACCTCAAACCAAGAATTTAAATGTCAACATGTGCGGCGTATTCAATTTCAAAATAAGTGGTAGTCTTTCACCTCTCAGCAAATAGCTCTGCTTGAGATTTCTTCACGAGGCAGGCGTGTGAACAAGGATATTGAGTCCATGTCGCGTCCCACGAGGTGAGACAGACCACCGCGATACAGACACGGTCGGCGGACTCTGCTGCCGAGGCCACTGAGCGGGCGACCCCGCTGAAATGTGCTTTAGGCGGCTGTCTGAGCGCATATTTGTCTGAATGACTGAGACTGAGATCTCTGTCAGCTGTGTGTCAGCGCAGGACACACACACACACACACACACACACACACACAGATAGTGGAGTGTGATAGAGAGGATAAATGGCGTACACCTGTCAGACTAATGCGAGGTACGTCCGGGGAATGCAGTCAGAGCCTGGTTCAAAATAAGAACTCACAACAAATCAGAGCTGAAGAGGGATGAAGGGGTGCACCTGGAGACCACGTTTGGCAGGGACAGACACAGTTGAAGACGGCGTGCTGACTCAGCTGCCTGCTGATGCCAGCGTCTCTTCTGAGGTAACACTTCCAGACCTCCCACCCCAGGACAGTGTTGCTGCCAAAAATTAACTGGCAGATTATCAGCATCACTGGATGGTTATGAAAGAGTGTCAGTCCTACTTAGAGAAGAGGGACAGATGGCATTAATAGTGGCGAACCATGGCACAGACTTCTTTACTGTAACTCTGTGGCCCAGTCCCAGCCAACGTGTCCAAAGCTTTGTTCAGAAGTTCATTATTGTTTGGTTCACAGTACACACTCATATATACTGCCTAGTGCCTATATCATCATTTTATGTCAAGACAGTGTTGAGATATAGGGTACGCCTGAGACTGAAATATAGCTGGAAATGGTTTGTTTTTCTCCAATCTCGGTCTGACTCGACTCCGCTGTTGTTGTGCGAGCTTGACTGGAAAAAATGCTGCAAACAACAGTAAATCCCATTTGGATGCTATCAGAAGAATAACAACACAGGGGCTTTACTGACACTAAATAGTTCATAGCCTGCTCATTAGGGAAGCAGAAAATCAAGTCAGCCAGCAGATATTTGTTGTCATTTGAGCTGTTGTTGGATGGAAACCTTGTAAAGCTCAAGCAATGTAGCAATTTAATAATACTTTGTTACAAGTGAAAGTCCTGGAATCAAAATATTAGTTGAGGCGGAATCTTCAAATTGGCCATTTGGGTGCCATCTGTGTCATTCTAGGCATTAATTCATTTAAATACCACTTCAATCACTCAGACCACTCTACATGTTCCCATTCAACAAAAAACATAACCCATTGGTCTATGTGGACAACTCAGGCCTGTTTTGAAGACCAATGCCTTTAGGATGAGTGCAGTACCGCAATCCATCCACCAGCTGGAGACATACATGATGTTTTCACGTCAAGGCTGAGGATAGGCTGTCTGATGCTGGAGGAGTGCGCAAATGCTCGTCCAGAGAGGCATCAGAGTAGCCATTAGCAGCATTGATATGCCTTTGAACACAACGTTCGATGTATATGTATGTGTGTATACAGGATGATTATGTGGCTACATGTTGCCGTTTATGTGGTGTTTGTTGCGATGTGCGCTTGGGTTCAAGAGGTCAAATGTAAAAAAGTATTTTATGCCAAAAAATGACTCTTGTGAGTGTTACACTGTTATAGCAATTACATTAATGCTATTGATGAATTAAAGTGTCAGCGGCATTTTACTATTGAAGCTGGTCAGGGCGGAGCTAATAGCTAAGTAGGTAAAGTTAATCTGTAATGTGTTTCATTTTATGAGAAGATCTTGCATTTTTTTAGGTAAGATCTTAATTGTAGTGGAGTAAAAACTATAATATTTCCCTCTGAACTGTAGTGGAGTAGAAGCAGAATGTTATGGAAAAGTACCACTTGAGTACTACTAATTTTACTACAAATTGTTGTAATTTTTTTTTCCATTACAGACATTTTTCAGGTTTTCAAAACATTTCAAACTGTAAGAGCTTAAAATTCCTTGTAAATGATTGATATGTAACATTTACAGGTGTAGTGCTCGGTGCAATACAGCAGCGTATTTTTACAGTATGTTGTTGTTGATGGGTTGATGCCATCTGAGGCTTCTGCTTAGGAATGCATAACGCGTGTTGCTTCCTGTCTAAGTCGAGAAAAAATCATTTTGTATTGCTACTGAAACTGATAGATTTAGAAACCCATGAAAATACAACAGGTTTTTGTGAGGAATATATATATATATATATATATAATAACACCGGCAATCTGTGCAGCTGCAACAAGGTTTGTGGGCACACTTGAGAACCTTACATAATGCATGAAGCAGCTTATGATTTATAGCCGACTGAAGGTGTTGCATACAGGCTGACTCTCACTTCTGTTGCTCCTGACCTCTCCTAGATCAATGTGTGAGTGTAACCTGTCTTGTCAGAGCAGTGAGCCCATTTCTCGTAAGGTCATGTTCATGTTCACACATTAACAGTCAACATTCAGGCTGTTGGAGGGCAGAGAGGGAGAATAAAAGAAGCATAGCCCGAGGGTTCACCATGGTATTTTCATTTGATGCTCTACTTTTCAGTTTGAGATGTCTTTCGCAGATTGCGTGCTTATTTATTTTTATCTTGGGCCAGCTTCACAGCAGGACGTTTTACTGCAAGGGACATCCATCACTATTCACACCTCCATTGTGCAGGATTTCTAATGATGCTGACACAGACTTGGAGGTTATTTTACCCCCAACTTTGCAAAGTAATTAACACCACTGAGGCCCTTATCAGAGTTCTCCGTCTCTCATTGCTAATGCAGCTTAGCTCCACAGCTTTTTTGAATTTGGTGTTGGCATTTTTTAAGAACTTGAAAGGTCGCTGGTGCAATCTGAAGTACTGGCAGTGCCAAGCAAAAGTTTTAAAGTGTCGCTAAGCAAGAGAAGCTAATCTTCATGTATGTTTGCATCAGCATATTCTTACTGGAAAGTGGCAATGAATTTTCATCGTTCCTCATAACTGATGGTCAGTGATACCGATGCACTACGCTTATCTTCTAAATTCAATGTAAACCTACCTCCGCCATTATTAAACGGTCAGAGCAACTGACGTACCATAAAGAGCCAGGAAGTGTGTGGGAGGTGAGGACCGATGGGTCAAACAAAAACAGGACTTTTGTCTCGGAGACCGTTGTTCGTATCCCGTGCAAAAATGAAAGTAAACGTTGACATTTTGTCACGTCAGTCGTTTGTCCTGTGAGTCGTTAGTTTCCTTAGTTACCTGAGTTGTTAGAGTCGTTAGCCGCATGAGTCGTTCCAGTACTTTTGTCCAGGAGACCACTGTTAGGGTCCAGAGAGATACTAAAAGTAAACGTCGCCTTTTTCTTGCGAATGAGTAGCTCGTGTCATTGGTAACGTGAGTCGTTTGTCAGTCAAGTTGCTGTTAACCACGCTCTTTTCCTAAACCTGACGAAGTGGTTTTGTTGCCTAAACCTAACTTCCTGTGGAGACAGAAGTTTATTTTGAAAAAAGACATGTAACAAGTGGAAACTGACACAAACTGACACGTCCAAAACTGACACTAGAGAGGTACGTAGAGCGTCACAGTTTGTGTGCTGCCTGCTTCAATAGAACACAACCCTTGAGCCAATTCCTTTGCATCAAACAGGTGGGACGTCGACACCAGGGAGAAGGTGTGAAGATAAAGGAGAGTGGAGAGGAACAGAAGGTAAATGAGGCAAACGAGGTAGCACGCATGTGTCTGGAGAATAGAGAATGAGGGCGGTTGTCTTCACAGATCCTCTGCAATTGTGTGTTGTGTCACATCAAATTTGACGCAACACCTGTCTGCGAGTGGTCGCGTCCCTTGTCCACAAGCCAGTGATGCTGTGTACACGGAGGCCGACCCTCCTCTTTCTCAGGGTGCTATAAATAGGGGCAGAGAGGCCTCGGGCTCCCAGTGTAATGAGATTAAACCAAACCAGCCTCAGCTCCCAGTGTTTTATTGAGCTTCATTCCAGTTTACGTTCCGTATTTCAATAAGGAAGATATTGAGTGTGGCTGCTTCTGCGTGCTGGAGTCCACGAAGGAACACTTGCTTGTGCATCAGTATGTCAGTGTGTGTTTGTGTACATGTATGTGTGTGTGTGTGCGTGCGTGTGAAGGCTGCAAGAGTGAGAGATAATGTGAAAGACTTGTGTGAGTCTGTGTGTGTAATATCCTCATTTTGCCCCCCGCAGGGCATGGCACAGCTCCTAAAGACGTTTTCATCATGATGGTAAAGCGTTTGTCACTGTAATGACGTGAGACATCGCTTGAAAACGTCATGAATCCCCTCCCCCCCACACTTTGCTTCCTGACTTTTCCAGCAGTTTCCATATTTTTCACGCGAGGCCTGTCTGTTGCTGCAAGTGGAAAAGTGATCAGTGCACAAGGGCTCGTTGCAACTCGTTGGTTGAATCCTGATCTGTGAAAGGCAGACAGAGAGCCGCACTGGCACGGCTACTGTGGCTGAACGCCTGCGCGCGAGCATGTGCGAATGCTTTTGTGAGACGGAAAGTGTCTGGGGACATGCAGAGTGGGAGACATCCATTCTGTTTGGACATACTGCTGATTCTCACAGCCCATATTCCCAGACTCTGACGTTTTGTAAAACGGTCTGCTAGACTCTGACTGCTTTTTCTACCAAGCCGCTCAGGTCCCATTACCCAGTCACAGCTTCTTCCTTCATCATTTTGCCATCAGTTAGGGAGCCCTCGGCTCCCCAGGTTTACTCGATAAATCTATCTGTTTTTCATCTCCTGCTTCGGTTCCCATTAGCAGGAGAACAAAACATTATAAACATCATCTGTACCTCTATGACTCATCTAACACATTCATCAGGTCAACGGCAGCAATGCAACTAAAAGCTAACTGTATCCATCTTTTACAGTGTTGTTGTCTTAGTTTTATTCAGCGTGGACAAAACAGCAACCTCTCCAGATTTAGGACATGTGACTTTTGTCTCAGGTCTGCCCACTGAAGTCTAACAGAATAAAGTCAGACAGATGCTGAGAAGTTCAAGCTGCTGGCGTGATGTGAGGAAAATAAATGGAGACAGAAAGGGTGCATTTTAAATTGAGGGACATTTTTTAAAGTCTAAGAATATAGTGCTCAGGGACAGGAGGGAGTGACTTATAACAATAAAAATGAGAGACATATGAGGCGTTCACTGCTGCGAGGCAATGGCCCTGAGGCTGTTTCAGGATAAATGAATCCACACAGATAATCCTGTCTTTTCCTCTCTAACGACATCTAACTGCTATCTGGGATGCTCACACTGATGTTCTTATTGTTCTCTTGCTAACACAATTATTATAACCGCACTATAATTGGAGAACAGTTTTACTAATTGCCCTTGTTAAATAAATGTATGGTATATTTTCTCTCCTGGGATGTAACATAAAGTAATCAGCGTTTAATTTTGCTCGTATAATCTTTAATTATATAAGTTAATAGTATGCATTATAGTTAGTGTTTGAATTCAAAGCAGCTATAATTTACATTTTTATAGCATCAATGGATGAAAAGGCTGTGTGTGATGTGAAAGGGGTTGTTGGATGAACCCACAGAGAATTACCACTCGACTCTGAGACGCTTTCAGCTGATCTAAAAACTCTAAAAACGGTTTCCACTTCCAAGGACCAAGTGGCCGACAGATGAAGTCAATGTGTAGCAGGAGACTTCCCAAGAACAACAAGTGCACCAGATGTTTCGGGCAAATGCCCAATAAGATCATGTTTACATTAAAGTGACAAAACCATCGAGCATCCGTAAGACCGCTGTTCATTTCACATTTCCTACAACATGATTTCTTTTAATCGAGACCACGATCAAAACAACAAACGATCTTTCACCCAGGAGGCCGCTGTTCACTCCCAAAATGAGTCAACATTGATTTATTTGTCACGTAACTTCAAACGTTATTTTATCCCAAATGACGATCTTTTCCTAAACCTCACCAGTATGGTTTAGTTGCCGAAACCAAACTAAGTTGTTTCCTGTGAAAAGACCGTATGCATGTAATGAGCGGGAATTGTCACTTTGTTGCTGACTTTTGTAGGAAAACACATATAAAATGAGGAGTAACTTTTCATAAGATATCCGACGAACCGTTGTATGAGGATACGTTGCTGCAAACCACTAAACCACAAATAGGTTTCACATCAACATTAACATTGATCTCTACATTGATCTGAGTCTTCATACCATTCGGATGTGGCTGGACAACCTGCAAAGGGAGCTCCCAGGAGGTGTCCTCCTCAGATACCAGAACCACCACATTTAGGAGCGGCGGCTTTACTCCTTGCTCCCTCACTTTATCTCTTAGGGTGAAAGGAAAGTCATCTCGGCTGCTTGTATCTGCAATCTCATTCTTTCGGTCACTACCCAAAGCTCATGACCATCAAAATAAAGGCTTTCTTAAAAGTCAAATTGTTTTTACTTCTTTACTTACTCTCCTGGAGCTCACTCACTGTAAGGCTGCATTTGGTTTTTAGATCAGTTTCTTACTTTGTAGTGCTGCTATAGATGGGGTTGAAGACAAGGGAGCAGCAATTCAATGGTGTATTTACGTTTATCCGGCCACGCCATGAATACATTACAGGACAATTGAGCTACATGGACCATTTCACTGTGTTCAAATCAAAGGCTCTCTCACTCAGCTGCACCCTGCCCAGCATTTGTTTTTGCACCCATTATATCAGTAATTACCTATCATTCCACGGTAATACGCAGCCAACCGTCTTTGTGCTGCGGAATATGTCTGACGAATTGAATGCCAAGACTGCTTATTAGTCTGCATTTCACTTCTAAATTGGATTAAATATGACAGAATATGCTGATTTTAAGGCCATGAAACGTACACAGATAGACAGACAGACAGACAGACAGACAGACAGACAGACAGACAGACAGACAGACCTTTCCGTTAGCCAAGAGTGCCAGACTGAGAGAAAACACAGATGGAAGAAAAGATGGAGGGAAGATAGTTAGATGGTGAGAAGGAACAGGGACACAAAAATAGTAAGGTAGCTCTGTCTCTCTCTCTCTCTCTCTCTGTCTCTGTCTCTCTATCTCTCTCTTCATCTCTCTGTAGTCTGGATTAAAAGGAAAGAGGCCCAGCAGCCCCAGCCTGCAGAGAGGGAGTTCCGCACTCCATCTCAGAGATAGGGTGATGAGCTAAAATTACCACTCCTTGTGTGGGCTTGTTGGGGGGGGGGGGGGGTTATGGATTTGGTGGTATAGTGGAGACGGCAGTGGTATCACTACTTTCTACAGTCCAGCTCGATTGCATTTCCAGCTGCTCTCATCCATTCCTTTTCTCATCATCGCTCCACAATGTGCACTAACTGGGTTTTGTAATAGCTCTCCTCCACAGTCTAGGAATGCTGGTCAGTGTAATTAAAATCTAGTTCATTATTTCGGCTGGATGGTGCTTTTATCTTGTTGACCCCCTTTCCTTCTTTCCATCACATACCACCCCCCCCCCCCCCCCCCCCACCCACCCCCCACCCCCCCCCACCCCCCCAACACACACACTAGCATTTCCTTTTTGAGAAACTCCATTAAACATCAAAAGCAAATCAATATCTCATTATATTGCTCTCGCTGCTGCAAGACACTCACTCTCCGCGTCGAGTTCGTCTCTCAACTCCTGATTCATCTGGATGCTAGTGGCAGGAAACTAAACGGAGCACCAATTGAACGAGTCTCTCCATCTGTCATCTCTTAGGATGGCTCTCAGTGTCAGCTGATCCATCTGTTTATCCCAGCATCAGTCTCCAGCAGAGGGGAGGAGAACACAGTGGAGACACAAACCTGCGAGGTGCTTTTTGAGAGGAGCAATGCTCATTATCAGGGCTGCCTCGTCTTTGTTGATTAGTCGACTAATCGGTCGTTTTGGTCCCAGTCGACCAAGATCTCTTCAGTCGATTAGTCCTTCTTTTTCATGCTGGCAGACACAAGATTTACTGAGGCTTTTGCATTATTCTTTGTGGAGAAAGTCAGTTTTACAGATCTGTTGATTTAATATACTAATCTATTAATTGATCAAATTGTATGAGTGTTACTCAACTGAGAATCTCATTAGTTGAGGACAGCCTTTCTCATTCAACAAACAGCTCCTCTGGATTCAACTGAAGCTGAAAGCAGTTTATAAAAAGAGGTTGTGGATGTTTGTTGGGAGTCATGATTCTTAAATCCTTACCTTTCACACTAAACGGCCTCCGGGGTCACAGGGGGGATTTACATGTCAAAGAGCTCCTGTAGGGGCAAGGATGAAGAGCAAAGCGAGGAAGAAGAAAGATTAGTTCCTTCCAGACGGCAACCACCGGTTCTGAAAAGTGAAGCCACAAACGTGCATTCTTTCTACTGACCAGCAGGGGGCGACTGCTCTGGTTACAAAAAGAAGTCTGATTGTATAGAAGTCTATGAGAAAATGACTCTACTTCTCACTTGATTTATTACCTCAGTAAACTCTCAATGGATATTTTCAAGTCTTCTTCAATACAGCATGATGTTCATTTAGTAAATGATGGTCCATTTAGAGTCAAATAGATAATAATGCAGAGTACGCTTTAGTGGGGGGGGGGGGGCTAACTTGTGACTGACGGGTCGTTACCACGGCGTTGTCCGGTCTGGGAGTTGTATTGTTTTCGTCTTAGAACTTTAACCCGTTCACAGTGTGTTTTCAGTTCATGAAAGTTAAATCTAACATGTTGGTTGCCTAAAAATGTCTTATTCAGCGTTCGGTTGTACTGAGCTCCACCCTCTCGTTTCACGTCAGGTTGCAAAAAACAAGATGGCGACGGCCAAAACGCCAAACTCGAGGCTTAAAAAAACGTAGTCCACAAACCAATGGGTGATGTCACGACGTCCTCTTCTAATATGTTTAGTCTGTGGTTACTGCAGTTGTGTCCAATCTCAGTTGCAATGAATCACTTTCCATGTGGCCCGAGTTAGAAAGAAGAGAGACTGAAGAAGAGCATCTCACAGGCAGAAAGACTGACGGATAAAAGACACAAAGGGAACAAAACAGAAAATAATCCAAGCTGTGCTGACCTTGTTGATCCCTGTTTTTAATACACACTGCAAAAGAGCAGTTGAAAAGAGGTTTCTCATTCTTTTGGCTTTACTCCAAGACAGTGTCTGTAAAGATGTGTTGCTCTTCGCATACAAAGTCCCACCATTTTAGTAGACTACAGCAGGAAAATGACCCGAAACATGCAGACAACCAATGATTTTTGTATGTCCCAATAGGGAAATAGTGTTGACTGGCCAGGTCAGTCATCTGAACTGAGTCCAACTGAGCATGTGTTTGACTTCCTGCAGACCAGATTGAAGGCTAAAGGGCCACAAAACAAACAAGAAGGGAAGATGTGATGGAGCGTTATACTATGACTGCAAGGGTTTCACTGTTTATTCTGAATTGTTGAATCACTTTCTGTCCTCCAAAATTTGTATGAGAAAAAAGGCAACATTTACCTCAACCATTAACCTCTTCCACGCCGAACATTTTTTTGGGGGGGGGATTGATTTGAGATGCAGCTCAGCACTGTGTGTCAAGTTGTTCCAGTATCATTCACATTTCTTGGTGGGGTCCCCTTTGAATATGGCCATGGCAGTCTTTCAGCACAACAAAGAATGTGTGAATGCTCTCTAATACTTTCTCACTTCACTCGCTGTATTGTTGAATTTGAAATGTAACAAACGCTGTGCAGGAGGTCATGTCACAAAGTTGCATCGAAACAGAGATGAAAGTCGAGCAACCCGTGAAGCAGACACGGCGTTGACAGAGGCAGTCAGCCTCCACCTGAGAAAGGACTCCTGAGAGTTCAGAGATCTGCTGATGGTGATCTAAAGTGACGGACGTCTCTGGTGGGTTTTCGAAGAACACAAAGTGTAAGACAATCCACAGAGCAGCAGAGCCTCAGGTGAAAGAAAACCCTGCGCTAAGAGCTCTGTGTGGTATTTATTTTGTATCGTGCATTAATAGATTAAGAGGGTTGACGGTGGCTGTCCTTTCACGATGAAGAGGGCCTGTTGCTGCGCAGAATAAAGGCTGATCATCCTGTCTAGTGTAGCCTATAAAATAAATCCCTTTCCTGTGGCATTTGCCAGGTGTGTGATGTGCGGCCAATCCCTCCGGCTTCTTCCTGAACGGCATGTGTTCTACACTTTCAGAGGCGGAGGAAACGGCTCTCTGTGGCCGGCCTCCCCGGAGTTAGGTTGGTGATCCTGTGGGCAGGATAATCTGCTGTAATCCCCGGCTCTGTGATCTGACCACAGCGCAGTGGAGAGCTGGACGGGTGGGAAAGGCTTCGCCAGGAGCAGACAGTCGGGGGAGGGGGGGGGGGGGGGGCAAACAGGGGAGGGGCAGTGAACGGGCCAGGGCTGGGGAGGGCCACTACACTGTAAAAAACATTACTTACTCACATTTTTACACCAAAATGATTGCGGAAATGTTAATGTTTTGAACACGGGAAACCCAGATAATATATGCAACAGACTCCTCTTCCAGTGCCAGTTGAGTATGTCAATGTCACAAACGGGAAACAGGGTTAGTGAAGAGTGAAAATGTTACGGTGGTTACTTCTTTTTTATATCTGTTACTTATTCAGCAATCTCTGAACCCAGCGGCTATCGGTCTGACGACGATGACCCTCTGGGGGCGAGGGGGTCAATATTTCCGGGGTTCCTGTGTAGCTGGCGGACATTCGGGACAAGACTTCCTTTTCCGTGCGCTGCTTGTTGTTTACGCTCCAGTTAGCAACTAGAGATGCATGATTGGAGTTGGGGTTGAGAGATGATAGCCGGTGGGTTCCCAGATCGCCTTTCATCCAAAGCATGCTCAAACGTGATTGGATGAATCTCTCGGACTACAAAAAGAAACGCTTCCGATACCAAAATCTTGTACCGTTACCTCCAGCCATGTGAATTCAGAATCTGTTTATAGAGATTATTTATTCAGTCTCTCTTTCAAACTCTCAAACCAGAGGTGGTGTTTGAACAGTGGAGAGACTAACAGAGCATATTAACTGTATGTTTTGTACGTCAATGAATTATAATAATTGTTGATTTTATTTATCATATATTCACTTGAACGAGCATCACTTGTTACGTGATTGTAACCTTTCCCACTGAAGGCAAAAGCCAGATGTTCTTGGGTGTTAGGGGTTAGAAGGAGAGGGGCTTCACTCTACTTAAAACATGACCAAACCTCATGAAAATAAACCTCAGCTAAGAATTTCAATTCAGATTTGCTCTCCAGTTTCATCAACCCTTTCAGTATCGATGGACTTAAGGTTGTAATACTCCATTCACAGTAATGAGTGCAGTTCGTTCTCATACTGAGCACAGCCACATTCAGTGCAGCATTAGTTCTGAAACTTAGCTCTCGCTGCAGCGAGAGCTGACTTATAAAATGAAAGTATGGGGGGAGCTGGGGCTGAAGTGGATTACAATTTTCATTGGGGTTAGTACTGTTTTCAGTTGTATCTGAGAAAGCATCTGTGACTCATCCGAGCTACATGCATGAAAATACACATAACAAGTCTCAAACTGGGTAAATGAAGGCTTTCTGTGCAGAGCTTTAACTCAAATGCAATGTATGCAGGGCAATATGCTAATAGAATAATGATGTTTCTCGGCTAACGTCGCTGATGAGTTTAATGAGCGCTCAGCAGCCAGGTTGCCAGAAGTCACGAAGCCTGAGTTTATGATTATAAGCTCTGAAATGGTCGTGATTGCGATGACGATAATTTTGTATCTAATTACATTGAATTAGTGACAAAAGATTAGTTGATTTCATGAAAGATCGGCTTTAACAATGTGGCTGCTGATCAACCTGTCACTGTCACTCTGTTTGTTTCTGCTCCAGTGTCCTGTCTTGACTTTACCCCCTCCCCCATGTATGTCATTATTCTCATCCTGGCTCTGTAAAGCTCCAGTGGCCAGATGCCCTCTCTTTGTCCATGTGGCGTGGCGCCAGCACTTTCCCTTCAGAGCTTCTGCCTCTTGTGCATCGTACTGTAAATGTCGACATTAAAATAGAAGCAGGCTTGAGCGTGCTTCTGTCTTTCTATCTCTCTTGTGATTGCCTGGGAGTCACAAAGGGCGAGCTGAGGCAAGCGGAGATGGCAAGCCTCGCTCTGGACATGTCATTTGAGATGTGTCAGTTACGGGCATGTTGCCCTAAAAGCATGCCCCAGCCTGAGAGAGTGCTTCATAATAAAAATTTAAATAAACCCTAATGTGCTCCATAGATCCGTGGATGATTCAACCGCAGCAATGGCGTGCAGCTGTGATTACATGGTCAGCCTATAAAAGTATACGCACCCTTTCCCAATTTGCAAGTCCTCGCTTCTATTCCCTTCAACTCCCCTCTCACTGCCTCCCCCACACTGGTAGCAATCAGCCAGGTGCTAAATGCCTGGGTGAGGCACAGCTCATGGGTGGATGGGGACAGTACTAGGAGGGGGGTGATTGAAATTGCATTTGCACGTGGAAATAAGCATCTGCGCTTGCTTGGCAGAGGAGGAAGCGGGGGCAGGAAATAACTGTCATCCTCTGAGCTGAGAGTACGGACTCTGTGTGTGTCGTGGGGAGAGAGAGGGTGATAGACTCAGGCAGGTTAATCATTAACTTAGTGAAGTGAAATGGATGAAGAAAAGGGGGGGGGGGGCGGGGGGGGGGGGGGGATTGACTGGGAGTTATTATTATTTTTTTTTTAGAAGTAGAGCTCAAATAAACGAGGGTTGGTGCTGCATCCCCTCGGAGAGGCCTGATTAATGGCACTATGCGTGTGATGGAGGAAAAGAAGAGCTGACACCAACCAGACTTTGGAAAATGCTGATGTGGCAGCAACTCACACCAGCCAGGAAGGGGGGTGGGGGGTGGGGGGGCTACCTCGTGATGATTGTTAATGAATAATCGATTGCGAGAGTGCAGTCAATGGAGGGGCTGTTTGTGAATCTCTTCTACACTCTCATATAGACTTATAGGTTTAATTAAACTAATCGCTGCATTGACTCGGAGCCCCAAAGCCCTTTGAAGCCTGCCGTATTAATGACATGAAATCAAGCCCCCTCCCCTTTTGTTGCAGAAATGTGTGCAGAGAAGAGAGAAAATGAAGTGCTACTGCAGAACAGTTCAATTTCCCCGGCTTATTCTGCACACAAGGACTCTCTGTAAGAAGATGCATGTTCTAATTTAATAAGGCTACTACCACAGTAATGGTGTGTAATGTTTCTTTATGAATCTAATTCAGCTTGATGTAGTGAAGCACCGATACTGATCCTGATATTGGTCCGATATTGGCTCAAATAGCTTGATATGGTATCAGATATAATTTAGTACATGTATGTATTCATTTACTACATTTTGTTTTACAAAGTTAGGAAAGCAGTGTTTAAGTCAAGCTTTACACACGAATGATCCCAGTTTCTTCCTCACAGAGTTGCATTCAGCTTGTTGATTAATAAACATTTGGATCGGTACTTATTGGCAGATACCCACAGCCCAGGTACAGATATCGGTATCGGGACTGAACAAGTCTGATTGGTGCATCCCTTGCTTGATGTCACAAACTTGCTGCACATGCGATGAATGAGCTTTACATTTTCCAAGTCGGTGACCACATCTTTCTGTCACGCAAAACGAACCAGAGTCGCGTCGTTAACATGTCAATCACCAGCACGGGTTTGTCTCTGGCGTGCGTCTCAGAGCCCCGGTGACCCGAAACAGTGAGGCAGCTCAGGTAGCGGGGCTACACGACAGACAGCAGCTTTAATGTGCTTCCTCTCCATCCTGACTGTTTGGTATCTTCCATGCGAAGGAGTCACTCGGCTGGCACTAATCCCCCTTCCTCTAAAAACCTCTGATCATCATGTCATTGTCCGCAGTGAAACACTCCGGGGACTCTGCTTTCACATAATGAAACCAAGAGAGCGGCCCACAGCTCAGCTTATAATCACCCTGTGTACAGTCTGTGTGTGCACGCACAGTTCGCCTGTCTGTAGTGTTTGAGTGAAAACAAAAGAGCTTCGGCGTCAATACTCATCTGTGTGTGTGCGCTTTAGTGCAACATGGGTGGGTGGGGGGGGGGGGGGGTTGCCAGTTGTGTGTGTGCGTCCACATGTGTGCGCATGAGTCACGTTGAGAGGTTCCACCAGCTATTATTGAGCTGGGACTGGTGTATTTAATAGTAGATAGAATAATTGTCTCCTCATCAGCTCTCCGGAGATTACAATAGAAACTGTCATGTGAATTAGAATTCTTGACATTTTCCCAACGTCTGTCTTTGAAAGGCACTGTTCAAACAGGCTGTATGTGTGTGAGACCTTTTCATAAGCGACTCTCTAAGACGCATTCCACCATCCATCCCCCTGTGCGTCATAAACAAACGATAGTTACTCTCTCCCAGGAAAAGAGGGGAGGGGGAAAGCGAGACTCAGAAGAAAGGGTGAATGTGCAAGGCAGGAGGCGAGGAGGAAACAGCTTGACAAGGCGCCTTACCTTTCCTGTGTTCCTGTGTTCCTGTGTGCTCGTGTTCTGCTCGCAGAAAGGTGGAACTCAGAATGCATGCAGCAGGTTTTGCTTTTCTTTTGGTTAGCTGCTCTTGCAGGAAAAAGGCTGAGTTAAAAACAGACACTATTCACGAGTTGTTTCATTTGTGCTCTCGTTCTGTATGTGCAGAGTGTATCTTCATTCATTGTGACATGCACAGTTTAAATAGCTTCCTTCTTTAGTGTGCAGGTTGTCACACACACAATGTCTCTCTCTCACACACACACACAGACACACACACAGACATACACAGACACGCACATATGCACACACGCACACACAATTTAAAATGTCCAATCTGTATTCCAAACACCACTAAAGGTTAGTCCCGCAACCATAAACAAAACATGTTTGGAGGTGAGTTTTCCACTCAGTCAAGCAGAAAGTAAGAATTCATCAAGAATCAATCAACAGCATGTGATGCTGGAAAGTTTGATCTGTTGTTTTGATTTTCCTAACCTCTGCAGTGCAGACATTAAAAATGTAATCGACATGTCTCTTAATTACTTAAACATCATTAAGCTTGAAAAAATATCTTAGTTATTTTTACACCAGACAACTACTACACCTCTATATTACTCATATTGTTTTTTGTTTTTTGTCCAAATTACATCTCACACTCAAACTCTTCAGTTATACGTGAACAAATGTGTACTCTGTAATTAAACAGTTACATTTTTCAGTCAAGTATAACTCTGTGAAGACGTGGACTATCAGACAATGCCACAGGAAGGTAAGCTGTGCAATCATTACTGAGAAATCCTCGTGTTTAACCTGCTCACCTCGTCTTTAGTTCTCTCTTTAAAGGAAATTGCCACACTTGCAACAGCAATGTTTCCAAATGCAATTCTGGTAATTCGGGTATTAATACAGTTGTTACACTGCTGCTAATTAATAGCATTACTATTATTAAATTAATAAACCACATAAGCACCTCAGGAAATGCAGGCAAGAGAAACCATAGTGTAAAAAAAGGAAATCCTGCTTGAGGCTGTCTAACATCTCCCATGTCATCAGTCTATTAGTAGTGGTTGCTCGTGCAGAATATCAAGGCAGAGCTGTGTCTGCTCATGTCTAAAGGCCAAGGAAAAGTGCTGTTGGTGAGCAAGGCTGTTGTCAAAATAAGAAATGTTTTGGGTGCAAACCTTGCACGCTCTTCAGTGGAACATGTAAACATTTACACAGGGGCGTGAGTCAACCCGTTTCCCCCTGACTCTCCTCCTCTTTCTGGGTCGTTTTCTATCTTCCCTTCAAATTACACAGCTTTTGTGTGTTGCTCGACTCCAGCGCCTGTTGTCTGTTACTCTTACTGATCAGCCTTTCCTGTTGCTGCAGAGGAACTGCGAGCAGTGAGATAAGGACAGTGACAGCACATGCTTGCACCAGGGAGGCGGTGAGGGGGGGAGGAGATAAAAAGTAACAGATACAACGTGAAGGGCAAAGACCTGCCTAATTGGGATATTACCAGAGATCATCACAGTTGTTTTTGCAGCCACGGGTGTTTCGGGGGTTGTGAATGTGTGACGCCAGCCACTGCAACAAGGAGACCAGATGGGGACAGAGGTCCAGTTTGGGCCGGCTGGTCCCAGCAGCAGGAAACAGCTGAGCTTTTGAAATATCAGAGGAGCTCTCTTCTGGGAGGCTGAGGAGGAGACAAACAATCCTGCACAGGGAAGGATTAAGGAGACCTGCATAAATCCAGGGAACAAACCGAGGATGTGAGAAGGGGGGAACTGGAGTTTAAGCATCCAGGGCCTGAGGATCACAGCGCAGGATATGCATGTTTATGCACTTTGACTCCTCCAGCATGAGACACGCGGGGGAGCACGACTAAAGGGAGGATCAGGCCTCGCTGTTAGAGCTCGCTCTGGAATTTAGGACAGTTTGCATCACGTAGGGCAGGTGCTGTGCTTCTCGCCTGCCTGATACGTGAGTCGACGCACTAAAAAGCCGATGAGGGGGACTGCGTGGGAGGGAGACAGCCAGTTTTAAGTGGAGGCTGGGGGAGTTTTCTTTAACCCGTCGGCTCCACCAGGGCCAGAGCAGGCAGCGATGAGTCAGAGGAAGCTGACACGACAGATGAGGTTGTGGGAGAGTCCTGAGGGTCCACCTCCTGCGCCCTCTCACACCTCACCTGTGTCACCGGTCGATCAATCTCGAGGACACGGGGGCTCTGCTTTGTTTCGCCGTTTGAAACTGAACCGCAGTATTCAGGAGCGCAGACGCTCATCTCACTGTAACATCGCATCTCTTTGCAGGTACAGTTCTGCATGAAAGCCACTAATCTTTGATTTCACCCAGACCTCAGTGACATATCTCTGTTCTGCATCAGTTCAGACGCATGGATGCATGGGCGGATTGTGAGACAACGGGCCCCTGGGCTCGGACATGCAGAAGGCCCTCCCACCGCCCTTACTTACCCTCTTTTTGTAGACGTTATGCTTCTCTTCGTAGTTGTTCTCTGTGGTCATTATTGGAGTCTCTTCCTGGTTGCTACATGTCTTTTAGAGTGACAGGGAGCCCGCTGACACTTTGGGCCCCTGGGCTTGTGCCCCGGTAGGCCTGTTCAGTTATCCCTCCATGTTGAGATGAGGTGTGAGCATTATGAAAATGAATTATTCCAAGCACACGCTGTGATAACCACAGTCAGATGGATTAGATTTTGGAAAGTGCTGAAATCAGAAGTCTCATAATTACTCTCAAAGTTTGCAGAAAAAAAATAAATAAAACGGGGATTAGTGTGTGCAGCTGGCAGAGGGTCCCCCTGGCAGACGTTTTTGATGTGTTTTGTATTACCGGAGAAACTTGTTTAATGCTAATTTGATCTGTAGTCATATTCACAAAGCCTTCTGGGGAGAGGAGTGGCTCCTAATTGGCCAATTTATAAGTCAATTCTAAAAATATCACGCTTCACGTTTAATTTTAGAAGTCAAACTGAAAACCGTTCACCACTGAGTTGACAACAGAAGTTTGAGAAGTTTTGGAGGAATGGGGGGGGGGGGTTGTGGAGATAAAAGTTATCCTATATTAAAAATAGATTTAATTAGCTCCACTGCAACCTGCTTCCCCATCTGTCCTTGTCATCTCAACATCTGAATGCAGCCTGAAAGTGATTCATATTATTATTTACCTCATATCTGTGTAGAAGTGTAGTAAGGTTGAACAATTTTCAAGAAATATCTAAATACGATAACTTGACTGATATTGCAGTGACGATATGAGTTGCGATATCAGACTGAAAGATCATTTTTACGTCATCAAAATAAACAAATACATGTGTATTTTGGATGTTTTCTTTCCACAAGTCTGAAAGATCTCGTGAACAACTCGACTTGGTGCTGCAGCATCCGTCACATCTCTCTTTTCACCAACCTGCTCTCTAAGAGACTAGACTTGGGTGTTCATGCTTATCTTGTTGAAACAGACACCCAAATTAAATGCAACGGATGTAAAAACCATTTCCTCCCTGTCCTCTCTAACCCTTCAGCTTCGATTCAGAGAATGGTCCCTCTCCAGGACGCAGTCCCATGGATTCGCAGGCGAGTCCTGGGTTGGTGCTCCACCCTTCTTTCCCCCAGAACCAGCGCAGGGAGTCCTTCCTGTACCGCTCAGACTCAGACTACGACACGTCCCCCAAGACCATGTCACGCAACTCCTCCATCAACAGTGAGGGGTAAGCACGAAGCCACCGTCCATCACTGGGCCCTGGGTCCATCACGTGGCAGCAACTCTTACATCTGCAATGCCCACACACACACGCACACACACACACACACACACACACACACACACACACACACACACACACACCACAGTTACTGCACATTATTCCAATCAACACAGGAGTTATGCAATCATTATGCAAATGAAATCATGATGAATCTTCTTAACATCAACTGTTGTTCTCTGTTTCTTGGCTTGTCTTGCAGTAAGTTCAACGCTCCCAAAACCTCCCATCACTGTATTTCAGGACTATTTCTCTGTTTAGATCCACATAGGTCTTTGTAAACATCCGGCTCACAGATGCAGCCTCTCATATAAACACCAATACTGAGCTGCCCAAGACGCTCACATTCATCTCACTCTTTGTTTTCACCCTGCAGGCACGCCGAAGACATGATCGTCACCCCTTTCGCTCAGGTATGCTTGCCTGGTGCACCTCGTCTGACATGTTTAATTGCTGTAAATGACTAGAAAAGGTGGCTAATTAGTGCAGTGAACTTGTCTCTCCCCCCCCCCCCCTCCTGTTCCCTCCCTCCCTCCTTCTCTCCCTCCTACGCTGTCCATCCATCCCCCAGGTGTTGGCCAGCCTACGAACTGTAAGAAGCAACTTCACCATCCTCGCCAATGTCACAACACCCACTAACAAGTTAGTATCATGCTGTCAAACACCCCTTCTCTCTCCCCCTCCATACACTCCTCACGACTGCCTGCTTAGTTTGCAGCGTGTGTCTGCTAATGTCTCCTTCTCCGTGCTCTCGTAGGGAAACAATTTAGCCGTTTCTGATTATCAGGCTGTGCTCAAGGAAAAAATACAATGTGCATTATTATTTGGCATCTCTCCAACATGCTGGCTGAGGACAGAGTGCAGAGAGCATCACATCTCAGATGTCCCTGAGTCTGTACACAGACGACAGAGAGACGGTCAATAACACTAAAATGATTCTCCTTTGTCGAGCAGCAGATAGCGAGAGCTTGAGTTGACAGGCTTTTAGCTCCTCGTCAATATGATACATATATATATATATATATACATATATATATATATATATGTATATATATATAAAGCAATGTACCACAGAATTATCACCATCTATAATTATTCAGTGTTGTGCCCTGAAAATGCTTTCCTCAATGCTCAATTATGAGACCATGAAGGCTACATAAAAGGAGAGCAGAGATTTATCTTTGGATAATTAAATATTTTAATCATATCACATTTTAATCAATCTTAAAAAAAATCCTTCAGTATCCATAGTCATTTTAATCTATCTGTCTCCTTTTAGGGGCATATAAACGAATACATATTTACACCCCCCTGTGTGAGCCGAGCCTTTTGTTGCCTCCTCCTGTAACGCTGAGTGTGTGTTGAAGCCCAGCAGGGGGCAGCAGCGTGTGGTTCTCCTTCTGATGTAATGATGTGTTTGTCCACAGGAGGTCACCAGTGACAAGCCAACCCACTGTTCCCCAAGCTACACTCTCTGGTATGTTGTCAGCTAATTAAAACTCTTAGTCCAAAGAGTCCCACAGTCCCCTCACACGGCTGCGAGGACACGCTGAAGGCTCCCACACTCCCTGAATGCATCATCAGTAATGAAAATGACTGCACGGAACATCATGAGGCTATTAGTGAGGATTTAATTAACTGTGCCGCATACATTGAATAGACTCCACATATGATGCTGAAGTTACCAAAGATGTGTGTGTTAAGAAATAACAAAGCTGATACAGAGAGAGATGAGATGCTTAAAGGACTGAGAGAAAAGGCTGTAACCTAGTGTTTGTATGCGGAGGACAACATGTAACCAGTTGTATCAAAGAGTTTGTCCGGTAGACATGAAAGTGTACAATATTTATATTTTTGTCACTCAGCTGATTTCAAATCTCAATTCTAAATTCAGTCCAGTTTTACTGTGTTCATACAATCGGTGTTCAGAACATACGCGCATCTTTGTTGTACGGTGATTTCTGTTTATATAAAATAAAGTAAAACAAATTAAAGGAAACTTGCTAGTTTTGCTTGTCTGTATGAAGCAGAAATTAATGAAATATTTTTTGGGATATTAAAAGGAGTCGTCACATTTTTCAACTCTTAAACTAACTTACTGAGCAAACGATCATTTCAAATGGAGGATCTTCTATCAGGTCATCACTGTGTGTCTGTCATTCACAGAGGAGACATACCAGCAGATGGCTCGGGAGACTCTGGAGGAACTGGACTGGTGTCTGGACCAGCTGGAGACCGTTCAGACCCACCGCTCAGTCAGCGACATGGCCTCCAACAAGGTGCACGCCTGTCCACACACAAACATGTACTTTCACTGCCCTTCTGCCTCAACGTTAACTCAGTATGGCGCCGAGCTTGTTGATGAATCAAAATGCATTTTGGATAGAGCTTCCTGTTTAAGCTCCACCAAGGTCAATTATGAAAAACATTAAAAAACAACCTGCATGAGTAGTTTGTAAAACTTACTCATTAAAAATACTGCATTTGGTTGTAAAAACCTTCATCTCTAACACCTGCCACATTGAACCTTCACACACTATGATTGTTTAGAACTTTTACGGAGGTTTGTTCATTAGAAGTAGTCATTCTGGAAAACATTTGTTTCCTGGCTTTATTTGCAATCCTGTGGTATTAGTTGTCGTGATGAATAATTAATGCCTCATATGTGATCAGTCTCTGGGCTTTTATGGCATTTGTTAGACTAAACGCACCGATTATGCCGAGTTAAGCATTAGTGTGTACAACTGCAAGAGATGCAGCCAGGTTGTAGTGAGCATCACTACATCTGCATGCCTGAGAAAGAACAGGGAAAGGGTGACGGTATGTGGGTATGGAGGACATGAGGGGGGGGGGGGGGGGGGCTGATGCTGATGTCTCTGCTGTAACCTTGGTTGCTATCGAACAGCAGCAGGGTCTGCCCTTCCCTTTTAGTCATTGGCTTGCCACTCTGACCACAAACCATGTGGTTTGGGCAACAACCAATGAAATAGAGGTGATGCTCCTTTAATAGTGTTCTGTCTTAAAGAGACAGCATCCAGTGCCTTGTTTGTTTTATTCTGGAAATTCTTCCCATGTTGCACATCACTATTAATGAATGAAGGTTCTTTGTGTGTTTTGATTCAGTCAGGCTTGTGATGAAGGACTGAGGGAGAGGTAACAGGAGTGTGTGTGTGTGTGTGTTCATTTCTGTGTGTGCACATACAATGTGCAGAGAGAAGTCTCCTGGGGTAAACATGAGTCTCTGTGAATATGTTGCTGCCTTTTCGCAGCTAAGCTACATAAATCCTCTGCACTGTGCCAACATGGAGGTACACATGAATATTCCCACTCAGTCTCTCACTCTTGCTCACACCCTTGCACACACACATATTTTCGACAGACGTACATGCTGTCTTGTCGCGCATGCGCACTCTGAGGCTGAGAGCAGAAGCAAGCACAGACACACACACACACACACACATGCATGCGCCTGCAGCCACACTGCCTGATTAGCTTGCGAGAGCTGTCTACAGCATCCAGGGAAATGGCGCAAGAGGCAGAGCATTGGAGGAGGAACGGCAGCCTAAAGCGGCAGGATTAGACCTCTGGCATTCTGGCCAGCCGAGGCATGGATTGACTCGGAGCAGGGGACTGGGCTACGGAGCGATCAGGAGGCAGCCTGACTGACTGTGGACTGACTGTGTGTTGCTGGGATCGGTGTGAGACGGCTGATGCACCGGTAGGACTGGGCCGGGCCTCTGGATCCGTACCGTGGGGGAGGGGCAGCCGACGCAGGGAGAGGGAGCCTGTTTTTCCAGACCAGAGCTCTGGTGTGATTCTTCAGCCTGACCGTCTGCCACAGGCCTGCCTGCATCCCTGCCTGCATCCCTCTCTGTCTCTTTCTCTCTCTCCCTCTCTCATCCTCCCCATCCTTGTTTTTCTCTTGCTATTGTCATCTGCTCCTTCCTCCTCCGATGTTCCCGCTGTCATCCAAGCTCCCTCTACCTCCATCACTCGAAACTATGGTCATCTTTCTGTCCTGGCGTCACCATCACTCCATCCCTCTAACCTCCATCATCTAAATATTTTAGTACTGTTTGCCAAGCAGCTCAACTCTCGCAACATCATTTTTTCGTTCACATCTCTCCCACATTCCCACTCATCTCCTCCATCGGCTCCTTTCTGTGCCCTTCAGACGGTCCCTCGCTACCCTCTCCTTTTCCCTCCATCTTCCCTCTTTCGGCTCCCATCCACCTCTACCCTGCAGTGACTGTAGATTTGGGTCAGTCTGCTCAGCAAATGGGATGAGATGTAGTCTCCACAGCAGCCGGATCCAGGGGGCTCCTGGTCTGCCCATCAGGGGGACCCTCATCTTCGGACCACACTAAGGCTGGAGCCTGACTCTGGACTGACTGGGTGGCCTGCTTTGGGGTGCTGCATGTAGGCGAGGACAGTCTGCACCAGCAGCCCCCACCCTCACCCCCTTTCCCCTGTTCCTTCGCCCCCTCTCGGGGCAGCCGTCACTCTGGAGTGTCCCGGCTTGACTGGCTGTGGCCTCTCCTCACACACCCTGACGACGCCCTCATGCCACTGGGGCACCCACAGCGCCCCCACTCCGCTCCACTACCGCACCTCCTGCCTGTGCCACCGGCCCAAACCCCCCGTCACCCTCAACATGGGTGTGGTGGAGGCCATTGACCCAGCACCATCCCCCTGCCCCTCGCCTGTACCAGGGGGCTACAGGCTGCCCCGCTCCTCCAGCTACAGCCCCCTGCAGGGGAGGGCAGGGGCAGAGCTGGACCTCGGTGCGGCTGCTGGAGGGGTTCTGGAGGGAAGCGGGACGGCGGCGGAGCGCAGGACGCCCTTAGTCGACCTGTTCTGTGAGACCTGCTCCAGGCCCTGGCTCATCGGCTGGTGGGACCAGGTAGGGCTCGGAGAGCTTGCAGAGGGCAAACAAGGCCTGGCAGTGGCCATCTTGGATGTGGATTCTTCAAGTGTTACATCTAAGCATGCATTAACAACTCAGCTGTTTGTTTACTCCATCTTCTTATGTGTCTTTATTTAAATCCAGCAATAATGGTGTCAGTTTGCGAAATGTATGTGTTTATAAGGCAGAATTGACGTGTTGATTGTGTTCTGAATCTATGTGGTGGAGGAAGGTTTTGTGGGTCTGACGGTGGCTTTGCGAGGAGCTGTAAGGCAGTGTGTTCACGTACATAATTTATACATGAATCCACTGAAGGGGAACAGGGAGAGGAGCACAGAGTTCATTAACTCTGTTCAGTGTCATCAACTTGCAGCAGCAATGTAAACAAAAAGACAATATCACTGTTATTCTTCATCTTTCTATATCTGGTCTACATTTCTGTCCTTTGAGAATACACCTAGCTGCTTAAAATCTAAGAAATAGCTTTGGGACTTTTGGGACTGTGATAAGTAGTCCAGCCGTCTTTACTGCAGGTACATTGCAGTGTCACATAATGTCCATTTCCATCCTCCACACCTGCGTCCCACATCCCTCTGTGTCTCTCTCCTGCTAGCCTGAGGCTAATACAGACTGAAGGAAGCCAAGCGGATTGTCAGTGAAGGACAATGCCTATTGTCTCAGGACTGAGTTTCTTTTGTCCTCAGGTGTACCGACATGTTACATCCATAACAATGTATGAAGACAGACGTTGTGTCAGTTTTCTTTGACATGTCAGGTTTGCATTCGATACGATATCTTGGCACCGTGTTACCAAAACAAACTCCGGCTTTTGTCTTTCCTGTTTTCTTGAATGACATTGGGCACATTAGGATGAATGAGTTTGTTCTCTGCTGATATGTTTAATCAGTCGTACAGGTTGTAGTTCAGAGGAGGGTCATGTTCAGCATGTGTGTTATTCGGTTACAGTTATTCAAGATCATAGGCAGTTAGAAAAAAAAAAAGCCCTCCTGGGTCCCTCACATATGCAGGTGTATGAGTGTGTGCGAGTGTGTGTTTGTGGTCATGTCTGTGCAGCGTCCGCATGTTTGCTCCATTAGTCAGTGTCATGAGGAAGAGTGTTGTTTGTCCTGGCACTCGGACTGGCACCGTGGAAGTGTTGGTTGTCAGCTATGACTCAGCGTTACAGCATTAGGGAAGGAAAGAACGAGAGAGAGAGCGAGAGAGAGAGAGAGGAGGAGGAGGTTTGGGCTGTGCCTGCTGCCTAAGTGTGCCACGGGGCTTGACTTGCTTTCCTGGCTCCTGGTGACTGATTCTGCCTGACTGCTTCTACGATTTGCTGTCAGAGTACCTATTTGCTCGGCGTATCATGTGACGAGCGGCGAGGCCGGATGGGATGGGTGGAAAAAGAGAGAGAACTGGGAGGAAAAGAGTGAGAGATGGAGGGAATGCATGGAGTGTGTGAAATGGCATAGGAAGCCAGAGTGGAGCCTGTGACAGAGGAGACTGTTGTTTACCTCGAGAGGGGGGGGGGGGGGGGGCAGCAGCGGAGGGGAGGGTTGACCTTGGTAAAGGTCAGAGACACCTGCCTACTCCCTCAGATCGTCACCCAAGCAGCCACCGCTCTCACATCGAGCTGAAGGACTGACTGTGAGGAGGCAGTTGCCACGGCAACCGCTCTGGTTGCCATGGAGATTGTTATGTGTGAAAGATCAGTCGGCAGGACACAGACTGAAGGGGTTATGTCCGAATCTGATTGTCCCTTGACATGACTTGTGCAACAGGTGACTATCGAGGCCTCCAAAAGAAAAGAAATCAAATAATGATGTAAAAGCTGAGAGAACATTCAGTGTTTAATGTCTGCAGGGATAATGTATTCACGTAATCACACTGATGCCCGCACTGCACGGACCTAAAGACTAGTCGTTCATGATTGCCACTGTCGATGCTGGGAGAAGAATAAACATGCCACATTACCGCAGAATACAAATACATGGCAATCAAAATACAGGCACACTGAATTGGGGGTGCTGAACAGTATGTTCTCAAAAAGAGGAGGCATGATTCATCATTGGTTTTTCTCACCCTTTAGTGATTGAAGCCAGAATAAGGGCGATAATTTCTTTTCTCATGTTTGACTCATAGGAATGTTTTGTTGTTTCAGAACAAGTACCATGTTAATAACTCTGAGGGTTTACCAATCTGCACGTCTCTACAATGTTGGATATGTCTGCTACTTTGTAAGTCAAGTCACTCACTTCCTGTGTCTGTCTCTGCTTCCCTCAGTTCAAGAGGATGTTGAACAGGGAGCTGTCCCATTTGTCAGAGATGAGTCGCTCAGGGAACCAGGTGTCAGAATACATCTCCACTACCTTTCTAGGTAACACACACCTGTCAACCTCTATAGCGAGTCCCTTCTCGCTCTGATCCCAGGTCAAGTCTCCATCCTGGCTGACCTCTGACTCCCCCTCCCCTCCCCAGATAAGCAGAACGAAGTGGAGATCCCGTCCCCGACTTTGAGGGAGAGGGAGAAGCCCATGTGTCACATCAGCGGTGTGAAGAAGCTCACGCACAGTTCCAGCCTTTCAAACTCCACCACGCCTCGATTCGGTGTGAAGACTGAACACGAGGAAGCGTTAGCCAGGGTAAATATCTTACTGTGTTTTTATTGTGTTCATGACTTGTCTTTTTATGCTGCCTTGATGCAACAGAACATCCTCTTGTGGGACAATAAAGATCTGAACTGAACTAAATGGATGGAATAGCATCTGAGAAGCAAGTTATTGCATAGACACGCACACATAAACCCACACAGAAGATAATAAAGTGAACCTGAGAGCACAACACACTGCAAATTACAAAAAACACATGTAAATAGAAATAACCCAAGCAAATGAAAATAATAAGCAAAAGGCTAATCTTAGGTTAACAGCAGATACTTTTTGAATCATGCGATCACAATGTAAAATAAGCCAAAATAACTTACATTTGAGGTCATTTTCCAACACCACTGACAGATAGTCGACTTCAACAACTTCACAATCTAAAAAAGGGAACAACAACAAGCTGTGTGCATCCTTTTTTATTGTCCCCTGGAAGCAGTTTCTGTTGTGTTGTGAGCTTTTGAGTTTTCTTTTAAATGCTGCGAATGTGTAAAACTGATGTTTTCATGTGCCATCAAATGGGTGAAGATGTTTCTTCCTTTGCTTGTGTTGCGTCTAGTAGCAAGTGTTTTCTTAATGTGCGGTGCTTTGAGCTCTCAGGGCCACCATAGGAAAGGCACCAAAAGACGTTTTAATACCCTGCTATGTTCGAGGACATTTTGTCCAACTCCAAAAACCACAAAACAACACAAGTGTTCAAGCTTCATGAAAACGTATCGTAGTCTAATGTAAAGAACACACAGCTGCAGTATCATGCACCTTTAAGAGTGGATTCAGATTTAGTGCTGATGTGTGTTAATCTTGTCTGTTGTGCCTTCAGGAGCTGAACGACTTGAACATGTGGGGCCTTAATATCTTTCGTGTGGCAGAGTACTCTAATAACCGTCCCCTCAGCTGCACAATGTATGCCATCTTCCAGGTGAGAGACAGAGAGCTTTAACAAACAATGGACTATTCACTATGTCATGTAGCACGACTTCACTGTGACCATGACCCCTGTGGCTGCAGGAGAGAGATCTACTGAAGACCTTCATGATCCCCGTGGATACGTTCGTCACCTATGTGATGACCCTGGAGGACCACTACCATGCCAATGTGGCCTACCACAACAGCCTCCACGCTGCAGATGTCACTCAGTCTACTCATGTACTGCTATCCACTCCGGCGCTAGATGTAAATACCTCTACTGCTCAGCCAATACACATCCAACTTCACATGCTCAGGCTTTCATACATACCAGGCCCTCTACAAATAGTACAGTAGTCAAAGGTAAATTGTAAACAGCAGTTTAACGGATTACTTTTCTCTCTGACAGGCTGTGTTCACTGATCTAGAGATACTAGCTGCGTTATTTGCCGCTGCCATCCACGATGTGGACCATCCAGGAGTGTCCAACCAATTCCTCATAAACACAAGTGAGTCGAAATCAGATTAAAGAGACGACGCAAAAACATGTGAATAACAAAATAAAACATTTGAATAGGAAAAACAAAGGATATCTCGACTGATTCGTGTTGTATGGGACCAGGACTAGAAAGTCTCAACAAAGGCTGGAAAGCTTTAAAAGAACCAGTTTGATAATGACAACCAGTATAATAATGACCGGTCTCGACTTCTGCCAACTCTGTGAAATTCCCTGATTTTAGAAAGAACATAAGGCAGGAAGTGAAGATCACTTTTCTAGGTCAGCTAGTCTGATTATACCTGGAATTTTAGTTCTTTCTACCCGGGAAAGGTTTGTCTTAAATGTTGTTCTATTGAGATTCAGAATATGCAATAGGAGTTATAATAAAAAATACATAAATACTAATAAAAGTAAAACAAAAAGCCACAACAACAGAACTAATGGTTAACTCATTGTTTTTAAACTCTTATTTGAAATATCTATCATGTAAGTTTTATGCACATTTTGACAGTTTTATGTTTTCGTTTCCACATGATAAAATTAATTGTTCCTCTAAATGAAATTATAACTAATCATTACACTACAAAGCACTGGACACTACATTTCAGGACTTGAGATAAGTGTTGTGATTTGCATATTTGAAGAGAAAGAATTTGAAATATTGACAATTAGGGACACTGAATTTGGTCTATATGGTTATTTGAAGTATAATTGTTTTTTTTAGAGCTAATGTGTATGATGCACTCACTTTAGTTGAAATGATCCTATATTTTTGCCTTTGGTACCACAGTCATCCTCTGTTTGAGTAAAACAGTTGTTATTGTATGTTTTTAGTACATTTAGTCTGTAAATTGTGTGCTTTCGGTTGTTGTAAATGGGGATATTTGTCACTAAAGTTTTATTTGCACTGTGCTACTTCCTTAAATTGACTACGTAGTTTTGTACATTTTGAAACGGTCTGATTCTAACACTGATGGTGGGTGTTGTATGGGGCTTCCCTCAGACTCAGAGCTGGCCCTGATGTACAACGACGAGTCCGTGTTGGAGAACCATCACCTCGCTGTGGGCTTCAAGCTGCTCCACGAGGACAACTGTGACATCTTCCAGAACCTGAGCAAGAGGCAGAGGCAGAGCCTGAGGAAACTTGTTATTGATATGGTGAGTGTCGTCAGCCCACTGTATCATGCTACCACCTCTCCATCTCTGTTTTCTTCTCTCTAATGTATCACTTTTATTTCCAGGTTTTGGCAACAGATATGTCTAAACACATGAGTTTGCTGGCAGACCTCAAGACTATGGTGGAAACCAAGAAAGTGACAAGTTCTGGAGTACTGCTGCTTGACCATTACAATGATCGGATACAGGTGAGACGCTACCTCCTGCTTCCTTTAACAGATGAGTCTGTTACAGAAGAACTGAGCATTACCGAAGCATCGACAGGATGTATTCAGTAAATTCCTTCCCTTCATTTTGTCAAAATGCCACGGCATGTTGTGGTCACAGTAAACTGTGGACACCACAAGAGCTGTGACTCATTTTTTGTATTTTCTCCTACGTGTTTCAAATGCTGGTACGTTTTGTTGGTAGTTAAGACGACATGGAGCGGGCTGATGAAAGGTTAAGTGGTCTCTTCTTCCTAAGGGGGGGTTATAAGAGATAGAACCACACGATTTAACATCTGTAGGATCTGGTTATCAAGGATTATGTTTAAGTATGTGTGTCTGAGGACCCAAGGAAGCGAGGTGTCGAGTGTGAAGTTGTTTGGATGAGCGGGTTGCGAAAAAGCTGCAAGCAGCAATACCGTCATATACATCTTTCAAATCAACAAATCTTTGCAAAAAGGAATGGAGGGGCAGGTGCTGGGGATTTGGGGTAAAAAAAGAAGAGAGAGGAAAGCAAAAATCACAAAGCTGGTAGTGCACCACCTCCTCTCAGCTGATTTGTTGTCAGACGATCATTATGCATATCTGAATTCAGTGCTTATAACGTTGCATGTGCATGATATAGAAACCTGTGCCTGTTTGTGCAGGTGCTGAGGAACATGGTGCACTGCGCTGACCTGAGCAATCCTACCAAACCCCTGGCTGTGTATCGACAATGGACGGAGAGAATCATGGAGGAGTTCTTCAGGCAGGGGGATAAGGAGAGAGAGCGAGGGATGGAGATCAGTCCCATGTGCGACAAACACACCGCATCTGTGGAAAAGAGCCAGGTAACAGAAATCCTGTGCACAACTGGATAAAGTGGGATGGTCTGTCGTCTCTGATCACAGCAGTCATCCTCGTACATCTTTAATGCTGATTTGTAGGGAGTGAAATGACACCACTGAGATGTATATGATATCCCTCACACTCTTTTTCTTCTGGATGCAGGTGGGCTTTATTGACTACATTGTCCACCCGCTGTGGGAGACATGGGGGGACCTCGTGCACCCTGATGCCCAGGACATCTTGGACACTCTGGAGGACAACAGGGACTGGTACCAGAGCATTATACCACAAAGCCCCTCGCCTCCTCCGGTGTGCCAGGATAAGGATCTAAACGCCTGCATTGACAAGTTTCAGTTTGAGCTCACCCTCGAAGACAGCTCTCCGAGAGAAGAGGACGACGAGGGGGACAAGCCTACGCCAAACCACGTGGCACAGGACTGCAGTCAGGGGGAGGAGGAGGAGGAGGAGGAGGAGGAGGGTAAAGAAGAGGAAGACATAATGGCAGAGGAGGAAAATGAGGACATAATAGAAGAGGAAGACGAGGTTGCTATGGAGGAAGAGGAGGTGGAGGAGGAACTGAAAGCTCAGTTGGAGGTGAGATCTGAAAAGGAGAGACTTTCTGACACAAGTCCTGTAGAGGAAGAGGAAGATTCTTCTTCACAAGCTGAAGATACATGAGTTCCGCTCCTGTGTCTCCCTCCTCACTTGCACATATGATCTTGTTCATCCTTTCAATGGCCAAACCAAGAACAAATAAGACTGCAATGACAATACAGACCTTTAAATATATTTTTCAAAAAGGGAATAAATTAAAATCGCTTAAAGAGAAGGTGATTACACAGCAACTGTAGATTTGAAGTGGTGACAAGTCCTCCGACTGACTTCACAACAAACTTTAGACAAAGAGGAATTTAGGAGAGAGCATTAGCGACGGGCAACTGAAGACAGCGTAGCACTCTGGGACTGGAATGCACACACACAAACACACAGAAAGTAACAAACTCAAACACGTCGTAGGAGCAAGTCATGAATACACCAATTCAACGTGCGTATGCGCATGCATCAGTCATGCAGTACAATTGGAGCGCAAATGTACCTCCTCCTTTCTTGCAAACACACACACACACACACACACACACACACACACACACACACACACTCGACTGTATGTTTGCATGTGTGCATTTACACGAGGGACATTGATCAGTAATGAATCTCTTTGGAAAAAGCCATCTCTTAATGGAGTATTAACTAGTGTTCAGTCAGTATTAGTAATTCATGTTTGTTAGAACTTCAGCAGAAACTGTTCTCCTCAGAAAAGCTACACATCCGGGTGACTTTTTTTTTCCATTTCTGTCGGAAAGAAAAATAAAAGAAATCCACAGAGTTGGAGGAGGAGAGAAGAAGATACGGAAAGAAAAGAAGATGCTGCGACGAGGGGGGGCCGCCGGGTCCCGTACCCCCTTTTCCCTTTACGAGGAGAGTGCTACTGGTGCGAGATGGCTCTGTGCCTTTCTGAAACACCAGCTTCCTGAACGGATGTGTCGTGAAGCAATGCATTGTGGGACAGGAGTGTGTGATTTTGCTATACTATTTTTAGTTTGTCTCTTGTTAAAGATCTCTCTTTACTGTTCATGGTGTTGTGGTGTGTATCTCACATGTCCAGTTTCTGTGGTCATACGTTTTAAGCTAAAAGTCTTCCTTTGTTGCTCTTCTGGTAATATAATAACTCAGAACTCTAGATGCAGAGCAATCACTACCACCACCACAAACCACCAGTGGACTCTTTCCAGCTTATCTTTTCATTTTCTATTAGAATCATTTTTTTTACTTTCTGAGAATAAGCCATGTGATGCTTTGAAGCATAAGTTTTGCCTATTTTCTATTTAACAGTTGTTAAAGGGATACAAAATTACTTCATCAGCAGAACAAATTTCCACTTGCCATCTCATACCCACTTGCACTGCGTGGTTATGTCTCCTCATACGCAACGATTCTCACCAAAGTAAAAGGATGAGAAACTTCAGTGGGTGAAGTGATTTGAAGGAACAGAGACGAATAGGAAAATCAGGGAGGCAGAATGTTTGGAGAAAGAAAGCGGTGGTCTGGTCGTCCCTAATCATCCTCGTTATGTTTGATGCTTTTTTGCCTTAATGTCAGATGCAGGATACATACCTGCAAGTATGTAGATTTATAAGATATATAATAGATATCCTAGTATATTTATATCACGTCTGTACGCTTATTTCTGTGAGTATCAGTGTGTCTACAATGTATCCAGCATTGCATTTGGAGGGGAAAGGGGAACATTGCTGCCAGTTAGTTGTCATGTTGTTGCTGTGCTCAGACCAACGTAAAGAATGTGTTGTTTTTTTAATCAGGATGGTCAAAATCTTTAGCAACGTGGAGGCATGCAGAGGAAATAAGAAATGAGAGGCGGTGAGAATGAATAAGGATGTTTGAATCTGACCAGATATTGATTTGTTGACATGATGGAGTTGATGCGTGTATGTGTCTGTTTGCGTGACTTACTAAGTGGTCATGAGTAAGCGGGTGAGTAACAGAAGGAGAGGGCAGGATGCTGAAGACGTTGTCACGTGTGTCATTGGTCCCTCACTGGCATCACCGCATTGTTGTTGAATGGTGTTCAGGATTCGATCAGCACAGCTTAAATAGGTCACAGTTTGTTTCGGTGTTTGTTTTTCACAGGGTAAACAAAAGAACATGAATGTGGTTCTTTTGGAGGGTAAGTTTCTGCAGGTCAGTAACTGAGCTTATCTGAAATGACCACAGCTCGGTGCAACAGAAGCCTGTGTGTTTGATCTGCTCCGTCGCAGGATGGAGCAGAGCTGCCGGGCCACCACACAGGCTTTCATCTTGTGGAATGGGAATCCAGGATTACTTAAATACAAGATTCCCATATGCATCGGCCTTTTACTTTCAAGATGTTGCTTTGTTTTTGTGGCTTCTTGTTATGTCATAAGCTATAAAAACATTAATATTTACTTGCCATACAAACACGATACTGTAGCAATTGTTTCTTATTAAGAAAATTATTCAATTGATTGATTGCTGCCATTCTTTTTAAATGATGAAAAGAAAACCATGGGAAGTGTTTTCTTTGAACAGTTTGTGTGTACAGTTTATTTTTATATCATTCTGGTGGATGGTCTGGAAAATGAATCACGTGTTGATGATATATAGCTATAAGCATTACCACTCTTGTATATAATGTAATATTGGATTGTAAATGATACATTTATCCAAGTCATAATGATTGACAAACAACCAATTAAGGTTGTAAAGTGAATCACTAAAACACTACAGGCCACATCCTCACCTTTTCATTCTCTGGTTATGTTCTCGCTCACTTGTGCTAACATTTTTTAATCGTCCACATTTATTGTTAAAATCAAATATATTTGTACCAGCACTTTATTTCGTCAGGTTTTGAGGCAGACAGTGTGTTTCAGGTAGTGTACAGTCTGTGCTGGTTTGGTCATTGGCAGTCACCTGTTGATTATATCCCATTGGGCCAAATCACAAACCATCATTGTGCAGTAGTCAATGTTAACCCCTTTTCTAGAGACATAATCAAACAAACTAGTCATTCTCTATTAAAGGTCCATGTGAGATTGAACTCATTTGACTGATAAAGTAAAACGTAAGCTGATGTAGTCACATGGGATATGACATGTTCAAAGGAAATAAATGTGTCCTTATCTAACTTGGCCATTTCTAGTACTATCAACACATCTATTTATTAGTAACTTTAATCATTAGCCTGATAGCCTACATGTCCGTCCAGTGGTGGCCTAACTAGCTGGTTCCCATCTGGGTTGCTGTCGGGTCACTTTGTCGCAGACTGACTCCCTCTGTGAATGATTCTCTGGGCTTTAATTCATGCATTCGTTCACAAGTAAGAAAGATTATTCAAGGGGAAAAAACAACATGAAATGATTGTAATATTTGTAAATGATCTTGCTGTAATGTGTAAAATGTGTCCAAGTTATTTTTTATTATATTATTTTTATGAAAGTTTTTCCTCTCAACAGAGCTGAGGTGTCATTTTGTGAATAAATGCATTTAATAAGCAAACATCTATATATAAAACAATACTATAGTATATCAGTATATTTTTCTTTTATTTCACTGTTCGGTACTGTAAAGTGTGTTAAAAATACAAATAAAGTAAGATTTTTATATTAAATGCAATACCATTGTCGTGTTTGCTGTTACATTTTCCTTGTATGCCAATCCACTGTTTACTGGTTTATTACGTGTCAGCACTTTACTTGTTTGTATTGTATTGTTATTAATCCAGGGGCTGGTGCTGTAATCTTATTTCTAACTATAACACGTCCAGCAATACTGTATTAACTGGATATTGCCAGCAACGTCCCTTGGTTGTTTAATACATTTAAATGATCGTTGAGCGGCTGTTTTACAATAACATCTATGGACGTTATTCACGTGTTAATTGTTACGCTGTTTAGCGTGAAGACTACCTGCACCTGACCTGTCTCTGGCATGAGATGGCTGCATCCTCCCCAGAATCCTCTACTTCAGACGGGTGTCACGGCTCTCCACCAATCACAAGGGCTAATCAAAGCGTCGTCCAATCAGAGTGAAACAAGACAGAATGGGTTGGGGATATACGCATGCGCGTTAACAGTACGGAACTAGGTGGTGTGTTGACCCCGGTAATGATTAGCCATTAGCTTGTTTCTAATTATTCTTTGGCTTTACCCACTTTATTATTCTTGCACGCTAGATCTATTATGACGTTATTGTAGCGACACATGTAATATTGGTATTTTTTTATTCATTTAAAAGGTTGCTTTCAGCTAAATTCGCTAGTTAGCATTAATGTGTTAGCTTTCGGCTAACTAACAAGAAGTCGTTGTGTTCTGTCTTGATAAGTAAAAACAAGCATAGATACCTAACGTGGTTTCGGCGCTTTTGTATTTTATAACGTTATCGTCTATTTCACAACTAGTTGTGACAGAATACTTTCATTAACCTGCATATTGTGTCTCGTGGAGACGTTTCCGGTGCAGCAGATTCTCTCTAAACACTGACCCACCATCATGACGTCCTGTCAGTACCTCCTGCTGCTGCTACTGGGTGTGGGAGTCTCTGCGGTGGAGATCCAACGCCCTCGCGGTGTCCCTTTGTCAAGTAAGTACTTGTAACTCGATAACGAATAAGACCGGTTCATAGGTACAGCTGTGTTAACACAGGGGTTCACAGTGAGTTTTCTGTAGTTTTGGAGCTGTCGTGGCACTGACTCGTTGCTTCTGTTCCACCTCTAAAGAACGGCAGTTCTATGAAGAGGACAAACCTTTTACTTGCCTGGATGGCTCTCGCACTATTCCCTTTGACAGAGTGAATGATGACTACTGCGACTGCCAGGACGGCTCTGATGAGCCAGGTGGGTATAACCTGCATATTGGAGTTTCCTGTATTTTTTTTTTCACAGTTTACTGAATTAAAAACAGAGGCCTGCTTAGTCTGTTTAGTTCTTGCTTTGCCCGGTTATGACAATATCTAAAAGCACATTTATTTGCAGGCACGGCTGCTTGTCCCAACGGCAGCTTCCACTGCACCAATGCAGGTTTCAGACCTGGCTTCATCCCTTCCTCCCGCATCAATGACGGAATCTGTGGTATGAGTTTTAAACTGTGATCACTATTTATTTTCGGGTGTGTTGTGTGGGCAGGATTTCTTTTAACGTCTGTGTTTCCTGTTCAGACTGCTGTGACACAACAGATGAGTACAACAGTGGGGCTGCCTGTCAGAACACCTGCAGGTGGGAATGTTTTTTGTGTTATAAATCTAATAATGTATGCACACTTCACAGTCAAACCCAGATTTCCCCATTGAGCCTATACATGTGTTAACATACACGTATAGTTTCCAGAAAATATTAGATGTATTTTTTTTTAATAATGTGTGATTTACAGGGAGATGGGGCGCAAAGAGAGGGAGAGCCTGCAGATGATGGCAGAGATTGCAAAGGAGGGCTTTCTGCTTAAACAACAACTTATTCAGGAGGCCAAAAGGGGCCTCGAGGATAAGAAGGTGTGAGAGACAAGAAAACCTGTTTGTTTGTGTAATAATCAACATCAAGAGCTTTGGCATGTGGATTATCGCTTTGTCAAATATGTTTTTATTCAAAGATACTGACCCTTCAGTAGAGATGTCAGAAGGTGTCTCTTGTTTCATGAATTGAATAGAGTTTCAAGGTATTGTGTGGATCTTAAATTGGTTAAAGGTGTTATTTTGATTTGTTTCAACAGGCCAAACATGCAGATATTGAGGTTAGCAAGAAAGATTTGGACAGCAGGGTTGAGGCTCTGAGAACTGTGAAGGAGACGGCTGAGCAGCCAGAGAAAGAAGCCAAAGAGCGCCATCTGAAGGCCTGGGAAGGTAAATGTGAAAGCATGTCTCTGTCTTATTAACCATGTTTGAGCTACACTGACAAACATTAGTAGTACTCAAAACATGTAGTTATGCTGTATATAAGTATGTGTTTGTGTGTGATTATAACCCCTGATAAATTGTTGTTTCAGATCAAAAGGCTGTTATTAACATGGAGAAGGACAAGGCTAAAATGGCGGAGGTGTTTCTTGAACTGGATGATGATGCAGATGGCTTGTGAGTAGCCGCACCCTCCAGAATGATGAGCACCCATAATGAGGGAGCTCACCAGACACAACTTAAAAAAAAAAAAAAATTTGAATAAAATAGTACAAAGAAGAGATGCAGCATTTGTTAATCTGGAGCAATATCTACTTTAAGTTGTCTTGTTCCTGGAAAACCTTTTGAGAATAGATTATTGCTCTTTAAAATGATTGTATGTTCATGCCTTTCATGTGTACGTTGTTTTGTGTCAGTGTCTCAGTGGCTGAGCTTCTGTCCCACTCTGAGCTCGACTCCGATTCAGAGGATTCATTCACAGAAGCAGAAGCTCAGGTAATATCTTCTTTTTGAGTTGTTCTTATAAAAACACAGATGTAGTGTAGTTATTAGTAGGGCTGTACCAAATGTCAGGTTTTCAAACTAACCTTTGAATATCTGCCATAAAAAAACACCGTTGAATAAAGTCGTTCATCCGATTGAATTTGATTTATTAAATCAACTTTCTTTAATGAGGAAAACTCGGCGGTTTCGTTACATAAATCTAGCTGAGGACTGAATGCTGCTCGCCTTGTGTGTTTGGGTGACAGAGTGGAAGAGAAGGTGGACTGTTGGACTGTTGATGCAATGTTTCTGTAAGTTATTGATAACTTACTCAGAATGCTACGATGTCATCTAAACACGCAATATTTTCTAGTAAGCTCACCCAAACCCGCCCGACTCGTGCATCCCGACTAGGCAGCCACGTCTGGAATCTAATTCTCCGAAACATAACCCTAATAATATCAGGGTAGTAGTGTGTATCTGCTGTGCAGAACTACCACGTCTTAACTCAATGAATAGGCAGGAAGAAAAAAAGCTGGGCAGCATTCGAATGATGATTCAGAATTTGAGTCAACATTGTGAATGAAGCTTCAGACTATTCGGTAGAGCCTAAGTTATCTTCAAATTGAATTGTTTCAATACAAACGTGAACATTGTCTTTGGTTTTTTAGGGGCTGATGGGAGGAGTGGACAAAGTGGACCTTGTAGCATTTGAGTCCGTTTGGAATAATATCAAAGAAAAATACATATCAGAGGTAAGAACCTGATGATTATTCTAGTTCGCTCCACACGAGAAACCATCTGCTCCTCTAAATGTGCCACTTTCTTGGCGTCAGGCCAACGCAGACACCCCGGCGCCTGTGGAGACCCCACCGGAGGAGATCAGGGAGCCCGACTCCGACAACGACTCTGAGCAGTACCCTGAAGAGGACATCCCGGAAGAAGAAGAGGATGAGGACGAAGAGGACGAAGATGATGACACAGAAGACCGAGACTATAAGGTAAGCCCACTGAGTTTCTCCATCATACTTCTGCTGGATGACTCACAAGTCTTATTTCAGTGAGTCACTGTTATCGCCGTTTGATACGCAGAGCCCTCCTACGACGCAGACCCAAGAAAAGAAGGATGGCGATGACGAGGGGACCATGCCGCCCTACGACCAGGAAACGCAGAGCCTCATCGACGGTAAGCGAGTGACTCGCGCTGTAAAATGCTAAAGAGGAAATAAAAAGCACATGTGTGACTGCATACCTATTAGTTTAAAATGTAATATGCTAACTTGAAACGCATCGCTCCTTCTGGTCGCGAAAAAACAAGTTGTTTATCAGAAGAACGATGTGTTGCTTTTATGTCTTTTTATCAAGAGCATCAACAGCAGGACATGGTTTACTCAGACCTTCTGTGAGCACATGTTTGTATGGGTTAGGACTGAATTTACATGTTTACATTCTGTGCATTTGATACCCAGCTGCTCAGAAAGCCCGCGATTCATTTGACGAGGCTGAGAAAGCTCTCCGGGAAGTTGATGATCAGATCAAGTAAGTACTAAGAATATGAAGGATGTTTGTTACCACAACTGCAGTCGAGCTCTAAACGGCTACAGTGGATTAAAAAAACGATAACGTGCTGGATTTGCTTTGTGTCTGCAGGAACCTCGAGAAGGAGATCTCCTTTGACCTCGGACCCAGTGCTGAGTTCGCCTACCTCTACAGCCAGTGTTACGAGTTGACTACTAGCGAGTATGTGCACACTCGTACAAAAAATATCGATTCATTATTATTGTTCAATGACTAAGTTAATCTTTTGCCTTCAGGTATGTCTACAGGCTCTGTCCATTCAACAGAGTATCACAGAAACCCAAGTTTGGTGGATCAGAAACTAACCTCGGGTAAGAGACGGTCTGTCTTGTTTGTTGTTGTCTTTGTTTTTTTCTCCTCCCATACTTCATCCTTTGCTTTGTGTAGATCATGGGGACACTGGGCAGGTCCCGAAGACAACATCTACGCCGTGATGAAGTATGAACATGGAACAGGGTGCTGGCAAGGCCCGAACAGATCCACCTCGGTGAGTCTCCACTTGATCTTTGTCTACAGCTGATTTTTCACTCCATCGGACAAAGCACAGAAAACAAGATATTGTTTGTTGTCTTTCAGATTAAATTAACGTGTGGAAAGGAGACGGTTTTGGTATCGACCTCGGAGCCCAGTCGCTGCGAGTACCTGATGGAGTTCATCAGCCCCGCTGTCTGCCAGGAACCTCCAAACCTGGATTCAGCGATTCACGAGCACGTCGAGCTCTAGATCCATTTTATTTGTGAGTAGCTAACTCTTCTGTGTTTGTTGGCAAACCGTAACAATGTATTGAGACAATCCCGCTCTGCACTGTGTGCGGCACATACAGTGTGGTCTACTGCAGACATCTTGTTTGGTGGTTTGTGACCCTTCAGCAGTTTATGGCTGTTTGACACTTTTCATTGAGCTGTCCAACATTTAGTTATATGGAAAGCAGAGTAAATGGAGCGTTTGATTTATTCTTTCTTTCTGAAACCTGTATCGGGGTTTTCTGTGGTTACAGATACTGAGATGGCTTATCAGGTGATGTCACTATAAACGATGTATAGTGACATCGTATTGAGAGCTTTCCTGCTAGGCTCCGCCCTGATGCTGTACAGAGTGAATAGATATCAGCTGTAGCTTCCCTTTAAAAAAACAGGAACTATAAAATGTTGTTTAACTTTTCAGACTGGTTCAGTGTGTACAAAGTTTCTCCTGTTTAATAGTCTTTATGATTGATAATGTTGTAGACGGGACATTCATTATGTTAGTGTGGATGACTTTAGGTCTGTTCAATGAAGAGTGTGGGTGAGAGGGGCTGGGACAACAGAATTAGATTTTGGGTTTAATGTATTGTTGACCTAAATAAACACAGAATAACCCAAATGTAAGCGCTGACTCCACAAGAAGTAGATTCTCATCACTGGTGTAAAAGCTGAGTCCTTTGGAAAAGAAACCTCTGGGGATTCATTTCAACTAAATTGCCCTTCCCTTTTTAACAACTAGGAAGTCCTGACTTAAGCAAAGCAGCCATTGAGATGAATGTGTGTGCTCTCTCTCACTCTTGCAGGTTGCTCTTGAGGGACCACAGTCACCGCAGCAACATGAAGTTGCCGTGAGCGTCACATCGATAAACGATTGGGAAGAAACTATGGAAATTCCAAGGAGTAGTTAAATCGTCTACACGTCTAACTTCCACTCCTACCGGTTATGTTGTTTCTCTGATTTATGTCAAATGTCATTCCATTGTTTTCAAATAAAGTTGTTTTTATCATATTCCATATTTGTGTCAATCAATTCTGTTAGCTTCCAAATAAGGTGCATGCAGTTTGAATTAACTGTAGTAGTGATTAAATATACACATAATATAATATAAACATAGCTGTCGATAGCACATTAGGAAGAGCTGTGTAGAAATAGTCATTTTTTGCCGCTAGGGGTCTCTCAGTCAAAACAATAACAAAAGATGGAGTGTGGTGACGTCATGAAGTAGTGTGGCATCATGGGAGTTGTTGTCTTCACCGATGTTAACCGTTAGGATTCCTTCAGGGTTCATTGTTCAGGAGGTTTTTGCTGAGAGACACGAATCTTCTGCAGAGTTCTCCTCCTCTCCACAGCAAACAGCCCAGTTGATTAAAACCGGTGAAAACACTGAAATGAATCAGTTTCATGTTAGAAACGGTGTTTCTTCGAGGTGTCTGGTGCACACGGGGCGTCCTGGAGGGCTGCGAGCTGAGCTGCCGCCAACATTTGCCCCGCTTGTTTGATCCAGACGTCCAAAGTCTAAAATCCTTCATCCGGTTAAAATATATCGTTGAATAGATCTAAAAATGTGACTTAAAACTGGATAAAAAAAGTACATTTATGACAGCTTGTGGCTGAAGCATCATATCCCCTCAAAGGGGATATGATGCTATTGACAGGCGACCAAATGAAAGAGACGGCTACTCTCAATACAATTACACATTTATCTGGTTCTAAAAATTGTAGGAAACATTTGGGATAATGTAAGTACACAACTCAAAATATATAACACAGGTCTTGTTGTTTTTAAACATTTTAATGTAGAAGATTTACATATACCTTTTAACTAAAGCAGTGATGTATATTCTGTTCTCTTTCATACTCAAACCATTAAAGTATTAATTTAATGGATATGAAATGTATGGATCCTTGTAAAGAAATCCCATAACTCACCGGAGAGCATCAGGAAACAACTTGTTATTGACAGAAATGTTTGGTCATAAAATTCAATATCGTTTCCACAGTCAATAAAAATTGGGTCACTCAATATTTGTAACTTTTATTTTATTTTTTTCTGGCATGTAAAGTACAAATAATTAAACAATTCCATGAAAAAGTCTTCAAGCGTCTTCAGCTGAAATCCCAGTAATAAATATCCTAGACTAAACTGAAAGGTTTATTTTTTTTTTCTTTGTTAAATTTTGACGTTGTTCATTTGGTCATGTTTGGAAGTATGAGATTTTGTATTTCTTCCGCTGACATTGGTGCCAGCAGAACTGTTTTGATCATTTTCACCTTTTGATTTTGTTCTACCATTCCAGGAAAATGTAAGAAAAACATCACTAAGTTACTGCGTCCCCTCTTCTAAATAAATAGACACAAAATACAGTTGGTTGAGAAACAGAAGGACCACTCACCCCTTCACCACCCTCGAGACTCCCAAGAAAACCTTCCTGCAGCTTTTCTGAGCTCCAATATTTAGCTGGAGCTCTTGGCATCTTAGTTTCAATAGCACAAATTGATACAGATGATCTCAGTATTACAATGCTTTTGCAGAAATAGAGCCCATGGTGTCTTCTTTTCATAAGTCAACCCATCAGCATAAACAGGAAAGCATCTTGCGAGCTCATCAAAGCTAGGACATCCCCTTTGTTCCTGGCTGGGTGCTGGACCCTCAAATGGGCCAAAGCCTCGCTACAGGGACTGTCCCACGTCTCAGGGGTCCACAGAGTGGTTGAAAAAACAAGACTGTGATTAGATTAAATAATTAAAAGATTTTCATTTAACAAGACAAACAGAACACAGGCAGTAAAGGCATAACATCTAGCACACAGCATGTATGTTTATACACTTCAATTAGTTAAATATAGCAGTGCATTCTTTGACTATGGAGAACGTTTCCAAATCGTACTTCTAAAGCTGTTTTTCTATTTGTCCCCCTTTTTAAGAAACATAATGGTGTAACCACAATTTTGGCAAACTTAAAATCTTTTAAACTTGCAAATATAATGAAATAAACCATAAATATACACAAAACATACTTTATACGAGGCAATAATAATAATCATAATAAATAGTTTTTAAGTTAACAATAAGTTAAAACTACAAGCTTAAAGTCGCCCAAATAATACAAGTTTGTTGGCGCTATTTTGAATTTTTTCTGTTTAAATTATTTTATGTTGCAACAAAAGCTACCACAGACTTTTACAAACACAATTGAACACAGTTTGATTGAAATAAAAAAATCTAACTAAGTCTAAAATCTGCATACACTGTAAAAACTGCAACTAATTAAATAATGGAATAAAAATAACAAACTGTACCCAATCAATGCAACCAAACATGATCTTTGACCCATGTGTGTTCTCTATGGCAACATCAACAACACAAATACGCTAATTCAACAAGTGAGTCCGATATGTAAATGAAATCAATAAATTACAGGAAAAAAAATGATATTTGAAATTGACATGGGCTAAAACTGATGATATATTAGACAGTATTCCTTTCAAGGTCTTCGAGCATTGCTCTATTCGGTCAGCCAAATATGCAGTTTGTTTGAGCTTGCATGGTCAGAGCACAAATTAGGGACTGAGGAAGTGATTATGGAAATTTACAGATCAGACCTCTCATTGCTTGTTTCATTCTCTTAATGAGTCTGCTCATTTGAATGTTTTTTGTCTGAACTTCTGCTCCTTTCACTATCCCGCAAACCTTTTCAGTGTGACGTTTAATTTCTTTTTTTAAAAATATATATCATTTGTTCTCAGTCAATATAAAAACAAAGCACATTGCACTTACTGTTCCATAGGAAAGTTTTTTTGTCTTTTTAAATGATTATTGTTGTTGCTCAAGCAGTGTAGTACTGTTTCCTGCCATAATCCTTGGCTCTCTGCTGTACATCCGGTGTAGGTCTTTGTATAGACTGTGTATGAAAGGTTATTTTGGGCTGTGGGTTTGGTTTGTTGGTTGACTGTACTACATCGGACATGGTCGGGTGAACAACTCCAGCGGCAGTTCAACGTGGCCTGTTATCTCGCTTGTTCTTAACGTCTATCGCTGGTCTGACCAAGAGCTCGGTCCTACGGTGCTGTCGACCCAAAATAGCTAGATTAGTCCTTTTATGTGGTCAGCTGTGGAAACGCCAGCAACAATCATTCAGAGTATTTCGGGGGATGAAACAGTATAAGTCAGATCGAAAGATGCCAGAGTAAGTGGTGCAGTGTTTTAAAGGATTAAATTGGTCACAAGACAAAGCAGATGATATAAATGTTGTGGGGAAATACAATATATGGACGCATCTGATTTTGTTCCTTTGTCAAGAGGTGAATTATTTTTTATATGCCTTTTTTATCATTCGGTGTGTGCATGAAATTTGTGCAAATGGGATTGCTTGCAACTGTTTCATTTTAGCATTTGGTTTAGTGGTTATAGGATTTACAAACTGATATGTGCAACTTAGATATTCAAAAGTAATGATAACTGAAATTGTAGAGGGTCCTTGTTCAATAAATAACATAGATTTGTACAGCAATTACTCAGGGAATAATATAGTTAGTCTTAATTTATCCGTCTTGGTACTGACTTGCAAAGCAATTCTTTGGCAAAAATCAAATCTATCTAATCATAAAGAATCATGCTCAGTGTTCATTATAATTCTGCTTCACGGTTTGAATCTGCTTTTTACCTCTTTTTTTTTTTAAATTTGCAAGCAGCTATTGGGTTTTTCAGCTGGGCAATGAGCCGCTCTCACTGCAGCTTTATCTGGGATTCTCAAGTCAAAGAACTTCGCTTCACTGCACCATCATTGAAGCAACACTGTGTACACAACTTCAGGACAAGAGAGGAGAGTGCGTCTAAGCACTCAAACGTATAAATGGGTCAGGTTATATCCCCAACTGTTTAATTTTTATTTTTTTTTATTTTTACATCAAATCTGTTTTTGTTAAGTTTGTTTCAATCAATGTGATATGGTTAAGTTTGTACGAGATACAATGTTCCTTCGCCCCCTCCCGAAATCCCCACCCATACACCGCATGCTTATTCCCCCTTGCTCTGCAAAGATCAGAGGGTTTAAAATATAGCCATGCGATGTCCCAATTTTTCCAAGCTTAAGAATCTGTAAAAATTCAGCACAAGGTCTTCGTCCTTTGTATGTATAAAAATAGATTTATCTCTAATGTCATCCTTTCAAAGAGATCGTCCTCTTTGGCTAACACAGCGTCATTTAGAAAAGCAAAAGCAAAAATGTCTTGAATATAGTTGACCTTATTTAATCTATTATCATGTGCAGATGTCTTGATATTGAAAGACACTAGCTCTCCCCCATGGTTAATCTAGACAGGTTGGCCTTAATGTTTCATCCAGGGTGCCGTAAATAATTTCCATGCAATTGGGTTGGGGATATTTTGAGAAATGCTATTTTTGATTTTAGTGCCAAACAGATCTGAAGCAAATAAATAAATACCTCTCTGTTGTAAACAGCAGTATTATTATAACACTTATTTGCAGGCTTGATGTTGTACAGTCATCTTTTGGGAGGGCAGGAGTTCAAAGTTTCTGGGGAGCTTTTTTAGAGAATTGAGGGGTTTTAAATAAAACTGAGGAGCATTTGGCAAAGCTGGAGGAAGTGGTAGTGTTTCTCCTCAAAGGATCTGCGATCATTTTAACGTTGCCCGATATTGAGTCAGTTTTAAACGTTCAGTCATTTGGAACTGCGTTCCTCCTAATCTGCTCTTTGCACGTTGTTACGAGTGAATGGTTGAACGTTTCACCTCGTTATTTCGGGGTTAGCTTCGTTCTGTGCGCTAGACGGAAGAATAATACCGGTGCTCTTGAGTTTTTGCTCATCTGTGTTGTGTCTCTGCAGACCAGCCCAGACCGTTGTTCAGTCCATGGGGGTGTGTTGTTTGACATTTTCTTCAGAGTTACTTCTAGCAGCTACTTGGGTCTTAATTCCCTGCTTCCATTAGTCTAAATTAATCTGAAGACGTGTCCTGTCTTGAGCACAGTAACATTCATAATCCAAACATGTCAGCGAGAACAATATCATTTGGACGTGTTGTTTGCTTTTTTTTTCTCTTGACCTCTTCCCACCAGATGGCCTTTCAGTTAAAGGGATATCACACCGAATCGTGGCTGACAAAGCCGTGCTAAGTAAACTGGCCTGTGGATGATAATAATGATAAAATACAGGTGCAATGAAAAAATGATGCAAAAAGGGAAAAAAACACCGGTATTTTCCTTTTGAGGTGGCTGTGTTATGGTGAAACGGTTTCCCCCTCCAACGCGTCGTCACTCTCTCGCCCACTAGAGATTTACTAATGAGCGCTGTCGCCACGGGAGCACTGCCACTCTGCTCTAAGTTCACAGACAGTCTGCTTGAATCCATCCTGAGGATAGATTCCAAGAAGTACAGGACATCTTTTTATGTTTTGTGTGGACTAACTATATCTGCTAGTTATTGAACGGTGTACTCTTAATGTTGTGTGAGACTGTGAGGGAAAGAGGGATTCTGATGGCTGCCGGACTACTCTTTTCTGTGACCAGTATTCATTGGTTCGCCGAAATCTTATTGGGTCTGAGCTAACGAGCTCACACAGGGTAGAGAAACTGCCTTTACGCTAGGCACCACCTAATTCAGGTCAGGAAACAGTAGTCAAAGTTTCTAGAAAATGCTTACATACTCGGCTATTATAACCACCTTAAATATTGAATATATAGTTATATTTTAATAGACGTATATAAGAGAACACTGTTTTTTAATTTCATTTTCTTTGATCTAAAAAAATCGCTGATTCAAAATGCCCAAGTGTAAAAAAGTGACTACATCCTCTCCAGCAAGATAATAGGAGAGATGGTGGGGTAAGAGTTTGGGTAAATTGCACATATTTGTTCATTTAATTTTTTTTTGATCGGTTTGTTCATCAGTTGTCATTATTTGCCTGAATTCAATCAAAGCAGTCAGTACACATTCTCTGTCACATTCGTTAGACTGTCTCCTAAATAGATAGCTCTTGCCCCTACCCAACAAACCAGCTACGTACCCCTTCTAATTCAATCCAGGCAAATACAGGGAAGGACTAGCATGTTGTGTAAAGGAAAAAGAAAAACTCCACTAGTGTGTTTGTTTGATACTCTGACTCGTGTATGCTTGCGCTTATGGGTATGTTTGCTCATGTCTGTGCGTGTCTGCGTGTATCTGCATGTCTGTGATAATATATTATGGATTTGTGTGAGAATGTGTCAGAGAGAGACTCAGTCCAGGCCCATGTAGAGTGATGGCACAGGGAGCTCAGGTTTTGCTCCCTGCAGGTGGAAGGAGCTGGTGCCAGCTGCCTCTCTCTCTCTCTCAGGCCTTGTGCTGCTTGCTGGTCTTGAAGGAAACCTGCAGCACGCGGTCACCCAGGCGGTAGCCGTTAAGGCTAGCGATAGCCATGGCAGCTTCGTCGTAGTTGGTCATGGTGACAAAGCCAAAGCCCTTACATTTGTTGGTGGTGAAGTCACGGATGACCTTGACGTTGGTGACGGCGCCGAAAGGCCCGAAGAGCTGCCACAGGACGCTCTCGTCCGCCTCGGGGGACAGGTTGTACACAAAGATGCACCAGCCGGCTCCAGTTGGACCGGTGAGGTTGACCCCGGCCAGACTGGTCATGCTGTCAATGGTGATGGGGGAGAACCTGGGGAAGAGAGTAGGAGAGCTACCATGGGTGTCATTCTGAAGTTCCACACAGAATCCAGTTCTCTACACTATCTTTTTATGGGCATGTGTCTGTGAGGAATGATTGGAGTCGGGGGACACCATCTCCAGCCCCTCTGCTGTGCAGTAAGTAGATAAATATGTGTGGGCACCACAGCGGCTCCAAACTACCCGCTCTCATACAAAATGCCACTGAGTGCCCTGAGACACAGACACCCACACAATGTTAATATTTTCTCTGCTGACCAAAGCCTCTGGAAGAATTAAACACATGAATCACAATGTTCAACAGAAATCACAGTATTGAACAAAACACAGAAACCTAGAGAGGGATGAAAAGCAAATTGGAATCAAATCATACACAAACTGGAGCAAACAGAGGAGACGCAAACGGAATCTGGTATGTCCATGCTGGTGAAAAAAAGGGGACATTAAAGCAACTGAAACTGACAATGTTAGTTCATAAATAAATACATAGAAATTATTTCTATTAATTAAAATAAAAGAACGAAAAGGTTAAACAAAGCCATGCCAGAATACCCTGCTGTGAGAAGCTTGCATCATTGCTTATTGCAATTGCAGGTAGTATTTGTTGTCTGGGCTGCTTCTGTAACATAGTTTAAATGGGCCGTGGGTATTAAAAATGATGGCCATTATATCTGATTTGGAGATGAAGTCAGCAGGCGGTATTCCAGGCACTTTGTTTGAGGTTTTATTTTGGCATGGATGCTTTTGAAAATACACCTTTGGCATTTACCTCTTGACTCCGTAGCTGGCGTTTAGTAAATTGTCGAGTCTGCAACGCAAGAGGGAGAATGAAGGGGATGCAGAAGTTAGTTATGAGATCTACAAGGAAGGGGGGCTTTCAGTTAACATGTTGTTCCTTCACCAGCTGGCCTCCAGAGGGCATCCTTCACTGCAGCGCAGTCCCAAAACCCTCCAACCACAAACTGATAGACCTGTGAGTATGTGTCTCAGCTGGTATTTATTCTTCATTGTTGGTTAAGCTTCCAAAATAGATTCCCCTTTAATAGTTTAAATGTCACATCTACTGGTTCTAAATAAGTATCCATGCTGAGTCACTGAGCATTCCAAGCTGAGAGGGTATCTACAGTTGTTTGTGAGGTTCCATACAAATATTTAATACAGGAAGCCTTTGACTTTGACACCTTGTGAACCTTCATGGTGCCTATGTGGTATAGGCAAACTTTAAAGGTTCAGTGTTATTCTTCTTAAACCAACTTTATTTAGCTTTAGTTTTTTTTTTTGTATTTGGAAAAGTCTGGTCTCTTACATTGGTTTTGAGCTGTTATTTGGATCTGGTCCCTTTCCAAGTGAAGGAATCATGCTGCAGTTTAAAAGAAAGTCAGAGAGAAAGAGTGAGAAGGAGGGACAATGCAATATTGCCAATTCCTTCTGTACTGTAAAGCTATAATATTGCTTAAAGGAACAGTTTACTAATAAGTTGTGTTAATATTGACAGAAAACGTTTTTTAAATATTTTGAATGTTTTCGATTACACAGTTGTCCTCACAAAATAGTTTTCGGGGGTGTGCCACTTCATCTGATTGATTTTTTCTCTTAGGTGGTGTGAAGTTGTTCAGTACCTGAAACGCTGAGTCTGGTGGTGCAGGGGCCCCGTGTAGCGGCGGGCAGCAGTCTGGTACAGCTGAGTCAGTAAGGCCTGGCCCGTCTTCTGGCTGGGGTTGTTGGCGAACTTGACAGTGATGGGCTCGGCGGCACCCAAAGGCTTCTGTCCGTTCAGACCTTTGATGGCCTCCTCGGCTTCGTTTCGCTTGTCAAACCGGATGAAGCCCACTCCTCGTGATATGCCTGCTCCGATTGAGAATACAAAACAATGTTACTACCTTGGCATCAAGGAGCGCTGTGGCGAACCAGTCTTTCATTCAGTGATGGAAAGGGATGCTTGAGTGACAGCTTGAGAAGTGAAATAAGGATATACCTGTGACTTGGTCCACTAAGATGCGGGATGTGATGATGCGACCGTATTGGGAGAACAGCTGCTCCATGTCCTTCTGGCTCATGGTTTTAGGGAGTCCACTCACGTAAAGGTTGGCATCACGAATAGAAGCCGAGCTTGGCCGGGCATATGATACCTATAACACCCAAATAAAATCAGGGATTAAATCAGAGTAAAACCAACAGGAACATGTCAGAAAGACCTGATGTAACTGTAGTGAGTTCCCAACAAAAAGTCCTCACTGTGACTCCTGCTGATTCCTCTCCACAGACCCAACTCGTAGCTATCTGTGGACTTAATCAGTGCCTTTAAGCTCAATGAGAGCGTCACACACACACTATGAAGACTGTAATCATTACCCAAACTGAAACCATCATCAGCTAACAAGCCCGAGTGTCAGCTTTGTTGTGCACTGAATCACACATCAGCCTTAGTTGGTGTGTTTTTCTGAATCCACTGGTGACTTAATTAGACATTTTTTGGTGCGTCTGTGTTTATATCCCTTATGGTTTTCTGTTAGCATTTTACATGCATCTTATCTAACTGATTGTGAAGGGGGGGGGGGGGGGGAAGGACCATACACTCGTTCTCGTTTTGGTGTGTTTATGGGAGCATGTGAACACACGTGTGATAGATAATCCAGTTGGGTGCATTGTTGTCAGTGCTGTGTTTGCATGTGATGGAGAGACAGAGTGAGTGTTGTCTGAGATAGGCTGAGCTGCCCTTCTTGTCCTGCCTCCTTCCTTTGTCTCTATCCTCTGGGGGAGAACAGCTCCGCTGGCAAACAGCAAACAATGTAAGTGCATCACAAGACTTGCAAGATGCTTGGCAACTTTTAAACACTCTGGTCACACATTATGTATTGGTGTGATAAATATATTTTGCACATTTTTGGAAGTATTTGCCGCTTTAGAATTGACTTTGCTTATTGCACAGGCACAAAGAAAGCACTGATGCAAATTAAAAGGGCTTGTATATTTCAGTTGAATACAGGTGTTCTGATTTCATCCATCAGCACTGAGCACCAGTGTCTATTGTGTACACAGACGGACTGTATGAGCAGGAGGGTTGTGTTGTGCAGTGATTAGGGTGTTCTGGATGAGTCAGGGGGGAGCTGCTGTGTTTGGGGAGCAAAGGCTGCCCTATAATTAACCCTCTCCCTCTCGCTCCCACAGTACAGATGGTGCCTGAAGCCCATATGGCCTCTAATCCTGTCATTGGCATTCTGCTCTCTGAGCTACCCCCTAACCCTACTGCTGCACCCCCCCCCCCCCCCCCCCCCCTCAAAGCCTCACCCGTCTCTGTTGAAGCCTCCTACGAAATCAGAAAGATAAAACTAGGCTATTGAGCAGAATAATTATTTTTTACATCTGAGAAGTTCATTATAGACAGAGCGATCAAGGTATAGATACATCAGATGATTATTGAACACAAGATCAACAGTATCATATAATAATTGTCATGACAGTCAACACATACTGGTTGTTCCAGAGTAAGAAGTATTGAATGACATTATACACAAATATTAAAAAAGGGACTGAATCCAGTTCTTTTCCTGCTGATAGCTTTTTGTTTGATCCGTCATTCGTCACAATTGACGTCTGTGTTCGTCGGCAGCTGTTGGACGATCACCTGCTCTGCTCTCTCAGAGATTTGATTTCTCAATCCTGCAGTTTGTCTCAATCTTTGATCTACTTTGATCAGGTCGGGGGGGATGGAAGGAAGTAGTGTCTAATAATGTGCCCCCTCTTTCCCTCATCTGATTTTGGGACAAAGAAGCCCCCTAATTAGCCCAGATTGCAGGCAGATGGGGTAACCAGGACTGACCCTCGTGCACCGCAGTCAGACTTCCTAATTACATTTCCATCACAATAACCTCTGCATGCTGTCCGCCCCTTGCTTTCTGACCTCCACTCTCTCCTGCTCTTTTCACCCTTTCTCTCTCTTCCTTTGTTCTGGCCACCGCTCCCTTCTGCCTCCTCCTCCTCCTCGCCATTTTCTTCCCCTCCCTCTGTCACGTCTGTCGCGCCCCCCCCATTGACAAAATCTCCACTTCCTTTTTGTCTCGCACAAACATGACGAGTAAATATATTGTAGGGTAGAGGTCTGCTCACCTTGATTGTTTTAGTCTGCAGTTTGAGACCATTGAGTGTGTTGATGGCCTTATCTGCATCATTTGGATCCACATAGTTTACAAAGCCATACCCCAAACTCTGACCTGGAGACAAAGAACGAGACATTGGTGTTAGTGATTCTCAAAGCCAGTCGTAGATTTCTTTTTCCACGATGGACAACGTGTTGTACCTGTTATCTTGTCTCTGACGAGCTTGCAGGATTCAATCTCTCCGATGCTACCAAACAAACTTTTAAACTCTTCCTGGGTCATGTTCTGAGGCAGATAGTTGACGATCAGGTTGGTTTTGCTGTCGTCTGTGGAGCCGTTGGTGCTAATGACTGGACCATTAGGCAGACTGGTTCCGCTTGGACCGTTGGACACCTGGGTTTCCATGGTGCTGATTATCTGCTGAGGAAGAGGGTGGAGTTAGATTTATAGTTCACAAAGAGGCTCAATAGGACACAGCAGATATACGGTCGTATAAATGTGCATGTGTTCATATTTAACATATAATACATCCACGAATACAAACGACACACGCAGGCTGTCCACTCTGTCACTGTCAGAGGGAAAGGTCAGGAATCAGCATTGCTAAAATGAATACGAGCTCTGATTTATTGCCTCCCCTCCCCCGTTTTACACCCCATCCTTCCTCCTCTCTCGCTCCCTGCCTCTGGTCCTGCAGATGTCACAGTCCCTTTTTCCTTACTCCTCCCCTCCCCCTTCTCTCTTCCAGGGTCAAAACTCATTACATCATTACACAGGGATGGATACTAGTGATGGTGGTGTGTGTGGCTGGCGAGGGGCTGGGGGAGTTTGGGGCGGCAGGGGTCGAGGTGACGGACAACAGGGAGGGTGACGTTGTGAAATGGATTTTTGATCTCCAAGAAATAAGGGAATTTCATGGTTTGGTAGAAAAACAAGTCAGAACTACACGTTTGCCCTTCAGACGTTCCGGTTTCTTTGTGGTCAACTGACTTTTGTTTTTGTAAGTGGAGTACGGGTGTGTGTTAGTGCACAGTGAGATGTTTGTGTTGCTCTGGAGTACACCGTGTTGCTTAATTTGATCCACAGGGGCTCCTCAAGGATAGAAACAAAACTTCATGCTCCACTTTCCCTTTCCTCACACTCACCACATAGGTCTCTGGATCATTGTTTCCAGTGTAAGTCGACGTGGAAAATCACTGCAAAATCTGATTTGTTCAGCTGTTTGAATTAGAAAACATGTCTAATATCCTAGGGGTATGTACTGAAAATATACATTTGACATCCTATTTTACTGTGCACATATTGACTATAAGGCAGGCTGTTTTATTTGCATCTGTTATTTTCATGTTCAAACATCATTAAATGAAATATTAGATTCGTTGCACATTCCATAGTAAATACGTATGCATGTTTCAAGTTAGCCTACCCTTGTTGACTCGAGCAACTAAAGTGAGCCTCTTTAACATTATTATTGACTTTTGATGCATTTGAATGTCTTTATTCTCACAAACAACGGTAGGGTGTTTGGATGAACAGTTTAAATCCATATACAGTGTGCTTGTTGTGCCATAATGTGAATTGTTATCTCAAATTGTGGGTTGGAGCTATTGCAAATCTCTAACTGTTGGTGTTATGTTTGTCAATAAGTAAACAATGGGACCCAATAAATGAAAAAGAATCATTTCAAAAATGATATTCAGTGAATTTCCTGACTTGATGGAGAAATACTGTTGGTGTCGCTAAAACACAAACATTATTTATAACACAAGTATTTACCTGGCAATTAGCCCCCGTGTTTTTTTGGATTATGTCTTATGAAACCATAAACAAATAACAAGCTTTATTTGTATTCCCTCAGCTTTCCAATCTCTTGTAAATCCACCAACATGTTGTGTTTGTATGGGCTGTGTTTCTGTGTGATCTTCACATTCATTTCTTCACATCTATGTGCCATTTCATGCGTTCTCTCTCCTTTCCCAGCGTCTGCGAGAGGCTCTGACTAACCTGCCTTTTCTCCTCGTCTCTGAAACCTGCCATCTTGCTCTGAGCCTCACCTCGTCTCAGGTTGCCCAGGTAACAGCCCCTCAAAGACTGCATTGTTTTAATGGCTGAATGGCTTTCTGACTTTCAGTGTGCATTTGTGTCTGTGCTTATTAGGAGGTCAGACGTTTCTCCTCCGTGTATTAATATTATATGGCTTTGCAGGAGCAGGGAATATCAGCAAGTCAAATTGATAAAGACAAGGGGAGAAGGAGCACAGTGACAGAGATAAGACAGCCTAAAAATAAAATGCTTCAGACGCACATCTACGCACAAAGGCGGTGCAACATCGACAGCAATCTGTCACAAGATCTTTATGCACTGGCTAAAATGCATGTTTTTCATGCCATTGGGAATTATGATACGATTAACACGTGTTGACAAAAAAAGGTGGAATCAAGCTGTTGTGTTGTATTTATTGTACACTGTTATGTGTTGTGATGCATCTGACGAACTAGAAATATGAGCAACTGAATGTGTCCCAAATATGACAAAAAGCATTTTGAAGGGGGGAAAAAAAACATATTAGGGCAAATTTGACTCGCCATCTAAAATAACCCTCAACATGGCAGAACACACATCCCCAGTGAGCAGTGTGAAGTTATATAATTCACAGACCCACTGAGTAACGGCTGGGCACACAAGAATGGCTGACACAAGCAGCAACTACAACATCTAGATTTTCATACGGACCAGCATACTTTGAAACAAATAGAAAAGATACAAAAACAGAAAGGATTGCTTCCTTAAGCCGTCATATTTCATATTCCCACAACAAAAATCAAATAGTGTGTTTTGGAGTTTGGTTTGCCGTAACCCCATTACTATGACAACGAGACAATAAATCATTGTGATGCTGTAGCCTACAAGAGCATGAATAATCCTAACACGCCCAGTATAGATCTACTCCAGGCTCCAGACATTTTCGACTACTGGAGACAATAAAAACGTACTCCCGAGGAGTACCGCATGACGTACTGGGTGCAAATATAATTTCCTCTTTTCTCTCTTATGTGTTATATCCTTCTTATATCTAATAAGGATGAAAACCTGTCGTAAAAATCCTCTTTTTAAAAATCCTCTTTTATAATTCCTAAAAGATTCCAATTGTCAAGGTAGCACTATGTGTCCCACACTCTTTTTTTTCTATTTTGGGGCTCTGTGAGATCTCCCTTAATATTTAATGTACTGCATCAGCATCGCCCACACATGGTCCCAGACTTGCACGCAAACAAGAGCCCTGCCTCCTCTGCCAAACACATGAACCCAGACTTGCACGCAAACAAGAGCCCTGCCTCCACTGCCAAGCACACGTACCACCACCTACACTGTACACCATTAAATTACAAAACGCAGAAGCATTGCATGACTAAATGTAAATGCAGTCAGGGTTCTCTTGTCTTCGGATGCTTATAAACCGCTTTCCCCAATTCATTTCTGCTCCAAATGCAGCTCAGCACTGGAGGCTATAATGTGCAGAAGAATACTCGTCTCCCAGTTTAAGTCATAAAATGAGATATGCCACATTACATGTTACAGTTCACTGACAATCACAATCTCAGTGTGAGATGGAACAAGAGAGAAAATGACACGGTCACCTTCAGTATTTTGATATAGTTCCAGCAAAAATGATTTGACAATTTCTGTCTTAGTGTAGATTTAAATGAACTTGCTGTGTGTGTGTGTGTGTGTGTATGATGTGTACTTTAGTTATCTTTGTGTTCACACAATCATCAATCGAAATGATGAATAAAGACTTCACCACCTGGATCTTTCAATCTAACAATGATGAGAATGATTTCTCATTTGCACATTTAACCTTGTCTTAATGCATAATATAAAGTTTTTTTTCTGGAATGCATGAATTAAAACTGAAAGCTAGGCTGAAGTGTAAATGAGCCCTCTAAATAACACAGATTACAGGATTATCCCAAACAAAGGGCATTAGCGACACACTCTCTGCAGCTTAAGGGATCATGGTGGCAGCTGTAAAACAACAGGACGACAGGAGTCACAGCCCCCGTCAGCCATGCACCGAAGCTCCGTCCTATTCTCCGCTCCGCAGACTAAAAATAAACGATTTCTAAAAGATTTCAGCTCACTGAGTACGCGCTGCTTTGATAAGATGGGAGCTGACAACGTCAAAGGCTCAGGGAGACAAACGTGTCCTGCAAGTCCTTGTAGCATGCGGGGCGCTATCCAGCGTGCTGAAAAAGGGAGTGGCTTTCGGACGGTCTGGTTTGAGGCCACAGAGGCCCCTGAATCCAGCAAAGACCATCGAGTCGTTTTTTCTATATTGTGTTCACTTTGAAAACGTTTTAATTGGAGTAATTAAGAAAAATATAATCAAATATGTGGCTATTTAAATATGGAAAAATCCCTTGATTTCTCCGGTTCTCTTATTTAAGCCCCTTTAAAAAAAGAAAGGCAAGACTGAGCTCTGCAGGCATTCATGAACCAGAGCGCCTTTTTGCTGAATAAACGTATTGAAACGAGCAAACAAAAGAGCCACCCGTTCCTCCTCTTCTCTCGCAGAGGCTATGGCAGCACTATGAATATTAATGTAAACAGTGGCGCTTTGTGTCGTGGCCAGGGGCTGCAGGACTCTCCGGGAACAATGACTGTTACAGTTGCCAGCCACAAGTCAAAAACGCCATGATAGTTCAAATAAAACATCACCAATCCCAAATATTTATTTGCTGATTTGGACCGTTTTTCCTCAAAGCATTAACAGTCTTGTACTGTAATGGTTGTATTTAAAAAGCTGGGTAAACTGGCGTTAACTCGCCGAGAACAATGAGAATGGCCATAAATTGTCAGAGCAAAACATGTTTTTCCACAACGCTCGTGAAATTGTCAATCAATTTTAACATTATTAAAGCTGTCCGTAATATTTATATTTTATGATACATGAGCCCGAGAGACTCAGTCTCAGAGATGGAGGGTACATTCACCTCTTTCTTCCCTAAAGGTTTTATATTTGTTGCTTATAATTAAATGAAGTCGTTGGCAACAGGAGGCAAACCACCGCTTACATAATAACATAATTACATTTAACGTCTCCTATCATTTACACAGGCCATGTCTTAACTGCACAGATAGAACACTACATGGAGCCTTTTGGTGTGTGTTTTGGACTGAGAATAAAAATGTTCTCTAACCTAAACGATTTACATTTAACTGTGTATTTTTAGCTCAGCATCAAACAACAGTTTAGACTGCTTTACAGTGATGGCCTCGGCTGCCCTTGTCCTTGAATTGTGTAAGTGCCTCGGATAGGTTATCTGACTCAACGCTTTTTATTTGCTTGGCACTGCGGTACAGGCATGGAGGACTGCGGACCATGTGGTCCTCTGTCGGTGGGATTCTGTCTCGTCCTGCGAGGGACAATAGGTGATGTACAACAAAGAGAAAATAAAACTGGGATTGGAGATGTGTCAAGTGGACAGTCCGAGCCTCGCAAGCGACGAAACAATGTGCTGTCCACCTCCATTTTGCATATTTATTTTTCCGAAGCAATATTCAGATAATTTCAAAGACAATGAAATGAGATGTGGAAGTTGTTCATGGGCCTGACTCCTTCTCCCACACCCTCTTCCTTCTATGTGATCAATTATGTATCTTGTGTTGCCATTCGTCACAGCCTGACATTTTACCACGTGTAGATATAATTCCAATTCTAATGAATCATTTCATAATTCCACAAAACTAAACTGATAAATATATAGTTTAGGATTGTTTTTATGTCACTTTAATACATGTGGGCTTTAACACCTGCATGTGATTCCAAAGATCAGCATCCACGCTGATCTTTGGATTCGTATTTATTTCCTGGCTTCTATAATTATATGTAAATATGTGTTAATTGCTCTATCTGCTGTCAACCGTGTCAAGAGGTAAAGCGGAGTAGGCCTTTTGAGGCTTCAAGGCCCTCGTTTTGGTGCTCAAGTCCAGCAGAGACACGCCCAATCCGGCCGTCGGCTCAGAGCAAAGCTAATTTATCACCGCTCACATCCCCTTTTATCCGACACGCGCAACGCAAGCATGGCCATCTTGTACGTATGCGATGTGATACTTGGAGGAAATGCGCTTAAAATGGAGATGTCCGTGCGCGTCCTCATACTGTCGCGGCCTCTGATATTTCCAGTCCCTTTCACTCGGTTGCATCGCAACGAGAACCCTGAGGAATTTGGACTTTGTGTGATTCAATGCAAACCAATGGATGCGTAATCTCCCTCCTCCCCCTCCCGGAGTGACTCGACCCTTTTTTTCTTTCCTTTGCCTTGCTGGATGGGCCCTCAGCCTCCGAGGCATCATGTTTTGTCTCAGAAACCCGTCTCCAGCATCCTTGTGCTGCACCAGGCAAAGAAAGCCAGTCCTCCCCCCATTGAACCAGCGTCTCGTCTCCTTTCTCCATCTCCGTTACCGTAATGCTGCGGAATTCCTAAATCTTGATTTCTGCATCATTTAGTAAAAAATAATCAAAGCTTCGACATGTAGGCAGTCGAAGTGGCTGTGGCATAAAAACGTAAAGGCTGTGCTATCTAAAATGGCAGGATAAACACTTTATCCAGCGCGCATGATGACTGCAGGCTGGAGCGCAGCCGGCATGGCGCATCACTCAGTATGAGATTGCTAATTGCCGCTATCGATCGTTAATCTTATCATAATAATACGGCATTGCACGTCGGACAAAAACATAGGACACTAATCCCAAACATCCTCTGTGCTCTGGCATGTGGACAAAGCCATGGAGATCCTTTTAAAATGACGTTTATCTCCACTAAGTACATATCAGTGAGAAATAAATCTGTGTATGGCTGCATCCTATGTGTACATGCATAGTAGTGTATACCAGATCTAACATAAAGGGATGCAATGTAAGCATGCTGCTACAGCATCCCCTTCACAAATACAAGAGAAATGGAGTCATACGTACAGTAACCATTCTTGACGTACAATGAAAGAAATCTAGGTCCTTCTTTCCGCTGGTCTTGAAGCTGGATGCTCTATATGCTCTTCAGCCTTTAAATTATATGGCCCTTGTGTTCTGTCAGGAGTCCAAATGAAAAGAAAAAAAAAAGAAAAAAAGGAAAAAAATACAATCTTCGCCAGGGAATCTCAGCCCTCTGAGATTGTAGGTGTCCTCTATAGGATGAAAATGAGGAGAAAGGGGTTTTCTACTGGATGATGATGAGGGAGAGCGTTCTCTCCGAGTGGCGTGGGCGATGGTTCAGAAAAAAAGAGAAGCAGTGATCCTCAGCAGGGTGTGTCCAGGGGAGGGTGTTCTGGTTCTGCTGTTTTTATGTGTAATTCCCTGCTCCTCTCGCAGTCTCCTTCTGTGCCTCTGCTGCAATGTTCTTCTTTTATGCGTCCTCCTGGCTGGCAGAGCGCGCTGCTGATTGGCTAATTGTGCAGGGAGGGTACTACATGGCAGCCATTGCAATGCGCTCCTCTCCCATTATCCCCTTCAGGAGAGATCACCAAGAGTCCCCCCCCCTCCTCCTCCCCTCCCCTCCCTTCTCCATCCCTGCCCTTCCATCTCTCCACTCCCTTTTTCTCGCTGCCCTTCCTTTCTTCCTGCCCCCCTCTTCACACACACACACACACACACACACGCAGAGTGGAGTGAATAGGTTTCCACCTGCACTTTCAGAACAGATGGGTGCAGCAGAAGACAGCCGACTCTTCTCTCTCATTCCCCACACTTTGCACTCACTTCTCCCTCAGCACAGCCCCTTCCTTTCTCTCTTATTCTCCATTTAGGTCTGTTTGAAGCCATAGTAAACAACTTCACTCCTTAGGCCTTTGTCTTTGCAAATAAAAGCCATTTTGAGTGTAGATCGGCAGACTTCCTGAGTCCACATTCTCCGCTGATATTCACAGAATTGAAGCGATGGGGGAAAAAGACAAAATGTGCAATAATTGGGTGTGAATTGTGTCTACAAACAAAGCATTAAATCCATAATACGACTAATGAGTGGATGATTTTTGGACCTCTCGGCAGATGGCTAGCTAGCTATAGGGTCAGGTGCAGACATGAGAATAACAAATTAGATGCCCCCTGAATTAATTCCCGTCTATTCAGTAAAAAGTTGAGAAAGGTACGGTTGTAGCTGTGACCAGGCCGGGTTGAATGGTCTCTTCTCTTTGCTTCATGAGCAGAAATGTGGCCAGCAGTGATTTTTGTCTTACTTTATGACATCTATGAATCCCCTTCCTGAGGAGTTCTCGTCCCTCTCTGCCCACCTCCTGCTGCTCCCTCCTGTGTGGTGAGTGCTCACTGAGACATGCTGTTTGGGCTCATCTATAATGCATCCCCTGCCCCGGGACATCATGTGTGACAAATGACCTATTTCTGTGCAGACCCCCATAGGGCCTTGACCTGAGGGGGGTGGGTGTGCGTGCAAGTGTGCGTGCAAGTGTGCGCAAATCAGTGTATGTTTGTTTATTTGTGTATGAGTCTAGGGTTTCTGGTCATGGGAGGAAGTGAGATGATGGGAGGTTTTATCGAACTAATGTCTCCTGTTTTTTATTTTTGTATCTGTCCATGAGTGGACAAGTGGTTCTGATGTGAGTCCTCCTGCAACAACAATCACTTCCTCTGCTTTGCTCTCCCTAACTGACCTTGAAGAGTCCTCAGACGTCTCTGGCTTCAAGGAGTGATGGTACGAGGGAGGGATGCCACTGACCACTTGTCTTTGAAGGATACGATGTTGTCTGTGCTCAGATGAAGACATAGCACAGGGCATGCAAGTAACTCATCTCCTCGTACTGTATGCCTCTTATTGTTTCTCCCACCTTCAGTCACTCTTGCATACCCCCTCTTTCTCTGTCATTGTCCTGCAGCTCTCTTCCAGTCAGATTCTGAACATGGGCCCTGTCTGATATTTTACATAATTGCCTTACATAAGTAGCAGGCTCGGCTCAGAGCTTGGATGATATTAGCGGAGATGAATATTGCATGAGGAAAGCACTCGTTAAGCGTTAATAAGAGGATAGAGATGGAGCCCCACTGTCAGTCTGTCTTAACCCCGCCCCCACCGTTCTGTCAAGCAGTGACTCAACTCAGCCTGGATGCGTTGGAGCCTTTGAGTCAGTTTGTCAGAGAGGGAGGACGAGTATGTGCGTGTCTATGTGTGAGTGTGTGTTTCTGCCGTCTCTGAGAAGAGATTTGGTCATTAGGTGCTTGTGTTTTTTCCGTCTTTGTTTGCTGAATAAAAGCGGCTCTTGTGACACAAAAGCACCCAGGTCCATCGACTGACTGCAGCCCCACTTACGGTTCACACTTAATGTGAATAAATAGGCTTAATTGTGGCCCCTCATTAGAGCTCTGGTTAGTTGCACGGCAGCTGAATCCTCCCCGTGGGTAAGAGGGCATTTGAAGCGCCTATTGTACATTACTGAATCAAAGAATCAAGCATTGGTTTTTGCTTAAAAGCCTTTTTGTTATTCTACTGATTATTTTCTTATTGTTAAGGGTTCCTTCCCTAGTGGTCATTAGGTGTCTTGTTGCAGCGGTCCTTTTCTCTTAGCATATCATGGAATGCTCCTTGGTGCCAAAAGGGATTAACTCGAAGCATTTACAGAATCAGTTTACAGATTTTGAAGTTCATCAGCCCACAGACGAAACATACAAAGCAGCAAATACAGCAAAAGGAGCAGAGACTTGCATATATGTTATGGAGCATTTTAAATAGTGTTTTATCTCGTCAGTGATACCAGAACTGCAAGAATATGCCAGTAGTACAGCATGTGAATTACAAATTCATTATGTGTTTGAACTCTAGATAGTAAATACTTAACTTTGTAAATCACTAAAAGCCCTTTAGGTCTGAATTCCCTAGCCTCTTCAGTTCCTCATCTCTATTATTCTTGTGTAGTATTACGTCAAAATGAATGCCTGTTGCCATTGCCCTGCGGTAAGGTAGTGGCCTTGTGTGTGTGAGGCAGAGAGGGGGAGAGAGAGTGACACTATGACAGTGTGTCTGGGGGATGGGGAGGATGATTCAGCCTCAGGTTCTGGTTAATTCAGCGGTCTCTCCACTAGGCTTGGCTCTTGGCAATTCAGGGTTTTGTGGCAGCAGCAGTGGAGCAGTTATTGCTTTCAGGAAGGGATCCAAAATTAAATTAGCCTCTTTTTAAAAGGACATTTGTTGATAATGGCAACTGGCCTAATTCAGCCCTTTATGTATTATTTGGCGATTTTCTTGTGGTCTCCCTCATGGGTTCACTCTTGCACTTTCTCTCCGTCTCTCTCTTCTCTTATATCTTCCTCTTCCTCTGTGTGTCTGGATGTGTTGTCTCTGGGCTATTATTAGAGTAGACAGGCTGGTGGGAGGAAGTCTCTGAAGTAGACGCTCTTGTCATCTTTTTATTTATGGATTATATTCTGCTTTCCATGTGCTTGTTTAATTCTCGGTGAAACGTTATCAGTCTTCTGTTTGCATGAATTCAGAGCAGTGTGTCATATGTTTGACCTCTTCAGGCAATGTTTATGTGCCACATTCTTATTATTTGTCTAAAGAAAAAATTGAGGTGCTGGTATATATTAATACGTGTTAATCATAACATTATGTGTGTGTGTGTGTGTGTGTGTGTGTGTGTGTGTGTGTGTGTGTGTGTGTGTGTGTGTGTGTGTGTGTGTGTGTTCACGTGGCTTTGAGGTTGGGTGAAGCAGGACTAACCTTCACAGACACCACGTTTAACTGAAAACCTTTTTAAATCTAAAGCCGTGGTTATTAATCTTTCATTTTGTCCTGTCTGAGTTGGTATCTAGGGAGCGACCTTAAATACACAAAGCTCTTAGACATTCTCTTTGTTTTTTTCTCACTCCTTTTCCTGCTGAACAAAACACACAAGTGACAGACAACGGATAGGAGAGGTACAAGGACGCCAGCCTCGTTAGGCTGAGCTGTGTTCATCTTCAGCTGTTTAAATGCCCCAATAATAAATAATATAAAACACAGTTCCTTCTTCAACCTGAAGTGTGGACCTTGTGCCTTTATGTTTTGTATTTACTCAACGGAGAAAGAGTAGATCATGAGATAGATAACGCTGGCTGTCTAAATGGAATATGAGAACGTTTCTTCGAGAAACTCACTGGTTTAGCCATTACACTCTATTCCCCCTCCCTCCATCTTCATCCTCCTCTCCTCTTTCAATCTCTTGCTCTCACTCCCTGTAGTCCAGCTCTCTCCCCATCATGGCCCTCCCCTGTTTCTGTAACAGGAGACTTGAAATCAATAGCACATTAGTCTGGCCGGAAACTCTTGTGGAATTAAATATGAATGACTGAGATTGCAGCTCTACCTGCTGCTGAGAGAGATGCATGATGGCTCTTGGGGATATGGGTTTTAGTTTTTCGTTCCTCCCTCCGGTAGACAGCCAGGCCATTTTGTGCTGTTCTTCCAGCTTACCGGATCACTGGGCTACAGTACCGTGTTTTGTCGGAGATCAGTGTAGAGGTCTGTCGACTTTGGTATTGTCGGGGGTTGTCATTTTGTCCTCGGCACTGAACGGTGGCCAGCCCGATAGCATAATTTGATAGAGCAAATGGGATTGTGGACGTCACAAAGCCGCGACAGCTCAGAAGGCAAGAAGAATCAACGGGCCACACCCATCCTCCGAACACAGCAGCACCACCATTTAAATATGAAAGAGCTCTCTGGTTATTAGCAGATTGCATCTTACTTTTTTTTCAGTATTTCCTCCAAATACAATATGTGCTGTCTCTTTCATTACGCTTTCAGCTTCGCTGCTCTGCACATTCATTCTGGAACTTTTTACATGCAAATTTCGTTACTTGGTAGTGTTCCATTTTCATTAACTGGTTCACTGTGTAAAGTGGAATCATTTCTTTTAGCATGCTGTTTGGCTTAAAAGCATAATTTGCAAGGTGGTTGGAGAGTGCTGGCTGGTGGGAGGAAAGTAATATGAGACAAAAAGCCACTGCTTATGCTTCTGGGAATAAAGGCTTGGGCACCAGAAAGCTAATACACATAGATGATATAGAGGTGGATGTATTTCTGAGCTATATTTTATCCCATCAGAGATGAAACGGTCTGTGACAGATGGAGTGATATTGTTCCCCTGTACGGCCCGTGAGTGCGGCCCCTCCTGCTTTCCCTCCCTGACAGATGTAGGGGGAGGACCACAGTGCACTCCTCTTTCTTTCAATTGATTTGGGTGCTTGAACCCTTAGGGACTGGAGGATGGTGGTGAGATGGGGGTGGTGGAAGTGGTGATGGGGGTTTAGTCGTTCCTTGCAGCACAGAACCTGTAAAAAGTCTAAAGCAAGTGCTGTGAAGAACTCATAAACAATATGCATATATCTGCATATACTCCAACATGGAGCACATTAATAGCAGTGTGCTCTGTGCACTGCACTGAGTGGAGCTGGAAGGGAATATTTCCATAAATCTTGATTAGTGAGTGACAGTGTAGCATGCAACCATGCATGTAATGTAGGCAGAGGAGAAAGTGTGGCTGTGCCTTATGTGTTGCTGTACAAGATACATTCAGTTGATTCTTTACAGTTGATCAGTCAATAGGCAAAGAACCACTACAGATTTATTTCTGTCTGATTAGCTCAATATACTGTTTTGTGTCCAGAGAAGGGGTTAATACCAAGAAGTGTAGGTTTGTGTGTTTTGTAAAAATTAAGCAGTTTTAAGCGATTCAGCAATAATTATGCTGAGCCCCCCCCGTCCCCCGTCCCCCAAACCCTGACTGTAGGATCACCATTTGGAGACGTAACAGCTGTCTTGTGGCAGATGTATCCTAGTGCTACACCTCACTCTCTGTCCCCGGAGGTGAAAGGTCAAGACTGGGGTGGAGGTCGAAGCAGAAATTCTCCTGAAGATGCTACATGTTGATGCTTTGAGAGAAACTAACAAATGAGCATCTGCCTGCCGGTTGTATAGGACAAGAACCACCACAGGACACAGATTACAATCAGCATTATTGATTGCAATATTCAGTCTTGTGCAATTCCTCCATCCTGCTGGAAGAGCAGCTGAACTAAGAAGAGCTAGAGCGACCTCTGCAATCTTTTCTTTTTTAACTTAGTGTTGCAAAAACCATCACTATTTATCTATTTTAAAGTTATTCCATGTGTATATTTTCCATTGTTGGGTAATTGTTTTTCTCAAAGATAGATTGTGGCTCTTTCCTTCTTTTTTATGAGTTAATGTTGTTAAAGTTTTTTACTGCTGGCAGAGTAATGTCCTGGAAGCAAACCCCAGTAAGAAAGTGGTTAATGATTTTAATAGGACTCCCTGGTGGGGTGGGATAGAAGGGGGACGTGCCCTGGCCACGGGCGTGTGGCGGCGGAGCAGGTGGATGACGAGCAGCTGAGTAGTGGGCTCCTGAGGGAGGGGGGGCCTCCATTTTGGAGGACTCTTGGGGTTGAGAGAAACCCTGAAAAAAGGCAACCCCATCTGGAACTGAGGTGGGGGCTCTTGTGTGAAAGAGATCTAGTGGGTGGTGTCTGACACTCTCTCTTTTGTTCTTTGGTAACACAGCAGTGATGGTGGTGGTGGTGGGGGCTCTCGCTGCCGTGGGGGCTGGGCGCTCAAACAATAGTGCCGATCTAGGAATTGAAAGCCTTCGACGAACAGAAAAGCAAGGAAGCAGGCAGGGAAGGTGCAGACAGAAGGATAAAGCAATCATGGGTTCAGCCCACTTATAGGTGGGTTTACCAGCCATTCAAGGACACTGCAATGTCACACAAACATATCTACTCAATGAATTCACACTGAAATGTTCACGGGGGATCTTTAGAAATATATTTATTCATGCTAGTTTCGTACATATGTACATATGAATGCCTGGAGAAGAACAATATTTTATTATATTTAATAAACAAATTATGGACTGCACCATTCCACAGTAACTCAGAATTTGCTGAACCTTGGAGCAGCAGAGGGGGGAAAAAGCTGAGTTTTGTCATTGTGATGGAAGCGTGCCTGAAGGATGGAGAGCGTGAGCTTCATTTATTTTCATTAGCTGTGTCTATGGACCAGACTCATGCCTGCTGCGAACTCTGATGCTGCTCTGACTGCTGCTCCATGCATAAACATATAACCCCAAGACGTCTGTCCTTGCTCACCTACAGCCGAGCCTCTGTCACGCAAGGATAATTTTACCTCCGTCTCCCCTCTTTCCATTTTTCACATCCCTCCTGTACAATTCATGCCATTCATCAGCCATCTCACAGAGGACGGCCTGAGTACCTGCAGCAGCTCTCCAGGGTGCTGAATAGGACTGTGGGGTAGAAGGAGTGAGCAGCAGGGGGGAGGGCTGCTGCAGCGAGTATTGCTATATGAATTCCTCATAGTAGGCATGGGGGGTTGGAGTGATTGCAGGCAGGGAGGAGGGGTGTGTAGACGTAGACCTGTCATTACAATAGACTGACGAGTCCTCCATTAGTGGGAAGACTCACTGACAATGTCATTCCTCATTTGCACAAGCAGACAGAGAAAGGGCCTGTCAAATATAGCCTACTGTTTCTGACATTCATTTTACCCACAATAAAGAATCCAGAATCCTTTTTCATGGCTACTTGTTTTATAACTGTAAGAAACATTTCATATCATTCTTCTTATTAATCTGACTTTCAATTACTGTTAGGCAGTAGGCCAGTAAACAAAGCTGTAGCTATTTCTCATCTCCTTGTAGAGGTCAAATTTGAGGACTGAATCTTAAACAATCCCCGATGAGGCAAGGCTTTCTTTCTTCTCCAATCATGGTAAACAGCCCCACCTGCTGGTGAGCTCTCCGTACAGACATTATGTGGTGCAAGCAGTCCCCTAGATGCTGCTCTTGTGCGTTTGTTTTCTGGTGAGATTAGATTTATGACCGTCCTTGTGAGCTAAGGAAAGAAAAGGGAAACATCAAATACTGTTCCACGCTAATTTCATTTTGAGAGTTTGACAGTTGTGTCAACGTCATGTTGCCAAAGTAAAGAAGTCCCCTCTAACGCAGGCCATTGAGAGTGTAACGTCGGGCTTGAAACTTCTTTGTCCTGCTTCCTAATTTTTATACTGAAATGAAACCAGTGAAACCCTAAACTGAGGTGGATATGCTGTGAACCGGTCGGGTGAGTTTAGTTCATGGACAGAAGGTTGATACTAGCCAACTACCGCTAGCTGTACAAATAGTGGGGAAGAATAGTAAGACCGGAAGTAAAGTACAGACTTCCACTGCGCTCTGACAGTGAACTAACGTTACATCAATACGCTCATTTGAAATAGCTATATTTATATTAAAAGAAGCTCTGACATATATGCTATAAAACCAGTGTCATGTTATTCCGCAAAACATGATAGATAACTTGAAATAAAAGCAAATTGGGTTTTTATTTGTATTTTATTTTGAAGCGTAACCGGATATAGTACATAGACCATGGCGAACTTGATGGTAACGGTCGCGGTTCAGCTCCTATCCGCTAGGAGGAACAAGGAGGGATCCATGCCCAAGTCCCAGCGTGGAGAAGGAAGCAGTCTGAGAGAGACCGCATCCCAAAACAAGACGGGGCTTGGAGGAGAAGAAGAGGTCTTTCAGTTTGACTTCGAAGAGCTACTTTACATGGGGACAAGAAATGACATCTACAGCGAGCGAGAGGAGGGCGTTTGCTCATAAAATCAACCGGTGAGACCGCATCAGAAGTTATCGTCTTAATAGCCACAGTTGTGCTGCTCGCTGTGCGTGAGAGTGACCCGCTGGACCACACGGCTCACATAGCACAGTATGCTAGGATTTAAAATGTACCACTGACCATAAACCGGTCGGTCTAATCACAGCTGAACCTCCCTGTCGTGAAAGTAATGTTTAGTGGAGCAGGGTGAGCTATCGTTAGTGGTCCTCGGCTCTTTGAAGAGTTCAGTAGCCTGGTTAGTGTAAACGTTAACGTAGCATCGTAAGAGCTTTGTCATCAACAATGATTGAGCTACTGAAGGATATAATGATCAAGCTGAGGGCTAATCCAATGACCCAGACCCGTCCGTTTGGAGTTACTGAGCATAGTAACACCGAGCGAAATGCTTTACTCATAAAAAAATGTTTTTAACAAAGTGACATTTACTGTTATGTTTTGTTCTTGAGTCGTGTGAACGCCTCGCAGCATTGTAGCAACCTGTTTCCACATGTTGTAAACTGGTTTTCCCTCTTCATGCAGAGGTATAAGGTTGGTAGCCTATCACTGCATGCACTCTAATCTACTATGTCTTATTCTGAATATATATTGGTCAGATTCCAGGAGAAATCTAACAGACATGTCACATCTGTCATCTGTCTCTTTGACTAGCATGCCTTAACAACACTAGTGTGTTTGCAGCCAAGAGCCAAGGGCCTTCCCTTGCTGCAATAGATTTATGTATATTTTTCTATAAATGGGGATCCTCCAAACCGTGATTTTGTCCAGGGTTGTGTCTGTTTGTGCTTTACATTTTGGCACCAAATCACCCTGTTAATGTCAGTTAATGTCAGTTAGAAAGGAGCAGCGTAGCCTTGCAGTATCAGAAAGCTTCTCCAGATAACTAACGGGACGACAGATTCTCATCATTGACCTGCGGGTGAATATTTTCTCACCCCAGTGAAAACCTTGCTGAAATCATGTCCGTACAGAGGTTATTCTAAACGTTGGACCAGGCTCCGTCACAAGCTGCTTTTGTATATTACACTATTGGTAACTTTGTTCATATGCCCGTCAATAACATTTCCTTTAGAGATATTAGCTCCATCGAACAGTCTCCCGCTGCATTCCCCAAGTCCCGTCTGTCCAGACCATTGTTTAGTGCCGGATGCAGGAAAGGGAGGGAAGGGGTGTTCTGGTTATTGCCCTCGCAGTCGATAGCTTTCCTTTTTCCTGTTTTAGATTGAAGGCTGCAGAAAGTGTTTCCACATCTTTTGTGAATGTCGAAACGTGCAAAGAAACGCTGTGTCGTCATCATCGGGAAGTCTTGCTATTCCTTGGAGGAAGGAGCAGAGTTCGTAGCTCCTCTTTTGCTGCCTTACAGTCCATGTGTATCGATGGCACCAAGGCATGAACCGTAGCCACGTAATCACGAGGACGACGGTTTGGGAAACGTTGAAGCCTTTGCAGCTGTGTATATGAGAGAAACAGACATTTTGCGGTTGTAGAGGAGCAGCTGCTTGCTGTCTCTGTGAGAGGATTGTTTTTCCCCGCTTTGTCTTCTCTCTTTAAGCCTCCCGTTTGCCGTTAGTCCATGAAGGCTGTGGACAGAGCTCTGGCTCTGTGCCTGCTCCCTGCAGCCAGCTCGCTCATGGAGTCTCCATTCAGAACAGCTGCTGGCCTTCAGCATCGCTTCTAGTACCAGAAGCTGCAAACTTCTGCTTTGCAGTTTACGCACAACATCTGAAAAAATGTAATGAGCAGCACACATTTGAAAATATTTGTGTTCATGCAAATTTCTGCAAAGAGGCCGTGTTTCTTCTGCAGTAGTTTTAGGTTTGGGATTCTTAAGAGGGGCATGCAAACATTGACATGATAATGAGATTATTGGATACACCCAAATCAGTTTCTTCATATTTTTTATACATCTTGAGGATCACCTCACATCTTGACCACGAACAGGATTTCATTTCTGTAAACTTGTGCCTTTGTTCTCTGTTTAACTAGCTGACAAACCTTTTGATTTCCTTCTCCTGCTCAGGACGGTAGCTGCAGAGGTCAGAAAACAAGTGTCCAGAGACTATGGCTCTCCGCTGCTGACCAAGAAACGAGGAGGCGCACACCAGCCTGTGAGTCACCGTGTGTTTAACCTGCCACAGTAGGTCTAACGCTCCAGTTAGCAAGCTCACAAGGTGGTGGGTGTAACTTTGTGAGTTCGGTTTAAGTTCAGATTGAAGAAGTGCAAATGAGTGTACTTTTAATTAGTGTTGGCAGCAGGCATGGAGGGAGGAGCTTCTGAAACATGATATTCCTGCTCTCGCTCACCTGTGTTGTTTAACAGCCAGGCAGGGCTTCTGCTTGGATGCTCATCCAAAATAGAGTAACGGGGTAGTTACATACGACACCTTGTTTTGGAAAATCTCTGTTGTCCCGCTACACGGATGACCGGGGAGTTTTGAAATAGTTCAGCAGAAGTTAAAGAATACTTTATGGACTCCACTGAACCAGAAACCAGACATAGACGGTTAACTCAGGGCAGTCTAGATATTCATATAGCTCCATAAGAGAGATGAGTGAAAATGGGTTTTATGCTAATATAGCTAAGATAATGTATTCAACTATAATTTATTTAAACACTAAGTGGTTTTACATTTGGTAAGTGACTGCTAGCAGTCATGTCTGTAGCAGATTTGTCTACTGTAACATAAATGAAAGTAAGTGCATCCAGATTTAAAGAACTGGGAACTGAAAAGTGGAACCCGATTCAACAGAGGGCTGTCAAGATAACAGAATACTAATGCTATCAGCAAAACTCATCTTTACTTAGTTTATTATGCATTTTGACTCTTTTTAGCAAATTAATTACACTCAAAGTACAAGTGGAGAGAGAGTGTGTCACCATAACTGTACAAAAGCCTGATTTAAGAGGTGCTGGAGTATTTACACAATATTATGATATGTGTATTATTAACATGATGTCAATATTTAGTTTTGAAATATCAGTTATCGCTAATGATGATATATAGCAACACCTAATTCAACATCAAACTTCTGCTTTAACATCTTGTGAACGTGTACATTGTGCAGGAAGTCATCTCAAAGAGGACGTATTATGCTAATTTTCAAGTTTATAAGTGTATTTGAGGTTTCTGCTAGAACTTGTTTACATGCTTTAATGTAAAAAAAACACCACATTATGTTTCTCATACTCTGTTTGAATATACCTGAAACGCTCCTTCAGAGGAGATGCTCAGATGGGGGTCGGTATATTCTAATGAGCCAAATCTGAATGGCTCGTTGAATCACATATTTTGTGAGCTGCTTAGATCAGATCCTCTAAGCAGCTCACAAAAAACTAACTGGGTCGTCTTATTTCACAGTTTGTGGGTTGATTAGCACTCCAGATACCCACATGTCTGTGCACAAGCACTGGAAAAGTGAGTTTCTTTTACAAGATGATCCTTTTTAATACAGTTAATGACACTGTGAGTTTAGTGAGAGGTGCCATACACTTTCTTTTTAAATGACTTGACATTGATTAATGTATCTTCTGTGTTTTGTATCTATAAATGTCTAGTATCCTGTATCTGTCTATCCTCATGGCATCCTGCCTCCTTTCCCTGCACCTTGTAAGTCCTTCTGATCCTCCTGATCAGATAACGATGTGTCATAGTTATTGGTACATAATAGTCTAATGTTGATTGACAGTTGCCCCTGACGGAGGTGGCTGAGCCGGTGGACTTTGAGGAGTATGTGAGCAGTCACGCTCCTGGGGTGGAGCCCGGCCCGCTCAGACAGCTCGTGGAGTTCCCCCAGGACGACCTGGAGCTCCTCCCGCTGGACAAAGAGTGCACTACACTGGAGCCCCCGCTGCCCGAGGAGGAAGAGTGAGTCCAGCTGCTAATGGCCGACACAACCCTCACACTGTAACACACGTGCCTCTGTGTACGCTACCACACGCACAGAGGGTTAATGCTACTGTAATGGAGGACAAACATCACTCCGGATAGGAACAAAGCCTTTCTCTGTGCGACGCTGAACGAACATAAATATTAAAAGCATGCTTTGCTCAATTATTCATGCGTTTCTCTATGTAGCTCCCTGGATCCCAGAGTGAGAGATGCCTTGGCAGTCTACACAGATGACTGGCTCGTCATTCAAAGAAAGTAAGTGGTGTCAGCTGAATTAACCTACAGGACATGTTCCGTCTCTTTTTAATAATGTGCACCACTTTTCCGTGTTCACTGTTCATGTGATTGACAGTTACATTATCACTGGGCCAACCTTCTTTTTCCTGATTTTCTGTAGATATCAGCGCTACAGCACCACATGCACCCCTCACAACTCTGAGCGGCAGAGGGAGAGGCGCCGCGGGCTGGTCAAACAGACCTTTGAGCTGGATGAGGCTGCTGCTGCCGAGCGCCAGGACGACCAGGTAGCTGATGGTCAAAGGACTCAGGGTTCATTAAACAAATCTACTGTACAAACAGTGTGGCCACGAGTGAAAGCTTAGAGGCTTCATCATCATTTAATACCTGGACAAAGACATGTGGAGAATGACCAGCAAATGAAGCTTGTGTCTCATTATGATGGGGAAGACGGTATGAGTTCTGCTCAGCGAGTTGATCATGTGGAGAATGAGTAATGGATAAATGGATCTACTTTATCCATTACACACTCTCTATATGAGTCATATTGATTGGGTAATAAGGTAATGGGATCTGTATCATATTGTCCTTGTGTTTGTAAAACATCTGCAGTGAGCACTTAAAGGTGACATCTTTCTCTGGAAGGGAAAGAAAACACATGATCTCACTCTCCGTCTCACTCTTCTGTGCTTCAGGATGACGCAAAGCGTCGCTCGGTCGGCCTTGACGAGACCCCTCGGGGCAGCTGGGCCTCCAGTATCTTTGACCTGAAGAACTCCTCCCCGGACGCTCTCCTGCCGTCTGTGCTGGAACGTGCGGCTGCAGAGGACATGGACCGCCGCAATACCGAGGCACGCCTGCAGGGGCGCCACGGTGACCTGCTGGGCCTGTACCCGGCCCCCGATGAGGTTTGTAGTGAACCGTCCTGCAGCTGCCTCTGTTGTGGAACAGGCTTTGTTTCAGGGGTAGTTTGAGATTTTTAAAGTGGGGTTTTATGAGGTATCCTTAGTCAGCGTATTAGCTTTTTTGTTACTGTGTGACTTTGGTGTGTAGGGTTAGTTCTGATTCACCAAAGTGACACAGTAACACACTGACTACAGATAAGTACCATAAACACCCCAACTATCCCTTTTTAAAGTAAAAAAACAGACTTTATCATATAAATAAGTATCCTTCTGACTCTTGATCACTGGTTTATATTCAATAATGCAGTTTTTTTTAAGCTTTACCAAATTGTGCAAGGTTTCTTGTAGGTCTGTAGAAATGATTACATGTTATGAAGTATAATATCAGGCTTAGTAATCTTGCCATCACACAGCACAGGCCACATATTTAATGAGCGAGGTGATTGTCTAAACCTTCACTCGTAACTTAATGTCAGAGATCACAGCTCAAACAACACTCGGTTGTAGATGTCGTTGCCATTTGTTCAGCTCAGGGTAACATTATTGAATGTCTGTGAACCTTTCTACATCTACGGTTTGCTTTTCTCTCCTCGATGTTCTCCCTCTCTCGCTCCTTTATAACCGAGTACACACTGTCTCTCTCTGCCGCTACGTTGTCATGACATCTGAGTAAATGTTATGCTGGTGTGTGTCTTGTACATGGCTTGTGTGTGTGTGTGTGTGTGTGTGTGTGTGTGTGTGTGTGTGTCTCAGGATGAAGCAGTAGAGAGATGCTCTGTCCCTGAAGTGCCCAAGGAACACTGTGGCCAGAGAATCATGGTCAAGTGTCTGTCTCTGAAGTGAGTAACATTTGGAATATAATAACTGACATTTATGTCTTAACGCTGTGATTTATTATTAGAAACACCCTTTATTTGTTTTTCAGGTTTGAAATAGAAATTGAGCCAATATTTGGAACACTCGCCCTGTATGATGTCAAGGAGAAGAAAAAGGTATTTTCTTTTGTTCCAGCAGATCATTTTTTTTATTTAATACAATTAGTATTCTTCCAATGACCACTCCGTGAAACCGCTTACGTAATGCTGAGCTCATGCTTAACTAATTGAATTTCCCTTGTCTCAAAAAGGTCTAAGTGGTCTTGCGGTTTAGATCACTGAGTTAAAACTGCATTCAAATCCCTTGAGGTGCATTTCCATTATCATCTTTCCTCTGCTGTTTCCCGCTTATCTCAATCTTCCCTCCGACAGATCTCTGAGAATTTCTACTTTGACCTGAACTCGGATCAGATGAAAGGGCTGCTTAAACCCCACACACCTCACATGGCCATTTCCACGTTGGCACGTTCTGCCATTTTCTCCATCACATACCCTTCTGCTGATATCTTCTTGGTCATTAAGGTACTGAGAGAATTCAAATGAAATTAGGTTTGCTCATAAAGAAGTTCACTTGCCCTTTTATTTGCCATTTTAATTCATTAATAATGATATATTCAAGTTTAGTTATTTAGTATGTGATGAAAGCTGTGCTTCAATGTATTGACAACAGTGTGCATGTATTTCAGCTTGAGAAAGTCCTTCAACAAGGAGACATCGGAGAATGCTGTGAACCCTACATGGTGATGAAAGAGTCGGATTCCTCCAAGGTAATGGAGCCAAACACGTGTTTTAAACTGTTGCAATGCTCGGGCCCGGTGCCCAACATGCACATAGGGCCCGTTTACTGTCTCGTGACAAGCATTGCTTAATTCTGTCTGGGTAGCTGCAATATAGCTGCAATATTTACCATCGTCTGGAGCAGGTCAACTCTGTTGGCCACTGGCCATTTTTAAATTTATTTTATTTAATTTAATCTTGCCTGCTCTTCGTCTTGCCTCAGCACAAGGAGAAGCTGGAGAAGCTGCGTCTGCAGGCGGAGCAGTCATGCAGTCGTCTTGGCCATTTTCGCATGCCTTTTGCCTGGACGGCCATTCACCTTCTCAACATCGTCAGCAGTGTGGGAGGTCTGGATCGGTCGGACCCGGACTCTGACTCTGGTACTGCTGACTCAATTTTACACAGTATCACACATGCACGTACAGAGGGCATTCAACTAGTTACAGTGACGAAAGATGTAGCAAAAGCAGCAGTCATGCACCTGTCTCGCTAATGTATGATATGAATTCTCTTCCTGCCAGAGCGAAAAGGTCATGGAACGTGGAATGAGAAGAAGAAGAAGGGGTTTGAGCGGATGAGTGTTGGCGATGAGATGTGTAACTTTGCCACTTTCCGTCCAGCAACGTTGACCGTCACCAACTTCTTTAAACAGGTCAGACTCTGTCTTACGACTCGTTTGGTAGTTTTATTATTTATTAGTGCTGAAAAGTATTCCCGCTCGCTTGAGGTTTTGCCTTTGTGAAAATAGAGTTGTTGCGCTAAATGGATTGTGAAAAAACGTGTCTGCTGAATATATTCTGAGGTAGCAAACATTTAACTCGCACGACTGATGTGCTGTTTCTGCTGCCAGCGGTGTCACGGATATTCCCATCGCACGCAAATACCTGCGTTTGTCTCCGGACAGCGTTAACGTGGCCGATACTAGCTGACATGAAAGAACAATTCAAACTTACCCAAGTGAAAGAAATCCCTAAAGACGTCTCGTACGTGGGTTAGGTGGCTCGGGCGGCTCGGGCGACTTGTTTTGATTCAGGTTCACATGCCCTACTTCTTCCACTCTGTTTACTGCTGGATTACAGCCAGGTGCTTTTAGCGCAGACTTCGGACCAAACTAAATTGGAACAGAGTTTATCCGCCTTCAAACTAGCTGATGGAAACGAGCCCAATTTACATTTAAATTCGCTTGACAATTGAATGAAAACATGTCTATTTTAGTACAGCACTGTGTATTTTAGAAGTAACAGCTGTTTCCCAATGAGACTTTTGTAATACCAAAAACAAGCTCTGGTCTTCTGTTGGTGTCCATGAAGGAGGGGGACAGACTGAGCGATGAGGACCTCTACAAGTACCTGGCAGATATGCGCAGACCGTCCTCTGTTCTGCGACGACTGAGGCCTGTCACGGGTAAACGCCGTGCGCTCACACGGTCAGGATATTTATGTGAACGTGTTTGTATTCATGTCTAAAGTTTAATGGATGATTTGTGATTTTGATCCTCAGCCCAGTTAAAGATTGACATCTCTCCAGCTCCGGACTCGCCTCATTACTGTTTGTCCCCGGAGCTGCTTCACGTGAAGCCTTACCCCGACCTGCGCGTTCGCCCAACCAAAGACGTGCTGGAGTTCCCTGTTCGCTACGTATACACGCCGCACACCACCTACAGGTGAGTGACCCCATATCACACACACGCGTGTATACACATACTGTATGAATTGACCCATAGAACAAATATACATTCACCCCTTTATTACACGCATTGCGTCTTTGTTTGCACATTGATTTTTTGTTCTGCCCTCACTTTAGTCTGCAGTTTTAAGCAAATTGTAAAATGTATAAATACAAAAAAACAAGCCATTATCTTTTTTTTTTTTTAAATATATGTATTTATTTATTACACATCTTTAAAATCTTTAATAATTTAACAGCTTTATTTAAATGGCTCTCTTGAAAAACAAAGATTACTTATAAGACATAACAAAACAGAAAAGATAGACGAGAACCACAACAACAAGGACATAATCAGACTACTAAAGTATATAAATATAATATTTTCTGGTCATATAGTAGCTCTATAGCATTCATCACAGGGTTGGAAGGGAGTGCACTTTACACAGCTGGAATCTCATTCAGAGCTGCAGAGACTCGGAGACCTCAGCGGTGAATCGTGACGCTATGTCATAGCTTCACTCTGAAAGAGAGAAATGAAACGGTAAATTGAATTGCATGAAAACATTAAAAGTTGAAAACCGTACATGATATTTTCTTACCATCTTCTGGAGTTTGGAGAGCTTCTCGTTCTCAGTCTCAATAGTGTCTTTTTGGAACTGGGTCAAATACTGTAAACCTCTCAAGATGTTGGATTGCTCCTCTGCTCTCTCCTGAAAACAGGAATATAGTTAAAGTAACCTATCAACGGTGTGTCAACAAATCGCTAACGACTCCGCGTGCTTTGGACAGCTTTCTGGTACCTGCAGCTCTTTGATGCTCAGCTTGGTGTTGAGATACATCTCCAACTTCTTCACTTTGGTTTTCAGCTCCACCTCTTCCTGCTCTATGCTGGCCAGCCAGTCTTTAGTCCTGTTGGTCTGAGCCTGTTGCTTGGCCATCTGGGCCTGTGAAAAGAGCATCTGCACATATTATCCTCTTCCCCCAACAACGATCCCAGTGCAGCTGGCAGCTGCCTGCCCCACAGTGTGACATGCAGCTTTCTAATGACACTCTCACTCATCTCAGATGAAAGAGCAACATGCATCCGTATACATCAGGGACAAACATTGAAGCATCATGTGAGGATTCTAGGTCCTACAAAAGATGAAGAGTGAGATGCCAAAGCAAGAGTAGTTACATCGGGTTTACACACATAGGCGTGTTGTGTTGTTTGCAAATGAGCAAAGACATACTGTCTCTATCTCGCTCTGCTCCTGCAGGTTGTGCCTCCTTAGATCTGTTAGTGTGATTGTAATTCTCAGTGGATAACACAACCATTGAACAGCACATGGGGAAATCCGCTGTTTACATATTTCTGTGTTGTCCTACCTGTAGCAGCTGTATCACTTCTTTAATCTGTTTCTCCACTTCCGCAGCCTGTTCAGTCTCCCTCCCCAGCTTTTGGAGAGTCCCCTCATGCCGCCTCAAAGTCTGGCTGATTTTGTCGATCTTGGCCTCGGTGGTTTCATAAACGTAGTTGATGGATTCGCTTAACTGTATGACACCAAACATGAGCACGTTGACTTCTTCGTGAGGCGCAGCCTTGTTTCCAGTCTTGCCGGTCCTCCTGAACGGACCTGCGTGGACCGCTCTTAAACTCCCGGCCAAACAGAGCAGCCACAGGCCCCAGATCATCTTCATTTTAAAAAATGAGGAAGAGTGGAAAATATAATATGTGTTAGTCTATCGCAGATGTTAGCAGGATGATGAATTAGGAGAGAGGTCTGTGCGCCTTATATTGGGTGTGTACATGCAATACCATGGTCAAACATTAGCTCGGCTGCGGTTCGATCACAGGTCTTGTCCTTGGCCTTAGTCTCAGCCTTGAAGTTTAACCCCTGAGAGACTAATTTTAGTTTTTAGGACACAAACACATATGACATAACAATACATATAGCACTCTTGTGTTGGCTACAGAAAATGTAATATTATCATCTGTGTATTATTTAATGTTATTTTAAAGAGATTTTGTGGTCGGTCATTGCCTTTTGACAAGCAGATAAACTAAGCTGTTTCAAAATATGAACAAATGTTACCTCCAGTGTTTATCTTGGACAGGAGTTGATGTGACATTCACCAACCCAAATACTGGGTCACACTTTTCCCATCTGCATGACATGTCAATACGTTATATCTTTTCTAAGAATGAGACGATTAAATGCTTTTGTAGGTTGTCGGGTACATTACAAGCTAAAGATTTGGTGTGAAAGTGTCTCCCTTTGACTAATATGTTATGATTCTGATTTAAGTACAATGTTCCTTTGACTCATTAATAACTTTGCGTTTTCTTATTCTGCCCGTGTCATCTTTCTCTCTCTCATTCTCTGCTTTGCATCCTTTTGCCTTTCAGAAACTTGCTCTATGTTTACCCACAAAGTCTGAACTTCAGCAGTCGTCAGGGCTCGGTGAGGAACATTGCTGTGAAGGTTCAGTTCATGGCAGGAGAGGATCCCAGTCAGGCTTTGCCGGTGAGTCACAGACGAGCATAACAAGTGACTCCAGAAACTCCACTCACCAAAAACAGCTCCAGGCAGTGAAATGATATGTGGCGTCTTCTCGGAAGACGGAACGTCTTCAAAGGGGAGTGTAGCGTTGAGCACAGAGGGAAGGAACATCTAGCTACATTTAATGACCTCATGTTTTAACTGGAGACATTTCTTTCATTGAATACCAAATGGTGAAGGATATTCTTGTTGTTTGCTCATTTGTGGATAACACGGTAGTGGTCAGACATCGAGGCAGAAAAAGTGTCAAAACATCAAAAGAAACTTCTTCAACTTCTTCTCCAACATAATCCTGTTCTCCTCTTGTCCACATGTAGTTTAATACAGTCAACAGTTCAATACACTGCAGTACTCTTAAGATCGAAGTCTATTCATTTGTCTGTGAGTTACCAAATCATGAAACAATAATAAATAATATTTAAAGATTATTAGTATATATTATATATATATTAGTGTCTATATGTTATTAGTAATGCTGTAATTTGTGTAATAAGACGTTTATAAATGATATATTGTATCATAGCTGATAAGAGACGATAACAATTACATTCTGATTACATTAGTGAACTATTATCAGTTTATTGTTGCAACATTTAATATGAGTATATATTATATATATATATATTGAGTGTTTGTTAATGATAACCAAATGTTTTGTTATTTTTATTTATTAATCATAATGTTTGAAGATAGTTTACAAACCAATTAATAACCATTAACCAACTATTGACTATCAAAATCATATTTATAGATACTTTTCAAATGATTTAATAACCATTTAACAAGGTATTATAATAAACTTTAATAAGTTTAACTTTACAAAAGCATCCAAATATGGTTTATAGACTGTTTACAAACCAAATATTAACAAAGTGTTATAAACATTTGGTCCATAATGTTTATAGATGTTTTCCGAATGATTTGTAAAATGATTTGGTATTCATTAACAAAAACTTAAAAACATTAAGTAAAATGTTAATTATCAACTATTAAAATAACATAAATTATAGCATTACAAATAATTATTAAACATTATTAATTATCATTTCAATATTAAAAGTAAAATAACTATTAACTGAAGTTTAATTAACTATCAGTTTACCATTCATTAGTTATGGTTCTAACGTGTTACCGATGCCATTTTAAGAGTTTTTAAGAAATATAGTTGAGGAAAACCATGTGAGACACAAATCATAAATCCCAGCGGAGTATTACAGTTGTAATTAATATTAATTAATATTAATAGTATTGTGTCTGAACACATCACTGGAGGAGATCTTTAATGGAGACATACTTCAGATGATTGACGAGACTCCGTTGAGGACGATCATGTCAAAGTGCTTCCTCCTGTTTGTCACAGAACTGTATTAATACTCTGCTGTTTGACCAGGTCATCTTTGGGAAGTCGAGTTGTGCCGAGTTCATGCAAGACGCGTACACTCCCATCATCTACCATAACAAGTAAGGCTCAATCGCTCCTTGCCCTTCCAGTGGAGTCTGTCCAACTGTGTGTCACCCTTTAAACATTGTGTTTAACTCCGAACTCAAAAGGTCTCCCGAGTTCTATGAGGAGATGAAAATGAGGATTCCTGCCAATCTGACAGACAACCACCATCTGCTGTTCACCTTCTTCCACATCAGCTGCCAGCCCAAACAGAACACTCCTCTGGAGACCCCTGTGGGCTACACCGTGAGTCGTCTCCTTCAGCTGGCCCACCTTTAATACTTCCACCCACACACCGACTTGTCTTATAGCTCCTTCTGTTTTCTTGGCATTGGTGAGCGATCGCGTGTCTCTCTCTCTCTCTGCCTGCAGTGGATCCCTCTGATGCAGCACGGCCGACTACGCACCGGCTCCTTCAGTTTGCCCGTCTCGGTGGAGAAGCTCCCACCGAGCTACTCTGTACTCACCCCTGACGTGAGTGTGTTTAAAGGGATTGTGTTTATCAGTTTGCCTGCCATCAGCTACTCCTTTGTGATGTGTTAAACATGTTGGATGTCACTCTGCGGCAGGTTCAGCTCCCAGGCATGAAGTGGGTGGATAATCACAAAGCGGTGTTCAATGTGGAGGTGACGGCGGCCTCCTCGGTTCATACTCAGGTACACAAATGCAATTTTTCATACTGTAGCTTCTGCTTTTCCATGTGCTTTTTCCTCCCACCTTTAAAAGCCATGTTGGAGTTGGGCTTCTGTTAATGGGACAGGTTCTGAACATATTTACTATTAATAGTGTAGTGTTTTAGAATCGTATGGTTTTTATTATTCCTTGTTATTAAGTCAGATTGTATACAGTGTCTCATGTGTTTTTGAGATACCGACTACAACGGTCAGTAGGCCTACAAATACCATCAGCAGTGTATGCATGTAATATATAAATAACAGGTTGCATTCAGAAAGTCCCAGAAACACTCAGTCTTTGATTTTCAAACCATATTAAAACTTATTGCAAAATTTCTGCCAAGTTTAAAATTCACCCAGGTCGAGTGATGCTTCATTTGTATCCTGTTGTTAACTCTAGGACCCCCACCTGGATAAGTTCTTCACTCTAGTGTATGTTCTGGAGGAGTACTCCTTCCCCTTCCGCCTGAAGGACGTCATCATTACCGAGGCTAACATGGAGGGGGAGCTGAAGGCCAGCATGGCTGCAGTGAGAGGGGCTCTGCTGGATACCTGTGTCCAGTTCCTGCACCAGCTGCTCAACAAGCTCATTCAGCTAATCGTCTACCCACCGGTCATTGCGGGCCAAATTGGTGAGTGAGTTCTGAAGGACAGCCATTTGGGATCTGAAGTGCACTTCTCTGAGCAAAGATAAAATGCTAATTCTGATCATTTGAGGGGATAACGTGATGATGATTAATATTAATTCCAAGGGAAAAGAAAGGACTGGAGCACACTGGTTGATTTTCAGCCTGTTATTGTAGAAACAGACAAATGTTTCACACACACACACACGTTTGTGTGTTTGCGTGTTTGCACAATTAAAGGCTGCAAATCTAACCTCTGTCCTCAACGGAGAGGCACATGATTTAGCTGCATGCTGCTGGGAAATGAGCAGGAAAACCTGTGTCGAAATTAATAATAATATTCATGATGATTTAAGTAACAAAACTGTTTCATTTACTTCCTGTACATCCCAATCTATTGTTTTCAACTTCAGTGACACTCAAGACAAAACATCAGATATGCTAGGTGGCAATATCATACTTATTATAAATACATCAAATTGTGTAAATGTTTTGGTCGGCATTGTGGTTATGTAAATTTACAGTCCGCAATTATGCAATACAATTTTCAACAATGATATTTAATAATCTATTTAATTCGAAAAAGATTCCTCGTCATAGTTTTAAGTTGTGTCTTTTGCTGCGCTCACTCTTGATTGATCCACAGTGAACCTGGGCCGGGCTGCCTTCGAAGCTATGTCTTTATTGGTCAACCAGATCCACAAGAACCTGGAGGGGAACCAGGACCAACACGGCCGCAACAACCTGCTGGCGTCCTACATCCACTACTGCTTCCGCGTGCCAACCGCCGAACCTGCAATACCCCCAACAGGTGAGTCACCAGTCTGAAGGGTGCGAAGCAGAGAGAGAGCCTTTCTCTGGACCGCTGGCATTCACTCGATCAGGCTCATGGATGTTTACTTGCTATCATTTCACCATGTGACATTTCTATTCCTCCATCTCCATGAGAAGCTGGCACGCAGTCCTACGACATGCCCATGCAATACGCCACTTTATCGAGAACAACAGTCCGGCCAAGCAGCCTCCACCTGGCCCGCTCCAAGAGTATCAGCAACTCTAACCCGGACTTGGCCAGCACCCCAGTTTCTCCTGATGAAGAGGTGCAGAGGATCATAGGGAGCAAGGTGAGCTGCAGCTCATTACAACTATACAACTATTGCTGTAGTCAGTGTGTGTGTGTGTGGGAGTTCTAGAAAAGCTTTAAAGTAGGGCTGTACAAAATAGTTTGCAGCGTCATTCATGACATTCTAATTCTCGATCATTTGGATGTTGTGCAGCTTTGCAGATAAAGATCAGGCTACACTTATCAGTGTTTCTCTGATATTCATTCTGCAGCGGTGCACTGCGATCATTAATATCTTCTGCTACTAATTTAATCTAAAGAATCATTTTATTCAAATTGAGGATTTTGTTTGTTTTTGAAATATTTTTTACGGGTGATAAAATATGATGATAAACATTCAAAGCTTCATTAGAAACCTCAATAGAAGCTTCAAAAGTAAAAAAGAAGACGTGTGTTACAGCCTTACGTTAAAGTTGTTTTGAAAGTCATGAAAGCAGTTCAATTGTTAATATTCATTTTTTAGAGTTCTTAAAATGATGCATTTCTTATGTTTTGTGAGAAATCTATAAAGTATTGTCTCCGACTTGTTTCCTCAGCAGTTTGTTGTTTAATGTGCACATTATTATCATTTGCAAATTGTCTCGTATTTTATTTTGTCTAGCATTAATGGTTGTTCTATTGCATTTATAATCCTGGTAGATTGAGAAAGAAACGGTCTTTTTTTATTGTACCACGTGTGACGTTTTCCCACTTTGTTTTTATTCTGTTATTTGTTGTGTCTCGGCTCTTCACAGCAGATTCAATAAGCTCAGGCTGACCGATAACTTTGGGCCAACAGTTAATGATGCTGCTGTCAAAGATTCAGTTATGCTTTGTGCCTCTGTCCCTTGTGTTTCATTCAGTTCCTTTGTTCTCCCCTTTGCTGATTCAAGCTTCCCTTTTCTACACTCCATTTCCCTTACTTTTGTTTCTTCCCAGTTTTATCCTTCAAATAATCTTGTGTGGTAATTGCCTTCCCTTTACTCACTGTGCCCTTGCCTCTTGCCGTACTGTGTGTTTGTGTGTGCGTCTCCGGTGGCTTACGGCAGGGTATTGACCGCTCCCACTCCTGGGTAAACTCTGCTTATGCCCCCGGGGGCTCCAGATCTGTGCTACGCCGAAACCCCAACTCCAGCTGTGAGCTCAAGCAGGTGCCAAATCCCTCCTCCTCCTCCTCCTCCTCCTCCTCACCTTCACTACCTCACCACCTCCACCCTGAACCATCTCTGATCAACTCTCGTGGGTCTTTTCCTCCCTCAGTCCTCAAAGGTTTTGTCTGTTTCCATCTGCCTCTCACTCTGCCAGCCATTTGTTTGTCTGTCACACCTTTTTGCAACTTGTCAGTCAGTTTCACAATTCAACCTCTCCACCGCCGACTAACAGACCATATCTGTTGTGTTTGAGAGACATAATCTCTGCCTGGGGTTCATAGAGAGTTCTCTGGCCAACCATCCATTTCCATTCATCCCCTTTCACATCACTTTGTCCTCATCTCTGTGGGTTCACCTCACCGCCACTCCATGTCAGGCAAAAGACCGCAGCTGCAATCGCATGTCTGCCTTTCTGGACAGCGTGGCCTTGTTTTCAGTTCCCACAAGGCAGATTACCAAGAAGGTAAAGCTGACATCTCCTGTAACAAAGTGTAAACGTGTCGTTCTCCATATCAACTTCATAACACATTTTGATGTCCTAACGTTCATCAACCTTCCGTGTCATGAACACTAACCACCATGACATTTTAACAGTTGTGTCTTTCTGTAAGATGTTTTGTTTGTTGATACACTGACATGTAATATTCTAGAGTCTAATACATTTTTACTATCACTATGAATCATTTTAATAAAGCTTTTTATTTCATTTGTTTTACTGGAATTAGGAGCTGAATAACTATCAAAAACAGTTTCATTGTTATCTTTTACAAATCATAGTAACAGTTCATATCTTGTAATAACAAACAAACACACACCACTTTACTCTGAATAGTTCATCTAGTTCCTAAAATGGTTTGCTCATAAGCTGACGTGAGCTCTGTGTTGGTTGACGTGTAGCTGCTCCATGAGGAGCTGGCGTTGCAGTGGGTGGTCAGCACCAGCGCGGTGAGGGAGGCGGCGCTGCAGCAGGCCTGGTTCTTCTTCCAGCTTATGGTGAGTATGTCTTTGTAGATTTATGTTCATGTTAACACCACTCACTTACAGTTAGAGGTCAGGCGTTTTTAAGAGGGGTTGTATGAGGTATTTAATCCAGAGTCAGTGTGTCAGCTACAGTGGACGGCGGCTGGCACGCCCTTAGTTTGGAGAATAGAGTTCCAGCATGGGAGCAAAGCAATATACTGCTTAGGACGAAGGCGGCAGCAAAACGTACTCTAAACACCTAAAAAAAATCAATATCAAAGTAACCAATGGAGGCAGCGGTAGACCTGCAAGTCCGATGTCTGACGTCAAGGTAGATGAAAATATTACACTTAAACTGGTATTGATTTTGTTTTAGGTCTGTTATGCTGCTGCCCTCATCCACAGCAGTACATTACTCTGCTCCCGTGCTGGCACTCCTGTCTGTTTCTGGAAACTGTGGGCGTGCCGGCCGCTGTTTACATTAGCTAATACACTAAGTACCTCATACAAACCACTTCAAAACATCCAAACTATCCCTTTATGAGAAAAACAAGCATCAGAACACACACACACACACACACACACACACACACACACACACACACACACTATAGGAACCATTACTAAAGCAGGATAGGTGATATTTTCATGAAGTGAATTTCTTATTCACTCTGTCCTCTAGACAAAGAGCATGACCCATCACTTATTCCTGACCTCGAAATTGGACGTTGCCAGGCGCCAGCGTTTCCCAGACCGCTTTGTGGACGACATCGCTGCACTTGTGTGTGCCATCAGTGCAGACATCGCCAATCGATACCAAAAGGTAAAAAGCCCGCAATCCTCAATACAAGCAAGTCAGGAAATGACCGGCTGAGAGTCCATTTGTTTTAAACAAACTAAGTATTGAGGAATAAAAGATGGCCAGAGGTTGTTTTTACAAGTTTTGTCTCAAAGAAAGTTGCCTCATCTTGTATGTAATGCTCGATCCATCATTTGTATCCATGATTGAAATAATCCAATATGTCTGTTTATCTTCCCTTTCATGTAATCCTATGTACTCCTGCTCATTCCCATCCCCTCTCTCTCAGGATGTGGAGCTTGTGGAGAGGCTGAATAGCAGTCTGGCCTTCTTCCTGAATGACCTGCTGTCTCTCGTGGACCGGGGCTTTGTGTTCAACCTCATCCGCTCCTACTACAAACAGGTGTCTATTACTTCCCTCCCCGTTTGCCTTTCATAGCAAACACTTTAAATCCCAATGCTCCCACGCACATTTTACAACAGCTTTTACTGACTCAAACAGATTGCCAACAAGCTTCACACAGCGCAGAACCCCAGCACTCTGAGCGCCCTGAGGGTGGACTTCACTCGTATCGTCTGCAGCCACGAGCACTACGTCGTCCTCAACCTGCCGTGCTCCACTCTCAGCCCTCCAGCCTCCCCCTCCCCCTCCACCTCCTCCACCACCTCTCAGGTACTGGATACAGTAGAACTGACTTAAGCTGCTCGTGTTTTATCTTCATATTCTTCCATCTCATCTTCTCCCTCCTATCGTTTTTTTTGGATGAACAGAGTTCAGCGTTCTCCAGTATGGTGCAAGACCAGAGTGTGGCCACCATGTTTGAGCTCTCCGTCCCTTTCCGCCAGCAGCACTTCCTGTCTGGCCTGCTGCTTACTGAGCTCGCTCTCATCCTTGATCCTGATGGAGAAGGGTAGGCTCCTACTTGTTGCACGTATAAGAATCAGGAGTGTCGTTCCGTTTCCCCATAGGGCTCATCAGAGTTTGAACTTTAAAATGAAATGCAGTACAGCACCATTAAGTACATGTGCGCAGCGAGAAACACACCAAATGTGCTGATACACTTTTATTTTTTTGCCCGTAGGGTTTTCTTCCTTCATAAAAAGGCCATTAGTGCTGTTCACTCCCTGCTGTGCAGCCATGATGCAGACCCCCGCTACACTGACCCTCAGGTCAGAGCCCACATCGCTCAGCTCTACCTACCGCTCGTCCCCATCGTCATGGACACGTTGCATCAGCTCCACGACTTCTCTGGTCAGCACAACACATGTGCAACCCGCTGCAATTTCTTTTATGGCTATCCGCCTACACAATGGTTTTATTATCCAGTATTATTGGACCTGAGAGCTCTTTTCTTATTTCTTTCCAGACTCCTCGCCTGCTCGGTGCCGCCTTGCCGCAGCCCACGCCGACGATGCTGACCCAGACAGCGGCAGCACTATCAGTCAGTCTGTTGCCATGGCGATTGCCGGCTCCCCTTTGCCGCATGTCAAAGCCAACCCGTTTGCGCTGCCCACAGTGGTGAGTGATAGCGGCAGGGGTCAGGCTGTTCCCCCGGGCCCGACAGACTGACAGGTCACAGATCAGCCTCTGTGTGGGAGGCGTTCACTCGCTGACACAGACACTCCCTCGAAAAACATTTGCATTCCTCCCTTGTTGTTGTTGTTATTTTCTGAATAACTGCTCCTCTTAGCCTGTAGGTGCCTCTCTGCCTTTTTTTTTGTACACATCAGATTAAAAGACTGGCACTGTGTTTGTGTGTTTGTCTTCACCAGGCCGGGCGCCAGTCCAGCTCTCTGTCTGCCGAGTGCAGCAGGACTCTGCTGGTGAGTTTCCTGTGGGTTCTGAAGAATGCAGACGCTGCTCTCATGGAGCGCTGGGTGTCCGACTTATCTGTACTGCAAATCAACCGCCTGCTGGATCTGCTGCATCTCTGTGTCTCCTGCTTTGAATACAAGGTACAATGAACCAGGCACTGTCCCGACCATGAGAGTCACCCATTGAGTCAAAACCAAAGGACAGTGTAGCCAGAGCTACACAAATGTCAGTAGTTGTTTCAAGAAAGTCTTGAGTTATCAGTACTGCAGGGTGATGTAGTTTTCTTTTAATTTTATTTTTTAATTACATTTTTATTTGGAAAAGGCAATGTTGCAGAATGTACAACAACTTTTCTTTTTCCCCATCAAACCCTTTTTCAGTTGTTTATATGCATATGCACGCCGTCAGCATTTAAACACCATAGTGCTTGTGGGCTGTAAGCCATTCCTCGGGAAAACTTTCAGTCCATCTTCACTTTGAGGAGTATATATCCATGTGTACCTTTCCACATATACACGTGTAACACATCTTCACCTGCATACCCACATGTACACTGCCTACATACCTGTGTACTCCTACTTTCTTATTTAACTGTGCTTAACTTTCTCACACATGCCCATCTCACCCTTTGTTTGTAGTTTTTACGTGTTGTACATGTATTTAGTCTAACATACACAGGTAGCTCCCTCTCATTTCTACCGGAGGTTTTTATACCATTGAAACGTGTTTGTCCTGATGTCTTTTGTTGTTTTTTTTGTCCCTGTCCTGTGATGTTTGATGGTTGTTGTAGGGGAAGAAGGCTCTGGAGAGGATCAACAGCCTGACGTTTAAAAAGTCTCAGGACATGAAGGCCCGACTGGAGGAGGCCATACTGGGCACCATCGGGGCTCGTCAGGAGATGGTCCGCCGCTGCAGAGGTAAGTAGCATGAGAGCAGCCAGTAATGTGTGTGTGTGAGGTGTTTATAAGTTCACGCTCATGGAAATTGTGATTTGTTTACTCTCCCAGAAAGGAGTCCCTACGGCAGCCAGGAGAATGTCAGGTGGAGGAAGAATGTCACTCACTGGAGACAAAATACCGACCGAGTCGACAAGTATGTTGACATTAGTGGAATTACTGATAGATTTCTGGATTAGAATCTAAATTATCTTCATCTAAATAGTGCTTAAGTGTGATACTGATGGTTGTGAAATAACAACTCTCCCAGGACTAAAGCTGAGGTGGAGCAGGAGTCTGTGGTGGATGGAAACTTAGCCACTGAGGCCTCTCTGATCGTACTGGACACACTGGAGATTGTAGTCAAGGTAAAGCAATCGTCCCCATCCTCATCACACACACAGTGCTGTTTGTTTTATGTAGACTCACCTTGCTGTAATGTGTTGTGTGTCTCTCTCAGACTGTGGTGGCATCAGAGCTAAAGGAAAGTGTTCTGGGTGGAGTGTTGAGAGTTCTCCTCCACAGCATGGCAGGCAACCAGAGCGCCCTCTTCCTGCAGCACTGCTTCACTACACAAAGAGCTCTGGTCTTCAAGGTACACAAGTGAAATGTCTCGATTATCGTTTAATAACGATTTAATAATTCAAGGTAACACGGGTTCAGTAATTGATATACAACATTTCTGGTAGAAGTATTAATTGACTCTGCTTGTGTTTTAACTTGAATTGTAAAGAAACAAATAGTAAATCCTACTTGATATATTTGTGTAAGGAGTGTGTGTTTGTGTCTGTAGTTCCCAGAGATGCTGTTTGAAGAGGACACGGAGCTTTGTGCGGACCTGTGCCTGCGTCTCCTGCGTCACTGCAGCAGTAGTGTCGGCTCGGTCAGAAGTCACGCCTCCGCCTCTCTTTACCTGCTCATGAGGCAGAACTTTGAGATAGGAAATGTAAGGCTGGATTCTGTCTTTGCATTGTAGATTTGTATTTTAATGTTCTTGTTATAACCAGGGACATGCCAGTAAAACAAAATGGATCTACAGGACACGGACAGGATGTTTTAGGAATAGATATGGGGGTTTAGTCTCAAAACCTGGGTACATAAGAACCAGACACGTGCACGTTTATAGCATTTATGCTCCTCGTGCACAAATGTGTTCTCAGTTTTAGCTAGTGAGGATGCTGTTCTGTGCACCCGCCTGGTTTTTATGTACACAAGTTTTGAGAACATAAAAACCGTAAATAGACGCTTTAATACTATCGTGAGTCACAGTCTGTCCTTATTTTGTCCTTGGACCAGAACTTTGCTCGAGTGAAGATGCAGGTCACAATGTCCCTGTCATCACTGGTGGGAACGTCGCAAAACTTCAACGAGGAGCATCTTCGTCGCTCGCTCAAGACGATCCTGACGTACGCTGAAGAGGACCTGGAGCTGCGCGACACGCCCTTCCCAGAGCAGGTATGTAACCGCCTCTGTATAAAGTCTCATCTGGAGCTGCAAGAGTGGACAAGACTGATGAACTAATGTGTGCTGTGTTGCACTTTTGAAAACTGCAGGTCCAGGATCTGGTGTTCAACCTGCACATGATTCTTACTGACACCGTTAAGATGAAAGAGCATCAGCAGGATCCAGAGATGCTCATTGACCTGATGTACAGGTACTGTGATGCACATTAACAATGCCTGTATACAACAAGAAAGTGTCACAAATACACTCTCTGACATTTAATATTTCTTTACAGGATTGCAAAGGGCTACCAGAACTCCCCTGACCTGCGTCTGACGTGGCTCCAGAATATGGCAGGAAAACACTCGGCGAGAGGGAACCATGCTGAAGCTGCCCACTGTCTGGTCCACAGCGCGGCGCTGGTGGCAGAATACCTCAACATGCTGGAGGATTGCCGCTACCTGCCGATTGGTTGCGTGACGTTTCAGGTCAGTGCGTGCTGTTTCATATGGTGGATCTACTCACAGCGGTGTGTCAGAATGAGATTAGAGGTTGTCCCAAAACTGGATCAACAAGACTAAAACCTGCGATTGTTAAAGATTCATGTCCTTAAACATGTTCTGTTCCCTGTTCTTCCTTCAGAATATTTCATCCAACGTATTGGAAGAGTCGGCCGTATCGGATGACGTCCTGTCTCCAGAGGAGGAGGGGATTTGTGCCGGGAAGTACTTCAGCGAGTCCGGTCTGGTGGGCCTCCTGGAGCAAGCAGCTGCTTCTTTTAACATGGTAGGACTCGTATTCTCCAACCACATGGTGACAGACTGAATGTTAACACAGCGCGAGGTTACAGCATTGACATGGCAGAAGGAGTGTTATGTGATCGGGTGGCATGTGTAAAACGAGCTTTCTGTTGTGCTGTAACCCCAGGCCGCCATGTATGAGGCCATAAATGAAGTGTACAAGATTCTGCTGCCCGTCCATGAAGCCAACAGAGACTTCAAAAAGCTGGCTACTGTCCACGGGAAGCTGCAGGATGCCTTCAACAAAGTCTACAACCAAGTGAGTCCACAGTTTGTCCCTGAAATCACCAGCAATTAACTGCACTGTTCACTGTTGATGAGAAAATGAACTGCATTCCTTCTTATGCGTCACCTCTTTTTCTTTTTTTACTTTTCCAGAGTTCAGGATGGGAGGTAACACGTACATTTGTTATATTGAGTATATTACATTTAAGGTAAAACAAATTCAGAAGTTCTTTTTAATTTGTACTGACAGTGTTTTATTTCTTCCTCTTCTCTCCTCCTGTGTGAACGACATGTTACTGGTGAGTGATACACAACTGGCTTTCACACTTTGACATAGTCCAGTCACTGTTACAAAACACTTTCCATCCCTTTTTTTAACCCTCCTACTGTGGTGAAACTACATTTCATCAGAAATATGTATTTTCTCTTTGTCCCACAACATTTCTCTTCTATTACTAGATATGTCATCCTAAGACAGTAACAAGAGAGCTTGTGTACCTCCTAAGAAAACAAGCGACAAGGTGTAAAATCTAAAAACAAATCACGTAATGAGCCCCCATACTGCCCAAATCTCATTTTTAATAGAAAAAAACCTATTTAAATTATCCAAGGCTGCTAAGAAAAGCAAATATGTACCCTGTCAAATAAAATCAGCTAATTTGAATTCACTCAACCTCTGCACTCTTAAACCATCTCAAACTGTTTGTCCCGTCTTTAGTGCTCAGAGAATGTTTGGGACCTACTTCCGGGTGGGTTTCTATGGCTGCAGGTTTGGAGACCTGGATGAACAAGAGTTTGTCTACAAGGAGCCGTCGATCACCAAATTAGCTGAGATCTCCTACAGACTTGAGGCATGTTTACTACTCACAATGCCAATAAAGGTGTCATTAATGATTTATGTGAAACCTGTTTCTAAAGATGACAATCTCTTCGGTGCACAGGAGTTCTACTCGGAAAGGTTCGGGGATGACCTGGTTGAAATCATCAAGGACTCCAACCCGGTCGACAAAAACAAGCTGGATCCCAACAAGGTAACATGTGACGTGTGTATATATACAGTAATCAATAGTGATTTGCAAAACGTATAAGGCTTTGTTCACATTACAAGCAAATGTGGCCCAAATGGGTTCATGTGTGGTCCTAAATCCAGACGTATCTGATCATTGGTCATGTGACCGCTGTGACAACAGTCTTATTGGAATTCATGTGTGTTTTTCCACATCATGCTTCCCTGGGCAGGCACCGATCACTCACCATACAGAGTGGCAGCAGTCCGTTGAAACTACAGAAGAAGAGCTATAGGCAGTGCGTCATTGGTTATCAGACACCGATGACGTTTGTTACATGACAAACTTAGTTGACAGAAGAGCCGTTTCAGGCCTCATGCTGATGTCAGCTATGCGTCACTTCAGACATGAATTTGAACAGTTTAGGCAGAAAGATTGGATCTTAACCTGAGTGTGCTGATGACAGTGTGTGCTTGTTTCAGGCCTACCTCCAGATCACCTACGTTGAACCATTCTTCGACACATACGAGCTAAAGGAAAGAATCACCTACTTTGACAAGAACTACAACCTGCGTACCTTCATGTACTGTACCCCCTTCACTCTGGACGGCCGAGCCCACGGCGATCTGAATGAGCAGTACAAACGCAAGAGCATCCTCACGACGTCTCACGCTTTCCCTTACATCAAGACACGCATCAATGTTATCCACAAGGAAGAGGTGGGTGTCTGTTCCGGAGGGATTTTTGGTCAGTTATAAAAAATAAAAAAAGTCAACTGTTTCTCTTTCCCTTGGTTCTCCAGATCATTCTTGTGCCCATGGAGGTGGCCATAGAGGACATGCAGAAGAAGACTCAGGAGCTCGCCTTCGCTACAAACCAAGACCCTGCAGACGCCAAGATGCTGCAGATGGTGCTGCAGGGCTCTGTGGGCACCACAGTCAACCAGGTTCCTGTTTAGATACTCATAACCATAATGCATTTAAACGGTCATAATCCCACATCCTCCTTGAATATTAATCCCATTCAGATGGGGTTGAACGTCTGGGTCAGTCGAGTAGTGACAGACATTCCTCAGCAGATATGTAACGGTTTCTCCCCCGCACAGGGCCCCCTCGAGGTGGCGCAGGTCTTTCTCTCAGACATTCCTGATGATCCAAAGCTGTTTCGCCATCACAACAAACTGCGCCTCTGCTTTAAAGACTTCACTAAGAGGTGATGACACGCTGCACGGCCCAGACTCAGACTGCTGTGTAACTAATAAAAACAAAACCTCAACTCCCTGCGTCTTCTCTGCTCTTTTTTTCGTGCAGGTGTGAGGATGCCCTGAGGAGGAATAAAGCCCTGATTGGACCAGATCAGAAGGAGTACCACAGAGAGATGGAGAGGAACTACAATAAACTGAAAGAAGCTCTGGGTCCTCTCATCAACCGCAAGATCCCCCAGCTATACAGAACACTGCCAGCTCAGGCTACGCAAACACAACGGTAACTTGAGACAATAACACGCACAGAAACACACACAATGAGCTCATGCTACTTCTCCAACAAGAGCAACTTAAAACCAAACTGTACTATACTCCAGGTCATAGACTCCTAGTCACTTGAAAACGGTCACATTGCGCAAAGATTTTACATTCATTTTGTGAAGGAAAGTTGGTGCAGCTCTTGAAGTATTAAAGCCTGTTCGGCTATGGAAAATATCACCATGTGTTTTTAGTTTTCATCAGCTTTTGGCATCAGCTCTGTGTTTCATGTGAGGCTCTGAGGACTGCTGCTTCATAATGAAAGACAGAGCTACAGTCAAAAGCACCTGCCAGAGTGATCCTTTAAAACTGGGGACAAATGTATTTTTGAAGGTGCCAATTCAGAAGTATATTTATTGCCTCCACGTGGCTCTCAACACGGCTACGAACCGGCGGCTCACAGCTAATGATGCTCACAGCTAAGGATGCTCACAGCTAAGGATGCTAACAGCGCTGAAGGTGCAAACAGCAGCAACAGTGTTTACCTGGGGGGGGGGGGGGGGGGGGGGACTGGAGGACGGGTCGGCCAGGATGGCGTTATCGGCTTTAATCGCTGTATGAGCGCAGTGCATAGCGGCGGCCGCGAGCGAACCAGTGGGGCACACTCACTAGGAATCACATCCATAATATGCACACAAAGAAGCTCGAGTTACAACACACACACAGAGGGAGAGCGACTTCCTGTCCTGCTCAGGTAGACATTATAAACTATACCTTTACATAGAAAGAGTTGTTTGCTGCTATATTAATACTCTGAATTTAGAATTTAGCACCTTTTAGGACGTAATTGTTTCTTCCAGATTTAATAAACTAAATGTAAATAGATGTTAAAACATGATATTGAGGCAACACTGAATAAAGTGATGAGGTATGTTTTACGGCATTCTTACTCTTTGAAAGCAGATCTAAAGTCATACAGGCTTTTAGTGCGGCAGCTTTCACTCCCTTTAAAATAAACAATAATTCAAGTGTCACAGAACTCATTATTGGACTTGTATATAATGAATCATTAGACGTTAATTCTGCAGGTTTTCAGATACACCTTTTAGCACAATGAACCAAAACACTTAAAGTAAAACAATCTGTATCGTCTTGCTTTTCTCTCCAGGAACTCCTTCAGTAGGTCCAGTCTCCGCAGAGTCGACTGCTGAGGCGCAGCAGCAAACTGGATAAGAACACAGAAAAACAAGCTTTGCAAATTAGCCACATCTCATCCCATCTGTCCCCCCCCCCCCCCCCCCCCCATTGATTGCACACCAACTGTCACAAGCACACACGCACCGTCCTCTTCCTCGTCTAGTTCGTTATTTTACCCAGACACCCAGACACGCCATAATCCCCCCCCCACACTGTCACCACACACACACACACACACTTGTCACCTCTCTCCCCCGTCACCACCGCTCTCACACCTCTGTAGGAGAAAACTTCAGCTGTTTATACTGGAAGGTTATCTGCACTGTAAACACCGACATTCGGAGCAAGGCTCTGACATGTCAGCGTTTTAAACCAAGCTTTAAAAAGTGCTCTCTTTACAGTAATCTCTCTGAGCTTGATCAGGTTTAAACTTAAGTTTTTACAGGACTAGAGCTGCCAAACACATTTTGTATCCAAATCGTTTGGGGGGGGGGGGGGGGAGTGTTCATGAGCTTATCTGTTTGTTTTTCTCTCTTTTGCTTCTAGTGTTTGCTTTTGAAGAGGCTGTAGTTTGTCTGTTTTGTGTCGAGGTCTTATTTAATTTGTAAGAGATTTTTTTTCTAAACTATGCCTGGTAGTAGTCGCTGCCAGACTTGGTTATTAAATAGTCCCAGGGAGTTTTCTTTTGTTATCAACAGACCAAATAACTGACATTCCTTCTTCCTCAAGTTGTCACATTTATCGGCCCATCTCTCGTTATAAGAATTAATTAAAGAGCGGAGGTGGGACCATTCTCCATTCAGAGTCCGGCAGGAATGAACTGTAGTAGCAGTTTCAGAAGGAAAGAGGATTATTTCAGTGGGAAAAGGCTCGATGGGACGTTAAACTGTGTTTTTTTAAACTGTGAAATTCTCCTGTAAAGCACTGCAGTCACATCATGTTTATCACAGAAGCACTGCCGTCGTCCATCACCACCACCACCCTGCAGTGCAGTCTGATAGCTGAATTCATTTTTGCATTATGTTTGGTATAAGTCCTCTTTTCACTGCATTTGAACTCCAAATGTGTTGTATGTGTCCAACACTCGGGTTGTGGCAGTTTTGGTTATTCATTGTAACTATTTCCAACTACTGTATCTATTATATTGCACTATTGTAAACAAACTGCAGCACATTAACGCTGTAACTACTAAAATATCCATGCTTTTGTTATTTTACGAGGCTGGAAACTGTTTTTTTTTACCAACTAGATAAACATTTTTTTTATTTATTGTCTTTTTTACTGCCTTCTATTAAATTTCTCTTCATACTTCTCTGGTCAGCGTTTGTGATATAGTAGGTCTGTAGTATCTGCACTGCTGGATGACAATAATACATAAGGGACTTATATTTAGATTTATTATAGTAGTTCCTTTTCGCAAAAGTTTTATTTTTGTGATCGGTTCTTTATTGTATATTTAAACACAGAACAAAGCCAAAATAAACAACATGACGGATTCAGACAGTACATGAACAATAGGACCACCTCAGTGTTAATTCTGGAGTCGTAAACTCTGCTTTTCATTCTGGCTTTGTAATCAAGAACTTAAACCAGGAACATCTGGTCTACCTCTGTGGTGATTAACTTAACTGCAGTTAACTAAGTGATAGAACAGCTGAAAGTGAGTGTTGATTCACTGATTAGTTCACCTTTTATTGACTTTTGAAAGACGACCTGAAACCCTCAGCCCTCGGGTTCCTCTGCTAAATCACATTGCTTTCTACACAAACACTATCACCGACCTTTGTGTTACATAGAGACCAGGCAGAGATGTATGTGATCCAGATGTCTTCCTGACCTCCCTTTTCCACACCATTAGTCTTAATTTCCTGTGGCGATACGATGATCCACGTTATAGCCGGCAATGTTGGTCTACTTTACCAGAAGGAAGAACGAAGGGCTCTTGTACTTCCCGGGAAGCTTGAGTTTCCCTGCTGGTCCTTGCAGAGATCCTGAAGTGTTCAGAGGATCTGGCAGGTCCTCCTACTGAAGTTCTTTGGTGTCCATGGAGAACCAGGGAGGCCCTCGGACTTCCCTTGGTGAAGGTCCTTAAAACACTAAGAGCTTAGAGGGTCATATAATGATGGAAAGTAAGTACATTTATCAATGTACTGTATTCATTTTTCAGATATATGTTCCATACAAGATCATTTCTGTTTCATGCTACCTTGTATTTCTACTCCTACAGTTCTTATATTAATTTATTTTACATGCAAACCTATTATTTATACAATATGATGCACTGTTATAGATTATGCTTAGTGAGTTTATTTTGCTGTTAATACTTCTGTACTTTTACCTAAATAAGATTTCTACTGTAGGTCTTGTAGTGGAGTATATTGAGGTATTGCCACTTTAGCTTAAGTAAAAGAAGGTTCTTTGTGTCCATAAAGGGCCATGGATGGAGGTCCTTGGATGGAGGGCCTTGGATGGCCTTCACTGAAGTGTTGGTTAAGGTGTTTGGATTTCCTTGAAGGTCCTGTTCTTGTACAAGTGCATGAAGAAGCATGGCACCATGGAGGCAAACGAAAGCCCTGTGAGATGATGGAGGCAGACTGGGAGCTCCCTGATTGGCCTCGTGGTCGCTGGCCCTTTAAGAGGAGGTGAGGGGGGTGGGCTCGGAGCATCTTGGCTGCGGTGTTTTTGTCTCCGTCAGTGAGCGCTCCTCCTGGGCCGAGGCAGCTGAAAGGATATCCAGAGGGCAGGTAAGAACCGCTAATAACTTGCGATTCCTCCGTTTGAAAACTGTGTGTGTCTCTTTGTCAGACTGTTATTTTAAAGCGCTGCAGACGAGCCGCGTTCTTGACTTCTTTTGTGAAGCGTCGGTCCTGCCCATTCCCCGGTTTTCTCTCTCTCTCCGAAGTAACGGGTCCTTTATCCCCCAAAACCAACCCCGCTTCAGTAATACTCATATTACTACTCGCTCCTCAGAATTATTAGGTTTCCTGATTTCACGCGTGTTTCTTTACCTTTAGAGGAATGCTCCACAGTCTCATGGTCGCTCCTCCTCCGGTGCGTGTCTTTTTGTTCAGAGCATCATCGGAGGCTCCGCGCGGCGGCGAGAAGCGCCGCTAACATAAAATCTCTATATTATTATGATCATCATAATTATATTCATATACGAACTATTAGTGAATCTGTCAAACGGAAATGTGAGTTTTCGGTGACCTTTTATTTATTTGCGTTTGATAATTATAATATAAATGTTTATTAAAGCATTTTATATAGGAGTGTATGTGTACACAGCTTTAGATTCCATGTTAAGTCGGTGTCAGAGAGGGGATTTTGCCACGCGACCTCAACTTTTGTTGCATTGATTAAAGAGCTGCAATGTTGTAGCGAGCTTACAGTAGTATACTGTAGGTTGCATTGCCAAATCCCCCCCCCCCCCCCCCCAGTCATTTATGAACGAGCAACACATTTGGGTGTTTGTTTCTGTCTGCCCTTCATTATGAAACGTTCCCCTCGTGCCTTACACGTGATCTGTTGCAACAATTTAACCATTTTCTCATTATTATTTCTTTCTTAAATGAAAAGCTCAGTGAAGACTAAAGACTCGGGGGAGAGGGTGGGTCCGTGCATTCTGCAAGTTTCCATTACTTCCAGATGTTCGTCAGCTTTTCGTTGCTGCTTCTTGCCCTCAAATGTGCTCGTCTCGCCGCCTGTAGCCAGTCAGTGGTCACCGACGCGAGTTTCTATCCTCAGAAGATGGATTAGGGCTGATGGAGTTGTGTCAGCTGGACAGGAGGAGGGTCAACCAATTTAAAAGTCCATTTATCCAACTGTGTGCCTTTCAGAAGCTATTATAGGCTCTAAACGGATTGATTTCGTATGACGTTTGGTCTTAATTTGATTTTCCCCCTGATTATGTAATTGTTTTGTGTTAATATGGAGGCTTGTTTGTTTAACAATGAACTTCATGTGTGGTACACTACTCTGAATCACCAGTAAACACATGAGATGTTGTGATGATTCGGGACATGCCAAAGTTGGCAGGATGTGTGGGTGTAGTCATCAGCCTGTTGCACTGCTTCATGCATACAATACACCACTGTCCTGCTCCTGTGTAATGGGCTGCTGGCTGTATTAAATCACCTCCCAGCGGACAGCCAACTATCGTAGCAGCTGCATGGCACTCAGATGGGTTGTGTGCTGTCATTCATGGCGTCACACGGCCTGTGGCCCCAATATTAATTGTAATATTTACTTTTCTGCTGGGATTAGTTGTAGCCAGGTGTACCTAATAAACAGGCAACTGAATATTTCCTTATTGTTTTGAGATCTAGTGAGTGCGCGTGCAATAATAGTGAAAACCGACTCTTCCTCGTTTGTCTGGGGACCCCCTGGAAACCCATCAGAGACCCCATGGGAGTCCCTCACACTGCACTTTGGGATTCTCTGGTCACATTTGTGTGTAACTGGAGTTTCCTTCAGAAGTTTTTTTTCTTCACCGAGCTGGAATGTGATTGTCTCATTACAGCTTTTGGACCCAGGGGTGCAGTCGAGGAATGCAGGGTTATAAACCCCATTTGCACGCTGGGCCACACGCCGGGCATTTAAATAGTTTAGTGACGCTAATGAAATTACAGCCTGAAACCTGCGAGAAATTGTCTGTCACTGTCTATAAGGTCCACCACTGATAAGCAACAGTTTTACTGCATGATGGATGAACTGTTCTGTTAAAACAATACACAGCATTAATGATCATTGGCATCTCTGAAATAGATCAAGTTAGCGATATAAAGATCTATAATGCTGTTAGAAGTGAATATACAGGTCACATGTGTTTTTCTTCTTATTGTGTCTGCACGTACCCCTTTAATATCAGAAACCAGAGCTGGGCAATACATCAATGTTATATTGATGTTTTGTTATGAGACTAGATATTGTCTTAGCTATGGGACTATAATCCCATACAAGGGCTGGGTAAATGCATTGAACAAATCAACAACTGGATGTGCCAGAACTTTCTTCAATTAAACAAAGAAAAAACAGAAGTAATTGTTTTTGGTACCAAGGACGAACGATTGAAAGTCAGCGCTCAGCTTCAATCACTGATGTTAAAAACCTCAAACCAAGCCAGAAATCTAGGTGTAGTTATGGATTCAGACCTCAACCTGAACAGCCATATCAAGACAATTACAAAATCAGCCTACTATCACCTGAAGAATATATCAAGGGTTAGAGGACTTATGTCTCAACAGGATTTGGAAAAACTTGTCCATGCATTTATCTTCAGTAGACTGGACTACTGTAACGGTGTGTTTACAGGTCTCTGTAAAAAGTCAATCAGAAAGCTGCAGCTGATTCAGAACGCTGCAGCTCGAGTCCTCACTAAGACAAAGAAAGTGGATCACATCACTCCAGTTCTGAGGTCTTTACACTGGCTTCCTGTCCAACAAAGAATTGACTTTAAAATCCTGCTGTTGGTTTATAAAGCACTGAATGGTTTAGGGCCAAAATACATCTGTGATCTGCTGCTACCTTATGAACCATCCCGACCCCTTAGGTCGTCTGGGACTGGTCTACTTTCTGTTCCCAGAGTCAGAACTAAACATGGAGAAGCAGCGTTCAGTTTTTCTGCCCCAAATATCTGGAACAAAGTCCCAGAAAGCTGCAGGTCTGCTGAGACCCTCAGCTCCTTTAAATCAAGATTGAAGACTTTTCTGTTTGCTGCTGCCTTTAATTGAACCAGATTCAAGGATATTAATCAATCAGCTGCATTTCTGCATTTTACTACTGTATTTTATTTCTTACACTGCTTTTTAATGTTTTAATGACTGTTTTTAATGTTCAATGAATGTTCTTAATTGTTTTTGAATCTCCTTTTCTTATGCCTTATGTTTTGATGCTTTTAATGGTTTTATGTGAAGCACTTTGAATTACCTTGTCGTTGAAATGTGCTATACAAATAAACTTGCCTTGCCTTGCCTTAGATAATATGGTAATATTACATAAGTGTTTTTTTTTTCTTTTCATGATTTTAAAAGCTGCATCACAGTAAAGTGATGTCATTTTCTGAATTCATAGGACTCTATTATTTGCCTTTACCCACTTAGTGATTATATCCACATTACTGATGATTATTTATCAAAAATCTCATTCTGTAAATATTTAATATCGTCACAATCAGAATCAGAACCGTTTATTGCCACGGTATGTTGCACATACAAGGAATTTGACATGGCGGGTGGTGCACAACATTAAACAATCAGCAATCATATCGATATAGAGGTAATTGGTTTCAAATATTGTGATATTTAATTTTCTCCATATCGCCCTGTTAGAAACCTAAACGGCCTGTTCTTCATGTTTTTCACCCTCAGCAGCCTGCAGCTTGTTTTTCTTTGTGTTATGATGATCAAACCCAAAGTTCTTAGTCGTATTAGAGGTTGATTAGTTTAAAGTAGGGATAAACGTACGGCCCATTATTACAGAACCATCAGTCTGATTTGGTCAAGACAGAGAGCGTAATGCTCCTACTTAACTGCATTGATTGGGGCAGCCAGCATAGAGACGTTTTCAGTGAACATATGGTCTAATCTGGCTTTTGAGGTACTAAGGACTGTGATTATCTGCCTCAATAATCTCACTTCATCTCCTTCAATACATTAATCACTCAGAAAAGCAAGATGGTCTTTTCTGTCCAGTACAGCTCACACACACTTGTTGGAATGGTCAGTGTGGTGGATGTTTTCTTGGCTTGTTTTCTTGTCTTTATGTCCGCAGTCTTTAGTTCAACAGCTCTCACTGAATCAGGAAGTAATTGATTAGATCCCTGAGAGGGGAACCACTTAAGTTCAGGGCCGCTGCAGTGAGGTTACTTCCTCCGCTGCAGTGAGGTTACTTCCTCCGCTCTGCTCGGTGCCACAACACACGCTGACCTGAGCTTTTAACCCCGGCTCTGCTCTGACCGGCTCCCCACCTCCCGTCCTACTGCCATCTGGACTTCGTCTTCCTCCCCTCTCCCCTCCAGACCCCACAGTTCTCTCTGCTCGCCATCATTCTTAATCCCCACCTCCACAACTGCACAGGAATTTTCTCCTAAACTTTCTCCCTCTTTTTTTTTTGTCTTCTTTCCCGGTGCCGCTCCTTGCCGCTCAGCCCCACCCTAGCTCAGTTTCCTGTTGGAGGTCAGCACAATGACCAATAGCAGACTAGCGGGTGTTTACTCTGCTCCTGATCCAGGAGTAATGGGAGCTGGTCGGCTCCTCCTCTTGGCCGTACTCGAGCCAGACTGCTCAGCTCCTCCATACCACCACTCCTTAATGTAAAAAACAGGGCAGAGAATCCTGGAGGGGACGTCCCACTGGATCATGATTTCACTGTCCTGAGTTTTAAGTCCAAATTAGTCAAAAACCACACAGCGGCCCAGGCACACACTGTGTTGATATGAGATCATCTGGCCTCGGTTGACGTGGTGAAGTCGTCTGTCATGCAGTGACGTACACCGTTCAGCCACATTTCGCTTGGTGACAAACGACTGTTGTTGTTTCCACATTTAGCATTCTGAAACTGTTCAGGGGAGAGATTTGTTGTCATTTTTTTCTGATTTATTATTCATGCAGGACCATTTGGCTGAATGAAGCCATCTGTGCTGCGGAGTGAAGAGGAGGACAAAGACGCCGTGTCTCCTGTTGTGATCTTTATGTAGCATTTAAAACTCTTCCCCTTGTCTATATTGAGGTCTTTGCGGCCTGTTGCTCTGAGGGGAAAACCTCTGAACAACGATCAGCTTCATTTGGTTAGTGCAGCTTCTCATAGGGATTCTCTATTGTCGGCCTATTTTTAGGGGAGGAATGCACAAATGATGGTAATCTTCTAGGCGGAGCCTTTTAAGATTATGAGGAAAGGTCCTTTTAAACTGTATAAAGTCATTGTGAGAAGTTCTCTCAGCCTACGTGATCGTTCTGATGCTGCAGTGATTCATACTGGTGGTGTTCGGATCAGAGAACAGTCATGGTCTTCTCATTCGAGAACTTTCCATCTGAAACTCTCAGCAGCATTTCTTCCCCCCCTCCTCCAGCAGTTTTGCCTTTCTTTCCTCACATTCCCACTCTTTCTCTCCCACCCTCCCTCACACACACCGCGCTGCTCTCTTCTGCTTTCTCTCTTTCTTTCTTACCCCCTTCTCCTTTTTTTTTCTTTCTTCCCCGTTTACACTCTCCTCCCCTTGTTACTCTTTCTCCTGGGCTGGGAGGAAGTGACTGGGTTGTTTCTGGATCCTTTGGGAATAGAAAGATGGAGCTCCCTTTTCCTGTAACCCTTTCTTCATCAGACTTCAAACTGTTGCCAGATATCGTCTCAGTTTGGCAACATCACTTTGCTTGGTTTGAAGAGAGGGCCAGTGGTAGAGCAGTGATCATCTGAGAGCCTTTCTTAGCTAAAGTGATATTAGAAAAAGGTGCATTTGTAATCTGTCGTCAAAACGTTGCTACTGTCAGAGTTATCATGAAGAAGACAGACAAATTAAAAGCAGCTACATCACTTGGCTTTCATATCAGCGTGCCCTTACTAGAATAAATCAACCTAAAAGCTACAGCTGTGTTTGTGGATCTGTGGGAGTCTTCAGGCCTCGGTCAGTGTTTTCATCTGTGCTGTGTGGGAGTCGGTGGGAGTTCAAGTTGTCTCCTGTAACGTTTGGTATTTGTCTTACACAAGTATTTGCCAGCCACACAGTTGTCTTGCTTTAATCCTTTCCTTTGAGAGCAGATTTTGGCATTGATACATAAGTTTCTATAATCGGGTAGGGAAGCATTCATAATATTGTGTCATACGCAATTAGCAGCACAGATTGTCGGACGTTTTTTGGAGCCTGGGGCACCTCTCGATATCAATCACTCAGTCCTTTTATTTCCCGTCTCTGTTAGTGTGTGGGTCCATAACAGAGCTTCATCAACTGTTTGTTTGTTTTGAGGCAAGTTTCCTCACCACACACTCGTACACACACCCTTTCTCTCTCTCTCTCTCTCTCTCTCTCTCTCTCTCTCTCTCTCTCTGAGATGCCCCTCCTTGCTTTCTATTAGAACCAGCTGTGGAACTAAGGGCTGAATGAATGGCTCTTTGTGATTTGGCTGTCGCTCCAGTCTAAAAGGTCTGTTTCTCCCCCTGCCCCTCCACCCTCGGTGGTATTGGCATGACCACAATGCGAAACAATGCGCTGAACAACAACACGTCTTGTTATGAAATCATGCAATGGTCACCCATCGGTGTTCTATAGACAAAAAGTCGACCGCTCTTACACAGCAGCCTGACTCTGAGCAGCCGGAGCAGAATGTATGAGAATCAGCAGACACAGTCACGCAGCTTATCTGATCGACATGCACGCGGAGGTTACAGCGCAAGCTTCAAGTCTGTGTTGTCCATGAAGGGAACGCATTATGAAATCAGTCTGCCTTTAAGGTGATCTGTTCCCACAAAAAAACTGGAGGGTGTGTGTGCGCCTGTGGATTTGGGGGTGTGAGTCACAGAGGCGAGGAAACAGAAAACATTGCCCAATCACATGGCAGGGAGGCTCCCGGCCTTGAATTGATTAGAGGGCCTTGAATTGGAGAGAGGAATGGGGTGGGGGAAAGTGTTGGGAGAGCAGCTCTGTGCATGGATCAGGCTGCAGTACAAGGAGATCAGACAGTGATTGGCATTTCATGGGGGTACATTGTCCACATCCGGCTCGTCACTCAAAACCTCTGGAATGTTTTAGAATGTTTCTTTCTGGCTTCGCTACCTGTGTTTACAGTCTTGCGGTGGCCTCTCTTTTGAAACCTGTCTGTTTTTATATCTGTGTCAACAGAGCTACACACCTTTTGACATGTTTACCTGATGTCTTCTGCTGACTACTTATCCGGATACCTCCTTTTTATTTTCATGTGATCTGGGCTACAAACTGCTACTATCAAAAAGCGGTGACTGCCAAAGTTCAAGTTTCCTTTATTCTGGTTTCCCACAGGTGCTGACTGTAAGAGGGCAAGAGAAGGAAGAGAGAGCAAGGAGCCTGGGGAGGAGAGATCCCGTCCTTGCAGCGCAAGCAGCTGGTATGAAGCGGAAAATAAATCCCTCTTCCTTCTTTTCCTAATTCACAAACCATTCCCAAGCTTGAGCAGAATAGTAATCGCCAAAGGCTCAGAGAGTCAGTAAGGCAGTGGAAAAAAAGATCTTCTCTGGGTGGTGGGAAGAGTGGTATTTCAGACTTAGCAATACTGAGGTCTAATCCTTTGTATTGGCAATAATAATAAGGTGACTCAATGAATGGGAGCAATGAGTTTGATAAACTTGAGAGCGCTGACCTCAAAATGAGGCCTGGCATCTTAAATTACTGTTCAGGGTGGTCTCAATCCACTGATTCACTCAAGGCACCATCATCTATAAACATGCTGTAAATCAAGCAGAATGTACGATTGGGAGTGCAAAAATAAGCGTTTTGTAGTAGTTGCTGAAATTTCAAAGACGCTACACGACAGTATATTGCAGTTACTCTCGTGACATCTTACAGGACATACCACAGATGTGTAATTTGTGCTGGGTGACCTGCATCTTATCCCCCCCAGGGCTGTCTTAATCTTAATAACAGGGGATGGAGGGAGTAGAACTTCCGTTAGTGTGGTGTGCAGCTGTATGTGGCGGTAAGGGGGGGGGGGGGGGGGCAAAGGCATTTGTCCTGGATGAAGCCGGCCAGGGAGAGTCGCCTGAAGAATGGCAGTGTGACGATGAGGAAGGGCGCACACTGGTTTCTGTTCAGATGTCATCTCAAAGGAACTCTGTTTGCGAGCCGAGAGAGAGAGAGGGAGGAAGGTCAACCACTGACACGTCTGAAACACCCAATGAGCCACTGTTGGAGAAGCAGATGTGGAGGCCTGGTGGAGTGGGCGTTTTGAGGGGGTGATGTGGGACGAATGGCACCCAGAGAAGCAATAAGCAGAGAGAGACATTTTGAAGCAGTTTTCGTCTGTGGATGTGATTTGTAGAAAACTGCATTCAAAGGGAACTGCAGCGGACGAGCGGTCTCGTCTGCTGGGCCGGGATGTTTGGTTGCCTAACTGCAGATTTTAATTATATCTCATCAACTGTCCCCTGTCAGCGCCGTCCTCCACCCTCCTGCACACACACACACACACACACACACACATGCTCGCTCACTCTCAGCCACTCCCCTTCTCTCTGTCCTGTTCTCACTTTCTCACACATGTAGGCATACCCAGACCGCACTGTACAACATGAAGCACATGATCAATCTAACGCTTTCATGCCATGCTGGAGATAAACAGAGGCTCACACTGCCTCGCCTCGATGCCTATAATTCTTAGTTTTTAACACAACATATCTTTTAGATCCATGCAGTGCTCCCTATCTTCTTTTTTTCCTCTAAAACTTGAATGTAAGGAAGTCTTGATGTTAGTGTAGGACATCTGATAAATTCCTCTGTCAGCAAAAAATATAGTTTGCTTAGTGTCAGTGCCCTATAAAGTTAACAGTGTAATCTTTTCCGAGGACTTTTCATCCTGTCAATGATAAAATGGGTCTGTATGTGCATGCATACGGTATTTCCATGCCTCACAGTGTGTGCAGTAATCTTGGTACGAGGGGTGATGAAGGGGCACCGATAAGGGGACTCGCACCAGGACATTAAACTGGCTGCAGGACTTCAAAAATACCAAGTCAATTCTGTCAGTGTTTCCAAGCGGCCTACTTTTCACAAACGAGCAAGCACTGACGAGGGTCACAAGGCAGCACGAGAGAGATCCTAGCCCCTCGAAGTCGACAGTAATATGAGGATGTTCAGCCGGGTAATGCTTTGGATGGCTTAAACATACATCCTCAATTCCCACAAAGTGATGACCTAGAAAGTTAATCTTTTCCAAGCAGACACAAACTCACAGGCATTGCCATTGTGAGCTCTATGTCGTTGCTGGCACTTTGTTATTCTCTGTGGGAGAAAAGAGCACGGCCTTTAGTTAATACGATTCTAAATGCATTACTCCTGATGGGAAAAGATGTATTGGAGTTCTCAGCAATTCACTATGCTTTCTGTGTCCAAGTACTGAGCGGGTGAACGAGGGAGACTGTGACCAGCTGAAACCTCCTGATTGTCAGCTGACTTGAAGTGAGGGGGGGGGGGGGGAGCACCAGAAAAACACAAAAAGAAGACAAATAAGAGAAGACACTGGAGGGGAAGATGTGGAGAAAGTGAGGGGGAGAAAGAGGGAGAGAGAGTGAGAGTATCTGTAAACCCTGAATTGAGAGGCGAAGTTAGCGCGCACCGATGATTCCTAATAAGGTTGTAACTGGCAGTCTCAAACCTCTGTCTTGGATTTAGCTGCCAGGAAACTTTCCTCTGTAACTCCTCTTCTCTGAACGCTCAGAACAGAAACAAAGACACAATCGACTGTGAACCGCTATGCTCCCGAAAAATGAACAGATACAATTAGAAAGGCAGGCAGGAGGGTGATGTGGTGCAAGAAACACTTCTGACCATTACGCAAAAATAAAAATACATTAATTTATTTATTTATTTATTGCCAGAATGCAAACCATATGTAGTGGAGGACTCCCATCTATATAGTCCACATGCCTTTTTATGGTAAACATTTTGACTGGTCACAGGTGTAAATAATATAATGAATGATGGTCCTGGTGTCCTGGCTCACTGCCTCTCACTGGAGCACTCCAATAGCACAGAGCCATCAAAGTGTCTGCTGTGAGAAAAGGCCTATTTATAAGATGTCCGTATAAACACTGTCCCGTTTCTGTTGGGCATACACAATCATGTACGATTGTTCTAACCTCCGTGTTGTTATTTCTGCAAGAACAGCATCTCTTGTTCTTTTTAAAGGGGACATCTCGTTAGAAATTCACTTTTCCAGTGCCAACCCACGAACTGTAAAATAAGACAACCCAAACAGTCAGTTTGGGTTTTATTTTCCCTCCTCAGAGTTGCGTCCTAGACAACGTCCCCCAATAACAGCGTGTTATTCCCACGTGGCACCCCGTACGTCCCTACGCTTGTAGATGACCGGTTGTGATCGACCTGTAATACATTTTTTATTTGTCTTCTCATTTATGTCCTATTGTAACCTGATGAAGGTCTATGAACTGAAACATATTTACTAAATATCTCTGAATGGAAGTAGTTGTTCCATATTGTTTCCTCATTAATGAACTCAACTCATGTCTCTCTCTCTCTCTCCACAGGTGAGAGTTGGTGGGTTTGAAAAGCAGCCACAGCCTCATTATGGCTCAGGTGCTGCATATGGACCCCAGCTTCCCAGGTGCAGCTTCTGCTTATTTTTACTAATATTTCTCTACATGATAATGAAGTTATTTTTAGATTATTACTTATTTTTGTTAAGATTTAAACTGTCAGACAACTTCCAAGTAAATCAACAGTTGTACTGTCCAGACACTTCTAAGGTCAGGTTATAGGAACTGTGCCATTCCACTCTGTGCCTAATTGTTTCAGAGTACATATGTAAATACACAGTAGCCCAAAGTTAATGCTGTTATCTAAAGTCTGAGCCCAAGATTAGACGCAGATTTCCGTTTGTTTAAAGTTGATTTCCTTTCCCCCTCAGGGAAACTCAACCCGCCTGCTCCCCCCTCGCTGCACGGCAAAGAACAGGAGGTGCCCTACTCAGTGGAGACCCCCTATGGCTACCGTCTGGACCTGGACTTCCTCAAATATGTTAACGACATAGAGAAGGGAAACACTATCAAGAAGGTACCCATCCATCGCCGGCCACGCTATGGCTCCCTGCCCCGTGGCTATGGCTACACCGGCTCCTGGTGGACCTCCACCGAGTCTCTGTGCTCCAACACCAGCATGGACAGCCGACACTCCTCCTACTCGTACTGCGCCCCAGGCTACCACACGACGCAGAGGTCCAGCTTCAGCAGTGCCCGGGTGGAGAAGACCCTGTTGGATGCACGCAGGAAGCTGGAGGAGGAGAAAGAGGGGCGGAGATTCTCCAACCTGGGCAGCATGCACAGCAGCATGGCAGGCTCTAACACCTCGCTCAGCAGTGCACACAGCTTCAACCGAGCCCATGGTGGAGGCGGATCCTACACCCCATTGAGTTCTGGCCTGTCCACGCCAGTGACCCCGACTCCAGCCCACCTGCAGCACGTCAGGGAGCAGATGGCCACGGCCCTCAGGAAGATAAGGGAGCTCGAGGAGCAGGTGAAGACCATCCCTGTGCTGCAGGTCAAAATCTCTGTGCTGCAGGAGGAGAAACGGCAGCTCAGCGTCCAGCTGAAGAGCCAGAAGTTCTTGGGTCACAGTCTGAGTTTCAACCGAGGTCGTCCCAGAGGCGAGCTCTACATCGACATCCCTGAAGAAGAGGTGATAACCGGGGCAAAGAGCAGCAACAAGCCACTGTCCCCCACCACATCCGACGGCTCCAAGCTTCAGGATTCTGGGTGTGAGATTGAGGACACGGTCATTGTTGGTGGAGCGCGACCGGATGCAAAGCGGGAAGTGCGCACCATCGGAGTGGGACCAGAGGACTTGAGGGGCAGTCGTCACGTGGGAGTCGGTGTTCGGGAGGAGGATCTGGGGCTGCTGCCAGAGACAAAGGCTCTGAGGAATCAAGTGGGTCAGCTTGAGGGCCAGCTAAAGAGGACTGTGCAGGAGCTGCAGGATGCGCAGCAGCAGGCTGCAGCGGTCCAGAAGGCCCCTCAGGCAGAGCATCCAGTCATGGCTACCAGCGTGGGCTGGCAGGAGCCACAAGGCTGCAGCCTGCACACTGTCGTCAGCTTCACACAGCTGCCCCAACAGAGGGAACAGAGGACTGTGGGAATCCAGGTGTACACAGTCGAGCAGCCCACTGTGGTGGAGGTGGGCACACTGCTCCGAGCGGAGATCTGCAGCTCCCCCTCCCTTCAGCCAGCGGGTGGAGTCGTGGAGGGCCACCACAGAGGACAAGCTGAAGGTCTCTGACGCTAACATTTAAGATTATAAGACAGGATTTATTGCATTGCCATTGGATTGCATTAGATTGTATAAGTGTAACCAGTAAACTAACAAATGTCTTACTTTTCTTCTTATTGTATTCCTCCATAAGATATTTAAGGTCTTATTTCTGTCTTATTATCTGTCTTATATCTGTCTTATATCTGTCTTATATCTGTCTTAAGTCTTATTTCTGCCTCACAGATGCTCCAGTTGAGCTGCCGATTGCTGTCAGCTCCAAGCAGGTGCGCGATGTCCTAAAGAGCGAGTTGTCCACTTCGGTGCCGGTAGCTAAACCCGCCGTTGCTGTAGGCACGTCTGGTAATCAGATCAGTTTGTTGCATTCAAGAGAAGAAGAGACAGGCGTGCAAACATCCCCAGAGGCTGTCCAGTCACAAGAAGGCCCTAAGACAGGTAACAGGACTGCACTCTGGTCCAAACACCCCTTAACTATCACTACCTTTGTTCTAACCACATCATGTTCCATTTTCCAGCCTCATCTCCCCAGTCTTCTCTGAGGTCCATTATGAAGCGGAAAGCCGAAGGTGAACCAGGATCTCCCTCTACAAAGAAGAACCTACAGTTCATTGGAGTCAATGGAGGGTAAGTGTCAAACATTTTCACCACTCACCCACTGAACCAGTGTACTTAGCCAAAGGTATACTGGTGTCGGATGCAAAAACGTGGTGGAGTTGTTTGACAGGGAAACGTGTTCTTGCCTTGCAGCTACGAGTCCACATCATCAGACGACAGCAGCAGCGAGAGCTCGGATGAGGGGAGTGACTCCAGCGAATATCATGAAGCCAGAGAAAAACTGACGGACTCAGCGGCACAGCAACAGAAAACAACCCACAGCAAGGCTATCCAGCCTCCAGAAAGCAACAGTCTACCTCAACAGACTGCCGTCAAGCCACCAGCCGAGTCGCACCAGAGTCCCAATCAATCTGCAACTGTAGACACAAAACTGCCAGACAAAGCCCTCCAGTCACCAGCAACAGACACTGCCTCCGACTCCTCTCCAAGTCCTCCATGTCCAGCAAACGAAGCTGCCGCTAACGAGACTGTCGACCGGCCATCGCAAAAGCACACAGTCGCCCAGGAGATTACCTCCACATCATCAAGCACTGAATCCACTCCTGAACAAAGCTCAGTCACCTGTTCTTCATCGCTGTGTGTCACTAAAACCACTGAGATTACCACGCAGCAGTTCACCGTCCAGTCAGAGACAACCGTCCTCTCCAGCCAAGCGGAGCCGAAGCCAGCAGCTGAAAGCCTTACGAACGACACTGCCACCGCATCAGCCAAGCAAGTCAGGTAAACATACACATGGTTAACAAACGGACTGATGTATTGATATGAGCATTAGTGACTGATGTTGTCTCCTCATCTGTCTCAGACTGGACCTGAGTGACAGCCTGATATCAACTCTTCATGCCCTGCAGAAAGCCCTGGGGGAACCCAACGCCTTCAGCCAGCAAGGAGCAGTGAGTGTTCATTTAATTCACTTCATTCAACCAAGACAATCCACTCGCCATCGATACTGCTCTCCAGCAGATCCAGTAGCGTCCTTTTGATTGATTTATTTCAAATGTTCACTCATTCATTTTTTATTTTTTTACCATGAGATTTTAAACTAGAGGTTATAGGTTTCTTTTAATATAAGATCGCTAAATGTTTGAATTAGTTTAAGGATACATAAGCTTTTGTCATACAAAAAAAAAAACGAGAAAAGGATTTGCTGTGTTGAGCTCTTAGGTTTTATTTTTTAGTACATGAAGAGCATACAACACATTTCCTGTGTGTTTCTCCGGAGGTTTGGTTTCCAACAAACCCTTTCCTTGTATTTGATTTTGATAGGCTTATCGTGGTCGGTCTGTGTTCCTGTGATCTTGGTGTGCATGTGTCTCAAATCGTCCTCATTGTGTCTGACCTCAGAGGGCAGCCTACACCACCGTGCTGCAGGAGTGGCTGCGCGTGTCCTGTCACAAAGCAGCGGACACGGCTGTTGTCGAGGCCTATATGAACACCTTCGCCTCAGTCTCCCCTCAGCTGCTGGAGTTTGTGATCAACATGGCAGACGGCAACGGGAATACAGCGCTTCACTACACCGTCTCCCACTCCAACTTCCCCGTGGTGAAACGGCTGCTGGACACTGGTGTGTGTGTGTGTGTGTGTGTGTGTGTGTGTGTGTGTGTGTGTGTGTGTGTGTGTGTGTGTGTGTGTGTGTGTGTGTGTGTGTGTGTGTGTGTGTGTGTGTGTGTGTGTGTGTGTGTGTGTGTGTGTGTGTGTGTGTGTGTGTGTGTGTGTGTGTGTGTGTGTGTGTGTGTGTGTGTGTGTGTGTGTGTGTGTGTGTGTGTGTGTGTGTGTGTGTGTGTGTGTGTGTGTGTGTGTGTGTGTGTGTGTGTGTGTGTGTGTGTGTGTGTGTGTGTGTGTGTGTGTGTGTGTGTGTGTGTGTGTGTGTGTGTGTGTGTGTGTGTGTGTGTGTGTGTGTGTGTGTGTGTGTGTGTGTGTGTGTTTATGTAAGTGTGTGGGATTTTGGATAAAAGGGAGACAAGATTACATACGGTTGATTTTAAGTGTAGATGTGGCTGATATGGGCTCTAAATGTTCATATGTTAAGAACATTAACATTTAAAATCAAATAAGAAAATGTCAGATGTTCAATTGTTCTCCTTTACTCACTCCGCTTGAAACATTCCCGTCTCCAACACGTCATACATCCCTGTCATTGTTTGTGCTGCTGTTGTACCACCTGTCTCACTGATTGCCCTATTTACCTGACAGGCCTGTGTAATGCTGACAAGCAGAACAAGGCGGGCTACACGGCCATCATGCTGACAGCGCTGGCCGCCTTCCACTCTGACAATGACCTTCAGACCGTCCTGCAGCTGCTGCGCACGGGGGACGTCAACGCCAAGGCCAGCCAGGTGCGCCCTCTACTGCTCATTAGCTTTTACTGCACCTCCGCAAAACAACCAAAACCATGTGACTTACAGAGCATTTACACGTGCTCCTCAGTACTCTCCTCACTATTGTGTCTGATAAAACTGCAGCGTTTTAGTCACCAGATGCAGCATGTAAACAAATAGTTCTGAAATTAGATCCACACGTTGAAAATGAGTTTAAAGATTTTAAATGTGTGTTTCTGTAGGCTGGTCAGACTGCGCTGATGCTCGCGGTCAGCCACGGTCGAGGGGACATGGTGCGGGCGCTGCTGTCCTGTGGGGCACAGGTCAACATCCGTGATGACGACGGCTCCACGGCACTCATGTGTGCGTGTGAACACGGTCACGTGGACATCGTGCGTCAGCTACTGTCTGTGCCGGGCTGTGATGCGACTCTCACTGACAATGTAAGCATTTATTCCCTTTCCATCTTCGTTCCTCTGTCTCTTTATTGTTTTCTTATTGACAAAACCTGGCCAGAAACATCTCACCTTCATCCCCTCGTTTCTTTCAGGACGGCAGCACAGCGCTGTCCATAGCCCTGGAGGCCAGCCAGAACGACATTGCAGTGCTTCTGTATGCTCACCTCAACTTTGCAAAGCCTCCTTCCCCTGTGAGTCCTTTGATAAACTGCTAACACACACTTACTGTTGTCATAAGGGCATCCTTTTTAGAGTAACCATTTTACTCCAGCATTCAACAATCACACAGGGAGAAATCTTCCATAGAGGAAGAAGTTATTGACTGATTTGTCCACTTACAGCAGCCTCAATAAGGCAGAGTGTTATGAAGGAAATCACTAACTGATGAAAAGGTAGATGAAGCAGATTGAAGATCCTGGAAAAATAATTTTAAATCAAACTGTATGATTAAAAAGCTCAAACATATCTGAACTCTTTAAATGTCACACTTCAGCTGTCATTTTTCCTGCAGCCTTACGACAGCTTTTCTACTGCATGCAATAAAAGCCTCCCCTCTGTATAGTCAGGTATCAGTAGTATACTTGGTCCTGATCAAAGTTTTCATCAATAATACCATGTTTCTTTCTTCTTTTTAAATGTGTTCAGGTGTTACCGAAGTCTCCTCTCTTGGGTTCCTCTCCTCCTGCCGGTGAAACCAAATAAAGCCTCCTACATCCAATCCACAGTCACTACTCATACTACAGTGTGATTGTTTTGTAACTATGGCAAACAATGAGTGTGTGTGTGTGTGCGTTTGTTTTCACCCTCCATAGTTTAAGTGCATTATAATGTGCAGATAATTACTACAGCTTGCACCATTGTTATCCGTTTCTTTTTGTACACTGTGGTCTTTTTTTTTTAATCACAGTGGTGGTTTAAAACATGGATTTCTTGTGTGTTACAATCTGAAAAACTGAACATCTAGCGGCTGTTTAGACTCCAGTCTAGTCATGCAGTGATCCAGTTATCAGCACTGGTCTTAGCGGCACTTACAAGTCCAAACTGTTCACTGAGTTTCATTATAGGGTTCATTATAATACACTTTTTAGTTTTACTCCATATGAATGTCATATTAGTTGCTATATAGAGCGATGTGTTTTCATTGTAATGTGTACAATAGCATTGCCACAGTAGCATCATTATGTGTGTGTGACCGTCACAGTCATTTGGAATAACAAAAGCCACTCCTCTCATGGATAAGTGTCCTTGCACCAAGTAGGTTATTGGTGCTACAAAAATCTAACTTCAACAGTATATCAATGTTTATACACAAGATTTATTAAGTCTGGAGTATTTTTGATATTGATTTTTTTTCAAATTTTTAATTCAGTCAGCACCTTCAAGGATCACATTTTTTTATTTCCCAAACAACGGTTAACTTATTTCACCTTTTTAACCAGAGGACAGACATTTTTTTTTCTACGGCGACTACATTTCTCAAAATAAACCCAAAGACATGTCTCTTCTATCAGCTCTCCTATCAGCTCTGTGACACTGTATATTGTGGTGATAATAGTAACGCAGGCCTAGCATCAGTGTGACGGAAGAACGAGGGCAACATTATTCTCTGAAGGCTACGGGACGGTGCTGTTTGTATTTTTACACGTGATGGTATTTGGGATGGTAGTAAGGAAAGATTAGAGTGTTTCTGTGTTTGTAATATTCTGTGCTTTTAAGATTTAACGAGACTTTGTTGAGAAATGACTGAAAGCACTGGTGTAGCCACCTCTGTGGTCATGCTGGTGAGATATGTCAGGGAACCAGGAAGTGTCTGATTGGGGTCTTTAAAGGACGTGCCGTGTAAGATGTGAATATCAAAATAATATATGTCAATATAAACTGCTAGTTATTATGCCTAAAATCTAATTCCTCGAACAAAAGTGCATAGGCTATTGATGTCAAAATTTATATTACTTTTTAAAGACTTTTTCACAATTTTCATATTCACTTTTGAGCAATTGAATTTTTATAAACTTTTGTTTTTTTAATTTAAGTATCTATCTTTTTATACATTTAGAACTTTTAAGCTCACGCCTACTTTATGTAATCGCACAGCTCTTTATTTTCTTTTATGAAGGTTTATGTAAAATGCTAGACTGTGTTTCTCCTCTTCCAATTTGTGGATTTTGAAAAAACAATGAATTAATAAATGTGGACCACACTGTTTCTATATCGTATTTATTCAATATTAATATTGTTTGCATGTCAGTTGCCATCAGTGTTTAGTTTGCACTAGCCAATGTGTTGTTTTTTTGCCTATGGTTGTTTTATACAATATTGGTTTAGTTTTTTTTACAGACTTGAATCTAGTTAGAAGTGCATGTGATGAAATGTCCACTGGAGGGCGCTCTCACACAGTTAAGTAAGTTCTTCAGTCTACATCACATCACTGGTGTAGAACACTGTTCTCTCATCTACAGGCTCCTAACTGTTTACATGTATACTTCAACTCAATTTCATCAATTTCATTCCCAACAGCATAAACAAATGTGAGATGATGTTTTTTATTTGATGTTGCCAAAACAAAATGACCTTAATATTTTTGATACACTATTAGGAATCTTTCTTCTGTGGTATTCAACACTCAGAGGTATAATTTATATACTATAACAAAACAAATGCTCCATTAGTGGATGTTCAAACACTAACCTGTCACAGAAAGCAGGTCGACAGGAAGAGGCAATGCCTAAAGTCAGAGCACCAAGTGCAGGAGACTTGAACTGTGCTCCAGCCTCTACACATCAGGAAGCAGACCCTATGATGAAGATGGAGCGCTCACACAATGTGGCCCTTTTTCTTCATGTTCCTTGCAATTCATGTAAAAGGTGTTTTGTACCCGCTCAATTCCAGTCTGAAATGTTGCTTCATGTCTGGAAAAAACTAAAATAAAGAGGTTTCTGGGAGAACAATGTCTGATGCAAACAAGGTCTGATGCAAAATCTCCAGGACCAACGATCAAATGTGACCTCCTGACCTCCTGCTTTCCTGCTGTAAGCCGTTCAGATTGGCACTGTTAGGAAGCTGTCTGTGTTTCTAGCCTGCCTCCATGCTGATGTTCAGGCAGTAATGCTGCACTGACGATACATACAAATCCCTTTTCTCGTTCAGTAGAAAGGTTGTTGTCTTCAGAGGCATGACCTTCAGGCCCATCTGCTTTAATGGTTTTTCTAGTCCTTCAAAAACAACGTTCGGGTCCAACTAAGGGAACCCGTTCGACGAGTCTTAAATGGAACCGGGCCAAGCAGCAAGATGCCTCGGCCGTTTATCATGAAGAGGTAAAACTCAACATTTGTAATATACAGTATTGTTAGACATCCGCATTTCGACTGGTGATCTTCATCAAAGTCATCCGCCACAAGCAGAAACGAGTGAGTCTAACAATACTCAATATTACAAGTGCTGCTGGCGTTTTACCTCGTCAGACTTTTTCCCTTCTCTATCTACTTTGGAAGAAGGTGAAGTTCAGAAATCCTACTCTGCTTCTACAATCCTCACCACTTGTGGCTGGCGGTGTTCGGTATGTTGTAGAATTTATGCAGGCTTCGCATTTAAGGTTGCCTTGAGGATTTGTGCTCAACAGTAGTTTTCTTCTCACTTTATTTGTGCAAATTGTACTTATTTTTATTAGGCAATGGACAGCCATGCACATTACTTTAAAAGACTCACACAATGTGTTGCATTTTGAAAGTCTGCTCTCACAATCTCAAAGAACATCACTTGTCATAGCACCAGCTGTTCTCCTCAGACATGCTGCTTGTCTTTGGGAGGAGTCGCTAAGATAACAGGGCAATGTAAGCATTGCCTATGGTCGACACCAGAACGGTGCTGTTATGAACTATGCTTGAGACGATGTAGGATTTAATCAGAAAAGAGAGCTATTTTTAATCCTACTAAAGCAAAAAGGTTCAGTCACTTCAGCTTTGACTTTCAAACAGTGTGTCTCCAAGAGTTAAATGAGATCACTTCTCTCACATTCACTTCATGATCTGCACTAGATAGCAGGTGAACTGACCTAACAGCACTAAATGTGACCATGATCACTATGAGCATGTTAAGCCAAACTGTATGGACGGTAACAAAATGAAAGATTTAAACAGATCTGTCGACATCCAAAAGCATTCAGCCCTTAAACAAATACTCCGCTCATTTGGTGAAAATTGACAGCCAATTTCCAGTTATGTAAAGCAGCAGTGTGTTCTTAGATATCAGCTGAACTACAGGCTGGAAAAACAGCTTATCTATCGATTCTTCTGAGGGGATCCACCCTTACAGCTGCAGCATAGTGTAGATAAGCGTAAACCACACCAGGAAACACAGAACATGACTTCAGTCATTGTGTTGGAAGGTTTCCAACTGCTGAACAAATCTATTAATATTACTAGATTGCAGAGCCTGGATTTAAAATAGGTTTGAACATTTTGGACAGAGGCCAATATCCGCAGTAACACTAAAATGAACCATTTTATAGATTTCATTAGTGAGTAAATATAATTGGTTGATTGCTGAAATTTTGATCAAACTGTTTATGAAAATACTACATATATAAACATGCTTTTGTAATTTCATGTTTTCCTATTATCATTATGTAATTTTCCCATGATCATTATATCAACGATATATGTACGTGTTGATTTTATCGACCCATCACGTGGCCCGCCTTGCGCAGCATATCTTAGAGGAGGTTCTGGGTGTGGCTCTGTTCCAAGCATAAAACCTCTTGAGTTTGGGCTCATCACAGCATTCAGCAGCACTCATTCAACCGCCAAGATGACCAGTCTCAGTGCTAAGGACAAGGAGGTAGTCAAAGCCTTCTGGACTAAAGTGTCTGGAAAGGGGGCGGAAATCGGCACCGATGCTGTGGCCAGGTAACTATGAACACGAGCTGAGTGATGTAATCTGCTCCAACATTTAAGGATTCATTTATAAAAGCATCACCCACTTTGTATTGTTTTTGTTACCCAGGATGCTGACGGTGTACCCGCAGACCAAGACTTACTTCACCCACTGGAAGGACCAGAGCCCCTCCTCTCCCTCTGTGAGGAAGCACGGAATAACTGTGATGGCTGGAGTTGCAGATGCTGTGACTAAAATCGACGACCTGAAAGGAGGTCTATTGAGCCTCAGTGAGCTGCATGCCTTCACTCTGCGTGTGGACCCTGCCAACTTCAAGGTGCAGAGACAAAGTCATTACAAGACACATGTGATGTGAAGTGTTCCAGACCTGCAACAGGTCCATCTGTTGTTGTCATGCACATAATGCTCCCATGTGTGATTGGTGCGTGTGGAGCTAAAAACCTCCATATATGTAACATCTGTGTGATTGCTTTCTTTTCACAGATTCTCTCTCACAACATCCTGGTGGTCATGGCCATCATGTTCCCCAACGACTTCACCCCTGAGGTCCACGTGTCTCTGGACAAGTTCCTGGCTGCTCTGGCTCTGGCCCTGGCTGAGAAGTACCGATAAACAGCAGGAGAAGATGACGGAGACTGCAGCATGAGCTTACAGTGCATAATGATCAATAAATGCATTCATGCAAAAAGCAAAGCAAGTGTTGTTTACTGGTTTCTTTGAGATGGTTTGAGTCATAGAGAAGGTCAACAGTCAAATCCACAGCACAAAGCAGACTTTAAATGATCCAGCAAGTCACATTTTACACTCAGCTTAACATTAGAAACTAAACAATTAGTCGATTAATTGTGCAGTAAATTTATAGAACAATTTTAATTTGATATTTGATCATCGATCTTTATTGTTTCGACAAAAACCCGAAACTGTCGATCTCTCCAGATTCAGTCAAATGATGAACTTAGCTCTCTTTCTCAGTTTTATATGTCAAATGAATATCTGTCAGTGAGACGAAACAAAACGTTTGAAGACGTCACCTCAGAGCCTTTTAATCCTGACATTTTACAGACTAAACGATTCATTGATTCATTTACAAAAGAATCAGCAGAGTAATCAATGGAAACAATCCTTAGTTGCAGCCCTACTTATAATGTTACACTTATTGGTACATTTGAATCAGTATGTATATTTTCATAATCCAAAGATTCTTAGAAAACAACAGAAAGTACAAAACTTCAATTATGTCCTTAAAACAAAAACATAATTTTGGTGAAATCAACATTTTTCATCAGAATATTAAAATATATTAACTCTTTATGTGGTGTTGTTAAAAAATCCATCTAACAACTGAGCCATGACGAAGGAATTAGTGTTATTACAATCATTATTATTATTATTATTATTATTATTATTATTATTATTATTATTATTATTATTATTATTATTATTATTATCATTATTATTATTATTATAATAAGTATTATTATTATTGTTATTATTATTATTGTTATTATTATCATTATTATCATTATTATTATTATTATAATAAGTATTATTATTATTGTTATTATTATTATTGTTGTTGTTATTATTATTATTCTATTTTGTTATTCTTGTTTTATAAAACTTTTTACATTTTATTAATTTTGTTCATAAAGCAGAAGTCCACAAGAAAGAGAAAAATGACTTTAGATACAGTAAACCTGACACTTTGTCAAATGTCCCTTTATTTTATGCTTTTCATGAGCATTTAATGGCAACAATATATTCTGTGGAGCTATTTATTTAAATAAAGGCAACCTGCATTTGTTTCCAATATAATTTTTCATCAATAAAGTCAACATCAAAACAGTGTGTTCATGTATTTTAATCATACAACAGTGTTTCATCTTCTTATGTTTTTAATCATCTTTCATTCATCTTTTTTTAGATCATTCATACACTCTGACTACATTTCCTCAACGCTTTGGTTCACCATTTTCACTGAAAGTCAGTCTTCTTCTTTTTCATGTCAAACACACTGTTATTCATGTTTACATCTATTTTTGTTAAAATGATTGAGAAACAACTTGGTGGATTTGCTTATTGTTTTATTTGCTTTTGAGACAAAAGAAACAGAGCTTTTCATGATCAGCATGTGAAGGTGTTGCAGCTCTCTAATGGTACTGTCTTCCCAGGGAGGACACCACCACGGCCAGGAACTTCTGGAAAGCTGCCTGAACTTCACCAGTGAAGTCTTTACCAAACTGAGCAGCGACCGAGATGAGCTGCAACACAACAAGCATCAGAAACATCAACGACATGAAAGGTTGGTCTTCTTTTCAGTAATTGTTGAACAAGATTATCAGCCTTTGTTAGTTCCACAACTTTACCTTGAAATTGTCGGGGTCCACGTGCAGTTTCTCTGAGTGCAGCACGCTCAGCTCGGCGTAGGTGTCCTTGATGTTGTCCATGTTCTTCACACCCCGCTCCAGACCTTGGAGGATAGTCGTTCCGTGTTTTGCAACCATCGGATTTCCCATGATTGCAGCAGCGTTGTAGAGGTTTCCAAAGTTACCGAAATACCTCTGAGTCCAGGGGTAGACGACCAGACACCTGAGGAAACAACATAAATGTTACAGAGTTAGATGAGGAGATCAAGTGTCATAAGAAAATGAACATTTGTGATACACATTGTGCATAATGACAGAATGAAATCCTGATCCTATAATATAGTCGTGGATTTTGTCTCAAGCACACTTTGTTAATGCAGAGTTAAGACTCACCTGGAAAGAGCTGCAGGACCCACGACCTCATAGTCCATCTTGGAGAAGACGTCCTGGATGGTGGCGCGCTCGAAGTCTGTCCATTGAACCATTCTGCCGGCTCTAGATTGTCTTGTGCTGCTCAGTAGATCCTGCTCTCACACAACAGATGCAACTTTTAAAGCCACCCTGCTCCCCTCCCAAAAGCATGTGATTGGATGGGCGGTTGGCCGGACAAGTTCTGTGTTATCGATTTGAAACAATGATAATAGAAGGGCGTATCTTCTCCGCCTAGATGAGTTATCTCTGAGACAGAAGAAATAGTAATAGTCCAGCTGTAAAGTATAGCGCAGCTGCACAGAGACCATTTAACAATCCAAAAATGCAAAGAACCTCAGACCCACAATGATTTATATTAGAATGATAGCCAGTAATTTAAGAGACAATAAGCAGAAAACTGTTTACATCTTTATGAGGCTTGTTTTCCTTCTTTTGTCTGTATCTTTTAGTCACACGGATGAAAACTCAAGAGACCACAAATTGTTGGAACTTGGCAGAGAGTCACAGCCTGATAAATACACACACTGTAAATGACCTATAAGAAAACAATGCCAGTGTGTTACCCAGAGAGGGACAGTGGCTCAATAACAGCTGACCATCAGTGTGCAAAACCCTTAGAGGTCTCAGCATCAGCACCTTGGACAGCGATCTTTAAATTTAACTGCACAATATTGAACAATCACCTGAATCACTTCCATCAAACATTAGTATGTGGTTTTTTTTTTTCTCTTCATCCGCCATCAACATCAAGGAAAACATCAAGGGGGTTTCTGGGTCAGCTGTCAAAGGGTTCCATGTGAAAGTGTCTTTATTTATTTATTTATTTATTTATATTTATGTCTAACAATAATGTGTATATGTGGTGATTTTATTCCCTTTGTTTGTGCCAGTAACTCCTCACAGCTCACCAGTCCTGAACTGACGTGCACATAAATCTCCATCTAAAAGTAATTTTAAATGATAAAGTAGAAGCTTATCACAAACTAAATAGGACATTTAAAGTTGAAACATACACACACACACACACACACACACACACACACACACAGTAATATGAGTAATAAGCCATATATGATTAGCTCTCCTTATATATTTGTGCAAATAAAATTATATAATATATACTTGGACTACAGTGCTTATGGTGTATATTCTTTAATTAATACATTTAATTGAGCATCTTTTCTACCCCACAATGGTTCACTATATTTCAAAAGGACATTTTTAAACAATCTAATATCAATTACTGTATTTAATTACAGTTTTGAGCTTCTACTTTCATGCTATTTTCAACCTCTACTCCACTACATTTTGAAGGTAAGTATTGTCGGCCTACTTTTTACTCCACTACATTCATTTGACAACCTTAGTTACTTTGCAGATGTAGATTATTAATGAAATGCTCAGTAGATCCTGCTCTCAGACAACAGATGCAACTTTTAAAGCCACCCTGCTCCCCTCCCAAAAGCATGTGATTGGATGGGCGGTTGGCCGGCCAAGTTCTGTGTTATCGATTTGAAACAATGATAATAGAAGGGTGTATATTCTACGCCTAGATGAGTTATCTCTGAGACAGAAGAAATAGTAATAGTCCGGCTGTAAAGTATAGTGCAGCTGCACAGAGACCATTTAACAATCCAAAAATGCAAAGAACCTCAGACCCACAATGATTTATATTAGAATGATAGCCAGTACTTTAAGAGACAATAAGAGGAAAACTGTTTACATCTTCATGAGGCTTGTTTTCCTTCTTTTGTCTGTATCTTTTAGTACTTTAAGTATATTTCGATGCCAATACTTATGTACTTTTACTTAAATAAAATATCTGAATACTTCTTCCACCACTGTTTCAGAGGAACTTTTGAATTGGACTTCTAAAGCATACACACATGAATGCTGATGATTTGAAAAGATCGTGTCAAATTAAAAAAAGCTTGTGAGCCACAATGGGAAGATAGTTTTTGTTTATCTCATGGGGGCTGCAACATCACGTGGACCGCGTTGTGCAGCATATCTTAGAGGAGGTTCTGGGTGTGGTTCTGTTTCAAGCATAAAACCTCTTGAGTTTGGGCTCATCACAGCATTCAGCAGCACTCATTCAACTGCCAAGATGACCAGTCTCAGTGCTAAGGACAAGGAGGTAGTCAAAGCCTTCTGGGCTAAAGTGTCTGGAAAGGGGGCGGAAATCGGCACCGATGCTGTGGCCAGGTAACTATGAACACGAGCTGAGTGATGTAATCTGCTCCAACATTTAAGGATTCATTTATAAAAGCATCACCCACTTTGTATTGTTTATTGTTACCCAGGATGCTGACGGTGTACCCGCAGACCAAGACTTCACCCACTGGAAGGACCAGAGCCCCTCCTCTCCCTCTGTGAGGAAGCACGGAATAACTGTGATGGCTGGAGTTGCAGATGCTGTGACCAAAATCGACGACCTGACAGGAGGTCTATTGAGCCTCAGTGAGCTGCATGCCTTCACTCTGCGTGTGGACCCTGCCAACTTCAAGGTGCAGAGACAAAGTCATTACAAGACACATGTGATGTGACGTGTTCCAGACCTGCAACAGGTCCATCTGTTGTTGTCATGCACATAATGCTCCCATGTGTGATTGGTGCGTGTGGAGCTAAAAACCTCCATATATGTAATTTCTGTGTGATTGCTTTCTTTTCACAGATTCTCTCTCACAACATCCTGGTGGTCATGGCCATCATGTTCCCCAACGACTTCACCCCTGAGGTCCACGTGTCTCTGGACAAGTTCCTGGCTGCTGTGGCTCTGGCCCTGGCTGAGAAATACCGATAAACAGCAGGAGAAGATGACGGAGACTGCAGCATGAGTTTACAGTGCATAATGATCAATAAATGCATTCATGCAAAAAGCAAAGCAAGTGTTGTTTTCTGGTTTCTTTGAGATGGTTTGAGTCATAGAGAAGGTCAACAGTCAAATCCACAGCACAAAGCAGACTTTAAACAGAACAGAACAGGACAGGCAGGTAGACGGGGAAACCGACCCAACATCGAATAGGGTGGGTGGAGGGGGTCCGGAGGAGGGACGGCTGGATCCAACCCGCCACAGGGCTCTGGGGGACGGGCACGAGGGCGCTCGGCCGGGAAGAAGGGATCCGGACACAGGACCTCGGGTGGGCGACCTGACTGCCGGAGTTGCTCTGGACCCAGGCGCTCAGGAGGACGGCCCGACGGGCAGAAGGGCTCAGGACACAGGACCTCGAATGGGCCGGACTGGGAACACTGCAGCTCGGGCCGGGGCTCAGGGGAGCCGGACTGGGGAGACTGGGGCTCAGGGGAGCCGGACTGGGGAGACTGGGGCTGGAACCGGTTGCGGCTCGGAGACGGCAGCGGCAGGAACTGGAACCGGCTGCAGCAGGAACTGGAAGAGGCTGCGGCTCGTAGACGGCAGCGGCAGGAATTGGAGGCGGCTGCGGCTCGGAGGCGGCAGCGGCAGGAACTGGAACCGGCTGCGGCTCGGAGGCGGCAGCGGCAGAAACTGGAAGAGGCTGCGGCTCGGAGACGGCAGCGGCAGGAACTGGAGGCGGCTGCGGCTCGGAGGCGGCAGCGGCAGGAACTGGAACCGGCTGCGGCTCGGAGGCTGCAGGAACTGGAACCGGCTGTGGCTCGGAGGCGGCAGCGGCAGAAACTGGAAGAGGCTGCGGCTCGGAGACGGCAGCGGCAGGAATTGGAGGTGGCTGCGGCTCGGAGGCAGCAGCGGCAGGAACTGGAGGCGGCTGCGGCTCGGAGGCTGCAGGAACTGGAACCGGCTGCGGCTCGGAGGCGGCAGCGGCAGAAACTGGAAGAGGCTGCGGCTCGGAGACGGCAGCGGCAGGAATTGGAGGCGGCTGCGGCTCGGAGGCGGCAGCGGCAGGAACTGGAACCGGCTGCGGCTGGGAGGCTGCAGGAACTGGAACCGGCTGCGGCTCGGAGGCTGCAGGAACTGGAACCGGCTGCTGCTCGGAGGCGGCAGCGGCAGCGGCAGAAACTGGAAGAGGCTGCGGCTCGGAGACGGCAGAGGCAGTAACTGGAACCGGCTGCGGCTCGGAGACGGCAGCGGCAGGAACTGGAACCGGCTGCGGCTCGGAGACGGCAGCGGCAGGAACTGGAACCGGCTGCGGCTCGGAGACGGCAGGAACTGGAAGAGGCTGCGGCTCGGAGACGGCAGCGGCAGGAACTGGAAGAGGCTGCGGGTCGGAGACGGCAGCGGCAGGAACTGGAAGAGGCTGCGGCTCTGAGACGGCAGCGGCAGGAACTGGGAGTGGCTGCTGCTCGGAGACGGCAAGGCTCAGCCAAATGGCAAAGCCTGCCAACAGTAGGTTCAACTCATTGGTGGCTGCCTGGTCCGGGAGCGACTGCGGCTCGAAGGGGGCGACAGGGGCTGAAGCTGGATGGGGTCGTGGCAGCTCCGAGGTTGACGGTGGCAGGAACTGGAGGTCGCTGCGACTCGCCGGCGGCAGGGTCTGGAGGTCGCTGCGACTCGAAGACAACTGGAACTGGAGGTCACTGCCGCTCGGAGATGGCGGCGACTGGAACTGGAGGTCGCTGCTGCTCGGAGACTGCGGTGACTGGAAATGGAGGTCGCTGCCGCTCGGAGACGGCTGCGACTGGAACTGGAGGTAGCTGCGGCTCGGTGGAGACGGAAACAGGGGAACGCTGCGGCCCAGCGGGAACGGGGGATCGCTGCGGCCCGGCGGGAGATCACTGCGACCCGGCAGGAGATCGCTGCGGCCCGGCGGGAACGGGAGTCTGACCCTTCCTCTGTCTCTGCCTCCTACGAGGGTTGAATGGGATGTCCATCATGTCACGGTTCGCCTTCTGGATACTCCGAGGACCTCCCAAGGCCAGACGGGTTCCCGAAAACTGTTCGTGCCACTCAGGGGAAAAACACTCAAAACATTGGTCCACTGAGTCCACTGAGTCCACTGAGTCCACCAAGTCGCGGTTTGCCTCCTGGACACTCCGAGGCCCACCCGAGGCCAGGCGGGTTCCCGTAAAATGGTCATACCACTCAGCAGAAAAACACTCAAAACGTTGGTCCGCTGAGTTCAACACGTCACGGTTCGCCTTCTGGACAAGGCGGTATCCCATGAATTGTCCATACCACTCCGGGGTAAAGCGCACCAAACCATGGTCCGCTGAGTCCATTTGTGGCCAGATCATTCTGTCACGGGGCATGGTGGAGGACTCAAACGCAGACCAGGCAGAGTATCGTGAAGGTGGTATTTATTGAACAAACAAACACAGGAAACGTACCAGAACACAACGAGGAGTCCAAGCAACAGACAAGAGACGAGGGTAGTGATGTGTCCTTCGTGTCGAGGCTTCGAAGCTTGTGTCGAGTAATCCAGGAAGATTTTTATGAGGCGCGTATCGAGGCTTGTGTTGATGACGTAGGTGGTGACGTTCGAAGCCTCGCGAACCGCCGGTACCACGTGACTGATTCAGGAAATGGTTCACGTGTTTGGTGTGCGATTCGAAATAAAAGGGGCAGCGAAACGCAATGGATCCCCGGTGACATTTTGTGTACTTCGGACTTTACTGCGCGTTTGTTTGCAAACTATTCAAGCTTCTTTTTTCTGCGATGGAACCAGCAAGAAAGAGCCTCTTTGTTGTTGTGATTTTTTAAATAAAAATGAATAAAATGTTTTATGTGTTACATGTTGTCCCTAGACACTTTGTCAAATGTCCCTTTATTTTATGCTTTTCATGAGCATTTAATGGCAACAATATATTCTGTGGAGCTATTTATTTAAATAAAGGCAACCTGCATTTGTTTCCAATATAATTTTTCATCAATAACATCAACATCAAAACAGTGTGTTCATGTATTTTAATCATACAACAGTGTTTCATCTTCTTATGTTTTTAATCATCTTTCATTCATCTTTTTTTAGATCATTCATACACTCTGACTACATTTCCTCAACGCTTTGGTTCACCATTTTCACTGAAGGTCAGTCTTCTTCTTTTTCATGTCAAACACACTGTTATTCATGTTTACATCTATTTTTGTTAAAATGATTGAGAAACAACTTGGTGGATTTGCTTATTGTTTTATTTGCTTTTGAGACAAAAGAAACAGAGCTTTTCATGATCAGCATGTGAAGGTGTTGTAGCTCTCTAATGGTACTGTCTTCCCAGGGAGGACACCACCACGGCCAGGAACTTCTGGAAAGCTGCCTGAACTTCACCAGTGAAGTCTTTACCAAACTGAGCAGCGACCACAATGGTCAGGCAGTCGGAGATGAGCTGCAACACAACAAGCATCAGAAACATCAACGACATGAAAGGTTGGTCTTCTTTTCAGTAATTGTTGAACAAGATTATCAGCCTTTGTTAGTTTCACAACTTTACCTTGAAATTGTCGGGGTCCACGTGCAGTTTCTCTGAGTGCAGCACGCTCAGCTCGGCGTAGGTGTCCGTGATGTTGTCCATGTTCTTCACACCCCGCTCCAGACCTTGGAGGATAGTCGTTCCGTGTTTTGCAACATTTGGATTTCCCATGATTGCAGCAGCGTTGTAGAGGTTTCCAAAGTTACCGAAATACCTCTGAGTCCAGGGGTAGACGACCAGACACCTGAGGAAACAACATAAATGTTACAGAGTTAGATGAGGAGATCAAATGTCATAAGAAAATGAACATTTGTGATACACATTGTGCACAATGACAGAATGAAATCCTGATCCTATAATATAGTCGAGGATTTTGTCTCAAGCACACCTTATTAATGCAGAGTTTAGACTCACCTGGAAAGAGCTGCAGGACCCACGACCTCATAGTCCATCTTGGAGAAGACGTCCTGGATGGTGGCGCGCTCGAAGTCTGTCCATTCAACCATTCTGCCGGCTCTAGATTGTCTTGTGCTGCTCAGTAGATCCTGCTCTCAGACAACAGATGCAACTTTTAAAGCCACCCTGCTCCCCTCCCAAAAGCATGTGATTGGATGGGCGGTTGGCCGGCCAAGTTCTGTGTTATAGATTTGGAACAATGATAATAGAAGGGCGTATCTTCTCCGTCTAGATGAGTTATCTCTGAAACAGAAGAAATAGTAATAGTCCAGCTGTAATGTATAGCGCAGCTGCACAGAGACCATTTAACAATCCAAAAATGCAAAGAACCTCAGACCCACAATGATTTATATTAGAATGATAGCGATCTTTAAATTTAACTGCACAATGTTGAACAATCACCTGAATTACTTCCGTCAAACATTAGTATGTGAGTATATTAGTATATAATATATACTTGGACTACAGTGCTTATGGTTTATATTCTTTAATTAATACATTTAATTGAGCATCTTTTCTACCCCATAATGGTTCACTATATTTCAAAAGGAAATCTTTAAACAATCTAATATCAATTACTGTATTTAATTACAGTTTTGAGCTTCTACTTTCATGCTATTTTCAACCTCTACTCCACTACATTTTGAAGGCAAGTATTGTCGGCCTACTTTTTACTCCACTACATTCATTTGACAACCTTAGTTACTTTGCAGATGTAGATTATTAATGAAAAAAATAGAAACAGACTAATCAATTATGACTCAATAGATCAAGCTTATGAAGTCATTTAAATCAGCCCCACCTTTACCAATGATGGACACTTTATCACATCAGTGATTATAACACAGTGATATAATAATCATGACTCTGAAATGGGGCATTTTTCCTGCATACGTTTACTTTTGGTACTTTAAGTATATTTCGATGCTAATACTTATGTACTTTTACTTAAATAAAATATCTGAATACTTCTTCCACCACTGTTTCAGAGGAACTTTTGAATTGGACTTCTAAAGCATACACACATGAATGCTGATGATTTGAAAAGATCGTGTCAAATTCAAAAAAGCTCGTGAGCCACAATGGGAAGATAGTTTTTGTTTATCTCATGGGCGCTGCAACATCACGTGGCCCACCTTGTGCAGCATATCTTAGAGGACGTTCTGGGTGTGACCATGCTCTGTTTCAAGCATAAAACCTCTTGAGTTTGGGCTCATCACAGCATTCAGCAGCACTCATTCAACCGCCAAGATGACCAGTCTCAGTGCTAAGGACAAGGAGGTAGTCAAAGCCTTCTGGGCTAAAGTGTCTGGAAAGGGGGCGGAAATCGGCACCGATGCTGTGGCCAGGTAACTATGAACACGAGCTGAGTGATGTAATCTGCTCCAACATTTAAGGATTCATTTATAAAAGCATCACCCACTTTGTATTGTTTTTGTTACCCAGGATGCTGACGGTGTACCCGCAGACCAAGACTTACTTCACCCACTGGAAGGACCAGAGCCCCTCCTCTCCCTCTGTGAGGAAGCACGGAATAACTGTGATGGCTGGAGTTGCAGATGCTGTGACCAAAATCGACGACCTGAAAGGAGGTCTATTGAGCCTCAGTGAGCTGCATGCCTTCACTCTGCGTGTGGACCCTGCCAACTTCAAGGTGCAGAGACAAAGTCATTACAAGACACATGTGATGTGAAGTGTTCCAGACCTGCAACAGGTCCATCTGTTGTTGTCATGCACATAATGCTCCCATGTGTGATTAGTGCGTGTGGAGCTAAGAACCTCCATATATGTAACGTCTGTGTGATTGCTTTCTTTTCACAGATTCTCTCTCACAACATCCTGGTGGTCATGGCCATCATGTTCCCCAACGACTTCACCCCTGAGGTCCACGTGTCTCTGGACAAGTTCCTGGCTGCTGTGGCTCTGGCCCTGTCTGAGAAGTACCGATAAACAGCAGGAGAAGATGACGGAGACTGCAGCATGAACTTACAGTGAATAATGATCAATAAATGCATTCATGCAAAAAGCAAAGCAAGTGTTGTTTACTGGTTTCTTTGAGATGGTTTGAGTCATAGAGAAGGTCAACAGTCAAATCCACAGCACAAAGCAGACTTTAAATAATCCAGCAAGTCACATTTTACACTCAGCTTAACATTAGAAACTAAACAATTAGTCGATTAATTGTGCAGTAAATTTATAGAACAATTTTAATTTCATATTTGATCATCGATCTTTATTGTTTCGACAAAAACCCGAAACTGTCGATCTCTCCAGATTCAGTCAAATGATGAACTTAGCTCTCTTTCTCAGTTTTATATGTGAAATGAATATCTGTCAGTGAGACGAAACAAAAGGTTTGAAGACGTCACCTCAGAGCCTTTTAATCCTGACATTTTACAAACTAAACGATTCATTGATTCATTTACAAAAGAATCAGCAGAGTAATCAATGGAAACAATCCTTAGTTGCAGCCCTACTTATAATGTTACACTTATTGGTACATTTGAATCAGTATGTATATTTTCATAATCCAAAGATTCTTAGAAAACAACAGAAAGTACAAAACTTCAATTATGTCCTTAAAACAAAAACATAATTTCGGTGAAATCAACATTTTTCATCAGAATATTAAAATATATTAACTCTTTATGTGGTGTTGTTCAAAAATCCATCTAACAACTGAGCCATGACGAAGGAATTAGTGTTATTACAATCATTATTATTATTATTATTATTATTATTATTATCATCATTATTATTATTATTATTATTATTATTATTATTATTATTATTATTATCATTATTATTATTATTATTATTATTATTATTATTATCATCATTATTATTATTATTATTATTATTATTATTATTATTATCATTATTATTATTATTATTATTCTATTTAGTTATTCTTGTTTTATAAAACTTTTTACATTTCATTAATTTTGTTCATGAAGCAGAAGTCCACAAGAAAGAGAAAAATGACTTTAGATACAGTAAACCTGACACTTTGTCAAATGTCCCTTTATTTTATGCTTTTCATGAGCATTTAATGGCAACAATATATTCTGTGGAGCTATTTATTTAAATAAAGGCAACCTGCATTTGTTTCCAATATCATTTTTCATCAATAACATCAACATCAAAACAGTGTGTTCATGTATTTTAATCATACAACAGTGTTTCATCTTCTTATGTTTTTAATCATCTTTCATTCATCTTTTTTTAGATCATTCATACACTATGACTACATTTCCTCAACGCTTTGGTTCACCATTTTCACTGAAGGTCAGTCTTCTTCTTTTTCATGTCAAACACACTGTTATTCATGTTTACATCTATTTTTGTTAAAATGATTGAGAAACAACTTGGTGGATTTGCTTATTGTTTTATTTGCTTTTGAGACAAAAGAAACAGAGCTTTTCATGATCAGCATGTGAAGGTGTTGCAGCTCTCTAATGGTACTGTCTTCCCAGGGAGGACACCACCACGGCCAGGAACTTCTGGAAAGCTGCCTGAACTTCACCAGTGAAGTCGTTACCAAACTGAGCAGCGACCACAATGGTCAGGCAGTCGGAGATGAGCTGCAACACAACAAGCATCAGAAACATCAACGACATGAAAGGTTGGTCTTCTTTTCAGTAATTGTTGAACAAGATTATCAGCCTTTGTTAGTTCCACAACTTTACCTTGAAATTGTCGGGGTCCACGTGCAGTTTCTCTGAGTGCAGCACGCTCAGCTCGGCGTAGGTGTCCTTGATGTTGTCCATGTTCTTCACACCCCGCTCCAGACCTTGGAGGATAGTCGTTCCATGTTTTGCAACCAGCGGATTTCCCATGATTGCAGCAGCGTTGTAGAGGTTTCCAAAGTTACCGAAATACCTCTGAGTCCAGGGGTAGACGACCAGACACCTGAGGAAACAACATAAATGTTACAGAGTTAGATGAGGAGATCAAGTGTCATAAGAAAATGAACATTTGTGATACACATTGTGCACAATGACAGAATGAAATCCTGATCCTATAATATAGTCGTGGATTTTGTCTCAAGCACACCTTATTAATGCAGAGTTTAGACTCACCTGGAAAGAGCTGCAGGACCCACGACCTCATAGTCCATCTTGGAGAAGATGTCCTGGATGGTGGCGCGCTCGAAGTCTGTCCATTGAACCATTCTGCCGGCTCTAGATTGTCTTGTGCTGCTCAGTAGATCCTGCTCTCACACAACAGATGCAACTTTTAAAGCCACCCTGCTCCCCTCCCAAAAGCATGTGATTGGATGGGCGGTTGGCCGGCCAAGTTCTGTGTTATAGATTTGAAACAATGATAATAGAAGGGCGTATCTTCTCCGCCTAGATGAGTTATCTCTGAGACAGAAGAAATAGTAATAGTCCGGCTGTAAAGTATAGCGCAGCTGCACAGAGACCATTTAACAATCCAAAAATGCAAAGAACCTCAGACCCACAATGATTTATATTAGAATGATAGCCAGTACTTTAAGAGACAATAAGCAGAAAACTGTTTACATCTTTATGAGGCTTGTTTTCCTTCTTTTGTCTGTATCTTTTGGTCACACGGACGAAAACTCAAGAGACCACAAATTGTTGGAACTTGGCAGAGAGTCACAGCCTGATAAATACACACACTGTAAATGACCTATAAGAAAACAATGCCAGTGTGTTACCCAGAGAGGGACAGTGGCTCAATAACAGCTGACCATCAGTGTGCAAAACCCTTGGAGGTCTCAGCATCAGCACCTTGGACAGCGATCTTTAAATTTAACTGCACAATATTGAACAATCACCTGAATCACTTCCATCAAACATTAGTATGTGGAGTTTTTTTCTCTTCATCCAGCATCAACATCAAGGAAAACATCAAGGGGGTTTCTGTGTCAGCTGTCAAAGGGTTCCATGTGAAAGTGTCTTTATTTCTTTCTATTTATTTCTATCATTAATGTTTATATGTGGTGATTTTATTCCCTTTGTTTGTGCCAGTAACTCCTCACAGCTCACCAGTCCTGAACTGACGTGCACATAAATCTCCATCTAAAAGTAATTTTAAATGATAAAGTAGAAGCTTATCACAAACTAAATAGGACATTTAAAGTTGAAACATACACACACACACACACACACACACACACACACACACACACACACACACACACACACACACACAGTAATATGAGTAATAAGACATATATGATTAGTTCTCCTTATATATTTGTGCAAATAAAAATATATAAGATATACTTGGACTACAGTGCTTATGGTTTATATTCTTTAATTAATACATTTAATTGAGCATCTTTTCTACCCCACAATGGTTCACTACATTTCAAAAGGAAATCTTTAAACAATCTAATATCAATTACTGTATTTAATTACAGTTTTGAGCTTCTACTTTCATGCTATTTTCAACCTCTACTCCACTACATTCATTTGACAACCTTAGTTACTTTGCAGATGTAGATTATTAATGAAATGCTCAGTAGATCCTGCTCTCAGACAACAGATGCAACTTTTCAAGCCACCCTGCTCCCCTCCCAAAAGCATGTGATTGGATGGGCGGTTGGCCGGCCAAGTTCTGTGTTATCGATTTGAAACAATGATAATAGAAGGGTGTATATTCTCCACCTAGATGAGTTATCTCTGAGACAGAAGAAATAGTAATAGTCCAGCTGTAAAGTATAGTGCAGCTGCACAGAGAACATTTAACAATCCAAAAATGCAAAGAACCTCAGACCCACAATGATTTATATTAGAATGATAGCCAGTACTTTAAGAGACAATGAGCAGAAAACTGTTTACATCTTTATGAGGCTTGTTTTCCTTCTTTTGTCTGTATCTTTTGGTACTTTAAGTATATTTCGATGCTAATACTTATGTACTTTTACTTAAATAAAATATCTGAATACTTCTTCCACCACTGTTTCAGAGGAACTTTTGAATTGGACTTCTAAAGCATACACACATGAATGCTGATGATTTGAAAAGATCGTGTCAAATTAAAAAAAGCTTGTGAGCCACAATGGGAAGATAGTTTTTGTTTATCTCATGGGCGCTGCAACATCACGTGGACCGCGTTGTGCAGCATATCTTAGAGGAGGTTCTGGGTGTGCCTCTGTTTCAAGCATAAAAACCTCTTGAGTTTGGGCTCATCACAGCATTCAGCAGCACTCATTCAACCGCCAAGATGACCAGTCTCAGTGCTAAGGACAAGGAGGTAGTCAAAGCCTTCTGGGCTAAAGTGTCTGGAAAGGGGGCGGAAATCGGCACCGATGCTGTGGCCAGGTAACTATGAACACGAGCTGAGTGATGTAATCTGCTCCAACATTTAAGGATTCATTAATAAAAGCATCACCCACTTTGTATTGTTTATTGTTACCCAGGATGCTGACGGTGTACCCGCAGACCAAGACTTACTTCACCCACTGGAAGGACCAGAGCCCCTCCTCTCCCTCTGTGAGGAAGCACGGAATAACTGTGATGGCTGGAGTTGCAGAAGCTGTGACTAAAATCGACGACCTGAAAGGAGGTCTATTGAGCCTCAGTGAGCTGCATGCCTTCACTCTGCGTGTTGACCCTGCCAACTTCAAGGTGCAGAGACAAAGTCATTACAAGACACATGTGATGTGACGTGTTCCAGACCTGCAACAGGTCCATCTGTTGTTGTCATGCACATAATGCTCCCATGTGTGATTGGTGCGTGTGCAGCTAAGAACCTCCATATATGTAACGTCTGTGTGATTGCTTTCTTTTCACAGATTCTCTCTCACAACATCCTGGTGGTCATGGCCATCATGTTCCCCAACGACTTCACCCCTGAGGTCCACGTGTCTCTGGACAAGTTCCTGGCTGCTGTGGCTCTGGCCCTGTCTGAGAAGTACCGATAAACAGCAGGAGAAGATGACGGAGACTGCAGCATGAGCTTACAGTGCATAATGATCAATAAATGCATTCATGCAAAAAGCAAAGCAAGTGTTGTTTTCTGGTTTCTTTGAGATGGTTTGAGTCATAGAGAAGGTCAACAGTCAGATCCACAGCACAAAGCAGACTTTAAATAATCCAGCAAGTCACATTTTACACTCAGCTTAACATTAGAAACGAAACAATTAGTCGATTAATTGTGCAGTAAATTTATAGAACAATTTTAATTTCATATTTGATCATTGATCTTTATTGTTTCGACAAAAACCCAAAACTGTCGATCTCTCCAGATTCAGTCAAATGATGAACTTAGCTCTCTTTCTCAGTTTTATATGTGAAATGAATATCTGTCAGTGAGACGAAACAAAACGTTTGAAGACGTCACCTCAGAGCCTTTTAATCCTGACATTTTACAGACTAAACGATTCATTGATTCATTTACAAAAGAATCAGCAGAGTAATCAATGGAAACAATCCTTAGTTGCAGCCCTACTTATAATGTTACACTTATTGGTACATTTGAATCAGTATGTATATTTTCATAATCCAAAGATTCTTAGAAAACAACAGAAAGTACAAAACTTCAATTATGTCCTTAAAACAAAAACATAATTTCGGTGAAATCAACATTTTTCATCAGAATATTAAAATATATTAACTCTTTATGTGGTGTTGTTCAAAAATCCATCTAACAACTGAGCCATGACGAAGGAATTAGTGTTATTACAATCATTATTATTATTATTATTATTATTATTATTATTATTATTATTATTATTATTATTATTATTATTATTATCATTATCATCATCATCATTATTATTATTATTATTATTATTATTATTATTATTATTATTATTATCATTATTATTATTATTATTATTATTCTATTTAGTTATTCTTGTTTTATAAAACTTTTTACATTTTATTAATTTTGTTCATAAAGCAGAAGTCCACAAGAAAGAGAAAAATGACTTTAGATACAGTAAACCTGACACTTTGTCAAATGTCCCTTTATTTTATGCTTTTCATGAGCATTTAATGGCAACAATATATTCTGTGGAGCTATTTATTTAAATAAAGGCAACCTGCATTTGTTTCCAATATCATTTTTCATCAATAACATCAACATCAAAACAGTGTGTTCATGTATTTTAATCATACAACAGTGTTTCATCTTCTTATGTTTTTAATCATCTTTCATTCATCTTTTTTTAGATCATTCATACACTGACTACATTTCCTCAACGCTTTGGTTCACCATTTTCACTGAAAGTCAGTCTTCTTCTTTTTCATGTCAAACACACTGTTATTCATGTTTACATCTATTTTTGTTAAAATGATTGAGAAACAACTTGGTGGATTTGCTTATTGTTTTATTTGCTTTTGAGACAAAAGAAACAGAGCTTTTCATGATCAGCATGTGAAGGTGTTGCAGCTCTCTAATGGTACTGTCTTCCCAGGGAGGACACCACCACGGCCAGGAACTTCTGGAAAGCTGCCTGAACTTCACCAGTGAAGTCTTTACCAAACTGAGCAGCGACCACAATGGTCAGGCAGTCGGAGATGAGCTGTAACACAACAAGCATCAGAAACATCAACGACATGAAAGGTTGGTCTTCTTTTCAGTAATTGTTGAACAAGATTATCAGCCTTTGTTAGTTCCACAACTTTACCTTGAAATTGTCGGGGTCCACGTGCAGTTTCTCTGAGTGCAGCACGCTCAGCTCGGCGTAGGTTTCCTTGATGTTGTCCATGTTCTTCACACCCCGCTCCAGACCTTGGAGGATAGTCGTTCCGTGTTTTGCAACCATCGGATTTCCCATGATTGCAGCAGCGTTGTAGAGGTTTCCAAAGTTACCGAAATACCTCTGAGTCCAGGGGTAGACGATCAGACACCTGAGGAAACAACATAAATGTTACAGAGTTAGATGAGGAGATCAAGTGTCATAAGAAAATGAACATTTGTGATACACATTGTGCACAATGACAGAATGAAATCCTGATCCTATAATATAGTCGAGGATTTTGTCTCAAGCACACCTTGTTAATGCAGAGTTTAGACTCACCTGGAAAGAGCTGCAGGACCCACGACCTCATAGTCCATCTTGGAGAAGACGTCCTGGATGGTGGCGCGCTCGAAGTCTGTCCATTGAACCATTCTGCCGGCTCTAGATTGTCTTGTGCTGCTCAGTAGATCCTGCTCTCACACAACAGATGCAACTTTTAAAGCCACCCTGCTCCCCTCCCAAAAGCATGTGATTGGATGGGCGGTTGGCCGGACAAGTTCTGTGTTATCGATTTGAAACAATGATAATAGAAGGGCGTATCTTCTCCGCCTAGATGAGTTATCTCTGAGACAGAAGAAATAGTAATAGTCCAGCTGTAAAGTATAGCGCAGCTGCACAGAGACCATTTAACAATCCAAAAATGCAAAGAACCTCAGACCCACAATGATTTATATTAGAATGATAGCCAGTAATTTAAGAGACAATAAGCAGAAAACTGTTTACATCTTTATGAGGCTTGTTTTCCTTCTTTTGTCTGTATCTTTTAGTCACACAGATGAAAACTCAAGAGACCACAAATTGTTGGAACTTGGCAGAGAGTCACAGCCTGATAAATACACACACTGTAAATGACCTATAAGAAAACAATGCCAGTGTGTTACCCAGAGAGGGACAGTGGCTCAATAACAGCTGACCATCAGTGTGCAAAACCCTTGGAGGTCTCAGCATCAGCACCTTGGACAGCGATCTTTAAATTTAACTGCACAATGTTGAACAATCACCTGAATCACTTCCATCAAACATTAGTATGTGGAGTTTTTTTTCTCTTCATCTGCCATCAACATCAAGGAAAACATCAAGGGGGTTTCTGGGTCAGCTGTCAAAGGGTTCCATGTGAAAGTGTCTTTATTTCTTTCTATTTATTTCTATCATTAATGTGTATATGTGGTGATTTTAATCCCTTTGTTTGTGCCAGTAACTCCTCACAGCTCACCAGTCCTGAACTGACGTGCACATAAATCTCCATCTAAAAGTAATTTTAAATGATAAAGTAGAAGCTTATCACAAACTAAATAGGACATTTAAAGTTGAAACATACACACACACACACACACACACACACACACACACACACACACACACACACAGAGTAATATGAGTAATAAGACATGTATGATTAGTTCTCCTTATATATTTGTGCAAATAAAAATATATAAGATATACTTGGACTACAGTGCTTATGGTTTATATTCTTTAATTAATACATTTAATTGAGCATCTTTTCTACCCCACAATGGTTCACTACATTTCAAAAGGAAATCTTTAAACAATCTAATATCAATTACTGTATTTAATTACAGTTTTGAGCTTCTACTTTCATGCTATTTTCAACCTCTACTCCACTACATTCATTTGACAACCTTAGTTACTTTGCAGATGTAGATTATTAATGAAATGCTCAGTAGATCCTGCTCTCAGACAACAGATGCAACTTTTAAAGCCACCCTGCTCCCCTCCCAAAAGCATGTGATTGGATGGGCGGTTGGCCGGCCAAGTTCTGTGTTATCGATTTGAAACAATGATAATAGAAGGGTGTATCTTCTCCGCCTAGATGAGTTATCTCTGAGACAGAAGAAATAGTAATAGTCTAGCTGTAAAGTATAGTGCAGCTGCACAGAGAACATTTAACAATCCAAAAATGCAAAGAACCTCAGACCCACAATGATTTATATTAGAATGATAGCCAGTACTTTAAGAGACAATAAGCAGAAAACTGTTTACATCTTCATGAGGCTTGTTTTCCTTCTTTTGTCTGTATCTTTTGGTACTTTAAGTATATTTCGATGCTAATACTTATGTACTTTTACTTAAATAAAATATCTGAATACTTCTTCCACCACTGTTTCAGAGGAACTTTTGAATTGGACTTCTAAAGCATACACACATGAATGCTGATGATTTGAAAAGATCGTGTCAAATTAAAAAAAGCTTGTGAGCCACAATGGGAAGATAGTTTTTGTTTATCTCATGGGCGCTGCAACATCACGTGGCCCACCTTGTGCAGCATATCTTAGAGGAGGTTCTGGGTGTGCCTCTGTTTCAAGCATAAAACCTCTTGAGTTTGGGCTCATCACAGCATTCAGCAGCACTCATTCAACTGCCAAGATGACCAGTCTCAGTGCTAAGGACAAGGAGGTAGTCAAAGCCTTCTGGGCTAAAGTGTCTGGAAAGGGGGCGGAAATCGGCACCGATGCTGTGGCCAGGTAACTATGAACACGAGCTGAGTGATGTAATCTGCTCCAACATTTAAGGATTCATTTATAAAAGCATCACCCACTTTGTATTGTTTATTGTTACCCAGGATGCTGACGGTGTACCCGCAGACCAAGACTTACTTCACCCACTGGAAGGACCAGAGCCCCTCCTCTCCCTCTGTGAGGAAGCACGGAATAACTGTGATGGCTGGAGTTGCAGATGCTGTGACCAAAATCGACGACCTGACAGGAGGTCTATTGAGCCTCAGTGAGCTGCATGCCTTCACTCTGCGTGTGGACCCTGCCAACTTCAAGGTGCAGAGACAAAGTCATTACAAGACACATGTGATGTGACGTGTTCCAGACCTGCAACAGGTCCATCTGTTGTTGTCATGCACATAATGCTCCCATGTGTGATTGGTGGGTGTGGAGCTAAAAACCTCCATATATGTAATTTCTGTGTGATTGCTTTCTTTTCACAGATTCTCTCTCACAACATCCTGGTGGTCATGGCCATCATGTTCCCCAACGACTTCACCCCTGAGGTCCACGTGTCTCTGGACAAGTTCCTGGCTGCTGTGGCTCTGGCCCTGGCTGAGAAATACCGATAAACAGCAGGAGAAGATGACGGAGACTGCAGCATGAGTTTACAGTGCATAATGATCAATAAATGCATTCATGCAAAAAGCAAAGCAAGTGTTGTTTTCTGGTTTCTTTGAGATGGTTTGAGTCATAGAGAAGGTCAACAGTCAAATCCACAGCACAAAGCAGACTTTAAACAGAACAGAACAGGACAGGCAGGTAGACGGGGAAACCGACCCAACATCGAATAGGGTGGGTGGAGGGGGTCCGGAGGAGGGACGGCTGGATCCAACCCGCCACAGGGCTCTGGGGGACGGGCACGAGGGCGCTCGGCCGGGAAGAAGGGATCCGGACACAGGACCTCGGGTGGTCGACCTGACTGCCGGAGTTGCTCTGGACCCAGGCGCTCAGGAGGACGGCCCGACGGGCAGAAGGGCTCAGGACACAGGACCTTGAATGGGCCGGACTGGGAACACTGCAGCTCGGGCCGGGGCTCAGGGGAGCCGGACTGGGGAGACTGGGGCTCAGGGGAGCCGGACTGGGGAGACTGGGGCTGGAACCGGTTGCGGCTCGGAGACGGCAGCGGCAGGAACTGGAACCGGCTGCAGCAGGAACTGGAAGAGGCTGCGGCTCGTAGACGGCAGCGGCAGGAATTGGAGGCGGCTGCGGCTCGGAGGCGGCAGCGGCAGGAACTGGAACCGGCTGCGGCTCGGAGGCGGCAGCGGCAGAAACTGGAAGAGGCTGCGGCTCGGAGACGGCAGCGGCAGGAACTGGAGGCGGCTGCGGCTCGGAGGCGGCAGCGGCAGGAACTGGAACCGGCTGCGGCTCGGAGGCTGCAGGAACTGGAACCGGCTGTGGCTCGGAGGCGGCAGCGGCAGAAACTGGAAGAGGCTGCGGCTCGGAGACGGCAGCGGCAGGAATTGGAGGTGGCTGCGGCTCGGAGGCAGCAGCGGCAGGAACTGGAGGCGGCTGCGGCTCGGAGGCTGCAGGAACTGGAACCGGCTGCGGCTCGGAGGCGGCAGCGGCAGAAACTGGAAGAGGCTGCGGCTCGGAGACGGCAGCGGCAGGAATTGGAGGCGGCTGCGGCTCGGAGGCGGCAGCGGCAGGAACTGGAACCGGCTGCGGCTGGGAGGCTGCAGGAACTGGAACCGGCTGCGGCTCGGAGGCTGCAGGAACTGGAACCGGCTGCTGCTCGGAGGCGGCAGCGGCAGCGGCAGAAACTGGAAGAGGCTGCGGCTCGGAGACGGCAGAGGCAGTAACTGGAACCGGCTGCGGCTCGGAGACGGCAGCGGCAGGAACTGGAACCGGCTGCGGCTCGGAGACGGCAGCGGCAGGAACTGGAACCGGCTGCGGCTCGGAGACGGCAGGAACTGGAAGAGGCTGCGGCTCGGAGACGGCAGCGGCAGGAACTGGAAGAGGCTGCGGGTCGGAGACGGCAGCGGCAGGAACTGGAAGAGGCTGCGGCTCTGAGACGGCAGCGGCAGGAACTGGGAGTGGCTGCTGCTCGGAGACGGCAAGGCTCAGCCAAATGGCAAAGCCTGCCAACAGTAGGTTCAACTCATTGGTGGCTGCCTGGTCCGGGAGCGACTGCGGCTCGAAGGGGGCGACAGGGGCTGAAGCTGGATGGGGTCGTGGCAGCTCCGAGGTTGACGGTGGCAGGAACTGGAGGTCGCTGCGACTCGCCGGCGGCAGGGTCTGGAGGTCGCTGCGACTCGAAGACAACTGGAACTGGAGGTCACTGCCGCTCGGAGATGGCGGCGACTGGAACTGGAGGTCGCTGCTGCTCGGAGACTGCGGTGACTGGAAATGGAGGTCGCTGCCGCTCGGAGACGGCTGCGACTGGAACTGGAGGTAGCTGCGGCTCGGTGGAGACGGAAACAGGGGAACGCTGCGGCCCAGCGGGAACGGGGGATCGCTGCGGCCCGGCGGGAGATCACTGCGACCCGGCAGGAGATCGCTGCGGCCCGGCGGGAACGGGAGTCTGACCCTTCCTCTGTCTCTGCCTCCTACGAGGGTTGAATGGGATGTCCATCATGTCACGGTTCGCCTTCTGGATACTCCGAGGACCTCCCAAGGCCAGACGGGTTCCCGAAAACTGTTCGTGCCACTCAGGGGAAAAACACTCAAAACATTGGTCCACTGAGTCCACTGAGTCCACTGAGTCCACCAAGTCGCGGTTTGCCTCCTGGACACTCCGAGGCCCACCCGAGGCCAGGCGGGTTCCCGTAAAATGGTCATACCACTCAGCAGAAAAACACTCAAAACGTTGGTCCGCTGAGTTCAACACGTCACGGTTCGCCTTCTGGACAAGGCGGTATCCCATGAATTGTCCATACCACTCCGGGGTAAAGCGCACCAAACCATGGTCCGCTGAGTCCATTTGTGGCCAGATCATTCTGTCACGGGGCATGGTGGAGGACTCAAACGCAGACCAGGCAGAGTATCGTGAAGGTGGTATTTATTGAACAAACAAACACAGGAAACGTACCAGAACACAACGAGGAGTCCAAGCAACAGACAAGAGACGAGGGTAGTGATGTGTCCTTCGTGTCGAGGCTTCGAAGCTTGTGTCGAGTAATCCAGGAAGATTTTTATGAGGCGCGTATCGAGGCTTGTGTTGATGACGTAGGTGGTGACGTTCGAAGCCTCGCGAACCGCCGGTACCACGTGACTGATTCAGGAAATGGTTCACGTGTTTGGTGTGCGATTCGAAATAAAAGGGGCAGCGAAACGCAATGGATCCCCGGTGACATTTTGTGTACTTCGGACTTTACTGCGCGTTTGTTTGCAAACTATTCAAGCTTCTTTTTTCTGCGATGGAACCAGCAAGAAAGAGCCTCTTTGTTGTTGTGATTTTTTAAATAAAAATGAATAAAATGTTTTATGTGTTACATGTTGTCCCTAGACACTTTGTCAAATGTCCCTTTATTTTATGCTTTTCATGAGCATTTAATGGCAACAATATATTCTGTGGAGCTATTTATTTAAATAAAGGCAACCTGCATTTGTTTCCAATATAATTTTTCATCAATAACATCAACATCAAAACAGTGTGTTCATGTATTTTAATCATACAACAGTGTTTCATCTTCTTATGTTTTTAATCATCTTTCATTCATCTTTTTTTAGATCATTCATACACTCTGACTACATTTCCTCAACGCTTTGGTTCACCATTTTCACTGAAGGTCAGTCTTCTTCTTTTTCATGTCAAACACACTGTTATTCATGTTTACATCTATTTTTGTTAAAATGATTGAGAAACAACTTGGTGGATTTGCTTATTGTTTTATTTGCTTTTGAGACAAAAGAAACAGAGCTTTTCATGATCAGCATGTGAAGGTGTTGTAGCTCTCTAATGGTACTGTCTTCCCAGGGAGGACACCACCACGGCCAGGAACTTCTGGAAAGCTGCCTGAACTTCACCAGTGAAGTCTTTACCAAACTGAGCAGCGACCACAATGGTCAGGCAGTCGGAGATGAGCTGCAACACAACAAGCATCAGAAACATCAACGACATGAAAGGTTGGTCTTCTTTTCAGTAATTGTTGAACAAGATTATCAGCCTTTGTTAGTTTCACAACTTTACCTTGAAATTGTCGGGGTCCACGTGCAGTTTCTCTGAGTGCAGCACGCTCAGCTCGGCGTAGGTGTCCGTGATGTTGTCCATGTTCTTCACACCCCGCTCCAGACCTTGGAGGATAGTCGTTCCGTGTTTTGCAACATTTGGATTTCCCATGATTGCAGCAGCGTTGTAGAGGTTTCCAAAGTTACCGAAATACCTCTGAGTCCAGGGGTAGACGACCAGACACCTGAGGAAACAACATAAATGTTACAGAGTTAGATGAGGAGATCAAATGTCATAAGAAAATGAACATTTGTGATACACATTGTGCACAATGACAGAATGAAATCCTGATCCTATAATATAGTCGAGGATTTTGTCTCAAGCACACCTTATTAATGCAGAGTTTAGACTCACCTGGAAAGAGCTGCAGGACCCACGACCTCATAGTCCATCTTGGAGAAGACGTCCTGGATGGTGGCGCGCTCGAAGTCTGTCCATTCAACCATTCTGCCGGCTCTAGATTGTCTTGTGCTGCTCAGTAGATCCTGCTCTCACACAACAGATGCAACTTTTAAAGCCACCCTGCTCCCCTCCCAAAAGCACGTCATTGGATGGGCGGTGGGCCGGCCAAGTTCTGTGTTATAGATTTGGAACAATGATAATAGAAGGGCGTATCTTCTCCGTCTAGATGAGTTATCTCTGAGACAGAAGAAATAGTAATAGTCCAGCTGTAAAGTATAGCGCAGCTGCACAGAGACCATTTAACAATCCAAAAATGCAAAGAACCTCAGACCCACAATGATTTATATTAGAATGATAGCGATCTTTAAATTTAACTGCACAATGTTGAACAATCACCTGAATTACTTCCGTCAAACATTAGTATGTGAGTATATTAGTATATAATATATACTTGGACTACAGTGCTTATGGTTTATATTCTTTAATTAATACATTTAATTGAGCATCTTTTCTACCCCATAATGGTTCACTATATTTCAAAAGGAAATCTTTAAACAATCTAATATCAATTACTGTATTTAATTACAGTTTTGAGCTTCTACTTTCATGCTATTTTCAACCTCTACTCCACTACATTTTGAAGGCAAGTATTGTCGGCCTACTTTTTACTCCACTACATTCATTTGACAACCTTAGTTACTTTGCAGATGTAGATTATTAATGAAAAAAATAGAAACAGACTAATCAATTATGACTCAATAGATCAAGCTTATGAAGTCATTTAAATCAGCCCCACCTTTACCAATGATGGACACTTTATCACATCAGTGATTATAACACAGTGATATAATAATCATGACTCTGAAATGGGGCATTTTTCCTGCATACGTTTACTTTTGGTACTTTAAGTATATTTCGATGCTAATACTTATGTACTTTTACTTAAATAAAATATCTGAATACTTCTTCCACCACTGTTTCAGAGGAACTTTTGAATTGGACTTCTAAAGCATACACACATGAATGCTGATGATTTGAAAAGATCGTGTCAAATTCAAAAAAGCTCGTGAGCCACAATGGGAAGATAGTTTTTGTTTATCTCATGGGCGCTGCAACATCACGTGGCCCACCTTGTGCAGCATATCTTAGAGGACGTTCTGGGTGTGACCATGCTCTGTTTCAAGCATAAAAACCTCTTGAGTTTGGGCTCATCACAGCATTCAGCAGCACTCATTCAACTGCCAAGATGACCAGTCTCAGTGCTAAGGACAAGGAGGTAGTCAAAGCCTTCTGGGCTAAAGTGTCTGGAAAGGGGGCGGAAATCGGCACCGATGCTGTGGCCAGGTAACTATGAACACGAGCTGAGTGATGTAATCTGCTCCAACATTTAAGGATTCATTTATAAAAGCATCACCCACTTTGTATTGTTTTTGTTACCCAGGATGCTGACGGTGTACCCGCAGACCAAGACTTACTTCACCCACTGGAAGGACCAGAGCCCCTCCTCTCCCTCTGTGAGGAAGCACGGAATAACTGTGATGGCTGGAGTTGCAGATGCTGTGACCAAAATCGACGACCTGACAGGAGGTCTATTGAGCCTCAGTGAGCTGCATGCCTTCACTCTGCGTGTGGACCCTGCCAACTTCAAGGTGCAGAGACAAAGTCATTACAAGACACATGTGATGTGAAGTGTTCCAGACCTGCAACAGGTCCATCTGTTGTTGTCATGCACATAATGCTCCCATGTGTGATTGGTGCGTGTGGAGCTAAAAACCTCCATATATGTAACATCTGTGTGATTGCTTTCTTTTCACAGATTCTCTCTCACAACATCCTGGTGGTCATGGCCATCATGTTCCCCAACGACTTCACCCCTGAGGTCCACGTGTCTCTGGACAAGTTCCTGGCTGCTGTGGCTCTGGCCCTGGCTGAGAAGTACCGATAAACAGCAGGAGAAGATGACGGAGACTGCAGCATGAGCTTACAGTGCATAATGATCAATAAATGCATTCATGCAAAAAGCAAAGCAAGTGTTGTTTACTGGTTTCTTTGAGATGGTTTGAGTCATAGAGAAGGTCAACAGTCAAATCCACAGCACAAAGCAGACTTTAAATAATCCAGCAAGTCACATTTTACACTCAGCTTAACATTAGATACGAAACAATTAGTCGATTAATTGTGCAGTAAATTTATAGAACAATTTTAATTTGATATTTGATCATCGATCTTTATTGTTTCGACAAAAACCCGAAACTGTCGATCTCTCCAGATTCAGTCAAATGATGAACTTAGCTCTCTTTCTCAGTTTTATAGGTGAAATGAATATCTGTCAGTGAGACGAAACAAAACGTTTGAAGACGTCACCTCAGAGCCTTTTAATCCTGACATTTTACAGACTAAACGATTCATTGATTCATTTACAAAAGAATCAGCAGAGTAATCTATGGAAACAATCCTTAGTTGCAGCCCTACTTATAATGTTACACTTATTGGTACATTTGAATCAGTATGTATATTTTCATAATCCAAAGATTCTTAGAAAACAACAGAAAGTACAAAACTTCAATTATGTCCTTAAAACAAAAACATAATTTCGGTGAAATCAACATCTTTCATCAGAATATTAAAATATATTAACTCTTTATGTGGTGTTGTTCAAAAATCCATCTAACAACTGAGCCATGACGAAGGAATTAGTGTTATTACAATCATTATTATTATTATTATTATTATTATTATTATTATCATTATCATTATTATTATTATTATTATTATTATTATCATTATCATTATTATTATTATTATTATTATTATCATTATCATTATTATTATTATTATTATATTTAGTTATTCTTGTTTTATAAAACTTTTTACATTTCATTAATTTTGTTCATAAAGTTCATAATAATATTTTAATCATACAACAGTGTTTCATCTTCTTATGTTTTTAATCATCTTTCATTCATCTTTTTTTAGATCATTCATACACTCTGACTACATTTCCTCAACGCTTTGGTTCACCATTTTCACTGAAGGTCAGTCTTCTTCTTTTTCATGTCAAACACACTGTTATTCATGTTTACATCTATTTTTGTTAAAATGATTGAGAAACAACTTGGTGGATTTGCTTATTGTTTTATTTGCTTTTGAGACAAAAGAAACAGAGCTTTTCATGATCAGCATGTGAAGGTGTTGTAGCTCTCTAATGGTACTGTCTTCCCAGGGAGGACACCACCACGGCCAGGAACTTCTGGAACGCTGCCTGAACTTCACCAGTGAAGTCTTTACCAAACTGAGCAGCGACCACAATGGTCAGGCAGTCGGAGATGAGCTGCAACACAACAAGCATCAGAAACATCAACGACATGAAAGGTTGGTCTTCTTTTCAGTAATTGTTGAACAAGATTATCAGCCTTTGTTAGTTCCACAACTTTACCTTGAAATTGTCGGGGTCCACGTGCAGTTTCTCTGAGTGCAGCACGCTCAGCTCGGCGTAGGTGTCCTTGATGTTGTCCATGTTCTTCACACCCCGCTCCAGACCTTGGAGGATAGTCGTTCCGTGTTTTGCAACATTTGGATTTCCCATGATTGCAGCAGCGTTGTAGAGGTTTCCAAAGTTACCGAAATACCTCTGAGTCCAGGGGTAGACGACCAGACACCTGAGGAAACAACATAAATGTTACAGAGTTAGATGAGGAGATCAAATGTCATAAGAAAATGAACATTTGTGATACACATTGTGCACAATGACAGAATGAAATCCTGATCCTATAATATAGTCGAGGATTTTGTCTCAAGCACACCTTGTTAATGCAGAGTTAAGACTCACCTGGAAAGAGCTGCAGGACCCACGACCTCATAGTCTATCTTGGAGAAGACGTCCTGGATGGTGGCGCGCTCGAAGTCTGTCCATTGAACCATTCTGCCGGCTCTAGATTGTCTTGTGCTGCTCAGTAGATCCTGCTCTCAGACAACAGATGCAACTTTTAAAGCCACCCTGCTCCCCTCCCAAAAGCATGTGATTGGATGGGCGGTGGGCCGGCCAAGTAGCCTACCGTCTTATGGATTTGCAACATTGATAACAGTAGAATGACAACTGGAATGTTCCAGACAGAAATACAAACAGGTTTATTGGTTGTGGTTTATTACAGTTATCTTTGCTTGTCCAATATCACCATACAATTAGTATTCATTTCTGAACAGTGCAGTTTGAAATGAGAGTGCATGCATATGGAAACTGTTACAAGGTTTGTTTAACCATCATCAGTACACAATAGTGCCCGAGAATCAAGCAATACGACTCAAATGTGTGGACTGCCCTCAACTTCCAAATCAACTTCATGCAAATTTCCAGCAGAGGGCGCTTCAGTCAAGGATATGGAGCTAAAGTACTCTAGCTGCTATAATCACAACTGTCTTTGAAACAATTTATTCACGATATGAGCGCTGAGACAGCAGATATTCTGAATTTTTCTTCATATCGATTGTTTGCATTGATGTGCTATCTCACTGATAATGCCAAATGTGGCGCACTTTTTAAGGTTGTTGTTGTTGTTGTTGTTATACTTTTGCACGACTTTTGTCATCATAGACTTCTATCTAAATAGTGAATTGATGCAAATCTTGGCAGATACAAATACAGTACTGATGGATAATGAACACACACATGCACTAAAAGCATGCACTGCCGGCCCGGCTATGTCAACAATGCAGGGAGAAGCTCGGATAACAACACACAGAGGGAGAGTTCTCTGCTCATTATTTCACTATATTTTTATAGACAATAGTTGTTTGCTGCTCTCTTAATGTTTAGAATGTTAAATACAGCTCCTTTAAAGTCTGGATTCAACACCCTTCAGCTGTGCCTCATGTAAAGCGTTGGGTCCCTTTAAAGGCCCTGTAAAAAACAATTCATTTTATTGTGATGATGATGATTATTATTATTGTTGTTATTATTATTATCATTATTATTATATCGTTATTACTATTGTTATTGTTATTATTACCCAAGTACCCAAGTGCAGATGCAGTAAAAGGTAAGAGACTAAAGATTTGTTTTAGAGTTTAATTTTCCTAAAAAAATAATAATAAATGGGCCACGATTATACTGCTGAAGACAACTAACAGAAGGTTTCGCTGCTGACAGCTTGTGAGAAAAACACAGCAGCAAGAGAGACTAGTTTTACTCCAGAAGAACAAGAGTGAATTGATGATTAAACACGTCCAGTCATTGGCTGAAGCTGCCCTCTAGTGGTACGTTAGGGGAGGAACATGGACAGATCCCTGTCATTTCATTTTAGGTTGGTTTAATGTATATGAAGATCACACTGTCGAGCCAAAACCGCCCAACATATGTTGCGGATAGCTGCCGAGTTTTGCATCCCGTTCTTTCTCCGGCCAGGTGTGTTCAACCATTTGTTTCCGAGGTCTCTGGAGACAAAGATAATAGAATACAGTATTCATAGAGTTTTTACCTGCATAGAAAAACATTATCCCAGGCCAGGCTTAGAGTCACATGGAATCAGTTTAACCGAATAATGCACCCATTACGTTCCTTTTCAGACACTTGATGATCAAACATTGTTACCAGCTGATATTTCAGGTTGTTTTGACAGGACAGTGTGATAATCATGCCTGTAACTCACCTGGTCTGGGAAAGGAGGTAATACAACTTAACTCTGCTGAATAAGTTGGCTTTACGGTGTGAAATTCATACATTTAACAGAGACATACGCTGAAATAACAAGCGATGCATTACTAATCAGTTCAACTGAACGACGTATTTACCTCTTAACACTATGACACTACCAATCAAACTATCAGCATATACTTTACATTAATTTTCCTTTATTTAGAAACCTCTGTTTAGAATAACAGTTCAGTGGGCTAGTATTTCTGAAATGCTTTAAAACACAGCGGAAAAGAACAACGACGAGTTCACCCTTAAATTAAAAGATAAATCAAAGAACCTTCCAAATTTCAGACCAAGAGTATCAATGAACATGCTCGGCAACTTCTACTGCATCTAATAAAACCAGCACTGCAGTGCCTCATGTTCATAGTCATTTAGTTACCTGGGAGCTGCTTTCTGTATATCTTAATTATACTCATGAATCTGCATAGGCCACAATAATGGTTGACAGGAAATAGACATTTGCAATCCACCAGGTGGCGCTCCAACACAATTACGGCCAAGGACGATCTCATTGATGTCCCATTGGGCTCAATATACAGCTTAACTCTGCTCAAGGTTTAATCAATGTTAGTATATCAGCATTCTGTCCCAGGTTAAAATGTAGTAAACTTAAGTGTATTTGAATTATAAATGTAGCATTCTTTTTGTGCTTAAGGTAAAGTATATTTAACATGTACATTTAAAAAGTGTACTTCAAAATAAAAGTTCAACTTTAATCTACAAAAAATATATATACTAATTCTGCAATACTTTAAAGTGGTAATTCAATGTGTGTATTGTAAATTGTATGTAAGTGTAATTTAAGAAAAAATCCCAGATACCAGCACATTTCTGGTTTGAACTCTATATATAAAAGCTATTCCTGTACCAACAAAAAGGCGATAAAAACAGTAATGGCATCCATTGCCTGTGATATATGTATGTAATTTAACAATCAGAGTTTGTGCCTTAGTGTCCCCTTTTTCTCTCTCTATATATTATTTCTTTACGTTTTTCTATTTTTATTTGTTATGCTTTTATTTCTGTCTATCTTTCTTATCCTCTGCGGTTGCCCCCCTGGTATGTTAGTTTGAATGTATGTATTTCGCGGTTTCTTATTGACAATTTGTGAAAATGTGCATGTGCAATTGTTCAACGAAAAAAAAACAAGCACATTTCCATGAAAAAACACATGAAAAAAAGCAAACGAGGTCTGCTAACTACAAGTAGCCTACAGATCGGATCTAACCGGATGCAATTTCAATTTCTCCAGCTGTTCCATTGTACTTTTATAACCTAAATAACTATATATTTAACTTCATTTATCCTTGTACATGCACAATCTATCACATACAGCAGTCTGGCATCATTTTTGAGAGCTAGAATCCTCTCCAAAGCCTCTCGGGGCCGCCGACCTACGGCAGCATGCGCTATTGCGTGTGTGTATGTGAAGGTCAATCTCATACCATGAGACCTCTAAACACGCCTTAGGATCTAGCCAATGCAGTGGTGGCAACGTGGTTTTGATTCACAGAATAGTTTTACGTAAAATCCGGTTACGCACGCAGCGCAGCCTGCGTAAAAACCGGATTCCCCAAATGTGAAATGTGCTCCCCCAGCGTTGTTTGACCCCCCTTTCTTCAGGAAACAGTTGAGTTAGACAGGAAACAGATAGCACAAGTAGCTTTTAGCGGGGTAAATGGATAATGGACGCTTTTTCTTCATGAATCATCTCAAAGTGAGTGAAAGTTCTGATTATTTCTGCGGGCTGTATGGTGTGATTTTGTGTGCGCGTTCGATTGTATCTTTTCAACGGTTTGACGGAGAGTAAATCTGAGTCTAGCGATCGATTCCGTGTGGAATGCTAATGCGGTTTAATAGCAAGACCGGCTATGGTAGCTTCTAGCTCGGCGGTCGGACCACGTTTTGGACTGCATATCTCGCAAAATGAAGGCGAAAAAAACACGATATTTTGGTAGCTGTTGTTGTTGGTTATGTTAGATCGTGTTTAATTGTGTTTTCAGTGTGTAAAATGTTATACATGGTTCTGTTCATCAGAAGTTCTTCGTTAAGCCGGTATGCAACATGGTTGTAGGATTATTATATTTGTTTATATATATTGCTTTCTACGGTACCGCTCGGTACCGCTCGGTACCAGGAGTGCCCCAAATGGGGCTCGCTCGGGCCCAGAAGGGAAACGCTTAGTGGGCGGAGATCGTTTTTGTTTTAAAACCGCGGGCTTTTCAAGCCAATGAATGACTGCAGCAATAATGTTCTTCATTAGTTTTTTCTTTTTTACTTTGTTTTAATTTGAATTATATTTCAGGTGAATTTGAAAGTCATTACAAATTCCAATAAACTAATTTATTGCATTATAAATATATTCCATGTTGATTATATGTGCATTATTAGTTATCTGAAAGTGGATGAAAATATTCTTAAAGTAAAAAATACTTTTTAAAACTAAAGCATTAGTATAAAAAGGTATATTTTAGTACAGCAAAATGGCAAACTTTTACATTAATTATGTGCTCATGGAAGTATACTAAGTATACTTAAATCAAGTGTACTTAAGTGTTTTTTTCCTGAGTTAACATGTGTCTGAACTCTGCCTTATTATATAGTCTCAAACAAATGTTTAGAATTTTCAAAAATTGTGCCACTAGCTTAATGGTCGGCTGGGTTACTGGAGTCGATAAGTGGAATTCTGTTGAAAACATTTGAGTTTCTGCCGCGCGCCTTAAGTGTTTTTATATACGTGATTGGACATGACAAAGTCTCGAACAAGGAAACCATCACTGCTAAAGTCGATCATAGGAAAAACCCTTTCGCAGTGTAAATAATCTCTTACATGTGTAATGTTGTTGAGTCATGGTCATCTCAAGATGAAAGACCTGTCGTGAGAGATGTTGGTTATTTACCAACTCGTTAATAGAATAGTTCTGCATATGGGCTCCTTAAGTGCATACATCTGGTGTGAATGGGAAGCTGAGACTCTTGTGGTTTCAATAGACACAAGTGTATGTGTGATTAGTTCCCATAATAGTAATACTGAGACAATTTGTTGGCACTTGACCCTAAATGACTTGTGACCCAACACATCCACTACTTGTTTAGATAAGCACGTGTAACTGGCAGTCTTCACCGCGAATGACCTTAGTCATCACGTTATCAGCATAACCAAGACATGTTCTGTTCATTTATTGCACAATCTATACATTTCAGTGTATAGGCTCAGTAGGTTACTTCTGGGAGTGTTTACACCGTATAGATTTAACGGTTCATTCGCCCGTGTTTTTGTCCGATCTGCTCTGTAAATCAGCATTTTGATTTTTACCGAGTTATTTTTACTTGTACTGTCTTATATCATATTTTGGTGATGTGCAGTATTCTAAGTAAAATGTCTGTTATTACTGAGGACAAGAAACTCAAAATCATTTTTTGATTCATGAGCCTATAACGGTTAGATCAAAATCATTTTGTTTTTGGTCCAAATTGAAAGTAGTTTTGAAGTTCTCAAAGCTTTGCACACATTTAATAAGATTGAACACAGGGGCGTTATGGGCAATTCATAGAAAGTTTTGAATTTTAATTTGTCTTTCTGTTCGTTTCAATGAACAGACTATTTGTCTTTGTCTGTCACTGGAATATGTCGTTTTGGATAATTAAAGTATATGCACACTACAGTGTGAGGTCTTGAATTTCATAACAGAAGACCTTTTGAAAATAACTTGATTCACTTTTTTGTTTTTGTGGTGTTTTCCAAACTAGTTTTCAGAGCCATCAAGTGTATCTCATGCAAGCTGCAGCATATCATTTGGTAGCTGTCCAAATGTTATGCGGCCTAGATGCGGCCCGGGTGTGCCTATGCCCTGTTTCTGCATAATAATCCAAAAGTTTGCGCTGAATCGGCATTCAATCATCAAGCAAGTGTCAGTGCAAAAGACAAGGACGCAGACACTTCTTGGCTAAAGTGACATCGGCTGAGTAATGACCCCAAACTGCACGAGCTGCTTCTAAAATACTTGTTCATTTTTATAAATGTATTATTTCCATGTATTACTCACACGCATATTCACTCTCATGTATTATTAACAATGCTGGTGTTTTACTCGCAGACCAATACATATAGTAGAAAATGTTTATAGTTTTTCGGCTTTACTTGAATATTTTCATTTTAGCCTCTTTTCTACCCCACGGAGAAAACATTAATATTAATAATAACATACTCCATATCCGTTATAATAATACACTATGTAATTATTATAATTCATCATAATTTAACTCTTTGAAAGTGGTCATTCTGCTTGATGAGAGTACTTTTTCTTCTGATACTCGAGTGCATGATGCTGATAATACTGATGTACCTTTCCTAATTCAAACATTTTAATGCAGGACTTTAACTTATATACATATTGAAACTTTGAATGTTTTTAAATACTCCCCTAAGCATATGTAATATTGTGAAAAATATGATTTGACCATGAAGACTGACAGACAGAAGTTGCTGAAATGCTTATTGTTTTATTGAGACATGTCAAACAACAGAGCTTTTCGTGATCAGCATGTGAAGGTCTTCTCCAGCTCTCTAATGGTACTGTCTTCCCAGGGAGGACACCACCACGGCCAGGAACTTCTGGAAAGCTGCCTGAACTTCACCAGTGAAGGCTTTACCCATTCGAGCAGCAACCACAACGGTCAGACAGTCAGAAATGAGCTGCAACACAACAAGCATCAGAAACATCAATGACATGAAAGGTTGGTCAGTTTTTAAATAATTGTTGAACATGAATAGTTAGCTCATTAGTTCCACAACTTTACCCTGAAATTGTCGGGGTCCACGTGCAGTTTATCTGAGTGCAGCACGCTCAGCTCGGCGTAGGTTTCCTTGATGTTGTCCATGTTCTTCACACCCCGGTCCAGACCGTGGAGGATAATTGTTCCGTGTTTTGCAACATTTGGATTTCCCATGATTGCAGCGGCGTTGTAGAGGTTTCCAAAGTTTCCGAAATACCTCTGAGTCCAGGGGTAGACGATCAGACACCTGAGGAAACACGGAAAAACATACACAAGTCAAAATTTAAAAAAGGATTTGTTAATGCACTTCTTTTTACACATTTATGTGAAGGAAAACATACAAAAACAGAAACAATGTATCACCTGGAAAGAGCTGCAGGACCCACGACCTCATAGTCCATCTTGGAGAAGATGTCCTGGATGGTGGCACGCTCGAAGTCTGTCCATTCGACCATTTTGTCGGCTGTAGATTTGTTCCACTTACTGTGTGGGTCAGTACATGAGGCCCTTTTTTAAAGAACCCTTTAACTCCTCCCTCAAATATGCGATTGTAATCCTGTCCAATCATTGGATCGAATGGGGAAGTGGGTTGGCCGAGTATTACGGTTTTGCAAAATTGATAAAGAAAGGGCTAATCTGCAATGCTTAGATTGTGTCAAAGCAGCGGAAATAGATATTGCTGGGTGTGTTACATTAAGCAACATTAGGATGGCAGTTTAACACCTACCAGTTTTTTTAAGAGTATGGGTGGGGGACAGGGGATGTTTAGGGGGTGATAGCAGGTCAACAGATGCCTTAAATCATCTGAAAGGGAACCTGAAGATTAATTTGAGATGCATCTCATCACTGTATGTCAACTTGTCCAAGTCATAAATCATTATTACAAACCAATGTATTTATTAATATACATTGTGAAACGGTTGAGAACATTATATTGGATATATCTCCATTTCCATTCTCACATATGTCTCATAAGTTTCATCTACTTTGGGTTTGACACCAGTTGTTACACAGATTGTGGTGCACAAACAAAAAAACAGTTTGTGTTTTTGTACACGAAACCAATAGATTTAATTTCGTGACTATGTCATGAACTGCCGTAAAACGGTGCTGGGTCAAAACGGGTCATTTAAGGTCAAGTGCCAAAAAATTTCTCACTATGTGAAATGGTTATTACTATGGGGAATAACATCATCACACATGAATACACTTGTGCTTATTGAAACCACAAGAGCCTCAGCTTTCCAGTCATAACCAATTCATGCAATGTAATGACTAAAGACCCCAGTATATGCAGAACTTTAATACACCATTTCAGAATAGGCGGAAATAATGTATTTACTGCATGCAAAAAACTGCATGTGATCAGCATAAAGTGGCCATGTTTTGTGTTTCAAACTAGTCATCATGAGAGGTTTATCTCATGCAAGCTGCAACATATCACTTGGAAGCTGTCCAAATCAGCCTATCTTGGAGGTGGCCCGGGTGTGCCCATGCGCTGTTTCATGTATAAAATACCCAAAGTTTATGCAGCTCGGCATTCGACCAAACAAGCGTCAAGGAAGATGAGTCTCACCGCTAAGGACAAGGACACAGTCAGAGCCTTCTGGACTATAGCGTCTGGCAAGGCTGCGGAAATCGGCAGTGATGCTCTGTCCAGGTAAATACAACCCCAAACTGCACGAGCATGCTCCTAGATATTCAGCCTATTGCTACCCGCTTATTCACTCACTCTCGTGTGTTACTCAGGATGCTGGTGGTGTACCCGCAGACCAAGACCTACTTCTCCCACTGGAAGGACTTGAGCCCCGGATCTGAGCCTGTGAAGAAACACGGAAAGAGCGTGATGGGTGGAGTTGCAGATGCTGTGAGCAAAATTGACGACCTGAATGCGGGTCTCCTGAACCTCAGTGAGCTGCATGCCTTCACTCTGCGAGTGGACCCTGCCAACTTCAAGGTAGATGTCATAGATGATGATTCACACGTCAGTGTAGAGGATAGAGCGGAGGAGGAAGAGGAGAAAGGAGAAGATGATAGTTTGTGGTTCTTTGGCTTTCGTGTCGAGTTCTAATTATATAGACCGCATCTTGTGGTTCTTGGAGCCTTTTGATATTTGATACACTCAGCGGGTTTAATGCTTGATCATGTTTTAAATTCCATTATGCTCTTTTCACAGATTCTCTCTCACAACATCCTCGTGGTCATGGCCATCATGTTCCCCAGAGACTTCACCCCTGAGGTCCACGTGGCCATGGACAAGTTCCTGGCTGCTCTGGCTCGTGCCCTCTCTGAGAAATACAGATAAACTGTAAACAGGAGCCGCTGACGGACAGTAGCATGGTCTTGGATAGGATACTCTGTCACTCAGAATATGAATAAAAGATCAAATGCAATGAAATTGTTTGTGTGGTGAAGTGACTTTTTCTCGAACAGGTGGCCTACAGATTAAAAGGGGTTCAAGTCAGGTCAACAGCACGCAAAGCGTCAGTTCAGTGGAAGTGATATTGGAATAAAATGATTATGACCTAAAATGTTATAGAAAAAACATAGCAGAAGGGTTTTCACACATCTAAAGTGGTATTATAGCTGCATGAAACACGGACAAAACATATTTGAATTTGACAGGATTAATACACAAGTATTTAAAGTATTTTTCTAACATAAAACCGAAGAATAAATAAAACCTGTATCGCTATTACAGCACACACACACACACACACACAAACAGAGAGAGAGAGATAGAGAGAGAATAATATGAGTAATATGTCATATGTTTAGCTCTTATTTGTGCAAATATACCTTTATAATATATAGTTGCCCCACGCTTGTTTTTTCTGCTTTACTACAATATTTTCTACGTATTCTCTTTTGTACCTTACTATATTTCAAATAGAAATATTTTAATAATCTAATAATAATAATACATATAATACACCATATTATTATTATAAAGTGCATTATAATAATAAAAAAAAATACATTGTGATATTATAATACATCATAACGTAAAACCTTTAAAGTGGTCACCCTACATGGCTACTTTTAAGTTTCCACCACAGAACATATTTAACGATATATTGTGGAAAAAGCTTTCATAATATACATTTTACAGTAACAGTAAGGGAAAAGACGTAAAACTTGTTTAAATGCTTATTGTTTTATTTGTTTTTTATTTTTTGAGACAAGTCAAACAACAGAGCTTTTCGTGATCAGCATGTGAAGGTCTTCTCCAGCTCTCTAATGGTACTGTCTTCCCAGGGAGGACACCACCACGGCCATGAACTTCTGGAAAGCTGCCTGAACTTCACCAGTGAAGGCGTTACCCATTCGAGCAGCAATCACAACGGTCAGACAGTCGGAAATGAGCTGCAACACAACAAGCATCAGAAACATCAATGACATGAAAGGTTGGTCAGTTTTTAAATAATTGTTGAACATGAATAGTTAGCTCATTAGTTCCACAACTTTACCTTGAAATTGTCGGGGTCCACGTGCAGTTTATCTGAGTGCAGCACGCTCAGCTCGGCGTAGGTTTCCTTGATGTTGTCCATGTTCTTCACACCCCGGTCCAGACCGTGGAGGATAATTGTTCCGTGTTTTGCAACATTTGGATTTCCCATGATTGCAGCGGCGTTGTAGAGGTTTCCAAAGTTCCCGAAATACCTCTGAGTCCAGGGGTAGACGACCAGACACCTGAGGAAACACGGAAAAACATACACAACTCAAAATTTAAAAAAGGATTTGTTAATGCACTTCTTTTTACACATTTATGTGAAGGAAAACATACAAAAACAGAAACAATGTATCACCTGGAAAGAGTTGCAGGACCCACGACCTCATAGTCCATCTTGGAGAAGATGTCCTGGATGGTGGCACGCTCGAAGTCTGTCCATTCGACCATTTTGTCGGCTGTAGATTTGTTCCACTTACTGTGTGGGTCAGTACATGAGGCCCTTTTTTAAAGAACCCTTTAACTCCTCCCTCAAATATGCGATTGTAATCCTGTCCAATCATTGGATCGAATGGGGAAGTGGGTTGGCCGAGTATTACGGTTTTGCAAAATTGATAAAGAAAGGGCTAATCTGCAATGCTTAGATTGTGTCAAAGCAGCGGAAATAGATATTGCTGGGTGTGTTACATTAAGCAACATTAGGATAGCAGTTTAACACCTACCAGTTTTTTAAGAGTATGGGTGGGGGACAGGGGATGTTTAGGGGGTGATAGCAGGTCAACAGATGCCTTAAATCATCTGAAAGGGAACCTGAAGATTAATTTGAGATGCATCTCATCACTGTATGTCAACTTGTCCAAGTCATAAATCATTATTACAAACCAATGTATTTATTAATATACATTGTGAAACGGTTGAGAACATTATATTGGATATATCTCCATTTCCATTCTCACATATGTCTCATAAGTTTCATCTACTTTGGGTTTGACACCATTTGTTACACAGATTGTGGTGCACAAACAAAAAAACGGACAGTTTGTGTTTTTGTACACGAAACCAATAGATTTAATTTCGTGACTATGTCATGAAGTGCCGTAAAACGGTGTTGGGTCAAAACGGGTCATTTAAGGTCAAGTGCCAAAAAAATGTCTCACTATGTGAAATGGTTATTACTATGGGGAATAACATCATCACACATGAATACACTTGTGCTTATTGAAACCACAAGAGTCTCAGCTTTCCAGTCATAACCAATTCATGCAATGTAATGACTAATGACCCCAATATATGCAGAACTGTAATACACCATTTCAGAATAGGCGGAAATAATGTATTTACTGCATGCAAAAAACTGCATGTGATCAGCATAAAGTGGCCATGTTTTGTGTTTCAAACTAGTCATCATGAGAGGTTTATCTCATGCAAGCTGCAACATATCACTTGGAAGCTGTCCAAATCAGCCTATCTTGGAGGTGGCCCGGGTGTGCCCATGCGCTGTTTCATGTATAAAATACCCAAAGTTTAGGCAGCTCGGCATTCGACCAAACAAGCGTCAAGGAAGATGAGTCTCACCGCTAAGGACAAGGACACAGTCAGAGCCTTCTGGACTATAGCGTCTGGCAAGGCTGCGGAAATCGGCAGTGATGCTCTGTCCAGGTAAATACAACCCCAAACTGCACGAGCATGCTCCTAAAATACCTGTTTGTTTAAAAAAAATGATATTCAGCCTATTGCTACCCGCTTATTCACTCACTCTTGTGTGTTACTCAGGATGCTGGTGGTGTACCCGCAGACCAAGACCTACTTCTCCCACTGGAAGGACTTGAGCCCCGGATCTGAGCCTGTGAAGAAACACGGAAAGAGCGTGATGGGTGGAGTTGCAGATGCTGTGAGCAAAATTGACGACCTGAATGCGGGTCTCCTGAACCTCAGTGAGCTGCATGCCTTCACTCTGCGAGTGGACCCTGCCAACTTCAAGGTAGATGTCATAGATGATGATTCACACGTCAGTGTAGAGCAGGGGTGTCAAACTCATTTTCACCCCGGGCCACATCAGCATCATGGTCGCCCTCAAAGGGCCGGATGTAACTGTAAGACTGTATAAATGTAACTACTCCCGAACATATTGTTAAACAACTCTCTCTGCATTTGATTATTGTTTATTGAAGTATAAACATATTGTAAATGCATTTATATAAATGTAAAATGATATGCACATTTCTCTGTTATTATAACAAATCAAAGATCAAACTTTTACATCTGTCACATTTGTGACAGATGTAAAAGTGTACAGACAGCCTTGTAGAGGGCATACAACCAACGAATAAGAGATGCTTTTGATTACAGTAAACATTTGGCTGTATGAACACATACACCTAAACACACTGAATACATTGCTATACATACAAAGTAGTATATTTAACAACTCAACATAACAAAATAACAGTCAGATATGTCTCAGTTCACAATTATATTGTTCAAGTTTCGGGTGAGGTTGATGAGGTGATGCTGCATGGCCTTGAACACACCAAGTAAATACTTCCTCACCCAGGACACCATATCACACACCATCCTCATCTATTGATCATGTTCTGAAAACAACAACAAACAAAACACAGCCATTACATTTCACACATATTACACTGTACTTATTCTTGGTTGAAATGAATTGTATTATATATTTAATACAATTCAGGTTTTTAAAAATGCTTACCCATTTGTTTTCTGGCCGGATGTCTGACACCGTTTTCCCGTGGTCAGTCGGTCAATGTCTGGCTTTAGGTCTTGTGCTGTAGCAATCCGTAAAACAGCGTGGAGGTTGTCGTCGGTGATGCGCGATCTGTGCTTTGTCTTGTTTAAATTCATTATTGAAAACATCTGTTCGCACAGATAGGTGCTCCCAAACATGGACAGAACACGGGCAGCTTGAAGTCGGAGCTGTGGCATCAAAGCAGGAGGCAGGAGACGGTAAAAATCCTCAATCGCAGCATCCTGGAACTTTGCTCTCAGGTCACTATCGCTCTGAAGCTCTATTAACTCCATCTGAAGGAGATGGGGCGCACTGTCGACGTCGGCGGTGAAAGGATTTGCAAAGATGGCAAAGTCAATGCGCTGTGTTCTGAAGTCAGAGAAGCGCCGATCAAATTCAGTCATTAACCGGTTCACTTTGGTAGCCAATCGATCACATGAAAAAGCACCAGGAACTGAGGCTGAGATTTCCTGGCAGACAGGAAAGTGTGCAAGATTGTCCTGTTCCAGTTGGGACTTCCATAGCTGCAGTTTACGCTGGAAAGCTGTGATCATGTCGGACATCTTCGTGATGACTTGTTTGCGTCCCTGCAGCCTCTGATTCAGTTGGGCAAGATGCTCCGTTATGTCACACAACATAGCAAAATCACACAGCCAGTTTGGATCTGACAGTTCAGGCAAGGGTTTTCCTTTACTTTGCATGAAAACAGCAATGTCTTCCCTAAGCTCAAAAAATCGTTTGAGGACCACGTTCCTACTCAGCCACCTTACTTCTGTATGGTACGGCACATCTCCATGCTCCGAGCCCAACTCCTTCAAAAACAGCTGGAACTGGCGGTGATTCAGGCCACGCGCTCGAATGAAGTTCACTGTTTTCGTGACCGTGGTCATTATATTATCCAGTTCCAGAACCTTTCCACACAGAGCTTCTTGGTGGATAATGCAATGATACGTTATCAGAGGTTTGTGGCAGTTACTTTTTTGCATTTTCTCCTTCACTAGTCCAACCAAGCCTGTTTTTTGTCCACACATTGCAGGCGCGCCATCGGTAGTTAGCCCCACCAACTTTTCCCAGGGTAATTCAGTTTTACTCACGGACCTCTCCACTGCATCACTAATGTCCCTCCCCGTCGTCGTTCCATGGAGGGCAACTACATCCAAGAGCTCCTCACTGACAGTCAAGTCTGCCTTCACGCCTCTTACAAAAATGGCCAGTTGCGCTGTGTCCGTGTTGTCTGTACTTTCATCAACGGCTAATGAAAAAGCCACGTAACTGCTCGACTCCTCGGCTAGCTGTTCTGTCAGATTGCCTGCTAGTTCCTTAACTCGGTCTGCGATTGTGTTCCTTGACAAACTGACATTTTGAAAAGCCTGTACCTGGTCGGGGCTCACCTGCTCACAGACCTTGAGCATACACTCCTTCAAAAATGCACCCTCTGAAAAGGACTTGGAAGCTCGTGCGATTTCTTCAGCCACAATAAAGCTAGCTTTCACAGCGGCATCATTTTTGGCTGTAGCTTTTGTGAAAATGTTCTGCTGTGATTGGAGTCTGCCTTTTAATTTTTGGACAAGTTCACGTTTTTCCTGGAGGCTAAATTTAGCATACTTGGCTCCGTGTTTGGTCTCGAAATGCCGACGTAAATTGTATTCTTTTATCACTGACACGGCTTCATTGCATAGAATACATACCGGTTTCTCTCCTTGAAGAACAAACATATACTCGCTTTCCCATCTTTCATTAAATGTCCTTCCCTCTGTATCAATTTTCCTCTTCTTTGACATGTTGGATTATTTTTCAAACATTTTCAACTCAGTAATTCGTTGGAAAACTGATTTAGTTAACGCTGACGCTACTAGCGGCCGCAGTCCGTCATTTCGCGGGTCAAAAACTCAACATGCATTGTGGGAGATGTAGTTTATGGTCACTGTAGCGTACACGATGAAGCAGCATAGAGTTTAATTTTAAGACAATCATATGCCTTTATATGGAAGCCCATTTCAGCAGCAAAAAAAACAAATTAAAAGTTAGACTTGATAATAAAAATATAAATATTTTTTTTTTTTTTTTTTTATTAATTTTTTTTTTTTTTTTTTTTCTGGTGGAGATATGCCTTCGCGGGCCACATAAAATGACGTGGCGGGCCGGATTCGGCCCGCGGGCCTTGAGTTTGACACATGTGGTGTAGAGGATAGAGCGGAGGAGGAAGAGGAGAAAGGGGAAGATGATAGTTTGTGGTTCTTTGGCTTTCGTGTCGAGTTCTAATTATATAGACCGCATCTTGTGGTTCTTGGAGCCTTTTGATATTTGATACACTCAGCGGGTTTAATGCTTGATCATGTTTTAAATTCCATTATGCTCTTTTCACAGATTCTCTCTCACAACATCCTCGTGGTCATGGCCATCATGTTCCCCAGAGACTTCACCCCTGAGGTCCACGTGGCCATGGACAAGTTCCTGGCTGCTTTGGCTCGTGCCCTCTCTGAGAAATACAGATAAACTGTAAACAGGAGCCGCTGACGGACAGTAGCATGGTCTTGGATAGGATACTCTGTCACTCAGAATATGAATAAAAGATCAAATGCAATGAAATTGTTTGTGTGGTGAAGTGATTTTTTCTCGAACAGGTGGCCTACAGATTAAAAGGGGTTCAAGTCAGGTCAACAGCACGCAAAGCGTCAGTTCAGTGGAAGTGATATTGGAATAAAATGATTATGACCTAAAATGCTATTGAAAAAACATAGCAGAAGGGTTTTCACACATCTAAAGTGGCATTATAGCTGCATGAAACACGGACAAAACATATTTGAATTTGACACGATTAATACACAAGTATTTAAAGTATTTTTCTAACAAAACCGAAGAATAAATAAAACATATATCGCTATTACAGCACACACACACACACACACAAACAGAGAGAGAGAGAGAGAGAGAGGGAGAGAGAGAGAGAGAGAATAATATGAGTAATATGCCATATATGTTTAGCTGTTATTTGTGCAATATACCTTCATAATATATAGTTGCCCCCAGTGGCGGGTCGTGCATTGTATACCTGGGCCTTCACTGCTGTCTTGCAGCTGAAACACCACCTAATAACCTCATGATGGTGCCACAGCTATGGTTATTCGTTTCTAGGGGTGTAACATCGCGTATTCGTATTAAACCGTTCGGTACGAGGCTTACAAACCGAACAATACGTTTGAATAATACTAGTGCATTTGGAAAATGCAGAAGCTTAAATTGTGGTAAATATAATGTTTTCGGTGGAGACAACGGTCTGTTTAGTTTCCGGGTCAGCATCTGTCCCCGGAAGCAAAACAAAACACAGCTGAGGCACGTGTGTTCTGCGAGGCTATGCTAAACTAGCTTAGTAAGGAAAACAACACGCACAAACTCACGCTACATCAGCGTTTAGGCAGCTGTTCCCTACTGATTCAAACAGGGCTAAGCAATCGCCACACAATCCCCATTTCTCCAGACCATAATTCTTGCTTTGTAAAAGAAAACAGCCCAAACAGATTAAATTATCCTAAACCTACGCAAGACGGTATGCTTCGTAATTAACGGACAATGCATATGGTCAAAATCGATGTAATTAACACAATGACAAGAGCGAACTCACCAGAACCAGACACATATATTTACAACAAAGCATGACAAAACAATCCAGCAAAACTCACACTAAAGAGCAAGGGCCATTCAAATAGTATTTACATCAGGGAACAATATCCATAAACGACACGATAGGCAAAATTAACACACTGCAGATGTAAAGAAAACAAAAGCAGTTTCACTTACCAAAGGCTGTTCTATTTAAATTCAAAGTCCATCCTCCTGTCTTTCTTTACAAAGAGTTCAATAACGCGGCTGTGCAGTACATCCGTGTGTTTCAGTTCCAGCAAGAGGTCCTTTTCAAGAACACTGTGGCTTGTACGTGTCCCGCCGTACTTTGGTGTTGTGTATCGGCCTTGCTCAGGCAGCTCAGGTTACCAAATCCAGCGTGGCTCCAAACACCAAGACTTTCAGTCGCAAATAACAGGCATTCCCAGCAATACAATTTGCAGCTCTTCTCCGACCCTGTCAGCCAGGAATACCGTTCATAGTTTGCGGACTGAAAGTGGCGCACAAATCCTTTTCCTGGATGGGTCAGGGCTGCATTTCTTACTATGTCCAGTTTGTCCGGAAATGTCCTTCTTGAGAAAGGCGTTCCCTGTAACTCCGCCACTAAATCAGTTTCTCCTCCTCCTTCCGCCATTTGATGTTAAAAAAACAAAGCTAGGTAAAAAAAACTAAAAATGCCATAATTTCTTCCATATCTTTCCACTTGAACTCTGACTGCTACAACCTAAGTTCTGCTAGCAAGCGTAAGTTTCACTTTAGTCACGTGCTCGCCCACTGACCAATCACAGCACACTCTGCACCTCGCGGCAGAGCTGCACCTGGACACTGAGCTGCACATAATGCTGACGTAGTTGTGGGCCGGCTAGCCGGCTCTGACACGTCAAAGAATACGCCCAACATGTCAAACTAAAGATCTGATTGGTTGAACACTATGACAATCAACAATATCGTCCCCATTCACTTAAACTGCACATGGATTCACTTGTGAGTCTGCAGGCCTCGGGCCTCTCTTCTTACCTAGAGACACAGAGGTGAAATCTGATTGGATAAAAGCTCTACTTAAAACAAGCTGCACTGGAAGCAGAGCAACTGAGGAAGACAGTAGCTGTGCAATGAGAAAATAAGATAATGGGAAACATATTTTTATAAATTATAATACATGTAGTGTATTTAAGAAAAATTATTAAATTATAAAATAGATAGAACTTTGTGATTCTGTTTAGGCCAGCAGAGAAGGCTTTGCAGGCCCCATAAGCATTGAGCCTGTAGGAAGGGTGCAGGTATGTGATTGGCTGAACGGTGAGATTTCGTAACACAGCTGTCATTAGAAGTGTTAATATTAAATAAAAAAATGTTAGAAAAAATTCCTAAAGAAAACAAAAATATATATATTCTAATGTGTTGAGTTACTATTATTAATACTACTACTAAATACTGCAACTACTACTAATAAAGAGCATGTAGACAGTGTCAAAGTATAATACAATAAAATAAATCTTACTTGGGGGCCACTGTCTCACAGAAAGATCTCACCACAGACTTGTCTTTTCTTGACACTCATGTCTGCCTTTTCTTAAAGTTATCTGAAGTATTCTCGGATAGAATTTTTTTTATTTGCCCTACTGTTAGAGTCAAAAATCTAAATGACTAATTATAATATGTATATAATGATTTTCCATCGGTCTCGAGTGAATTTTTCTAACACTTACACTCCAGTATCAAATACAAACCTCTGCCCTGCATGGGCAAACAGTCCTGAAGGTCTGGAGTGGCAGTTCACATTCTAATAATGTGCAGCATGTTTATTGAAGCTGTTGCCAAATGCACCAAAAAAAACTCTAATTAAAGATATCTCTCTGTGTGTCATCAGTTAAAAAAATAGTTATTATTCATCTTCTTCTCCTTAGAATGTCTCTTTGCCTTCACTAATTTACACAAACAATCTATACAAATTAAGACAAAACACAAGACACACAGGCAACAAAAAACGGTTATAATGAGACACACTGATCCCTGATAATCTGGTCGTTTGTACAATCGCAGTCCATACAATTGAGATTTGTATTAAAAAAAGGATGTTGAAAATATTAAACATTAAATTTCGAAAATAGTGACTCCTGCGTTATGAAGTTATTGGGTAGTTCTGATATGTCTGGATTCGTTATTTCTGGAATAAATGACTATAAAACTAGTTTTCCAAAAGAATACATCTCTAAAACATATAGTTCTAGCAGTGCTAGAAAACATGCATGCTCAAACCGGGCCGAATGCTTGGCCTGTAGTATTGCTGCTTGCAGATCATTCAAACAATTTCACACTCGACAAGGGTAGGGCACTAACTTGGGTCGCAGCAGAACAGCCGCCAAGCATGAAGAAGATCGGATGAACGGTTGTCGAGATATGCGAAGGTCTATGGAAGCCCATTCTCGCACCAAAAAAAAAAAAAAGATCACTAAAAAAAAAAAAAAAAAAAAATAAGATCACTACAAAAAAAAGAAGAAAAAAATAGTACCTTAAAAAAAAAATAATAATAATAATAATTCTAATAATTTTTTATTTTTTTTATTTTACTTTTTTTCCACCAGCAAAAAAAAAAAAAAACTTTTGGTGCATCCATCTGTACGGAAGCGCATTGCATTCACTGGATAAAAAAAAAATAGACCCCTTTTCTCGTAATTACGACATCCTGATCTCGTAATTACGAGATCTTTTCTCGTAATTATGAGATCTTTTCTCGTAATTATGAGATCAGGATCTCGTAATTACGAGATCTTTTCTCGTAATTATGAGATCTTTTCTCGTAATTACGACATCCTGATCTCGTAATTACGAAAGGTGCTTCACTCAGAACCACTAACTGCACATCCACGAAGAGGTAAGTGCATATATATATATGTCTATGAGTAAATTAAAAACTTTATTTACGACGTTTATTTACGACTGTGGCTTTGTTACGTTTTGCCATGTGACGTCGTTACCGTGGCAACAGAAAAGCTGACATGGCTGACATGCATGATTGAGTTGTTGTTATTGTTGTTATGCTAGCATACAGGTAGCGTAGCTAACAAGGAGACTGACGATTGTTGATGAAGCAACAAAACATATGTATTTCCAGGAAACCGAGGAAATGGCCGAGCAAACGTCGCATGACAATGGTTTATGGGATTTTCTTCGAAAGCGAGGTGTTGCAGAGGAAAACATTGACCGAATGCAACAAGACAAGGTAAGGTTAATTCCACTTTTCATGGCAAGAACCCAGATATTAGCGTTATTAACGTTATTAGCCATTAACCAGTTCCTAGGACACATTTGAATTATGAGCTGACAAAGTCTGTGGACTAAAAGTCAGTGTATTACTCTTAGTAGCCTTTAGAAGTGAAGTTGTTGAATATGACGAGAGAAGATTTGGAGTTTTAGAAAAAATGGCTTTACTGAACATCCGAAATTCTCCTGTATGATTACAAAGGCTTCTATAGCCTACAAACATTGACACAATGAAAAACTTAATAATCCAGGACTGTGTAGTTTTACAACTTAATTGTGTCTTACTGTGGCTAAATATTTATTGCTGGTAAAAGTTGTGTAATGACAATGTTGAAAAGTGTGGAAAAGTCATGATTGCAGTTATTTGGTATGTAATAGGGCTGCACAATTTAAACAAAAATATATCTAATTGTAAATATTTTGACTGATATATTCCAAATGTAATATGATTCGTAAAATTAGAGGGGAAGATAATTTTTACACTATATCATTCCAATTTAAATTGAAATATGTATTATTAAAGTATATGTATGGTTCTGATGCGAGTTTACAGGGATCTGTACCAAACAGATCCCTGTAAACTGTCATATATGTCAAATATGATTTTAGATCAGGCCATCTCTGACCTGAAACAGGAGAGGAGGAGGAGAGGAAGAGGTAGAGAAAGACAGGAGGAGGAGACAAGCAGAGGAGGAGGGGTGAGGTTAAGAAGCAGAGGAGGAGGTGTAGGAGGAAGTCAAGATGGAGAGGAGGAGGAAGGGAGGAGGTTAAGAAGCATATGAGGAGGTGTAGGAGGAGAGGAGGAGGTGTAGGAGGAAAGGGGAGGAGAGGATGAGGTTGGCCAGGAGATCACTGCAGAATCACAATGTTTACTCTACGATGCTAAGAGAATTGTAGAGGTTCATATTGCGATTTCAATTAAATTTCAATGAATTGTTCAGCCCTAGTATATAACAGTATACTGATACTCAGGTACAAATTATCTGGCAGTTCATTTAAAGTTAGCTTATATTTTTTAATGTTTCTTCACAGATTGACTCATCGCTTATCAGAGAAATAGAAGATGCGTACCTTGCACGCTATATACCAATTTATGGGGACAGGATTGCTCTGAGGCGATACTGTCTGGACAAAGAAAAACAAAAAGACAATAGTCCAAGGATGTCCCTTCTTGAAAAACTTCGAAAGAAACTAAGGACAGCAACAGCAAGTCAAGATGAGGAGTCTGAACAGGAATCCTGGCCTGCAAAGAGAGCAAAAAACCCAAGCCGTGGTCGTTCTAAAAATGCTGTTAAGAGTTCAAGAAAAATTGAGTTAGGGTGGATCCATGAGGGAAAACAAATGAGGAAGCGTTCTGGTGGTGGCACCAGAACACTTGAGGTATCCAAGAATTCAACCAAAGCAGACATTTTGTCACATGCCAAAGAACTGTTTTTTTCAGGTGGTGAATCAACAAAAGGAAAATGGGAAGACTTCCTACACGATATTTATGACTTTAAGGAATCACAACTTGATGAGAGCAGTACAGTTGGTGAGTTGTACACAGTGTCAAAATTTGGGATTTTACGGTTCTACCTAAGCACAACATGCTTCGTAGACTCATCTGACACAGAAGTGGACAGGAAAAGGGACAAGTGTGGTGTCACTATAGTAGAGCAGCAGAGACAGACCAATTGTGATGAGCACCAAGAAAAGCCAGCCAGACTGAATGAACCACAAAGAGAACAATCTGGTACAGTTGAAGACTCAAATGTTGTTGATCTCACCTCTGAGTTTGATAATTCAGAGGTGATCATTGGTGGCCTTGTAGGTGTATCCTCTGCAAGCCAGTGGGATGACACTGTTCCACTTTTCTTTTCCACTGAGGATATTATCAGTGTTGCCTTTACTACAAGCTCTCCTGTCTTAGCAGATGATATTCACCATGCTGTCCATTCAAGTGCACACTGTGACCAACTCTCAGAGGTCCAACTGAATGCCGGTGTTCCAGTCTTCACACCAACAAATGAAGTCTTCAGTGTTGCCCTGTCCACATCCACTCCTGTCTTAGGAGGTTGTGTTGACTATGCTGTCCATTCCGGTGGTAATGAACATAATGACCCACCCTCAGAGATTCAGCTGGATGATGCTGTCCCAGTTTTCACTCCAGTCGAGGAAGTCATCAACGGTGCCCCCTCCACATCCACCCCTGTGTCAGGGGACCATGATGGTGACCAACATGCTGACAACTCAAATTTTGATGCAGGCTTTGACCAACATTATGTGAGTCTTAAACTTCACAGAGTAAATCTCTTAGAGGAAATGATTTGTCAGTTCAAAGATGAGTCGATTTTGAAGTACCCTTTAAAGTTTGCTTTTATTAATGAAAGGGGTGCAGATGCAGATGGTGTGTCCAGAGATGCCTACGCTGCTTTTTGGACCGAATTTTTGGATTCTGCAGCAGAGGGGGCGGAAATGAGGGTGCCATCCCTGTCACCAAAATGGCAGGAGGAAGAGTGGAAAGCTGTGGGAAGAATATTGGCCAAGGGATTTCTGGATCAGGGATACTTTCCGTTGCGCCTTGCCCCAGCATTTACCACAGCACTGATATTTGGAGAGCATGCTGTGTCTATTGATTCACTGTTTGAATCTTTGATGCTGTACCTGGGTCAGTGTGAGAGAGAGCTCATCACTGCTGCCTTAGAGGGAGACCTTGATAGTGATGGCCAGGATGAGTTATTAGATCTGCTGGATCGTCTGGGAGTGAAATCTGTTCCATCACAAGCCAACCTAAAAGCAGTCCTCCTTCAAGTAGCACACAAACAAATAATACAGCAGCCAAAGTATGCTCTTGATAACATGTCAGCAGTTGCAGCACAACTCCTGAAGACCACCATAACCACAACAGCAAAAATACAGATCATGCATACAGACAAAAAACCAACTTGCAGGAAAGTCCTGAAGCTAATTGAAGCAAGTCCAGAGACTCCAGCTGAGAGACAAGCCCTTGGATTTTTACAGCAGTACGTACGAGGACTGGATGAAGTAGGTCTCAGAAGGTTGCTGAGATTTGTGACAGGCTCTGATATCATCTGTGTCACAAAAATAGAAGTCATGTTTACAACTTTGGAGGGACTGCAACGTCGACCAGTTGCACACACCTGTGGATCAGTATTGGAGTTACCCTGTACATATAACTCCTACCCAGAGTTGCGTGTGGAGATGGAGAATGTACTGATGAGTAACTATTACACTATGGATATTGTGTAGTGAGAAATGACCAGGCAGGGTCCATATTGATATTCTGAATGTAACCGAACTGCACTCTTCAATATTTTATACCTCAGGCAGAAGAAGATTTTCAGAAATGTTTTGTGTCAGAAATGAAGTCCCAAAATGCTGAGTCAAATTGCACTTTTTATACCAGTCTCTTCTAGAAGTTGTACAGTTCATAGCTATTTAACTGTGCATAAGAAGCCATGAGGTAACCTCAAGAGAATCTTTTTTTTTTTGCAGTTTGCCATGCAGTTCAAATTGTTAAAACACATTTTGATGTGAAGCTATTGCAGTAAGTAATGTGCCTGACACAGAAAAAAAATACTGTAAGTTAAAAACAAACTTGTGGTTATATCACATATCAGCAAATTCATATCTGAGCAATGTAAACATACTGTGTGGCTCAAAGGCTGCTGAGTTTGCTGGCAATGTTATATCTGGTAATGTTACAGTAAATCCAGAGGCCAGTTGTCAGTTATGGTCATGTGTTTGACAATATCATTCAGTGTGAAAGTTGTATACATTAGAAAAGAGCAATTATGCCACGTTAATTCATAGCTGTCTGCTTGTGCTCTTATAAGTGTGTATTTGATGTGCCACAGCCCCTCAGACATTGATATGTTAATGTTCAGTTCAACCAGAGGTACATTTTTTTTTCTTTCAAAGTGATGGTTTCAAAGGCATGTGGCTGGCTCCTCACATCACATAACTGAACTGAAAACTTGAAAGTACCAGCATAGTGTTCTGTGGTTCTAATTCTACTCAGTTATTATGAGTTTTATTCAAATTATAAGCAAGAGAAATGTTTTATACAAATAATTAAAAGGGTTGTTCTGGGTGGGGCCAATATTGTGTTGGTAAGCTGCCCCAATAATCTTTTTGATAAATTAGATGTTAAATTACTATGTTCATAGTAAAGGCAAGCCCTGTTAGTGGTTGTTGTAAAATGAGTTACAATGTCCTGACTTTATACTTCCTTAATGTCGATTGACTTAAGTGCCATTAATTAAATATGTTCTTTACTTCATCTTGTGTGAATTTTCTTTTGTGTTAGGTGCCAGTTATCCATATGTATTCAGTTAATACAACACAAACTACAAAAAAGTTTTTATTTTTTAGAAACTTAATTGCATTCAACAGAATGTCACATTTGTGATATTAGTGTTCACTCATCATTTGCTGTCTAATGTAATTGTTCAGCATTTTTAAGTGACCGATAATCCTGAAGATGAATTCCAGAGTTTGAATTTCAACATTACATGTATATCCAAAAGATTTGGGCACTGTTGCTACCAGTTGGTCCCTTTATAAATCAGGTAAAGGGTTGAATCAAAGTAATAATAGGGCCAAAATTATTTAGTTTTTTTTGACAAAGCCCACAGTTTATATACAGTATATATTATCTGAATAATCAAGGCTTTAAACACATACCTCACGACATTCAATAATCTTCATAATAAAATGACACTCAGATGTAATACAGGTACATTTGCAATTGCCACTGCCATGTTGATTACAAAACATTAATTAGACATACATTAACAGACAAAAATAACAACTGACAGACAATTTTAAAGTTGAAATTCACTGGCTACTGTGTCTTCTAGTCTGGCAGATCTGAAAGTCGGTTATTTGTTCAGGTCTCTGTATGTCTGGGAACAGCCTGAAACACAGAAAAGGAAACGGCATTGTTACTCTTTAAATGAGAACCATAAAAATCTTAATATATATATATATTTATGTGTGTGTGTTTATATATATAAATACATTACTATTTTCTGACCTTCTATGGACAAAAGGATATGGGGTGGGGTCCTGGATAGACTTGCTTTTTTATTATGGGTCAAACTTTTGGAACCAGTATACTAGGTCTTTAGCACTATACTTACTATTAAAGCTGAGTGTGGATGTAGGCCCGTAAGAAAAGGTAGAGTTCAACTGCCTCCGTGGAAGAAGTAGGTGGGTGCAGATAGTTTTCTGACATTGCAAGGCAACAAATGTCAAAAACAGTCTCATCACATGGATGTGGACCTCTTGGCAGGCATTCCTCTCTACAAGCCTGTATCTGCTGATGCATGGGTTACTGCCTTGATGTAGTCTGTGGTGCCAAACAGGTGGGGAAGTCTGTACATCACTAGTGGTCGTCCACTTGAGGAAACTGCATTCCTACTGGGGCGAATTCTGTGGCAATTCCACAGGTGAGCAACGTCCTGCAACTCTTTCTAAAAGAAGAAAAGCAAAAAACACTTTTCAAACTTGCACATCTTTTCAATTATCCCATACTATCCATACTGCAGTCATTCTCCTCCCCAAAGAGGCCGTGAAGGGATTCTAATAAATGTGACAATAGGGACAATACAGTCTTCCTGTGTAATATTCATTCTAAATCTCAGCTGAAGCTCATATGAGGTTTGAACAGAGAAATAATTAATCTGTTGTGAATGTGAGTCTTTTTGCAACAAAATTTCTTAAGCAGCTCTGGAAGAAAATACTTTGGGATTCATATTCACATTGGAATTGTGAATATGAACAGCATGGAGAGGAGAAATTATCACAGCTGCAGTAAACGACTAGTGCAACTGGGCATATGAACAGTATTGTTATAATTAGCTATTGACAGAATAAAAAAACAGTCTCCAGTGAAGTTAACAATTAGACCTAATTCATTACTCATTTAAAGTGTTATCTTAATTCAACCAAAATGGGAGGAAGACTTACCTCAATTATTTCCAAGCATGTGAACTGTATGAGATTTTTGTCAATGAAGTCCCCTGAGAAATGGTCATGGTCCTTTAAATCTTGAAAAACATTGATCCAGTATTGAGCATGGTGTTTTCTTAAAAATCCCCACCACTGTTCTATCCTTTGGTTATGATTACTTGACCCAGTAATGTAGCATCTCTCACTGAACTCGTCGTCATGGGTACCTCTTATAAACATCTGCATCTGCTCCACTGAGCGGTTCTCAGTGCCCAGGTCTGCCCTGATTCGTGTGGGAGTGCCGCACCTGTCTTCTACTTCATCAATGAAGTAACCAGAAATAACTCTGGGGTTGCTGTTTGTGGTGTAAGCATGCAGCCACATGACCATACGCGAAAATCCATCAACGGCACCGTTAATACATATTCCATAAGGTTTCAGTTTGTCGTACGAATCGATATGCCATAAGAAGTTGGGGCCTGGGTTTGTGTACAGGCGTCTTCTTAGACGGTTCCGTTGCCTCAGCTGTACTCCTTGAGGATCTAGGATTTTTAACAGGTGCCGCACAGTTCTTTGAGTCACTACCAAACCAGATTGGATGCATTTCAAATGCATGAATTTGTATCCATGAAGCATCCCGTGTTGGTTCAACTGCTCCTGCAGAAACAGAGCGACATCCAGCACGTCAGACTGGGCTTTCCGCCTGAACAATCCTAACGCCTTGAGATGCCTGCGCAGTGTTGACATACTAAATTTAATACCATCCTCATTTTTCAGAAACATCAGTATTTCCCAGTGTCTCAAACCGAGAAGGTAATAATAGCAGATTAACTGCGATAGCGCCATCATTGCCACTGAGAGAGGATTTACAGACGTTTCCTTTTTCTTTATCTTTTCTCGTAATTATGAGATCAGGATCTCATAATTACGAGAAAAGATCTCATAATTACGAGAAAAGATCTCATAATTACGACATCCTGATCTCATAATTACGAGAAAAGATCTCATAATTACGAGATCAGGATGTCGTAATTACGAGAAAAGGGGTCTATTTTTTTTTTATCCAGTGAATGCAATGCGCTTCCGTACATCTGTAACCATAACACTGACCAGATTTTTCCAGTTGCTATAGAAAGTCGAAATTATGAGATACTTTAACACAACAGTCATAGAAGCAGCTATTGACATATGAATGGATTGTGAGTACATTGAAGACTTCTTTAAAACGTGGCTTTACAACACATGAAATACAGATGATGTTTCACATGGATTGTACTGAGCAAACGCACCCTTGAATAGAATGTTAAGCAAGAAGCAGCTCTGGAGTATAAAGAATGAAACCAATGTGGCTGAGGTGGCGACCAATAAACAGCAACTGGAAACATCTTTTTTTTTTTTCTTTTTTGTGAATTAATTATTATTATTTTTTTTTTTTTGTGAATTCATTTTTTTTTTTTTTTTGTGAATTCATTATTATTATTTTTTTGGTGATCTCATTTTTTTTTTATTTATTGGTCGCCACCTCAGCCACACAATCCATTCATATGTCATAGCTGCTTCTATGACTGTTGTCTCATAATTTCGACTTTCTATAGCAACTGGAAAAATCTGGTCAGTGTTATGGTTACAGATGGATAAGTTTTTTTTTTTTTTTTTGCTGGTGGAAAAAAAGTAAAATAAAAAAAATAAAAAATGATTCGAATTATTATTATTTATTTTGTGGGTGGTTTTTTTTTTTTTTTTTCTTTTTTGTGAATTACATTTTTTTTTTTTTAAGTTACTATTTTTTTTTTTTTGTGATCTCATTTTTTTTTTTTTGTGATCTCATTTTTTTTTTTGTTCGCAGGAATGGGCTTCCATAAAGGACAGACAGACAGACTGCAGAATGCATTCTTATCTTTACAGACGCAGCATAGAGTCTCCTAAAATCAGGCGCCATCTAGCGGATATGATGCAACATGGAAAATATTTATCAGAAACCTTAATCATGAAAGGTCTTTTTTATGCCCAAACTGCCAAATACACGGATGGCAATCAGCTTGAATACAACAATAACTGGGATCTATTGTCAGATATAATCATATCTTTAAATCATAATACTGCATGTTTTGACACTAGATATTTTGCTTTAGGCCTATTTATACATGGCGCTTTTTGGGACCGTATTTCCTTTAAGTAGGCAACACTTGCTTTTTACTATTGTAGTAATGTTGTATATGATATTCCATTATTAAACACAAAGTTATTACGACCACATCATGGATGGAGGAAAGCACTGGCCATTGTTGAATGAGGGGGATCCGAAAGCAGTCTCTGTTTTAGCCGAACACTTTTCAAGGTGACACAAAACAATCGCAGCAGTGCGATGTGGATGTGCGGTAGGACTTCAGTCAGGCCTCCAATTTATTTATAGACTGTAATGTGTTCACGGTCGGTGTTTGTGTCTGGCATACATTAATACGCCTGCTACAAGCTAACGGTCACTGTTTGGTCGTAGGTTAGCTCACCAACGACTTTATTGTGTCGCAGCTAACGTGAAGTTAGCTAGAATGCTAACACGATGTTCAACCCATTAACCGGGTTACCAGATGACCGAACATCCATGTACACTCAGTCCCAGAACAGCGTGTACAAAACCGGCGATAAAACCAGCCCTATTAGCGTCATACTGGTTAGCTCTGGCAGCCGAGGGAACAAACTACTCTTTCGCTACCCTTTCCAAAGAGTGGCTGAATGCCCGTCATCTCTTACAGGTAGGCGTAGTTTAGCTGTTAGCTAAGTAAGGACTAGCCAGAGAGTCACATTTCAACCCCTAAACGCTAAATGTAGTTACTCTTTATTCGGGGAATAAACTCAGTGCCTTCAAGATCTCACTTTCACATAATTACTCATTTACAGAGACAGTGCAACAGTTTCAATCACTCCCCACTATAATACAACAGCCCAGCAATATCTGTTACTTCTATAAAGCTGTCAATAATCAGGTTGTGACTGTAATCTGAAGGGCGACACTTTTAGGTTAAAAGCAAACATTTCTTTCAGTCTGTGTTGACATGGCCCACTTGGGTCCACTGTTCCCCTTCCTGAAAACACAGGCTTCCTGTTGTTTTGCATATGTTGTGGTTGTTTGAGCTGACTGTTAGCTGTGATTTGGCTAGTTGCTTCAAATGTTGTGTGCTTGTTATTTTGTCCACATCCTTAAAACTAGTTATCAGTTATCTGAATACAAACTACCACCATATCTGCCTTAAATATATCCTACATATAAGTTAGTTTTTCTTTGGCAACATAGAGAAACTTGGATGCCATTAAGAAAAAGGTTAAAAATCTTTTCCAAGAGCAACAACCATCACAAATAGACTCTTACCAACAGAGAGAAACTATGGCTTCATACAGTTAAAAACACAGTTTACATAACACCTAACACAAGTTATCTGATCCTTTTGACATTACGGTTGTTATTTGAGCATCTTCTTTTGTGGCTCAAAAGGGAGCAACATTTTGACGATTTGTCTAATTAGCATCAATAATCATGTGAACTAACTAATACTGTTATTTCTGTCCACAAGCAAAACAACGAAGTCCATATGTTCTGAACACAGCCGGGGATGGTCTTGAAGATCAGGATGGTGATTCAAGGTATTTTTTGGCTCTTTATTTAATATATAATCTAAATTAATTTGAGGGAAATTGACTGTAGGTGGACACGGCCCATTCTAAGATCCACATGAGCCACTTACTCTCATACGGTTTGTCTTGCCTTTTGCATTGGATCTCATTTTATTTTTTTAAAACCTCATCTATTTTTCAAGATGAAATGAGGAGCTGGACCATGTTTAACTTAACTCATGTGGTTGAGCTTTATTTAACAATGTTAATGCTGTACAGGTTGTACTTCAAAACCTAAAGCTGTAACCTCACCATGTGTCTAAATGTCACTTTATATGTCATCGCGTTAGTCGCTGTTTGAATATGCTAACTTATCTGAACTGGTAATAAAAAACAAGCTTATAAACATCTACTTCAGATGAGTAAACAAGGTCATATCATTTATTGATAAACCACGTCAGATTTTATTAAGCTAAACATGAATGTTGAGACGAGAAACTCTCAATCATAGAAAATGGTAGGATTACAAACAGGAAGTGGTCATAGATACAAAAATAAGATGGTGACAGTGCTGCATAATTTCATGGTTTTACAAAAGCTGTGAAATAAAAATAAAATAGGATGACTTATATATCCACTGAGTAAAAGAAGAAAGAGGGAAACTGGTGTACACGGGTGACACAAATTAAGTTGAGTAATGTTCAGTTCAGTCCGCTATCACTACACCATGTGTGAAGTCTTTAAAGTACATTAAAACAAAATGTGTTTGTTGTTTAAATGGTATGAACTGTGCTGGTGGTGAGCCACATGGGAATGAGTACAACAAACATTTCACATTTAAAAACTCTAAAACAAAGCCACAAATAGACCGAGAAAATATTTCCTGCAATGTGTTGAACACTAGCTCTGTGAGTTATAGATACAAAGAAATACAAATGCAGATGAAGTGAGTTCATCCTCTGGGCTATTCATAATGAACGGCAGTCCTGGACAATATATCAATGTTATCATCAATATCATGATATGAGACTAGATATTGTCTTGGATAATATCGTAATATGGCATAAGTGTTGTCTTTTTCTGGTTTAAAGGCCACATTACAATAAAATGTAAAATTACTGTTCTAGTATTTGTCTTTACCTACTTAGTCGTTATATCCACATTACTGATGATTATCAAGAATCTCATTGTGTAAATATTTTGTGAAAGCACCTGGAATATTGACACAACATCGATACCAAAGTATTTAGTCAAAAATATTGTGATATTTATTTACTAACTCAGGCAGAAGTTTGATGAAATATGATCAGAATTTAAACTCCTCCCTGTTTGGACACTCAAAGATGTTGATGTCTGTTTCTGGAAAACAATATGAAAATATCAGACACAGAACCTTTAAGTCCCAGTCTTTAGTTTTCATCATGCTTCCACTTTATGGATGGTAATGCTGGTCAGTCATTGGTTGGCTGAAATGACTTTGGTCACAGGGATGTAGGGAGCAGATCATTTAAAGTATTGTTATCAATTCAGCTCACTCGGCATAATGAGACAAAACTGGCACTTGGAAAAAAAAATGTGCTCGCTTTTTTTTGCTTCTGTCTCCACTACAAACAGACTTCACTATAGTTTTACATCTTTCAACATAAATAAACGTTAAAACTCAATCAGGGTAAACTGGTAATTAGCTTGAATCAACCTGCAGACCAGCATTTTCACATCACAGTATCACATGTTTGTTGGGGTTGTGTTGATGTCCATTTTATGCATTCAGGCCAACTGTGTGTTGCATTTTCCCTTTTGTTTGCTTTTTTCTTCTTTTTTATGGCCCAATTCCCATTTCAGAGAACAATCTCCACTAACTGACGAACAGTTGGTAGCAGGGTAAGACCAAATCATTCTAAACCACCTTTCCTTCGCTTAGATCACCCCTGTCTTTTTTTTAATCCCCTTCTTTCCTATTTTGTGTCCTTTATGGATCCCCAACCCCAATCTCAGTCAAATCCTTTATCATTAGCAGATCCAGTGAATCGGTGCTTTGGTCAATTCGGGACTGCAGTTTTGCTTTCGTCTGTACTGTATGCCTTTTTGAAAGAAATAAAATCGAACAGTTAAACTATAATTAATAATTAATTCACATTGATTATATTACCTCAAGCATGTAGACTCAGCATTACAAAACAAAATATAAATCAAATGCAAACCACAATAAAGCAAATACATCATATTCTTTTCAAATTGTGCTGTGAGGTAAGTCTATAGTGTGTTTAATTTGTTTCTGAAAGTTAACGCTTTGATTTGTATCCCTTTGATTGCAGCATGAGTTACTTAAGTCAAACCAGCATGTGTCTTTCACATTCTTCATTCATACAGCGACTTCACTGTTTCTGCAAGGAGGCCTCTTCCTCTTTCCTCCTCTCCAGTAGCCACACAAGCTTTTTTATTTATGCTGTCATTGTTGAATTACATTACAGGCAGATGCATCTGATTAACGCAACCCCTCTTATAGACAGGAATGTGAAAAATGTAAACAAGCAGCTAATTTAAACTTTCTTACTTGTCCCAGCTGTTGCTGTGCTGTGACCTCCCATCACACCCTGCTCATGTTTCTTATTGAGGATGTTTCTCCTTCTTTAAGGTTCTCTGACATCATCCTCGCCACCATTCTGGCCACCAAATCTGATATGTGTGGGAAAAAGTTTGAACTGAAGATAGACAATGTTCGATTTGTGGGTCACCCGACTCTCCTTCAGCATCCTCCCATCATTCAGGTAAGGAACAAAATGGGTCCCACTGAAAACAGGGAAAGTCACACATTTCAAGTATAAAACAAGATGTTGTGTAATTTTCCTGCGGCGAGTTACTGTCAAATAAATCACATCATATGGAAGATAAATTGATTATGAATACGCAGTTTAGGAGCACAACACAACATGTGATATGTGTTCTGTAGAATCACTACTTTTAAGAGTTTCCATTAGTAGCTACGGCTATTTGTATTGTAGCTGTTATGATAAACTGTATTCGACACCTGTGATTTATGTCAATTTAAAAGTGCCATCTTTAGTTCTATGAATATCTTTATTGTAATATTGATGTTTCCTGCCATCTGGCTTCGATGAGTCCTTAAGACCATTTCCCTGTTTCACCATGACCCTCTAAAGTTATGTGAGCTTTGAACTTAGTGAAGTTCGTCTAAAGCTCAGCAGTGCCCCCTACTGACAGTTTGTCTGTCTGATGAGTCACTGCCCATGGTGCCAAGATGAAGGTATTTAAAAGGGATATCGATATTATATTGATACCGTGATATGAGACTAGATATCGTCTTAGATAATATCGTAATATGGCATAAGTGTTTCCTGGTTTTTAAAGCTGTGTTACAGTAAAGTGATGTCATTATCTGAACTTACCAGACTGTTCTAGCTGTTCTATTCTATCTCAGTTGTTTTATCCACATTACTGATGATTATTTATCAAAAATGTTGTGAAAGCACCAATGGTCAACCCCACTATATCGTTGCAATATCAATATTATGGAATTTGGTCAAAAATGGTGATACTGGATTTCCTCCATATTGCCCAGCCCTAGATATAGGCGACGACAAAAACATGTAAAAAGCAATCCAATAACATGTTGTATTATAAGGTTAATCTGTGTAAATAACAGCAACTAATTCAACACTTTGTGACTTATAAAATACCAGAGAAAATACCCAATTAATACGTCCTCACAGTCTCAACAAAAACTGAATTCCAGGTTCAGTTATTTATTTATTATGTTATTTATTGTTTATGTGGTGCAGCTTCTATTGTGTTATATTTGTGAATTCAACTGCTTTTAAATTAAGTGTTGATATATCATATATAAATCAACATGCTGTACATTTTAAAGGTTTTTGTGAACATATTTTATGCATCTTATGAAAAAATTGTTTTTCTATCTGGGCAGGTTTCTAAAATGGATCCTTCTCCGAAGAGAGAAATGCCTACGATGATCTTGTTTAGTATGGTGTTTGCACTAAGGGTATGAAATTACTTTATATTGTATTAAATGTATCCTTTTGGCTGTTGTGTATACATGTTAATATTACAAATCATTTATGGCACAATTGAGTCAGCTGGCTGTGGGTGGGACACTTCTATTCTGTGTTCTGTTAATCTGTGTTTGCTGTGAACGGGAGGGGTGTGTGAGAGTGATACTATTCCAGTAAACGCTCACTATCTGTGAGAGCATGGGAACTCAGAGGGAGTAGAGGCCGATGCACTATGCTTAATCATGCTGCCTAACAAGGCACAGCCTGGCCCTGCCCATGCTGAGTCACTGTACCCAGTCAGTCCCAGTACAGCTGAGGTGAGGCGAGAAGTGCTCAGTCATGTTTTGTAGACTATATCTGCTCAGCAACTGTTGTATTAGTACCCTGGAAATTTCCTCCCAAAAAACATTGGGTTGTTTTAACAGGTTTAATTGCACAAAATTTGTATACCAATAAATTACATTATATTATTCTACATGTTAATTTATACACATTAGCTTTGTTTGTCCATCTTCATTTACATACACAATATTATAAATACCTCAGTTTGATGCAATACAACACCACTAAACTTCAGAAATACCACAGAGATGAGCTAAAACCTCTCGAGAGCTTTAACTCACATAAGGGAGCTCAAAAGTCATTTAAACATAAAAAGTCTGACACATGTTAGATGGTTAACAGGCTGCTAATGTTTGACATGAATGTTAACTCCAAATTGAAGCACTGATTGTAAATGCAGTGAAATAGGAAATCACAGAGTCGTATACGTACTACGAACATGTTTCTGTCAAAATGACAGTATAAAGTGTCTCCCTCTCATCTTTGGCCTCTACAGGCGAATGCTGACCCGTCCGTCATCAGCTGCATGCACAACTTGTCACGCCGCATCGCCATAGCCCTGCAGCACGAAGAGCGGCGCTGCCAGTACCTGACCAGAGAGGCCAAACTGATGCTGGCCGTCCAGGATGAGATTACCACCATGACTGAGAGTGAGATACACATTTGTCACACCTCACAAGTGACGTATATAATATATAATGACATATTTATTATAGCACAATGTAACTAATCAGTATACTAATGTTGTGTTGTGTTGTTCCTGATTTAAGCCGATGGAAGCCCCCAGTCCCCATTTAGACAAATTCTTCCCAAATGTAAACTAGCCAGGGACCTGAAGGAGGCGTATGACAGGTGTGTGATTAAATATAACACATTGCTGTTTTTGTTTTGTTCGTTCTCCCTCTTTCTTACCATGCAGGATGCACATTGTTCACACAGCTGATTTTAACATTCATGTTTTTGCAGCCTTTGTACAACTGGCGTGGTGCGACTACATATTAACAACTGGCTCGAGGTGAGCTTCTGTTTACCACACAAGATCCACAGGATTGGTGGCACCTATATCCCCCCTGAGGCATTAGAGCGCAGCCTCAAGGCAATAAGGTTTGTTCTTACTTTTTATGTACAGAATAACAAGTATCTACAGTGTTCTATGTGGGTTGAAAATAATAACACTTTGACAGCACCTCAATCAGCAGTTGTGGAACGTGAAACTGAAAATGGCATATCATGACAAACCACAGACACTCCACCCAATGTCCCTTTTCAAAGCGTTATGTAGGAAGTTTTATTGCAGATTGAGCCTTTTCTTATGCACTATTTAAAATGATATTTAGATATTACATAGAAATGGCCACCTTTTAATTTACTATATAAGACATTTATACCATTAACTAATTGCTAATATAATTTACTTCTTTTTTTGTGCAAAAATGCAACATCTCTTGGAGATGGAAGATAAAACGTGACTGTCTCCTTTTTTACTCTCATTTTAATATAGTTAATTTATTATCTACATCATTCTTAATGGAACCTGAAAGCAGCTGAGTGTTAATATGACTTGGCTGCAAGACAAGAAGTGATAAACTCGTGACTCTAACACACATACATTTAGTCAGTCAGCATGTAATAGGTCTGTACACGACTACCAAGTAGCACAGGGTTGTTACAATCCTCTTTAATCTGTGTTGTTGGATGCACTGTTGACCCACGGGTCGACTTACTTAACAAGAAGGTCAAGAAGTCTCAGACCCTCTAAAACAGGGATCGTAGTCCCCCATCAGTTTGTTCTGTCAAAGGAGTGTTGTGTCTTTAACAGCTGATGAAGGGCTGTGTAAAGTAGGAGCTTCAGTAGTGACTTACTATTCAAACCGTCTGAGGAAACCATGAAAGGTTTTGTGTGGACCATACTGCCACCTGTTGTTACTTCAGCATACATGCATCAGAGGTGTGACCAACTTTTCTTTTGAAGCTGCAAAGCTGAAATTAGTGCAAACTGCATTCAAGCCATGGAAGTGTTACAGCACTGCAGAACGATGATTTTATTTTAAATGAATCAGAGTGCTCAGTTGTTCTGTACATGTACAGACGGCACTAAAGCTGATTCCCTCTGGACCGTCTTGACCTCTGAAGAGGAGGTCCGTTGATTCAGAGGCTGCATGATCTGTTTTTTGATCCTTCAGACCCTACCATGCCCTGCTGCTGCTGGAAAGTGAGAAGGCACTGCTGAGCCAGCTTCCTCTGGACTGCTCGCCTGCAATGGTGCGCCTCATCAAAACCTGCTCAGCGGTCAAAAACCTGCAGCAGCTCGCACAGGATGCTGACCTGGCCTTACTTCAGGTGGACAACATCACCACTGCACTTTACAACCACAGATGTCATTCTCTGATCTCAAAAGGCATTTATCTTCAAATTTGAAGCATGTTTTCGTAATTAGGAACATTTCTTTATAACTGCAGACAATCATTAAGCTAATTCACAAATAAAGAGGTTGTGATAGTATGGTGTTTCCAAATATTTTACATTTAAATACAATACACAAAAGGTAATGAGTTTCATCAGTTATTCATGCAGTACATGTATAACGTAGATCATAATAGCTCTATGTAGACCATGGGAGATATATGTTGTTGTCTGTATTAGATATATTAAAGAAATATATCAGTAAATGTTACCCAGAGAGGTGTTGATGGTGTCTTACTGCCATCTAGTGGACAATATATGTACTTTCTAAAAGAAAATGTTAGGGCAGCAGTACAAGGAGCTCTTTCTTCTACAGTTGGTTTTTTATTTCACATCATTTGTATCATTCGTAAATTATTTTCCCTCTCAGATCTTTCAAATTGCTGCTCACTTGGTTTATTGGGGCAAAGCGATCATCATCTACCCGCTGTGTGAGAACAACGTCTACATGCTGTCTCCTCATGCCAACATCTGCCTGTGAGTGTTCATGTGATGTACTGATTACTGTAGAGCTGATGGACCATAATGTTGCTATGAAATCTTTATTGTCATTAAATTCAGACTTGTTAAATCACCTCAGATTTTCTTATGAAAGAACTGGATTGGGCCATTGGCAGCACTTGTAACAGCCTTCTCTTTACAACCTTGTAGAAAATTGATTTTAAAAAGCTGTTGTCGAATGATGTCTCCCATCTAGATACTCACCATTGGCTGAGCAGTTTGCCCAGCAGTTTCCTGGACACGATCTGCCCTCCATGCTAGCCAAGTTCTCACTGCCTGTCTCACTGGCCGAGTTCAGAAACCCTCTGGAAGCTCCTGCACAGGAGGTAGGACTGTTGGACAAGTACAAATACACAGCAAATAACCTCACCCCGCCACACTGGATCAAACACACTACACATGGAAGCCAGCAAGTAATTAGTATCAAGTCCTAAACTTTTTACGCAACAACTATATATATATAACATAAAATAAACAATAACATATTGTGAATGACTGAAAAGTGAGACAATCCTCCTGGTTTTCAATGTAAGTCCACTTTATTTTATTATGTTTTTCACCTTTGTTGGTGAAATAATCTGATTAATATTCATTGTTGTTTTTCCCAGAATAAAAAAAAGTCTTCCTCTAAACCTGAACAAAGGGAATTTACTTGAAAATGTACATGGCTATTCCTGTAAATTTAGTGGTGGTGTTCCCCTCCGACCCATCCTGTTTTTTGGCATAGCTGCTTGAGCGTCAGCGATGAATTATAAATGGCAAAGGGACATCAGCTCCAGCGTCTGACGCTTCCATTTTTCATGAGAACAAGATCAGAGGGCTCTTTCTTTTGGCTCTATTTTGAGCTTGTACCTGTGGCTCATTTAAAACATTTGACCTGGTTAGGGTGATGATGTGTTGTCATGTTTATTAGGGGTTCATCATGTTATTCAGCTGTGATGCAGTTTGCTGCTATGCTCCTGACCAGGCCCAGCTGATCCAGATGGTGGTGTGGAAGCTCCAGCGCCGCCTGCTGATCCAGCTGCACACATACGTCTGCCTGCTGGTACCGCCCAGCGAGGATGAGCCCGGGTTGAGGGATGAAGACCCTCCGCTGGCTGCCCGAGTAGGAGGCCGCAGTCTCAGCACCCCTAGCGCGCTCAGCTTTGGCTCCCCAAGTATGTCCTCACTCAGCTCTCTCCATCTCTTAGAGGTATAACATGGCAATAAATGATCTATGATCATCTGTCTGCTTCCTGTGTATAGCCAGCAGTGATGACATGACCCTCACCAGTCCCAGTATGGACAACTCCAGTGCAGAGCTACTGCCTGGTGGGGACTCTCCGCTTAACAAGAGGATGACAGAGACGCTGCTTGCCAGCCTGTCGGAGCACGAGAGGCAGGTTATTCTCAACATCCCTGCTGCACAGAACCCAGAGGATCTGCGGATGTTTGCCAGGTAATTAAACCAGAAGTCTAGTGCATACTCTGTGTCTTATTAGTATGTTAAATGTTTCTCAGCTCTCCATTTCGCTGTATTTTTAGACGGTTAGGTTAAAGGCCCCTCTACACTGTGCGATTTTGGGCTGTCTGGCAAAAACTGATTGCCACAAAGATTTAATTAGACCCATCTCGCACAGCGTGACTCGCAATGAACTCACATGGTCGCTGTTGTCGTACAGTCTAAAGGCGCCTTAGCAGATGGGATATGTCTTAGTGAGGATCCAGTGATTCATGATGTTGTAAATCACTGTTAATGCTTTGTCTCTTAGGACATGAGAAGATATTTGTGCATTGGTTTGAAAAATAAAGTTATTTTATTTGCATTCACAGAATATTATTGAAAAATAATGTGTCTGGAGCGTTGAGCTTATTTGCCAGTTGTTAGTTGTGCACATGTTTAAAATATGAAATGAAGCTTCGCAATCCAGTATTTACAGTTTTGTGATACTGCATAGTAAGAACAAATGTTATCAGAGCAGCGGAAGTTCTGTCTCATGGTCGATTTACACAGATAATAATTCAATGAAACTCTAGCTCTCAACCCATTTTTCTGCCCGTTATGTTGACTGCTTTCAGGCTGCTGCACTATTTCCGGGGACATCACCACCTGGAAGAGATTATGTACAATGAGAACATGAGACGCTCGCAGCTCAAGACGCTGTTTGACAAGTTCCGCAGTGTCCTTGTGGTGACAAACCATGAGGATCCCATTATTTCAATCTTTCAGTCACCCATGGAGTAATGGCACAGAGACGGTATCAGCGCTCACCAACTGGAAAAGATGTCAGTTTGAGAGCAGCTAACAGCCTGCTGTGCTCTCAGCTAAGTGCTGTTGCTCAACAGTGTTCTTTTAAAATGAACTGACGCGATGATTGCAAAAATGAGTGCCGATTTACAAAATGTAGAAAGTGTTGTTTCCCGTATGAGCCAAATGTTTGTTTACAATATTAAATTATTTTGTACATACCTGAAATGCCTCAAGCGTTTATTCTGAATATTGGAACTATTGGTATGGGGGGGGGGGGTTAACTTCATATCCCAGATGTGTTAGATCATCTGCACTTACAACCGATGGGCACACTTTGTAATGATCATTCCAGATCTTCATCTACCTCTCCTCAGGAATCCCAGAGGTGGGGAGAGAGAGAGAGAGACAGCTAGAAGGGAAATATTCTAAACATCAAGAGGCTATTTTGCTTTGAGAGAAGCAGAGCTTTCCAAACATCTGTGAAATCACTGAGTCAGTCACACTGAGTACGACTGTTTGTTAAACAAAACAGACTTGAGTGAGAACAGGTACGTTACAGAATAAAACATTTTTATAGACCGATAAATTGAGTCTTACTCTATCTGACTTAAACTCTAATCTGTTAGTTTTGAGTATAACTTTGCATCAGTACCATAAATACACTGTTAAAAAGCAGTTGCCGTTTACAAAATTAATGAGAAACATCTTGCATAATTTAATTTATGCAGATTAGAATTTAGACATTCAACCAGTCAAGAATGTTATTCTACCATCCTGACTTTCTTCTTGAGTTGTTATACTGCCTAAATGGAGAAGTCCACAGAGGGAACAGATGGCAGAGTAGTTCCAGGATATTCCTGTTATGTCCTCTTGACTTTGTGCTGTCCTGTGTCAGACTGCACATCTGAGGGACCTAAATTGTTCATTACATTTCCAGACTGTCTTTCTGCCTCTTTATTCACGACGCTAACACAGTGGTGCCCACGAAGATAAAACCGCCAGGGCTTCTTGGCCCATTCCCCGTGAGATTCAATTCCAATGCGTGGTGCTGATACTATATCGAGGGGTTCTGCTGGATTTGTGTCGGGCTCCCTCTCCAGCCACACGTCTGGGTCTGAGGCGAGGTCTCGACGATCAAAACAGCGGGGTATATTTAGAGCTTGGCACAGCTTGGAAGGCCCGTTGCAGAGCTCTTTGTCCTTCAGTTGTCGGGCTCCCTCTTTGCGTCTGGCTGTCCTCAGCTGCCTCATGACGGGCTGACCCTGCAGGGGCTCCAGGGAGCGCAGCAGCACGGCAGCACCCTCCCCTGGGGATACAGCACACAATATGCATCAGTCAGCAAGGCTCCACTCTGTCTCCTTCCTTTTGCCCTTTATCCACTGATGATAAAAAAAACACTGCTGTATTGATTTAGTGTCATATTAATAATAAAACACTTGGAAGGGCGCAGATTGGACCAAAAAGGGCTTTTATATAATGTATCTGTTTGCATGCTTCAGTAGACATAATGTCTATCACTTTTGGCTGACAATGCTTTTACCTTCACTAGACACGTTCATACACAGGTAGATGCCATAGATCGGATACACATAGATTGTGCCAGGCTTCATGAACATGGCTGTGGTCCTCTCAGTGCGTTTGCCTCCTGCTGAGTGTGAAGCTTTGTCCTCCCCTCCAAGGTAGGCTTCAGTTTCCACTATTCTCCCTCGCAGCTCAGTACCGTCTGCACACCTGCGGACCAACACCTGCAGGAACAAGGAACACGACAGATTATGTTCTATTATGATTAGTCAATTAATCGATCAATCAACAGAAGATTATTGGCCTGGTTCAAGCTTTTCAAATGTTATTATTTTATGGTTGTTGTTTTTAAGCCTTCTGTGAAGTAAATTGCATATCTTTATGTGGACTGTTGATCCTACAACACCAGACATCTGAAGATGTGTGACCATGGCCTTTGGGAATTTGTAATGGGCATATTTCACTAGGCCTATTGGCAAACACTATATAGACCAAACAATTAATCGATTGAGGATGAAAATAATCTTTAGTTGCAGACCTACATTACCGGTAAACGGTCTGGATGGATTTTGTAGTTTGTAAGGTTGTCTTATCAACTATGATACAATGTTACAGTGTAACAATGGAGGACTGAACAGCTCCTGAAGGAAATACAAAGTAACCAGAGGTGGCAAGACTTTCATTGTTCTCGACAAGATATGTCTACAGAGCATCAAATGGCTTTCAGACATCATCATTCCAAAATTAATTAATTTAACAATTTAGGTGAGATGGCAGCACTACCTTGCCGAGGAATGCTTTAGCCAAACGAATACAGGGTTGTTTGAAAAAATCCTCTTCAAGTCTGTGCTGCAGGTCATTGTTGATGAAATAATGGCTCAGCTCCGTCGCAGCACTTTGAGTATTTTCACACTTCTTATTCAGTTTGGCAGCTGAAACCTTTGCTGGTTGAGGTGTTGCTGCTCCTGTCAATGCTGGCATCTTTCTTTTTCTCCCTGCCATCACAACGTTACAGCGAAACACTGGAAATTTAAATAAACATTATTTGACACCCTCACTATCTGTTTTACAATGTCAACATCATTTTTACATATTCTTTAAACCATTTGCTTTCTCGTGTATGTGTGTTTTATAGTAGATTAACGGCACCGTGCTAGCGCTAACATACAGGAAGTAACGATTGTTTTGTATCTCTTAAAGGGGCCGCGCACTATTTCTGGCAATCACTATTGATTATGTCGCGATTTAGTTTTCCTGTTAAGAGACATCTATCCAGGCTGTGTGGAGGAAGGTCCATCTTGTGTCTTTTCCACATAATCCTCAAACGTGACTGTGCAGCCCAAAGTTTTCTTCGCGCTTCAAATGACAGCCAAATGTGTAGGGATAGGTAACCCACCCCCTTTCCCCCCCCCCGTTAACCCTGGTCTTTTCCTGCTGCTGTCTTATCTTCTCAGCCTCATTTGAAAACACTAGGCTCTAATATAAGAGGTTATAAATAGAGCTGGTGTGCTCATGCCTGCCTGTGCCCAGGAAGTGGATGGCGCCAGATTGGCCCCAGGCACTGTGGTTCCATGTGGCTTTCTGGAAGACTAACAGTGTGTGACATGGTGCCACACAACTTTATCAGGAAAGAACAAGTTTGCTGTGCTGTTGTGAAACACTGTGCTGACCTGAAAGCGGATGAATGCATGCATTGACTGATGTGAGTGGATGGATAGGCAGATAGATAGTTGGGAAAATGCAGAGTGGGGGGATGAATAGATTAGTGATGTTATGTATGAAATAGATCTGTCATTGGAATTGTTGATAGGTTTTTGAGATGTATTGCTAACAGATGAAAAACATTGGTTACGGTTAAAAAAGGGCACATTTTTGTACGTGTTTCACATACTTCTTAATTTTACTTTGTGTCCATTTGCATGTTTAGCCCCAAGTTACTAAACTAAATGTAGCCGTCATCACAGAATTACATTTCCAGTGTGCAAAATCTTCCTCCTGTTGAGCTTTGTGTAGCTGCAGCCCAGACTGGTTCTGCACAGCTTCTTTAAGTTCATTATTCTGCAATCATTCCTATATGTTTTATAGAGATGACCTTCTCAATCTCTTCTGCTTGCACAGACCTGCTCTGCTGAGATGGCTTTGCTCCCCACATTGCTGGCAACAAACTTGATCTCAGTTTCTGCTGCACCTTTACACACAGAGTAGATTCACAATGCCTTTCTTCATAGCCTGGGCATTTTCTTATTTCTGATGTTCATCAGCATTGTTTCCCTGCCTGCTGCACTCAGCATAGCAGTGTTCTTCTGCAGATCCTCCTGAGCTTTCTGCAGCTGCAGCATGAGCTTCAGTCTGGAAAACCTTTGTGCTTTGACTGGGAGTCTTCTCCTCCTGCAGCTGGGTTGGTGCTTTGGGGACTGTAACTACTTGTTCACCTCGTCTACAATAATCGTATCTGGAAAAAGCCTGATACCTGACTTGATTTGTCAAATCCTATGATTACAAAGAGGCACAAACTATCGAAAGGTTTGTGTGCATTAGTGCCAGTGAGCTGTTGTTAAAGAGAGTTTTAATCAAATTGTTGTTATTACATTAACTGTGCATTGGATATTTTAAATAGGTTACAGCTCCCCAAACCTCTAAAGTGTTTCACAGAGAGAGAGAGAACAGTTGAGTGGATGATAAATATGATATGTATGATTGTATGTGTACTCAACAAGTATATCCTGAAATATTACACATTTTTTGTATACTGTTTTGCTCATAAAATATTACATTTAGTTTAATAAGGAATTTTCTTCAGTCTTTTATTCATTAACTTGAAAGAAGAAAACACAGATAGCAACATTACAAAGAAAATCTACCCCCAGAGGCCTCTCTCCTTCAGTTAGTCAGATCTTTGGAGAGGTGCCAGTAAGTGCATCATGCTGGTGAGTGGGTGTAGGTGTGAGTGTGTGTCTGTGGCATTGCAGAAAAAGGTTGAAGGTGCACAACATTGGATTGACGGTAAGTTGACATACTGCAATAACATCAATCATAGACATAAAGACATGGATTGATTTATAGGGCCAGGATATGATCTAGACAGAAATCTGCTGAGCATGATCAGTAGAAGAGTTCTGGCATGAGTTGTTGACTTTGTCGTGGCTGGTGGACCAGTGAAGGCCATTGTTTGCTTTGACTGTGTTTCCACCACCTGTCAGCAGTGATGCTGTGGTCTTTGCCGCGCAACTTTCATTGCTACTGCGGCCGATAATCTTAGAAGCCAAAGCCTGGCTGTAGCGTTGCATTCTGGATCACTTTCAACTCCAGCAGTCACCGATAGTGACGCTGAGCAGGGACGCCAGAGACTCATCTGTGTGTGCAGATGGACAAGCAGAATGCAGGCAGACTGAAAATATCTTACTACACCATGAGTCAGAGAATCCTATGAAGAATAAGGGTTGATCAGCTGGGTGTGATATCCTCTGTGTTAAAAATATTTAATTTTGATTGAAGTTATTATTATATTGATCAAGTTTATGTAAATTTAAATTTACACAGTGAAATATTTCAATTTCTTCTTTCATGAATCTCTCTCTCTATATATATTCTCTATAGTTTCAATACAGTGGTAGACTGGCATTGCTATCTTTGCTTTAAATCTGGTCATATGAAAATATTACATCAAACACATGACTGAAATAAATTGAAAAAAAGCGTCACAAACTTCTTCTGTGGTAACTAACACATTTTGCCAGAGTGACAAACCCTTTACCTCCATGCATCAGTGTGGTATGAATGTCCTCAGAGCAACTGTCACTTACGGCATGTAAACAAAGGAGTAGGGTGGTAGTGTTCAGCATCGTGTAGACTTTGCATCTCTATTATATGAGAGCCACAAGTTAAAATAAAGACTATTCACTATCTCGGCTGTTGTTTGTTGTAAATAAACACTGTAGCAGCAACGTGTCATAACTTTTGAGCTGCTGAGATGACCTCTTGTTCTGTACTGTGTTACATTTGTATTGCTTATTAAATGACATATTTATAACTATAATATAATTCAATCACAAGGTGCGGCAGTAACCTTGTAATTGAATGGGGAATTATAATAGTTAAAAATAAACAAAGATCAGCTTTCACTAGGCTACTTCTAATACAAATACTGCATGTCAGCCTCTGAAATGGCATCAAGAAACCTCTCCAGTAGTACATTTTAACTGCAATCATTTCTTTACGCAAAAGAGGCTTATTCTCAACGAGCCAATGAGTGGCAGAGCCTGGTAGTCATTTGCATCCTCAGTGTTTGGGATAAATTATGAATTGATGACAATAAATGATTCATGAGTCTCTTTTCTTGTTTGCTGCAGAGGTGTGGTTTGTGCTGCACAGGTGGCTGGGTTCTCACTGGGAGGAAAACCGGAGGATTATTCCATGTGACATCTGCACATCAGAAACATGGAGAAGCATCTGGGATCACATACCAACAGAACCACAAAGGTTTGGGAATACCCCGCATGCATGTGTCTACTGTAGGTTTTTTTAACCTGTCAAGTAAAATGAATAAACCCATAGTCATTTTTTAAAACCATACAGCAGTTTCAAAGCATAAATGAGAGTCAATGACAGTTTGAGGGCTGTTTTAGTAGATCATTAAAAGACAAAAAACTCAGCCTTCCATCTGTTTGATTTATGGATTGAGCCTGCACTAAAATCTCCATGACCTTTCTCAGTCTACTCTGATAACAGCTTCCTTGTCTCAGCTCACACCTGTGGCTCTCAGAGGGAACAACCGTTGAGTCAGGGAGGGAGGGAGGGAGGGAGGGAGGGCTGTCTGCAGGATCTCACTGGTCTTATCATATAAACAAGGGAGTATAAATCTACTCAACAAGACCACAGTCTCCTTCTGCTGTGGTATTTAGCAGCAGTACAGTATTTTGCCCTTTGCCAGTAATCATTGAATAAAAATCTGCGCTATATTTTAATTCAGTGATGTCAGCTCTACACTGCTGTTGATTGTGTGATCAGTACAGCTACAAACAACATTTCATTGTGGATTAATATGTCTTTTCTGTTGACATACTAAAGTGCCATGAATTCTGACACAATAGACACAAATGTCTTGTTTTGGTAAAAATCCTTTAAGCATCCTTTAAAAAAATCACATGCTTGTAAACTGTACTTGTCTTCTTTTGAATATTTCTTTGGTGTGGTAAACCAAGTCACCCATGTACGAACTGAAACCTCTCTGTGGTCTTAACTTAGAAACTGTGCTTGGTTGAAGAAAGAGGAAGCCGTTTATGAACCACCTGACAATGTCCTTTTTCTTAAACATTATCCTTGCACTCAACCCTTTTATCTGTGTCTGACTGATGGGGCTTCAGGGGGTCTTGAGTGCACCTACAGGTCCTGCGTGCTTCCTAATTGCTGCCTTTGCCCCAGCTTCAACCCTCCGATATCCCAGGGTACACGTCGCCATTAATTACTACAACTTCCTAGTGTATCAATCAGGCCACTGAAGGGTCCTTACATAGCTGAGTAAAAGAGTTGTTGAAATCCTGCGGTAGAAATACTGACTTTTGCCTAGTTTAGGAGCATGTCTGGATCATTTAGATTTTCAGTGTGCCTTTCAGTCATGCTTGCAGGGACGAGACCCTTGGGTGCAAGACAGAGAGGAGACTTGAGCTAAGAGACAGCTCGCCTTTCATACTGTAAACTACAAATAAAGACCAGTGGTGAGACCTGTCTGGTGTGTGCCTGATGGCATATTTTTGGCTCAGCCTCACATTTGAACAAATTGTAATGAAAAAAGACAGAGGAATAGGGTGTTTCTTGCTACAGATATTACTCACATATGCGAGGAGAGCTGCTGATGTTGTTTAGCTGCGGAGGAGGAGCTGTGGAAGAGCTGCGGAGGAGGTGTTAGAAAATTTGAAACCACACTTAAAGACACATATTATATTTCCTGTAGCAAGAATACTGCTGGTTTGAAAGTATGTTTACTTCTGCTGAATAAACATATATCTAATGGTATAGTATCACTTCAGAATTATTTTACAGACTCCTCTGACTGTAAAAGAAACAGAGCAGGGTAGTAACAAAGTAGTCAAGTACAGTTCGTGAGGTATTTTCAGAGTATTTATAATTTATTCTACTTTATACGTTTACCTCACTACAATTATTTCTGTTATTCTAATGTATTTATTGTATTTCTTTATACAAAACATGGGATCGCATCATTGAATCATGAAGCGCAGCCAGTTTAAACCAGAACAGTGTAAAAATAATTTATAGTATAGTATATTTTGCTGTTAATACTGTACTTTTACTTAAGTAAAATCTGGAAAACAAGACTTGTAATGTAATATTTGTAGTGCGGTATTACTTGAGTAAAAAGTGTGAATACTCCTTCCACCACTGGAAAAAACTGTATTGATCTGCTATTTCCAGTAGATCTGCAGAGAATATGATTCAATATAAAAGGCAGGCACTCTTATGACCTCTTGTTCTACAAAAACAAACAAATGATCTGCCCTGTCAGCATAAAAATGGGATTACATTATACTTCCTTTATTTAAATAGCAGAAAGTTCAGTGGTGAGTTTTATCAAAGGAGCTCTCTTCCAGGAACCTGAGCCTCTTGTGCCCTAAAACCTCATCTAAGGAAAACGGTGTACTTGGTGCCCCTTGTCGGCACCTCAGAAACCTTCCGCTTCCCAACATCAATCTCTCTCCTGGAGAATATCCCCAGGTGGATCTGAGCTTTCACTGAAAACATGATGGAATGTACTGTAATGGTCTTTTCATTAAATGGATCAGCAGCCTGTATTACACAGTAGAATGGCTCAATTTCCTCTCTTTTACAGTATAAAGTAAATGGATTTTGTTGGACTCTTGTTATTTATTTTCACAGATTTAATACATGAAATGCATTTATTAATGTAATAACCAACTAACCATGAAACATTGTCTTACTCGTGCGTTTAAAAAAAATATACATTCAAAATGCATTAGACAGTATAGATATTGCAGTCACACAGCTAATTGCTGTGAAAATGCCTCAGTAATGCCGGAGGGGTTTAGGTATGAATTAATGATAAAGGTTTAGCTGCAGAATCCCAAGAGCCAATAGGAGGAATCTCAGCAACAATGATGGGAAAATAATGGCATGCCACACATGTGAATCTCATTTTTGGGTGCATTTGGATTAATTCATCCATTAGACAATGTTTCTGTCCTGTTACTTTATTATGAACATATGAACGTTATGAACATATCCTGACATTGACAATCACATTATTTACCATTGCTTTTGAGTTATGTTGTTTTTTTTACATTGCTGTGTACATAACTCTTGATAAACTAAACAAGACCAACCAGTATCAGCAGACATGTATACACAGAAAGTGTTCAGGCTTACAGGCCTCAGTCAGCTATATTAACATCAGCAGATCAAAACCCCTGGCTCATATGACAGTGGTGAATATGCTCATTGAATTGAAGAAAATGTGTGATATTTATGTAATAAACAACCAGTTTTTTCATTGGCTCAGGACTTTATAATTCACTGAAATGTACTGGTGCACAGGGTTCAATGATATCATGGGATCGTTGTGTCATGTGGCAACACTGCATGATTTGTCCAAGAATGGACAAAAAAATGGGGAAAAAACATGGTTTACATAATACATTTGTAACAGTCAATACCTGTTTACACAATGTGTTCATCAACATTAATGTATTCATATTTATTAATTCCAGACACTCTTAGGTAGACTTGGTGTGATTTTAAGGGTTTACAGATCACTTACATCATGCTCATCAGTTATTAGAAAATCCATTTCTTGTTTTTTTGTGACAGAAAACCCCAAAATTCAATAAGTAAGCCCAGAATAAACAGTGAGAGTATATGCAGGGTGGCAAATTCTCAAGGCGGTGCTATAGTGTTAAATAAAAATAGTAAGCCGTAAGTAAGCAGTAAGAGGAACCATTTTTGTAATGTTTTATCCTCATGGCTTGTCACTGAGACTTTTATTTTGAAATCTACCTATATTATGTTGTTGTTACATGCTGATTCATATAAACCATAAAACATGTGTTAGGCCCATAATTGGTCTGTGTAGATAACACGTTGCAGTGATGACCCAGGCTGATGATAGCTGAGACAAAATAAAAGCCGTATAACATGTAATTTCACATATCAGTGTGTTTTTACAGTCCTCCAATCTAATTGGTCAAGCGTAAACTGTACATAACATCTGAACCTCCAGTTGCATTTAAGATACTTCAAAAAATTAAAAGATTTTTACATTATTTTCAGCCACAAAGGTTTATGTCAGTCTTTAAACGTACTCCAGATTAATATATTATCATAAAACATTGTTACATTTATGACAATTTAGATTGTAGTCATTACATATGTAATTGAATGGGGTTCACGGATATTTTTGGAGAGAATCAGTGTTGACGGAGAGAGTTAAACCCGGGTTCAGACCCCCGGACCCCACTCTGACTGAGGATATCGCTTAGTCACCGCCTTTCACCGGGAGAAGCAGCGCCCCCCTGTGTACACACCGATTGGTTGGTGATCTTGACGGGCTTGCCGGCTCCACAGACCGTCTCCAGTCCAGGGCGGGGCTGACTCTCCGTCAAACTGAATTAGGCTACAACCGGCGGAAGAAAACTTACCCCGGGTCGATTCATGGAGCAGTGTGGGAATGCTCTGTCGGTAGGTGGGAAGCAGAGAACCGGACGGCAGCGACATTTCGGTAACACCACCCTGGACTGCCTCTGCCGGTGTGATCAAGAGTGACCTGATTTAATACCACGGCACCGGGCTTGGCTTAAAAACATCTGCGGGGTGGGAAAAGAAGCGCGTTTATTCCTGCGCCTCTATCAGGATGATGTGACAAATCATCTCATCTGCTGCCTCGGAAAAAAAAGAATCTGTGTTACCGGATTTTTTTCACTGCTGGGGATCATCTGAGCTGGTTGTTATAAGGGTAAGTTGTGTCATTATTGACCGTCTCCTGTGGTCGCCCATACGGAAGGCAGGCAGCAGCCGGAGGAAGCGCTCACGCGTCGTGATCGGTCACGATCGAGGAGGATAAACGAGCTTATATTAGTCGATTGAATTGCTGGTCAATTGGTCAAAATGGGAAAACTTCATATACAGCCTGGACATAGTAAACAGATGAACAGTTGGGGTACATGATGCCATTTGTGCTGCTTGTAGGGGAGTTTTCATAGTGGAAAGGCTATTTAAAGTGCTCGTGTAGTATAATTGGCTCTACCTTATAGGGCCCAATCACCTTTTTTATACAATAAAAAAGTGAAATTCCCTACAAGTTGAAGAAAAGGTTTAAGTGGAATGAATGGGGTGTGAACTGAGCCTCATGTCCAAAATGAGCCACAGGCTGAGAAACTAAATTACTTTCTTTTCTTATTTTAATAAAACTAGGCCAAATTAGGGAGATATTACTTTATTAGAACCACACTGTATGAGCCGAAGGCAGGATGGTTTAATTTCAAGATCAGGCAACATTTTCTCATGTGGCTTTAGACTGATTGAAGATGGCTGGGCCTAATTGTAATTTTCTACGAAGGAATGTACCTAAATGTTGTTGACTAATCATGCAACACTTCATGCATAAAGTCACACCGTGACTTCACTCATCCTTGTCATCCTCCTCTTCCTCCTTCTCTTTCAACTTGCTCCTCTTCCACCTTCATTATCAGCATCACCATCATCTTCCTCAAAGGCAATCGTGTATGTTAATGCATTATTTTGTGAATTTGATACGCACAAATGTTGCATAATTCATGGTGAAAATGTGCGTGAGAAGAGTGTGAGACAGCAGGCGCTTCCCATATCATCTCGTTGCACTTGTACCCTTTGAACCTGAAAGCATTATTTCTTCCTTAAAGCTTTGTTTTCTTCCAAACTTTGGCTTTCATGAGGAACTAACACATGGTGACTCAAAGTGACTCATGACAGGCAGTCACAAAAGGGCATAAATTCCACAAAATCATTTGCACGGAGGGGTCACCTACATTTCTAGATTTTAATCATCCGAGTTTGAGAGCTCCAGGACGGCAGCTCGCATATTAACAAACTGCAATCTTGTTGACATCTGAAAGGTTACGCGCTCCGATGTCCTACAATACCTGGGCAGACTGAAGTGAAACCATAGACGTACTGTATTGGAAACTGCTGAGTTATTTTGGCAGACAGGACATAGGAGCACATGGCCTGGTTTGTGTGCCTATAGTGTTCCTGAAACCTTATCACATGGAGGGAGGGGGATCATGGCTCTGGGTGATGTAATCACACCAATAAAGCAGGGGCTTTGATGTGTGATAGTGGCAGTAGTGCTCATCCTCTGTATCTGCTCCAACTGGACTCCATAGAGAGTATTCCCAATGTGTGTGTGATTGGATGCGTATGTGGGTGCATGTGGGTACGTGATACTTGGGAGCTGTGAGTAACTCTGCTGAGGCAGGTGGACCATCCAGGCTGGCCTGTGTTGACTGGCTGGTATGTGAGTTTTTCAGGGGGCTGCTGAGAGGGCCACACTGTAGTCATGCCTGCATGACTCATGGCGCGGTATCGGTCTGTCTGTCAGTCTGGCCAAGTGCTCAACTGCTTCAAGTGTTACCTTCAAAAGAGCTACAGTGCGATTGATTTATGCTCAGTGATGATGTTATCAACCTTCAGTCATTGCCATTCTTCAATAGATATTTCATTCCATACATCTCACAGCAGTCCGCAATAGCACCATAGTGATGTTTTTCCATGTGTGGCCTAATCACTTCAAGATGATGCATCTACAAGCAGGACACAGTTATTCAGCCCAGAATTATCTCCCTTTGTAGATTTGATGCTCTGTTGATGAGGTGACGTAGTCTTCAGCAATAGATTTCCTGGAAGATGCCCTCTAAAATCAGCTGGTTCCCAAACCTGGGTGTGCTCCCTGTGATTGTTAGTCGTTATCTTCCGTCTCTGGACAGACCTCGCTCTGAGTTCAGGCTAAATGAGCGTCACTGGGCTGAACAGTCCCATGTGTACTGAGCACATGCTTCTCCAAATAACCTCAGGCTGTTTCTCAAACAAACACATCTGTATCACAAGTTGAAAGTTTGATCACTTGAGAATCCTGTGTTACAGGCGACCTAAAGTTTACATTAACATGGCTTACTGTTTTAAGTCTCTATCTGTAATATTTAATGGGCACGTGTTTCGTAAAGGAGTCCACTATATTGTTTTCTATCCTATAGAATTTTATTTAATAATCTTCATGCTTTTCATTTAAATGTGCTACAAAAGAGATTTTCAGCATTTCTATTGGGTCTCAACGGCTCTCAACATAGTGACGTCTGTTTACCCGAGTCAGTCGGGACGGCGTTATCAGCTGTAACCAACGCAGTGCAGAGCGACGGCCACGAGCTAACCAGTTGGGTACGCTCACGTGTACTAAAAGCACACGCAGGCAACCCGGGCATGTCAACAAAGCAAGGAGAAGCTTGAATTAAAACACATACAGAGGGAGAGCGGCTTCATTTTCAGCTCCGGTAGATATTATTTCACTATATCTTTACATATATATTGTTTGTTACTGTATTAATCCCATATATTGCACCTTTTCAACATTTCACATGTTCACATTCTGTTGAACCCTGACAGGATGCTAATTTCCCCTTAAAGTTCCCTGTAGCAGCTTCTCCACACTATATAATACAATCACTCAATATTATATATTCTGTATGCCCTTATTTTAGAATCCCAACTCTTCAGTGAGCCTAAATGATTCTTACTTTGAGGAAATGTATAAAAACACAAGACACCACGCGCAGGGAATCATCATAAAATGTTTGTGTCTTATTTTATACTTGCTTTGCAAAAATTCAGCTCAAGATATGTAGTAACTTTGGAAACTTTAGGGTACTTCACTTGAAATTAAAATAAATTCCTGAAGGTTTATACAGTGCTTCCAGTGCACTAGGGATCGACCTACTCCCTGTGAGTGTATAGTGTAGAAGTCAATTAGAGCTGAACTACGTATTTCTACCAGACTGTCATGTGTCTGTCATCACAGGCAACTTTGTGTGAAAACTGCTACAGTGAAGATTGTCTCCTGAGTTTATTTGTGAATGTGGGGCACGGCAGCAGTATCTGGAGAGGTCAAACATGTTAACCAACTTGTTCTGCTACTTTGGAGACAATACACATGCTTTCCTGCTAAATATATTGGTTACAACTGTTCCCACAACTGAGCTCAAACAGACATCAGCTTATGTCTTAACAGGGGATTGATGGTGAGAGAGCCCACAGGCAGTGTTTGATCTAATTCTCACAGTGCTCGCTCAGCTCGTACCTTTTTGACTTTGATGTGGTTACGGTTTTGACTATGTTGTCAGGAGCAGGAACAGGGATTTTTCTCACATGTCAAATAATGTGGTATTTGTGGAAAAACAGAAATAGTGTTGTGTCTCTAGTGTCTGTCCTGCCTACACAATAAGGAATGTTGGCAGGAAAAAAACAATATATATATTGGTTGTGGTGCATTGGTTTTAATTATACAGGAAGTGTGGTGTTTGTTGCTCGTACGGATCATCATCCTATGGCTGCTTGTTTGCTTGCCTTCTTCCCCTGTTGACGTCTCGGTTGTGTGACTCACAGCCGTTGCATTCAACTGTTCCCATCCTATGACATCTGTGTGGTGGCATGATGCAGCGGCAGCCATGACGGTGAAGTCAGTTGTGATGTAATGCTATAATACAGCATGGCTATTTCAGGTCTACTTCTGAGCCTCCAAGGCCTCCGTCTGCCAGCATGCCACCCTGCCCTTCTCTCAGTCAGCACCTCATCTGTCATGAGCCAGACAGTCATACATGAACCAGCATTCACAGAATTTACTAGAAACCTTTGATGAAATTGAAAGTACAGGTTACTGTGAATTGTTTTTACAGTTATTTGGTTGAGGCCAACATTAGGCTGTAGCAGAGATGAAAACATCTAATTTAGGGTCTGTAGTTACAGGGTGTTTTTGTTCCTGTAGCTTCTGTTCTCACTGACACGGTGTCTGAGGCTGGTTAACCTCAGGACAATGCTCATTTTCAGGGCTGTGGGAATTTCTTTCCCAGAAGGCTGGCACTCGTAGACAAACTGCAGTGGCTCCTTGAACTTTGATCTTCTTCTTCAAGCGTGAAGAGCTCTCTGAAGGCGTGTCCGCAGATAACCCAATAAATATCTTACTTTACCCGGTGCCTCGAGACAGAATTATACATGTATGGTATGTTGCAATTGCGTTGTCTTACCTGGGTGAAATGCCTTGATAGAGGGTTTTGTTTCAAAGCTCACACAAGCTTTATTAACAGTGGTATAACTTGATGGTCAACTTGTAAAAGATCTGTGCAGTATCCTTGTTAGAAATGCACTTAGTTTTGTGCAGATGACTGTTACTATTACTTTGGTTTCTGACTGTCCGGCCGGAGGACCAACTCAAGGAACACCCTGACTGATACAGTACGCCAGCACTGTTACAGCAGCGATGAGGGTGCAGTTTTAAATAGGATAACCCCCCCCCCCCTTCCCAGATTGTTGGCAATGTCGGTTGCATACCCAGAGGCTGTGATTTCTCATTGTGTACCAGACTGCTAAACTCAAGTTGACTGTTCCCTCTATAGAGCTGCACACACATAGTTATATCTGGACCGTTTCAACCGTCCCACCAACATCACATACCATGCACCAAACTCATTCCAGCAGCTTTCCCAGAAATGAGGGTGTGTTTTGGATTCCTCTGTGACTTTTCTTTTACTGGCTTTTTTCGGAAGAGGTGGATCTTAGTCGGTTTGAATGCTCTTTTCTATTGAATGAACATGAACCATCAAATGTGGAAATATGAATGCTGAGAGATCGCTAAAGTATGCCCATGGTGCATCTTCTCAAGTCTCATTTTAATACAAATAGATTTTGGTAAATCTGTTGGACTGTACTCAATGTTTGTCAGTCAGACGGAATGACATGGAATCAAGCCAGGCGTCGTTGGCATATTTGAACATGTACCTGATTCTGTAACTCTCAACTTTCCTTTTTTACGGCCTCTGCTTCTCTTCACACCCGTGCCAAGTTTCCCTTCCATTTGCCAGTTGACAGAGTTTGTAATGTCGCGTGCCAGGGAAAATGATGTAAAGCCTCTCATTTATGGTGCCCAGTTGATCACGCCCAGTTATAGTGAAGGCATCACGCTGGAAGCCTAATATGTGGTGAAGCATATTCTCTTAGAAACAAATATGAACAGTTATACAAATCAAAAGTAATTTATTCCTGGAGTCGGAGCTTGTACTCCCACTCAGGGAGACAAGTTTCTTTTGTTGTTGTTTCACTTCTTTCAACTTGTCTGAATTAGACATTCTGTCTCCTCACCAATATCCCGTTTCCTGATCATTTGTCGCTGCTGCGTAGTAACATTTGCTTGTTGTCAAACCATGATCAGACTAAGGAAGCATCCCTACATGTGTGCTCTGTGACCTGGGGGGGTAAACAGACTTTATTTCCATAAAATGGAGTCTGTGTGTTTTCTTAAGTTAAATCAGGATTGAGGAGGCCTCCCCCGTCACTGGAGCTGTGACTGTCCCAGAGGACCTGCCCCAGCCTTCCCAGTTTTCCTGTGCATTTGTAGGGAGTTTTCCACTGATCTCTTGGCCAAGCTGCATGGCTTCATTCTTCCTCCTTCCTCCCCCATCATCCTCGCTTTTACATCTCCCTGATCCCAGCTCAGAGACCCTGGCCTCAGCTCTGGGTGTTCCCTTGGGATCCCCCTCACTTCCTCAGAGTAGCCTTTATCAGAGTCTGGGGAATCTCTATCGGAGACTTTCAGTTATTTCACCCTTGAGTCTAAAAATATTCAATTGTGTAGGAAAAAGACGAAATTGTTAAATTGTAAAAATACTTTTGCTGCTTATATGAATTGGTGCATCTAATGCAACCAGTATGAATCCAGTGCTATTCAAACCACATGATTACCATGTAGAGAGTAACACATGGATGTGTGAATGTTCTTTATCATCTGAAAGGTTTTTCTGTGAACTGTCTTTTGAAAACCATTTATAGGAAGGTCACTGCCATGATGAATAATTCCCACTTGCTTTGACGCCCACATCTCACCTCACATTTATCTGAATCATTGCTCCACAATTTACTTTGTTCACGCTTGTACACAGCGTCTGCCAAAATGCAGTGTGACCCACATTTGTGTCCCACAACAGTGACTGAGTAACCGTCAGACCCACAGATTTCTGATGTGGGTCTGAAGGAAGGTTTGTGAAGTACATTTTATTCCTTTTTGAGCAGAGGGGATGTTGTAGTTGATGTACGTGGGATTGATGTGTGTGCTCTTCCCACCACATCCAGCGCTGGGAACTAGAGCACATACTGTAGTTGTGGATAAGCTCGTATTATCTTAGCCTGTGTATCGGATGAAAGAGATACAAATGTGGTAGCTGTATTAAAATGACCTAGTTGTTGTGTGGAACACAAATGGTCCCCCCCCCCCCCCCCCCCCCCCAAAATGAAATAAAATCCTCCTACCTGTGACAGAATCAAGTTTGTACCGTCATCCAAACAGAAACTCTGGCTCTATGTGACAGTTAATATGTTTTGGTGCAGAAGTATGCTGCTGGCACCAGCAACCTCAATTTATATTCACTGTCCTTCACTTGACTGTGAACTCAGGCTGCACACCTACACATACACACTACACACTCATAGACACACATGTGTACATATATTCACAACCTGCAGTGGTGAAAATCAATGCAGTCAATCATTTGTACTTTTATCTCACATCCTTAATATGGATGTTCCTCCTCACTTGTTGATACAGATTCACTTTAGTGTGCTTATTGAGACATTTAGCAGCGACTGTGGACATGGAAGGCCAACAGCTAATGAAAGGAATTGAAGAGGGGTTTTCCAACTTGCTCTGTTGTCTTTGACCAATTTAGAAAAAAAAAATAAAAAAATCTTAAAGTCTAGTTTATTGCTAATTAATATATTTTCTCCAAAGAAGTTATATTTTAATCCTCAAATCCCGAAGAAATGAAGAGTTAATTTTCACTGAAAGTAATTTGATTTGGAAGTGGACTGAGTGTGTTTTGGAAAATTTCATTTGACATTTTGTTGAAGCTACATTTTATTTAATAAGAATTCAGTTTAACCAATCATTCCTTATGGCGTTTGGAAACCCCTTTAAGTGCCTTTAAGTTGACTTTGTAGAGCTCTGTTTCGAGACCAGCCTTCCTTCTCTCCGCTGCTTGAATCCATGCTAATAAGGCTGATTCCCATTGTGCCAGTGATACAGGCCACACTTCATCTGCTCTCTTTAATAGACGTGTCAGCTTCAATGTCACACTACACTGAGATCTCACTATCACTCTCTGCGCTAGGCCGGAGTGGGCGGCCGTTCTGACTCAAACAGGGCCTATTGTTTTCCGCGTACGGTGATGATGCTTCACTGTGACCAGGGATGGGATGCATATATGCAGTGCGGATGTGTTCCTGCGCATGTGAGCAAGTGTATGTTGTTTCCGTGGTTGTGTTGACCGGACAGGCAGAATGCTCCCGGTCTGCAGTGTGTTTCCTGCCTTCGGTTTGCACTTCTCCCCCCCTCCTCTACTCTGCTCTGCACTTCCTTCCTTCCAGCACTCCTCTGTAAAATAAGCACCTCTCTCCGTGCTGGTGGTCTCCCACAGAGGATGTGAGATGACAGAGCTGATGGCTCTCCTTTGTATTTTTAATCCCGTTGATAAACCTAAACAGTTGTGATAGTAGCATGTCACTGTGTGCCGTCTTTTCTCTGTCACCTTGGATGTAGCTTTGGTCAATTAACCGTACACGCAAATACAACGTCTCTGCTAAACCGTAATGGAGTAACTCGTACTGAGTAATTATTTTAGCTGGAAATGTGCTTAGTGCGCCATTTCAATTGATGGAGGAATGAAAACTTCAGCCTGCTTTTGCTTTTTGTGACTACGATCAGGCTGCTCAATGACCCTTGTTCAGCCCAGTTCACATTAGGCCGTACAATGCAGCCTTTTGTAGGCTTGATTCAAGCTGATATCATGCTGGAAACTATTTAGATGGGGATCACATGTTGTTAGGGCACACTGTTTCTGAGATTCTCCTCTTACTCACTTAAAGAGAGAATGTCAAACCTCCCAAAGACAATGAGGGGATTGTTTGTACTCTCAGGACACTTTTGGGAGGACCAGGCGCTGCAAGAAAGATGGCTTACTTCCCTTTGTTGTGTAACGCGTCTTCCCTTAGTAAGAGATAAATCTAAGATGTTGCATCAAACCAGTGCAGATCAATGGATGAGGAATCACCTCGTCAGAAAGGTTGTAGTAGTGCAAGAGATCTTTAACATATACATCTTTGACAAGGGCTGCACTCCGAGATGAGAATTTTGGTCTGGTTTGACAGCCCTCGTCTAATATGGAAATTCAATATGGAAATGAAAGTATTTCAATGCTTAGGAAATAGCATTGAGATTTATGAGTCTCCATGCCATTTTAAATTGAATTATATTAATTTAATTGTTATCATTCATTGCTTGTAATATGCAAACTGAATCTTAGCTTAATCTAATTGCTTCTCATCCCTCTCAACCGCAGAACAAACGATAGTATTAAACATTGACGTGTGGGTTCATTGCAGCCATATTTTTATTTGGACACTGTAGCTGTTGCTTTCAACATGTACCACAGTTCTCTGTTAGTCTCTGAGATGAGGTCAGAGTATCACAGTCTTGTTGAATTTCACTAACTGTCCATGTTTGCCATGCCGTACTGTCTTTAGCTCAATGTGGATTTGTACGGTAGGTTTCAGGGGTAGCTGGATTTTCCCACTTTGTGTTAGGCAGTACAGCTGGAGATTCAGTAAGTTGAAGATAAGCTCTTATGGTAAACAAAGAGGTTTCAGGTTTGGCAGCTGGAGCTGCAGCCAAAAATTAACTGCTTATCAACTGCTTTATCCCAAAGTGGTGAAGGCCGTTTCACTGTGGGCTGATTCAACAGGGTGTTACCTGATTTAACTGAAGTGGTCATGGAATATTCACACAGCTCCCTTGTTATTGTATTTAACCGTGTTTAGTTGTCTTGGCCTGTGAGGTATATGTTGCCCACGCCGAGGGAGTTTTTACTGTCAGCTTCTTCCTCAAGATCAGAGGCACAACCACAGCTCCGGACTGAGACATTACACAGATTTACGAAGTGAGCTTCATTTTTCCACTGAAGTGAAGACAGGCCTATACTATCGGTTGTGAGCTGGACCAGGTCTGTTAACAATCCTGAGAACCAAGATGCTGCAGCTAAGGGGGCTGTGTGCAGCCGCTCCAATAGCAAGTATGTAGTAAATAATTCACCTGCAGGACTACTTATTACTAAATAATTCAAGTGTTGAATTAGTCACGCATGTAATAATTTTTCACCTGTACAGCAAAAAGGAAGAAAACTTTGTGCTAAGCAGAGCTGATATTAAGTTGGCTGATGTTTGTAAACACACTGAGATGAAAGTAATTGTATATATTTGTTCCTTTGTACTCTTTAACACACCTCATATCTCCTTCATATTGATTTCCTGTGCAGGATATTGCTGCACATAGAAAGGCTGGGTTTTGTGCAGATAAAATAACCAAGCGCAATTTTCGCCTGGCAATATGTAAGGCTTTGTAGAGGAAGACGGGAAGCGGAGCAGTCAGTGCGATGGTGAATACAGATATTGCTTCTGGTGGTGGTTATTTCTTGAGACTGAGAAAAATGAATGCATCCAGTTCAATAAAACTAGTTTGATCTGCACATCTTGAGAGGTGTGCTCACATTTTAGTTTTCATTTTTCACAGAAAACAGCCCACTGCCTAGAGATCTAGAGCAGGATGTTTTTCATGTTGGTCTACAGTTTCATCCAGACGTACATTTGCAGTTGAGCTCTATAAATACACCACATGCACACCGCCCGCTGTTAGGAGGCCATTTATACTTTCATGAGCTATTCATATCTCTGGCACTCTATCCTGTCATTTAGTAAACACTGTTATGACAGTAAGGGGGCCTTGCAATGGACCCGATACTCCAGAGTGAAACCACTAAGAGTAAGAGGTTACGTTTTCGTTGTAAAATCCCACCGATTGCTGACAGCCTGAGCTAAAGATCTGTGAAAAACATTGGAAAAGGCATGAGCTTCTCTACCCTTCTTGGCTGGGCAGCCATGCCCACCTTGCAGCAGCCCCGCCCGCCCTCCATGCCTGCCCCTCAGATAGCTGTGACATTTGATCTCAGGGTCAGCTGCGACGGATATTTCTGCTGTCTCTGTGTGTGTTTTTTAATGTAGTAAGGTGGTTCGGTGTGACAGCCTGTCACATGTCACTAGGGTCAATTCAGATGACTGCAGCTTTACTGGTGCTCAGTTTCACTTCACTCTCTGGCCTGCGGCTGTATTTTGCGGAGTATTTTCTTCCTCGTAAAATGGTCAGAAAGAGAGAGGCTTTAAGCCTGGACTTTGGACAGCTCAATTTTATTTTAGTTGAGGAGTAATGTGTGTGTAAGCCATGTGTTAAAGTCACATAGTTTTCATAGTCGCCAGAAATGAAGAGACACATCAAAGAAATGCTCTAATTGATCATATTGTAGATGTAACTCTGTATCCAAATATACTTTCATAACTGGTTATGTCATCTGGCATTAATGTCTGCTCTGCAGTATGCCGCGTTTATTTTAGTGCCTGTTTCTGTCTCGGTTTCTGTTCTCCTCACCCAAATGAAATATCAGTAGCTTTGTAGTTTTTTCAGCTTCTTAATTCAAAACCGGTTGGAAGCACAGTGTGCTATATAAAGATCAAAAGCATAGTTCTGCAATTAATGCGCAGATGGGCCTCAGATGCCTGTAGGACCTACACAAGACACACGTCTGAAGTGTGAATTATTATTTAGATCGTCTATTGGGGGGAATTACCAGATCTGTTGTTTCTTCATATTGTTTCCCACATGCCTCCACCCATTCACTAGAATGACTACGTGGTCATGAGTTTCTGCTCATCATTATGAAATCCCCTTTCAGGGAACTACAGCTACTGTATATTAAGGTTGATTTCACAACAGTAGCTTTAAGTGTGTCTGATAGATGTTATTTACTTTCCGAAAATGTCTAATTTGCTTTGCATGTCTTCTTATAATGAGAATTACCAATAATGTTTCTAGTTATATTAGCGAGAGAATAACATAGGCAGAGTGACTGTCTGTCTGAATAGCCTTGTTTCCCTCCATTGTTTCCAGTGTCAAGCCTTGCCTCCAGCATGGAGTGAAACATAAGGAACAATGGATAGTAGGAGCATTTATAGTGAATGACTAACTGTTAGAGCATGGGGAAAGCCAAACATAACCTGTTTGTGCCATTAGGTTTTCAGCAAGACAGCAATCTGGAACCTGGAATTATAGCAACATCACTCGATATTTGCTTGCTAGTACATGGGAAATTGTTACGGTAACACTACAATAATTATTGGAGCCAAAGTGGTCAAAATGTTGACCTGCAGTGGACAAAGAAGCAGAAGCAACATGCAGGAAGAGAAAGAGGGTGAGCAGGAACGAAGGCCTGGGGCCAGGAAGCGCTGCACCTCTCAAGAATGAGGTATCCGGCCTTCTCACTATCCAGATTAATGAGGTCATCCATCATGGCGACTGCCCTTGCATGCTAGGCAGCAATTCCTCCTACCTACTGTCCACCCTAACTTTATAATCCCTGTTGGGAGCAAGCAGGGCCCTACTTGGCCAGCCTCAATGACACAACTCTGTCAGCCACCCTCCCACCCTCAGTGTGGCTGCAGCTAGCCTGCCTTCTGTAGAGTAGCGCATAGCAGTAGAGTACACTCAGTACCCGGAAATCAGCCAGCTCCTGTCCATAATGGTTAGACTTCATGTGGTTTCCTTCTCTGCCATTTCAGCGTGGTTTAGTGCAGCCAGAGATCTTAAGGAATGTGGGTATGGCATGCACTGAGATTCGAAATGGCTCCGGATAGAGAGAATTAAAAAAATATATTTTACAATACTATCTCAGAAATGTTTAATTCGGAAAAACGTGTGATATGGTAGTGCCATGTGTACATTTGAGACCATACGTGTTAAGTTTAAAAAGCTCTGTGTCCTCAATTTCTCTTTACGTACAATAGTGAGTAGCGACCGAAGATTTTAAACAAGGCAACTGCAGATTAGATGATGGATCCAATAAAAAAAAGAGGCCATGGCCAGATTACTGTTTTATTTATGATGAATGTGAAACAGGAGGGCAATGCTCTCTTGCAAGCCTCTGCACATGTTTAAAGCGTGAGAGCAGTTGGAGAAAGCTGGTTATGTTGTGCACAATGAACAAGCACAAAATGACGCTGTAGCACAGCCCCCACCCTCACTTAGCTTCTTCTTTTTTTTTCTCCGGCATGAATGCGTTCAAGGTGGCACTTAAGAGCTCCATCCACTGAGCCGGTCTTCTTTTTTTGTCTTAAGTTTGTCTTTAAGCCTCACCTGTGGCAGCTGTTGTCATAAACCAGTGCCTTTTCTCTGCATGACTGGAGACCATTACCAAGTGATTATATTAAATTATGGCATGAAAAACATCATTGGGTTTGAGTTTGTATGCAGAAGGTATTACAATGCAGCTCCCCAGACGGAGAAGGAGAGTGCCGGTTATGCCTGTCAACTCCGGTCATTATGTTCTGCTGGACGTCCCTGCACCTGGAGAGACGTCAGCTTGTCCTCTGTGTTTTGTCCTACTGTCTATTTTCCCCCGACTAATGGAGAGAAGTGGCCTGTAGAAGCAATGTCAGCCCCATAATTAAAAACAATCCATGCAGGGTTGTCATGGGTCTTGTAATTGTGTAGGACGTGTTAGTTTCTCACAAGGAGCAAACCACGGCAGGAAGCCAATCTTGCGAGGCACAGTGCAAAGTTATGGGTGTGGGTGTTTTCCCTCTTTAGATGTGAAGTAAAAACAAATCTTTTTTGAGAAACTAGATTAAATCATTGTGGTCTAAAGAATGTGTGCCTGAAATCAGTGCTGGGAATGTAAACACTGAAGGGAACTATTACACGCTCTGAATTGTTGCTATACAACATCTCAACCAGAAGAAAGTACCATCACCTTGAGAGTAAGATAACGTATTGTTGTGCATTTGCTTAGCAGTTGATCAGGTTGAATGAATTCAATAGGATAGTCTTGTCTCAGAAAGCCATTACCTTACAACTGATTTTCTTTAACCGTCAAACTTGACCATGAACAGATAACATGCTCAAGGGAAGGCTAATCTTCCAGCCTGGATAATTGCCAAACGCAAAATTTAATCAACTCTCATTCCTCCAAGGATATTTCTCCTTCTGAAGGACTTTCTGCCTATGAAGATCCATCTTTTTCAGACGGGGACCAGCCTTGAGTCTTACCTTCTCTGAGCAGTGATTTCTTATCACTCGATAGGAGAGATGACTGACATTTTGAGTGCTCCCTCACCGTGAGAAATGAGTCAGTGGCTGTCATAGCCATGCTTGCATCTGAGCAATGCCAACTAAACTCCTCCTGAACATGAGTGGCAGTCCCATGCCAGCTCAGCTTCCATGTTGACTTTGGAGGAGGACGAGAGAAAAAGAGGGAGACGGACATCCAAAGCACTTGGCTTAGCTGTCTGACGAACGTTGGAGGTTTACCTTGGGCTGTGACTAAATGCCCATACGGCCCACTGATCAGTGGGCTAATGGCAAACCATACCAAATTTTTGCTGCTGTGTGTAATACAGATGTTTAGTACTAAAGCTGTGAGATGTTTCAGTCACTCTCTCACTCAATTTACATAGTTTGAATAGTTTGTGGGTTTAAGTGTCTGTGTGGGTTTAATCTGGCAAGCAAGTAGGCAGAAAGCATAAAGAAACTATCAAGCTGTAACGGCCTGTAAATGGCAATCACTCACACAGAGAACACGTGCATATAAGGACAAGAGGAGTGGGAGACAGTAGGCAGGAAAAAAGCCTCAAGCAGATGGAGAAGCGCATAAACAATTTGCTTCCACACATCCCTCCTTCATTCTCTGGATGCAGAGCAGCAGCAACGCATCAATCAGGGCAAACTGAGTTACAGCAGGAGGAGCCAAAGCTTAAGCAATCAAACAATGTTTAGCATGGAGGAAAATTAGGTTCTCGCCTTGCCTGCTTTCAGTTCAGTCCCAGTCTGTTTCAATCTGCAACCCTGAAGCTGATGCCCCCTCCCGTCACTGATCTGCTCTATATCAGGAGCCCCGCTGATTGAGCTAATGGTGAAAGTAATTAAATGTTGGGTGTCCTAGGGCTGTTGTGCACAAGCGGAGATACTGGATTTGCAGTTATGATTCTTGTCAGTGCATTTACAGACAGATTACTTTGCAGCCTTTCTTTAGTAATACAAAAAAATAGAGTAGAGTGAAGCTGAATGTGTCAAAATATGTCACTTTACTGGTCCTCTCCCACCTTTCATCACTCTCTAACTCTGCATCAGCCGGCTTTGGTCCAGTCTGCTTTGCTAATCTGGTATCACAGTCCAGCCAATGTCACTGGAGGTCAGACAACAATGTAAAAGCCTAATAGGCCATAACCTTCCAGACTGACAGTAAATTAAAGATGAAACCTCGTTATAACAACTTACAATGCACACTGCTGTTGTATAAACATCCCATCTAGTTTTTCTGCCTCTTGTAGCACGCTCAATAACTTAATTGTGGTAGAATTGTCAGCGTATGTTATAGTAAATACCAGTGTGCTTCTGGGAACTGGTGGATTGAGTAATATCTGTCAGCGAGAGCTAGAGCATGTTTAAAAGTTAACACATTGGTGATGACCCCTGCCGCCCTTAGTCTGAGGTTTTCCTCCCCTCTCTGCTGAGATCCACTGACAACACTTCCCATCATCACTTGGGCTAAAACAGAAGCCTGCGGTGCGTTGAAATGTCAATGGGAAGCAGATGTGGTCACTAAAAGCCGTGGGTTTCTTTCAAGGAGCTGAATCTGTAACAAGAGAAGTGAGGATGTGACCTGCTCAAAGCTCAAAACTCAAAACCCCTGATGCAACATGAAGACGTGTGTGACGATGACATCTTGTGAAACAGAACTAATTTAGGGACGGGAAAGCGGTTCTTTAAATTCATTTGGTTTTACAGCTCCATAGCTGAGGAGACACCCTCTTTCACAAGTTTACACATTTGTGCTTTGCAAATTATTTTGTACATCCAGCTGAGTGAAAGATTGCTTTTACCAATGATGAACGCATAACTATGCTAACACTTATTCATGCGGGATAATGCTTGATCATTTAAAGTGTAAATGATGCCTGTGTACTGAGGTAAATGAGCAGTTTTCTGTTGGAATTTAGTAAACGACAGGAAATGAACCAGCAGGCTCAGAGAATTGAGGTTAGATGGTGGGACAATAAAACGAGGGCCAAGGCTGCAGCTACAGACAAGCTGTCGGATGGTGAGGTTGACTGTGTACCTCCTTTGGTCCACAGGCCTCGTTGTGGTAATGCATACATAGTCATTAGTCTCTGATAGATGTCTGCTGGATACGGAGCAACTTTTAACTACAAAGAGGGATTCAATTTGATTTTAACTGTAGAATTAAGGAACTCTTTTTTTTTTTAATGGCTCTGTGAGCTGTTTTGGGGAAGGGGTAAACATCTGTAGGCTGCTCTCAGTGGTTTCCTCTTTATTATCTATTGAACAGAATTATGTGAACGCCCTTGTTTCAATCAAAAAAGGGAACTTAGCATTCTCTTGTGAAACAATTCTGAAGCACAAAGTCATTGTGTCAAATATATTTATAAATACAAAAAATTCCCCTTGATTATGTGTTGCTACTTAAGATTACATGTGTTTCATTGAAACTAACAATAACTTCATCTTATCCTTCTCTGTCTGTGTAGCTGGCAGGCCTGGGGTGGGACAGAGAACATGGCTGAACCACGGCGGGAGAGCACCAGCAGCCTGCAGAGGAAAAAGCCTCCCTGGCTTAGACTGGACATTCCCACGGCTCAGATGTCACTAGACGAGCCTCCCACTTTTGTTCAGGTGTTCGTTCTCGCTGAATCCCCTTTTCGTTTTTTTGTCACCTTTTGTCTTTTTTTGTCATGACTTGTGTTCACACTTCTCCTATGCGTCCCTTCCTGTATAGCCCGTGAAGAGGCAGGGGTTCCTGCGCAGCATCAGTATGCCAGTGGAGACCTCTCATCTCCAGTCACCACCCCGTGACCTCTTTGACACCCGGCGGCCTGTCTTACAACGCCAGTCATCCATCACTCAAACCATAAAGAGGTAAACGCAGCTACCAATACACTGGATTTATATATTAACGTCTTGATATAATTGGGTTGTAGCATGCTTCAAGTTTAGAACAGTGTTTCTCAACCTTTTCCAGTCGCGACCTCCTGACCCCCTGGAATTTTCTCACGACCCCCTTGGGGGTTCCGACCCCCTGGTTGAGAACCACTGGATTATAAAATGAAGAACTAGCAGATTTAGTAGATTATAGAATGAAATGCTACAGCATGTAATATAAGCAGCACACGCTTACATAATGGAGGATGTTAGCAGCCTGTGTCTCATGGCATGTAAAAACAACTTTTCCATTTAACTTCAGTATTTCTGCTCTCCTTACCTTTTTCCAATTTGCATGACTGTTTCTGTCATTTGCCTGATAATAACCTTCCTAATGTTCTAAATCTCAATGAAAACCAAGTCTAAATTTAACAGTCTGCTTTGCTCTGTCTGCATGAAGGCTACAGCACTGTCCAGCTGCACTTTTCCTTCTCACTGCCTGTTGTTGTCTTTTCTCTTTCCTTCTCCTTCCTTTTGTCCCATCTCGCCACTCTCCGGCCCTGCTCTGCCTGGTCTCAGCAGCAGAAGGGTGCACTTTGAGCGGATTAACACGGTTCCCATTAAGGGGCAGCGGGCTGCTCGCCGCAGCATCAGGAAACACCATTCGCTCTCCAGAACCCTGCTCAGGTACGGCAGGAAGTCCCTCACAAGACTGTCGAGGTGTTAGGGTCAGGGGTGTATACTCACTTATGTTCTATAGGAAAACAGTCTGTATGTTTACCGTGGAACCATAATTCTGACATGATTTTGCCAATGTCACCTTTAAAATTTTTTATTTCATTCACTTCACACCTCACAAGATTCACAATAATTGTTGTTTTACAGTCAGTCACCAGCTGTTGCAGCTGTGAGTCATAAGAGGACCTGAAACCAAAAGCTGTCCTTTATAAATTCCCCTTTATTCAGAGTTGCAGCCGGGTAGTGAGTGGGGCAAACAGACAGCATGCATCACAATAAGTTGTTGCTTGTGAGTGGTACTTGTTTGTGGGCCAGTGTTTTAGGGCTGACATGCCATGTCTGAAGGCTTCTTTAGTGGACACTGATTAGATAAGCCTGCTGGGCTATAACTATGTTCAAACATACTAGATTAGCGAGGTCTACTGCTGCAATGAAAGACACACGTATCTTAGAATACTAACTGTACAATCTTGTCACTGACACATTTTGAGAGCAGAGGACCAGAAAACCAGCAGAACGTATTCACTGATGGAAAGAGTGAGCTGAGCTAGTGAGAAATAGACTTTAACCGAACTTCACTGAACATTCACTCTGCAGCTGGTAATTAGTGTAGAAACAGCTAGCTTGCCTGAACTTTCCTTTGAAGTTTGTTTCCACTTCCACTTCCTGCCCTCGGGGTGCAGTAACATTGTTTGCTCTGGTACTTATTAGGCTTCAACTTCAACAACGTGATTGCATGTATATTCATCAACTGTTGGTGGAATGGGAGTAGAGTAGGACACAATTCAAATCTCAGAAGACTCCCCTGTTCTCTGTTAATTGGATTTGCTGTCTGCTTGTCAATTAAAATTAGAATAAATATAAATTGGCTTTTATTTGCAGCATCCAATTCCAGTATGTCCCTCCCTTGCTCACTTTCTTTGAACCTGTAGACTTTGTGACTCCACCGTGCATTCAGTGTCTGTGTACCTGTCTTTTCCGGTGTGTCTGGAAATGAACATGCCCAGGCTAGTTCCCTCTACTGTACCTATTACTTGCACTATCTAGGGCAATTTTCTTCATCCCTGGAAGTGAAGTCTTGTCAGTCCCACGCATGTTTGGTGATCCATTCCTCCCACATACGGGGCTCTTAAGAGGGTCATCATTGAGTGCCCATACACCTCAAGTTTCACCACGCCAGATAGCATTTAATCTCTCCATGAAAAGTGAAGCATGTGTGCTGTGAGTTTTGTGACCCGGAGCTGAAAGGTCAGTGTTTGTGGTGTTAGGGGAACAGCGGACTGGTTTGGGGTCAGTAAGGATGGCGATGCCACCCAGAAATGGCAGAGGAAAAGCCTGCGCCACTGCAGCCTGCGCTACGGAAAGCTCAAACCACAGGTTATACGAGAGATGGATCTGCCCAGCCAGGACAACATCTCCTTAACCAGCACGGAAACCCCGCCTCCTCTCTATGTCCCCTCCTCACAATATGGCATGCAAAAGGTAAAGGAACATATAGGTTGCTTTTCTTAATGCTGTTCTTATTTGAATCCATATTTTTTTATGAAAATATGTCATGCAGATGGTAGAAAATCATGTACTTTAACCTGAAAAAATAAACAAATTAGATGCTTGTGTTCTTGTATATATCAACTGGGACCTAAACTTGGCACACAGGTGCATTATGACCAAAAATTCCCCTTTGAGCATGGCATTTGTGTTGAATTGATCTTATTAGGTAAAATATGTCTCTCTGTCTTGATTCATTGTGCGGCTCTTTCTAACTACCCTTTGCTGAACCCATTGGTTTCCAGATTGTGGACCCTTTGGCACGAGGACGAGCCTTTCGTATGGTGGAGGAGGTGGATGGCTACAGCGTGCCTCAGACCCCCATCACCCCTGGAGCTGCCTCGCTCTGTTCCTTCACTAGCTCCCGCTCAGGTCTCAACCGACTGCCTCGTCGACGAAAGAGGGAGTCTGTGGCAAAGATGAGCTTCAGGGCCGCAGCAGCGCTGGTCAAGGTGAATGAGAGGGATGATGAGATCCACTTAACAGATTAAATATGCATCTGTACAATTTTTGGTACACATATTCTCACATAACAGGAGAATATGTGTACCAAAACACTGTACATGTTCCTTTCTGTATGTTATTGGACTTCATTGGTACTGTATAACTTTGTAACTGGATGTGACGGAACAATGACAGCTGTTAATGCACATGTTTGTGTATGTTTCTCTCTCAGGGGCGCTCAATACGGGAGAGCACTCTAAAGCGGGCCCAAAGACGCAGCTTCACCCCCGCCAGCTTCATGGAGGAGGACATGCTTGACTTTCCTGATGAACTGGACACATCTTTCTTTGCCAGAGTAAGACAGGAAAAACAGCAATGTTGTTGTTTTGCCGTTACTGTGTAACCATGTTTATTTACAATTGAATAATAATTCTCATTTAAAAAACCCACTATTTTCTTTCCACAATGTTCTTTCTAGGATATTCTGATGCAGGAGGAGTTGTCTACATACGCAGACGAGGTGTTTGAGTCGCCGTCTGAGGCGGGCATGAAAGAGGCAGAGCCCAGCAGCAAGAACGATGAGACAGAGCTGACAGGCAGCGCCCTTGATAAGTCTGAGCTGGAAAGAAGTCATCTCATGCTGTAAGCAACTGTGGCCACAGAGTTAACCATTCAGGCTGTACTGATACCATCATTTAAAAAATAATGATTAACACAATCCATGTTACAGTTTTCACTGTTAGACTTACACAAAATGTCAAACCAACAGTAAGTGTACAATATAAAGTGATTTGGTAAAAAGAAATGATTGTTGTTTTTTGTATTTGATATGTGTGTGTATATATATATATATTTAAACACACACACTCAATAAATGCCATAATAACCAATCTGACAAAAACATTTTATTGATCTGGTTGATGATATAGCCAGATAATGCAGAAGTGTTGTCTCCTCTGTTAACTCTCCAGACCTCTGGAGCGAGGGTGGCGCAAAGCCAAAGAAGGAACACCAGGACCACCAAAGGTGCCCTTGCGGCAGGAGGTGGTGAGCATTACCGGGCAGCGGCGTGGCCAGCGCATCGTTGTACCTGTCAAGAAGCTTTTTGCCCGAGAGAAGAGGCCTTATGGATTGGGCATGGTAGGGAAGCTCACAAACCGCACCTACCGCAAGCGCATTGACAGCTACGTCAAGAGGCAGATAGAGGACATGGATGACCACAGGTACTGCACCTCTTCATAGATCTGACTAATAGCGTGTTCCCTCTGCTGCCCTCAGTGGATGACAATGATGGATAATGAGAGCTGCTGTTCCTTTTTTTTTTTAAATGCATACGCTCTATCTCCTCTAGGCCTTTTTTTACATACTGGATCACCGTTGTCCATTTGCTCATCACTATCTTGGCTGTATGCATCTATGGTATTGCACCAGTGGGCTTTTCCCAGCATGAGACAGTTGATTCTGTGAGTAACGGCACACTTTCACAATATTTTCATCTCATTATGACTCCATTCATATTGATTGTACTCTTTTGTGATTTGTATGTCTTCTGACATAGGTTTTAAGAAACAAAGGTGTGTATGAAAATGTCAAGTTTGTACAGCAGGAGAACTTTTGGATTGGGCCGGGGTCGGTGAGCACTCTTCTCTTGATAGAAGAATACAAGCAATAATCATGTGTAAATGTCTTTAAATATATACTATATTTTAGATGTTTTTTTTCCTTTTTACTATGCATTGTTAGGAAGCTCTTATCCACTTGGGGGCCAAATTCTCTCCGTGCATGCGGCAGGACAAACAGGTGCATGATCTTATCAGGGAAAAGAGAGCTATCGAACGCAACTCTGCCTGCTGTGTGCGTAACGATCGCTCCGGCTGCGTCCAAACCTCAGAGGAGGAGTGCTCGGTCTGTAAACAAGCCCAGTTCTTATTTGTGTTCCTCGACCTTTATAATTTCACCACAGACAAACACGGTGGGAAGTTCTAACCCCTTCTTCTGTGGCTTTATTTCTAGAGTACTCTAGCTGTGTGGGTAAAGTGGCCGAGGCATTCCAGCACTCCTCAGTTACTTGGTAAAGACAGACAATATGGCTCTGTGTGTCATCAGGATCCCAGGTAAGATACACTAGTAGTTCTTTCATCGCACATTATAAATGAACTGATACTGGCTGGTAAATATAATGTGTGTTTCTCTCTCTACAGGATATGTCTCGAGCCTGCCTCAGTATCACCTCATGAATGGCCTGATGACATCAGCAAGTGGCCAGTAAGTCTGAAAAGTTAAAGCTGATCACTCACATATGATCTGACCTTGATGAAATGATTGGGGGAATTCATTATATTTGCTCTTTTAAGTCTTCTTTCATAATCATAGAATATCTCTGCATTATCCTCTCAACAAAACACACAAGTTTATGGGCTTGTAACAAGTAAAAATGTGATATATCTTTTCATTTTGATGAATCTTGGAAGGATATTACATGTTGGCACTGATGAAGATTTAATACTTAAAATAATAATGATAATACTGCTTTGGCTTTTAGATTTGTACCAGGTACAACACAGGGAACCACACCAACCTGCCTCATATAGACTGTACCATCACAGGCCGACCATGCTGCATTGGAACCAAAGGGAGGTGAGGAGAGCTAATGTACTTATGATGAACATTTAACCTGGACATGATTAAAAAACATGACTAGTTTACTAATTTATTAATTGCTGCTACTTTTCTTGGAGGTGTGAAATCACATCCCGGGAATATTGTGACTTCATGAACGGCTACTTTCACGAGGAGGCTACTCTCTGCTCTCAAGTAAGCAACTTCCTCCTTATTATACACAAATGAGACGTTTTATTTTCACAAGGGGAGAAGGTATTTAATTGCTCGGAGGAGAGCCGCTGAAATACGTCTGCAAATACCCTGCTAATCTTGCTGCCTCCGCAACCTGGCCCCGGATAAGATGATGGATGGAGGGAGGGAGCTATTTAATGCAAAAAGTGCTAAACTTAATTTGAGCTGCATCTCTTGCTAATTTAATCTGGTGTACTATTTTGTATACTTCCTGAATACCAGTCCAAGCCGATCTTCATTTGCATGTTATTTGTGATCTTTGATTGTCACATTAAAAGTATATGTATAACTGAGGGCCATTACCTGATATGCTGTGCTATGTCTTTCTTCAGGTGCACTGCATGGACGATGTGTGTGGACTGTTGCCTTTCCTCAACCCTGAGATTCCAGATCAGTTTTACAGGCTCTGGCTCTCACTTTTCCTGCATGCTGGGTGAGTCAGAAGCTGTCAACAAGTAGTTTTGCTTATTCTAAGATTTGCCTGCAAATGAAATAAACAAAAAATGGCTATTGTTGTATAATTTATGTTACATTTTTTTATTTAAATGGTTTTCTTTGGTGCAAGTATTTCAGCTTCAAATATGAATAGTATAAAAAAAAAAAAAAACTCTACATATGTACTTTCTACCCAATAGTATAAATAAAAGCAAATATTGCAAACTAGATGCGCAATTTTGCGAATAAGGGCAGCCTATCAGCCCATGTATCAGTCAAAACAAGGTACTGAAAGTCAACTTTGTCTCAGCCTGGTATACTAGATCAGTGTTTTCAAGGACTGTATGTGTTGCGCATATACAAGAAAATTGGCTCCAGCAGTAGCTCTCCTCTCAGTGTATTCATACTCATATTACAAGGATTAGAAAGATTGTCTTAATAAAGATACTTGGGTGAAATCTTATTATTCACTTGTAGTGGAGGTTGCTCTCATGTTAAATACATGCAGATTAATTCATTGCAGTTATGCACTGTGCATTTCAGACTGACAGCACTATTTTAGTGTAGTTCAGACCTGTCAGTCAGTCAGCACAAAGAGCTAACCTCACTGTTAAGAAGAGCAGTGCTTCATCTTCATGCTGTCTGTTATCTGTCTCCTGGGTAATTAAACAAAGTGCCCTCGCTACACGAACTCGTTAAGCTTCAATGAGATAGAAACTGATTTTGTTGATGGGCAAAGTCATCGGTCTGCTGAGTGGTTTGCCTCGTCTGCACAGAGGAATTATCTTCTCAACACGTGCATATTTTCTCCCACACGCGCGCACACACACACACACACACACACACATGTCACATTGGACACACATGAGCACCTTGTCCATTTCCGTCCTCCCAGGATCCTTCACTGCCTGGTGTCGGTGGCTTTCCAGATGACCATCCTGAGGGACCTGGAGAAGCTGGCGGGCTGGCTGCGAATCTCAATCATTTACATTCTCAGTGGCATCACTGGCAACTTAGCTTCAGCCATCTTTTTGCCCTATAGAGCAGAGGTGATCAACACTTTAACACCCACAAAATATCAGCGCAGGAACATCACAGTCGTATTATGTGTCAGAGATTTCCCATTTAGGAGCTCATCAGGTTTACTAAGAACATCATATTATGCTTTTAAATCCACATTGTAAATGTTTGTGACCATGTTTTTATAGGCTTACGCCCCCTCTCTGCTCTCTTTGTGTCCCAGGTGGGCCCAGCCGGCTCTCAGTTTGGGATCCTGGCCTGCCTGTTCGTGGAGTTGTTTCAGAGCTGGCAGATCCTTGCCCAGCCCTGGAGGGCCTTTACCAAGCTGCTGTGTGTGGTGCTCTTCCTCTTTGCCTTTGGGCTGTTGCCATGGATCGACAATTTTGCCCACATTTGTGGCTTCATCTCTGGCTTCTTCCTGTCCTTTGCCATCTTACCCTACATCAGTTTCGGCCGCATGGACTTGTACCGCAAACGCTGTCAGATCATTGTTTTCCTGCTGGTGTTTGTCGGGCTCTTTTCGGGCCTTGTGGTGCTCTTCTATGTCTACCCAATCAAGTGTGAATGGTGCGAGTTGCTAACCTGCATTCCCTTCACGGACAAATTCTGCGAGAAGTACGACCTCAACGCTCACCTCCACTGAAGTGTGAGCATAACAGGAAAGCATCAGGTCAAAAGATGTGGACTAACAGTCTAACAGTCTGCCTCCACTCTGCCCCTGTGTGACTGTGGGACTGTCCCCTTCTCTATAAACAATGACAATATACTTGTGTTTTTTTACTCTGTTAGTATGAATACCTATGCCACTCATCTTAAACACTTCCTTTAATCACCTCCCTGTTCACCGGCAGTCATTATCACTCCTTCACTGTCCAGTGAAACAAAGGTATGGCACTTCTGAACCTCATCAATATTCCCAGCTGCCCTTTACATGTGAGGCAGGAATTCTAGAAGCCAGTGCTGGTACAGAGAGACATTCGCACTCCAGACATAGGTTTTATTATTCAGGCAACCTCGTACAGAAGCAGGGACAAAAATCAAATATTGATACCGTTGGTGCCTTGTTGATAAATGTACCAACTACTGCCATATTTTTGTTACATTATACTGAGCACTCGAATGTTTTCTTTCATTTGTTTATTGCTTCTCAAGAAGTGATGATTGTTTTGAACATGGTAGTGTTTTAGCTACCTGTCTACTCACATGTAACTGAAAACAACAGTAAAATAAATCTACAAATGGAAAAAGGTCTGTGTCTTCCTCTCAATTACCAGAAAATGCCTGTTGAAGATTGTTTTATAGTTTATTCAAATTAAGCAACAAAGAAACAGCAAATATATGCTACAAATATTCCATTGACAATCCAAGCGTTTTTAGTATGTGCGTCCTCAAGTTACTAACTTTTACAGTAATGACACTGAATTCATCACACCTTTGTGATTTATATGGTTTACAAAAATAGAAGAGTATTTACATCACATCTCCAGCGTTCAGTATTGCCAAAAATGTACAATTAATTGCTTCGATTACATTACAAAGTGAATTGTAAATTATTTGATGAATTAAAAATAAACTAATTGACAATAAATAAATGAAGAAGCAACATTAAGCTCACAAAGCCAAGATGCAAATGGTGACAGAGGGAACATAATTTGATATCTGATAAGTCAAATTAACTATAAAGCCACTGGTTCCTCTTTTTGCATGAATCCACTCTGGTCCCCTCTGTCCTCACACAGTCTTTATACTGTGAGATGCTGACAGGAGGTCCAGTAAGACCTTTCTGCCAATACTGAACCCAGTCCTCTGTGCCTCTATCTGTCCATCTGTTATGTTAATATTATCTGCCCTCAGTCCATGTTAGAGGTGAGTACGTGGATTAGGGCCCCATGACTAGCAACCGCTGTTCCTCCGTGCATACGCCTGCCCACCGAGCATGTACTCCATCTCTTGGAATTGCATGTTGGATACGGAGATGGCTGATGGTCCTTTCTCCTTGAAGCCAGCCTTCAGGTAGAAGGGCACCAGAAAGTCCTCGCAAATCAGCAGAGCTCGGCGGAGGCCTGGCATACAGCGCAGGTACTGCAAGTAGCGCCACAAGAGGATGGAACCCTTGCCTTGCTGGCGACAGTGACGGTGCACTGACAGCACATGCATATGCACAGTGGGGGTGTCTGGGACATGCTGAGTCATTGCCTCCTGGGAAAAAAAGAGTCCATAGAGGCAATAATTAAGTCAAAGCTCCAATGAGACAAAATGCACATGCACCAGAGCAAGTTTGTCAAAGTCAGTAATTTGCATAGAAAAGCCAGGCCTGTCACATTGTATTCTTTACAAATCTTTCAAAGTGTTTTTATACCTGCGAGAGCCTCTCCTTGTCCCAGCCAGAGCCGATGATAAAAGCTACCAGCTGTCCTTCCTCAAACCAACCCAGCGAAAGCTCAGAGCACTGACCCAGGAAGTTAAGCACTTCATCCAGGGTAAGTGGACACTCTCCAGACACGGAGACAAATGCTGGGGGATGAATGAAATGGGGTTTTCTTTTAAGTTAAAACTGGCACTAAGATGATATTGAACACCTCAAAAAGATGATACATTTATACCTTCCCCAATGACAATGGAAAATACAGTATATTCCCTTCATCAAATACATACAGAAAGCCAGTCTTAGTTCTTACCGGATGATACACAGTGTTATAATAAATGAGTTATATGGTGTGCAGAAAGCTGACTCACCTTCTCTCTCAATCTCAAACACACTGATGGCATCCTGTGGCGTGAGGTTCCTGAACTCGCTAGCGGGGAGTGTGTGTCGTCTCTGTCGCAGAGGGCTGACCACTCTGACAGGAGTCTTCAGAAAGCCACTGACCAGTTGTGTCATGATGCCTCAGTAATTCAAGACAGGGGGTTATTGATTATTATTATCTGTTTTATTAAATGCTCTAGTCACAGTAAACAAAACCTTTCTAACAAACTCTGTTTGTCCTACAGCTCTGACTGTAATGTAACTCACTTCAGTAGGCAAGCCGCCCTTGGTGTCTCTCCAGCTCTCTCCTCTTCCTTCTCTCTGATCTCATACTGTAAAGTGGGCGCCTCAAAGTAGGATAGCTTTCTGTGCACGTGGCTCTAAATCCCCTGCTTTTAAATCACAGACATTATGTTCATGGGGTATTTCTTTTGTAACTTAACCTCAGCTAAAGCTGTTGACATCAATCATTTGTATGCTATATGTATATATATATGTATGTTATATATATATATCACCTTCATCAGGAAAAGAAAACCTGTTGTTGAGATATGATGACAGATTAGGAGTAGTTTTTACTTCGCACATGTACTGTATATTGGCACATGCACTAACTGTAAATTCAGGTATGTGTTTTTCAGGGTGGGGTTGAGTGAGATGTGGTGATACACATGTTTTTTTCGGAGATCAAGGGGCATGTGGGCTAATTTAACCATACTGAGTGAGGGTGGAGATTTGTGTGGATTGCTGTTGGGATGATTTCATGCCTCAAAGAGGTTTAGCACGAGCTAATTAAATGAGAGAGCCCTTGCTTTGACTGGCGAGGTAAACCTGTTTAGACAGACTTGTTTGATTGTCAGCACACTATAGTCGACAAGTCCTTTAAATTCAGTATAAAGTAATGGTTTTATGGAAAGACAGTCCTGAAGCTCTATATCATTAAATCTCAGCTAAATATTTTTGTATTGTTTTTTATGGTTGTGCAAGTGTCTAATAGTTTAAAACAGCATTCTTGGTTGATTTCATTTTCAGAAAAGCTTCTCTTTCTCAAACAAATGCAAACAATGAAAGTAAACAGTTGATTGAAGTGGTCTAGTTTATTCTCTGCAGAAAAACAGGCTTCACACCACAATAACCCGGCTTGAGGCTTAGCCCTAATATTGTTTAACGTAACCTCAAGAGATGAAACCAAAATAGAATTGTTTTAAGGATTATTGTTTCAACCCACTGCTTCCTTTTGGCCTTCACTACAGTGCTGAATGGGAAATCTCCCACGTCATCTGGATAGCTGGCCAATCACAAATATGAAAACATCTCTGCCCATGACATCATCAGATGTTAGAGGCAAGCATGTACACGGTTGTCCAGAGATTAAATCACCTTTTCTAAACTGCAACTCTGTCAATCTGTGTGGCCTGTGAGGGGAGGGGCCGTCTGAACTAATTCCTCATGGCCTCTTAAAACAGCCAGTTATATCCAAGTGAATGACACGGTTGAGTTTTCAGGATCCCAGAAACATGTTTCAGTTTTTCAGACAAGCTAATAAATTGAAGAGTTTAGGAAAGGAGACAGGACTTTGGTTCTCGCACTGAAAATGTTATATGTATACAGTATAGCCTCACCCACTGACCCTCTCTAGCATAAAGTGTCACATACCATAATCTCATTTACGTATACACATACACTTGCACACACATTTTTTTCACTGTATTATGTTTTTACAAGCAAGCTTGAGGTCACAGTGTAACTTAAAACTCTTAAAATGTTACACTGGTGTACACCTGTTGGTCCAGCTGAGCAGAGAGCAACAGTTAACCAATACTGCAGAAGAATGTTATGCTTGAAATCTGAAACACCTAGAACTCATCCTTAAAGGAACAGTCACAAAACAGCAGATTATTGTAAGCATGCTTCATCATTAGCTCAAAATAAACCATATGTAGTAGTTTCAAGATGAGACTTAATGCTATACAATGAGAAAGACATTTTTTATCTATTTAAATTTTTAAAATAAATAAATAGCGTTGATCTATGAATAACACTATCTACAGTAATTGAGTGAAAAATAACTTAAATTTAACAATAAGTTTAATTTTCGCACTATATCAAAGGCAGTTAAATCTCCATGCATTTCAAATAAACATTTCTGATGTGCTTAATGCCAAGAAAATCACCAGTAAAAGATCAATATTAAAGAAAAGTTAAAAGAGTGAATAATTCAACAGTAAGCGGAAGTGTTTCACTAGTCGGCCACCATTAGCTCTGACGCATTTACCAGTTGCAGGGATTTTGTTTGGCTATTGCCACCAAAATGTAAGTGGAATTAATGTATACACATCCAAGAATCTACATGTATACTTAGTTATTTAAATGTCAAATTACTATATGAAAGTGACTTTGATGACAGAAAGTAAGAACGCTTAACGCTTGGGCGACGCTCTTTCCCCTTAATGAGTGTCTGTTTTCACAGTGCTGCTTGAATTCTAGCTACAGCTTTAGGGCACATTTAACCTTGCATGGCAACTGTATTCACTTCTCTGTATTCTTGCACTGTCACAAGATCATGGATTAGGTGTGTACGAGATGACACGGAGAGGCCACTGTTACAACTATGGGGACTGGTGAGTAGTATGTCTTCATTGAAAGAAAAGCAAAAAAGGGAGTCTACTTTTTCTGTTTTACAGGCGCTGCTGACGTTCCTGGTCCCTAAAGCAAATTCTCCCGTGATAACTGCCCACGTGTGCCCACGTGTGCCCACGTGTGCCCACGTGTGCCCACGTGTGCCCACGTGTGCCCACGTGTGCCCACGTGTGCCCACGTGTGCCCACGTGTGTGGGGTTTTGCTCTCTGGTCCACGACGTACTGAACCTCAGTTTTTCTTGGGCTTTAACCTCCCAGCTTTCTTGAACAACACTCTTTGCAGTTAAATAGTCTGCAGCGGCACTTCTTAGGGATATTGTGTCTCATAATCCACCAGGATTGTCACAAAGCGATATCCACGTGCACTCTAGTGAAATGGCCTGAAGGTCCTTAGCAAAACATTGAAATGAAACATTAATGAGTAGCAGTGGCCTGAAAGGCACTCCCGGGACATAGTATACTATTACTTTTTATGATACTTTTATGGCATACTATGTTTTTTTCATCGCATACGATACTTTTGGGAAAAGTTCTATATGTACTTTAGTTATTTTTCTTCAAATTAGAATCTGTTACAATATCCAAACTGCAATGCCATGTTTTTTGGTGAAATGATTTACTTTGTCCTAAGTTTGAACCTGGGGCCCTAATGTAAAATCATAGGGTCATAGCTCAGACGTTGCTCTGGGATTAATAATGCTTGTTATCTAAATAATATTATTCACCTTATCCATGACCAGTCAAATTAATACTTTGGAAAACATAATGAGATGTAGTTGTAACATGAGCTAAATGTTGATAAATGTGTCTGTTAAATGGATGGAAGGTCATTTAAAAGTATTGTCAAGGAGCACACTGTACAAGGGAGGACTGGGGTATGCAAAATCCGATCTATACAAATCCAAGCATATAAGATTATTCAAATTTCTTTTTACAAATAGCGCAGACAGATTTTTAGTGAACTCAATAATCACCCTCCCTTGCATTCTGATGACGACTACAATAGAGTCTAAATGAATGCTGTTATTAAGTGTATATTATGTGCATGTTCAGGGAAGATGTTCAAACTTCAAAATGAAAGCTATCCCAGCCGTCTGTTGACCTGTGTTTTGAGCTGTGTAAGGTGGAAACCTGGCACAGATGAGTCCTCCATCAGGATAAGCAGCGCCCCCTACTGGCAAAGCACTAAGCAAAACTGTCCTGTGGGTTTTTTTTGTCAAACTGCAGTTGAGCAAATAACACATGGACAATGGACTGCTGTAAGAAAACATGAAACCTGGCTCTCAATTAATCTTCCACCTGAAAAGCCTTGGACACCTGTGAGTTTCTGATTAACATATGATTTCTGTTGGGTCTTGTCTGTCAAAAAGTCTTCCCAAAAAGTGTAACAAAGACATAACATGCTGTTTATGAAAGTATGGTTTTATGCACAATCCACAATTTTTCACTCTTAAACATAAAGTTGTTTCCTCGGTGTGTCTGGAGACCCCCAAAGTGTCAGAAAAGTTATTTCCTGTAACCGTATATATAATGTCAAAGAACGCCATGAAAAAATATATCGAAAAAAGTCATGAAAAAGTCATAGTATAGTATGTCGAAAAAAGTCATATTATAGCATGTTGAAAAAATTCATAAAGTCATAGTATAGTACGTTGAAAAAGTCATTAAAAAGTCATAAAAAATACATAGTATAAAATGTCATAGTAAATTTCATAGTATTGTAGGTCGAAAAAAGTAATATTGTAGCATTTAAAAAAAGTCATAGTATATAGTATATCGAAAAAAGTCATAAAAAAATACATAGTATAGCATGTCAATAAAAGTCATCGTATTGTATGTCAAAATGTCATAAAAAAGTCACAAAGCATGTCATAGTATAGTATTTTATATTGTGATAAGTGGTCCTCACGTAGACAACCTGAAAACATAAAGCAGCTCCAGCTGTCACTTGCATGAAAAGAAATAGTAAAGTAAGTCATAAATAATGTCAGCACTAAATAAGTATTGGGATGAATCACAAAAGCACTGATAGTTGAAGTGCTGAATATTTGTTCTTTATTGTCATACACATGCTGCTATACACACAAGGAAAACAGAATTGATTTTACAGAGAGCCACAAACCACCTGCTGTGGAGTTCTCCTGGATACCAGGTCAATAGTGGTCAGAACAGGAACAGGAAGGCACAGTATCAAGTTGAAATGGCACAGAAGAGATGGGGGGGGGGACAAAATAACCATGTTACTCAAAAGCAGTGAGAGGTGTAATCCACTACAAATTCACATGCAAATGTTAGCCCAATTATTAAAATGCCATGTTTGCACTTATTGCATTGGATGTGGTCCTTCCAATCAAACATCCGCTTCAACTTAAGTACTAAGATTAAATGCATAATTAATAAATGACAATAACATAGTAAATGAACAGTTCAATTTCATATTGCAACAACTATAACAAGATACATTTTTCCAGTAGCGTGAAGTTTGCGATAGAAAAAAAAGGCTCTGTACATCAGCATCAAAATCCTGTCTACTGGATGAAAAGGGTTTTATATTTGTAGCATTTATATAAACACTAATGTCCAATGCAACAAGCAGGCAGCCATATCACTTCAAGGCACATAGATCTATACGCATGGCGCTACACTAAAGGACCATGTTGTGTAAATGTGTCGCAGCCACACAAACACCAGACCCCCCCCTTTTTTTCGCAGCTACATCACATAAGCAGACACCGGCATTGCCACAAAAAGACTGCACAGAGATCTGCGACATCTACGACAAGCACGCTTACTGTGCAATAGTGAGTGAGCATACATGTAGCTGGAGCATCGATGCTTGTTGCAGGCTTTTGCTATCTTTGAGTTTAGCTGTTAGGATGTGAATCTGTAGCTCTTATTGATTATCCAAGTCATATATAATGTGCATGTTAACTGAATCTAGTTGTTTTTTTAATGTAATATGCAAGAATAGAATTTTGGAGGCGACTACACAGGATTCTAGTACAGTTATGATACATAGATATCACGTCATTGAAATAACAAACATGACATGTAGATGTTTAAGACGGTAGACAACGTGAATTCATCTCATCGTGAACTCTTGTTAGAAGGAATGGATTATAAACGATGTTGAGTGCAAAATCACTTCAAATGAACAAACGGATACAATACGAAATATGCTTTCAAATTTCTGCTCATAACCCAAAATCAGCCTTACTGTAAAAATAAGTTCTCAAGTCATTAATGTATTTCATTGATGAATACAATATCTAGACACAAACTGTATTTATAAATTCTTCTGAATTTAGAGTTAAGGAATTGATACAGTTAATTTAAAGTAAGTGTGCTTAAAACCACCACGACAGGTAGTGAAATATTTCTGGAATCCACATAAACAAGACCACAACTCTGGTCAAGACACACAACTGAACACCATCTGACAGTTAAGGAAATGTTTTTTTGTTTTTTTTAACATCAGTCATAGAGTAAGGTACCAAGAACATCTTTGCAGGAGTCAAATTTCTTTTCTCACGTCGGAGACATTTAGTCCTGGTGGACTTCCTTTCGGGGCTGTCGTTGGCTCTGATCAGTGAAGCAGAGGACTGGGTAGTGGGTTATAAGGAATAGAGGAACTGGGTGATCTCCGTCACGCATACATCTGTTCTGATGGATGCGAGGGAAGAGGATAGCTCAGAGTCAGGGGTCGAGGTGCTCATCTTCCATATGAAGGCTGCTTGTGGGACACAGAAGAGGCTGGCTGGAGCAGTTTGTGCTCTGACTTTTCAGGCTTTCTGTTGACTCTGATGATCCTGAAGAGGGAGAAGCATTGAATAAGCAATATGGCTCAAAGTGAACTTTCCAGTCAGACTTCACATAAATAGAGACGCAAATATAGAAACAGTGCTCATTCTTGATAAGATGGGCCTATCACAAGAATTTCATATGATAATACCTGCTGGATCTTTTGTTTTTCTAGCTGGGATAGAGGTCAATGGATCTATTTATGGGGAAAAGGGATTCAGTGAGAGCAGAAGAGCTCATACAGAGAAGCAGAGCAGACAGGAAAGCCTACATACCACAGTTATTCCTCCATACCAATAGAGCAGGAATCAGGACCTAGAGCTGCCCAAAGTGAGGCGGTACGAAGGGACAAGACGGCAGGAAACAGATGAGGAGTGTTAGGAAACAGAGAGGCACAACAGCACACAGGTTAGATGCAAAGCACAGAGAATCACAGCCTCGAGTCTCGGCTTTAGGAAAAGAAACGTTAGAGAACTCGAAAGTTGTCAAAAATAAGCAAGAACCGGGCGATTTGTAGTTGATAATGATATCAATCTGTGGAACTGCAGTCAATGCTTGATCCAATTAGCTCTAAGCTGTCTCAAAGTACAGGTCTATACTGACAGTCTTATATTTCGTCTCTTTTCCTGGCAGAGAATTTCTCACCTGGCAGAGACAAGTCGCCCGCTGGGTCGCTCTCTGTTTTGGTCAAGCTGCTGTGTTCACTGCTGCAGTCCTGTAGGATGTCTCCTCCAGAATGCATCCTGTCCTCTGGATCACCCAAGAGAGGATACATGAATCTAACCCTCAAAGCAGTGCCACATAAATCACTGTTCACTGACTGCCAGACGACACAACTCACCATCATCTGGAGACAGAGATTCTGCCACATCCTCTGTGGCTGTGGCCTAAAAGAAGAAGGGAACATAACTGGTTAAAGCTTTTTGTTTGTAGCAGAGTTTAAATGCCAGTTGATGCAGTGGCGGCTTACGTCAGTGGGGGCGGGGCTGCTGGACAGCAGTGTGTGTGGCTGAGCATCAGACACCTCAGACAGCTTCTCTTCATCTTCTTCCTGGATGGGAGAGGATGGAGATCTGAGGGTGCTGGAGTGGAGGACAAGACAAACAAATAATGAATACATAAAAATACAAGTAGAACAGGTCATTTAAACTTAAGGCCATGAGCAGGTAGTAGCTGCATTCCACAATGATGTCATGACTAAACCCATATGGAAGAAAGGCTGCAGCAGCCACAGTCATTTACCAATGTGGAAGATAACTGAACACCACGTCGATGTATTAAAAGGTCCGATGTAAAGTGATGTTTGCTATTAATGTTACAGATACAAACATATTCATAGTATGTCATTTCCTGTCCAAACCCGATTTCTTACAGTAATGTATTTGAGTGCATGTACGGGTAAACTATACCTGTCAGGGGACTTGCTGACTTTGCCTTTCTGCAGACTTCCATCACTCAAATGTTCTGGGGAGCTCAGCTGCCTGCTTTCGCCGCCCGGACCCCCTGAGAAGTTAATGTCGTCATAGAGAGGGGCAGACGGGATGGCAGGAGACACTGACTGCAGACCATTCAGAGCCTCTAACAGGGAGATCGGTTCAAAGCCGGGAGGAACCGAGTCTGTGCCCTGCAAAGGGACACGGACGAGGATCAGACATCAGTCTGTGTTTAGTAGTTGCTGGATGACATCATTTACAAAGTTGCAGAAGCAAAATGATAAACAATCAAAATCTAGATCTTGTATCGTCTTAGCCAATGTGATCTGATTATACACAGATGTACATGAGACTCACTGAGTGCTCGTCATGGTCCATAGTCTGAGCCAGAACAGGGCTGAAGGACACCGGGGAAAGAGCACCAGGCTTTTTCCTCACAGCTCTGATCTGCAGCAAGGCTCTGAAGGCTGGGAAGACAAATCAAACACAATACTAATGTAAATACTCTTAAAATAGCATCAATTAAGCACCTTAAGGAGCAGAACGTCTTACGCAGCCTGCAGATGGGACAGTTGTTGGCCTGGTAACGCAGAGTGTCTGCGCAGGAGTTGCAGAGACACAGATGTCTGCAGGGCAGGATGAGTGTATCTCGCAGGTCAGACAGACAGACAACACACTCGTTGCTGTTGTCACTGTTTTCATCATCGGATGGCTGGAAAAAGAAAACAAAATTAAATCAATCAAATAAAACATGAAATAACTTCCACAGCATTGTGATTCATGAATCTAGTGAAACGTTGACTGAAACCTTGGTTTCTTGGTTGTTTTTGTTCTCAATCCCATAGATCTCCTGTAAGAGGTAGCTCACACGGTCCACCTGAGAGGAGACACAAAGACATGTATGGTGAAAAAAGAGAGAAACACCCGAAGTCAAAGAAAATGTGTAACATTGTATAACCGTGTGATGAAGGCCTGCGCTTATTGATTTAATGCATCGTAAACTCCACAAGGATATGTAGTAGCCAGACATTCATAAACCTACAATCTGCTTCTGCTTCAGAGGCTTGACGGAGAAACTGCCATCAACGTGCTGGAGATGAAAAAACAAACATGTTTCAGCTACAAACTGGTTTTATTCCAATTTAAAATGATTAATTTCGATCAGATGTATACGTACTCTTTCAAAGGCTGCCAGAAGTACGTGAGCGTGTCCGAGGCAATCTTTAAAAGAACACACAATATTTTGGTTACTACAAAGGTTTATGTCCTATGTATTTAAGAAGCATCGACTGTCATGCAGCTCTAGTGACCCACCGTCCCCTTCATCCACCACAGCCTGGATTACCAAAGGAAACACGCCGCGGTCGAGGTCAAAGTTCAGCTTTAACAGAGAAGAGACCGACTGAATTATTCAATGAGGCACGTGGAGACTAATTGATTTTGTGATGTGTGAGCTGCAGATACTTCTCTTCACTTCATGTTTAAGGAATAAATCATAGAAATGGGCGGACCGAGAACCTGGAGAACTGTATTTACTCTCCTCTACAAATGTGTTGAGTAACAAAGACCTGTTATTTAAATTCATTCACAGATATTACCCGATAAATTCCATTATGTTTAAATGTCTTATTAATATTTAAGACAAATGTTCTTTCTGTAATTATATGTCAGAAACGCTTTAACATTTGTTACTCCGGTTGTACATTTGACAATTTTAGAGCTGATTTTCAGTTGAATCTTTAAATATATTTTGTTAAGGAAATTTTACTGAAAGAAGACGTTTATATTTGGTTGTTATTAATATTCAACAATCCTAAATTCTCCAGCAATAAACAATATGTCATTAATTTGCTCATAATTTTAGCCAATTTTACATTCATTCAATGAAATTCTTGAAGAGATGATCATCTTAAATGACATTTAAACAAACATAAAAAAAACATGTAATACAAAACTAAACTAAATGATTAATTTATGCAAACGCTTCAATAGTTTAACTGATTAAGTAAACGTCTTGTGTAGAATCATTTGTATGTTATTTTTCTCTTAAAGCATATTTCAGTCATGAAACTAAATTTGTTTGTAAAAATGTAATTGTAAACGTTTTCCCTTGAAGACTTGTGCTGTAATTACAAACTGTATTGTTGATAAAAATGTTTCAATAAAAGTTATTAAAGATATATATACTTACATCTTCCTCTTTCCACTCGGTGAAATCTATTTTGAAAGACGGCATGGAGAACTGTTGGCTCACCCCTCGCTTGTAATGCACAGTTTCAGAGACCAGCGACGGACTCTTTGGGCTGTATCTGCACACAGTAGGTTTCAGAGAAAGATCGTCAATGTGCAGGAGGACGAAGAAATCCTGGATTCTGTTTTTCTAACTGGGCAGTTTCATTCAGACATTGTCTGTAAGGAAATCATCTTTAAGTACTCAGTACATCAGTGTCCACAGACAAGATGAAAGTAAAGAAAACTGAAGAGAATAGCACGACCGTAGCAATATCTGACGCAGTCCCGTAAGAAACGCATCATCTTCCTGTTTCCTCTCATCGTAACACAATAACTTCAGAGCAAAATGTTACTTTCACCTTCTTCTAAGTCTCCTTGACAGTATCCATGGTGACTGGAGGTTGCTAATAACTGCATCTATTCTAGTCTCACTATCTACAAACCAGAGTTTAAATGTCTCTGGCACAAGGTTTTCCACTAATACAATGCTGCTTTGTTCCAGCCTGAACAATGGACCCTCTCACAGGCCGAGAGATGTGGCCCATGTTTGTGCTCCCAATAGTTAAAGCTTCATCTGACTCTGTCCCATACAAAGATGAAGCTCTTACACTGCCATCCCGTTGGAGAACTCCTCGAATGCTTGGCAGTAGAGGGTGATGGCCACCCGAGCATCGGCATCGAAGGTGAACTCCACGCCATACTGAACCTTTGGTTTCTCACCTTCCTCCACCGTGGCGTCGGAGTCATCTTTATACCTAGAATCACACGGTTTCAAACTTTAGGTAACAGAGGAAGTTCTTTTGCTTTAAACAGTTGTTTGCTTTGACACTGCGTCCGTTATCTTTACCTGAGCAAACGCAGAGAGTCCTTTCTAATGTTGACCAGACTCCTCAGGGTTTTCACGGGCTCATGGGGTGCAGGCGTCACATATGGAAACTATTGACATAATAAGAGCAGCATGGATGATATTTGATTTGTAATTATCAACATGGTCTGACATAAAATGTAGAACTACATCATAGTAGTTTTAAAGCTGTTCTCAGATGATTAACACAACTGGATTGAAGAAACATCTGTTTATACCTGCACCGGCCTATTTCCAAGAAAATTCAGGTCCGTGTTTTCTCCAAAAAGGTATCCCTCTGGATGTGGTGTGTCAAACTTCTCTCCTCCCATAAAGAAGTGGCTCGCAAAATAATTCCCTGAAGACAAGAGGAAAAAAACATGAATAATAAAAGATGCTGCAAGCAACATGTTCGAGCTCATGGTTAATAATGCAGTCATTTCAGAGGCACGAGGACAGTAGACTTGAACCCCAAAACAATGTCCAACTGGTAATGATAACTTGTATTTTCAGGTTCTCTTATTTGATATGTTTTTGCGTCTAACGTAGGCATATAATTCATATGAGAAACACAAATATAAAGTCACACAACACCATGCCATTAATTATCTCTACCTGTTGCAGCATGAATGTAATCATTCATATTTCTATATCTCAACAAGATTTTTTTGAGGTGTAATCCTTCGAACCATCCATAAATAAAATAAGAAGATTAAATAAGAAAAAGTATGCGTGTGTACTGAGATGCAGTACAATGTGTGGTATTTTTATGGGTTTAAAGTTAAATCTCGTGGCATCACAACTCCATTCTGTGTTTTTACTGTTTGACAATATCTTAAGTACATTGTAATAAACACGTGAGACTAAGACATACATATTTTAGACACCTTTGAAATAGCACACTAACAAGAAACGGAGCCTTAAAGGTCGTGTATGGAAGCTGAACATCATTGGGTGTCATGTCTCTGGCTGTCAGCATCACTTGTTCCTCAGCTCTTTTAGCTTCAATTCAATGTGGATAAAACACTTTGACAAAGTCTGTACATTAAGTTTGGGTGTGAGGGATACAAAGCTTTGTGTGTTATTATCACGATGCCGTAATAACAATACAACTTGCAATACTCTGACAGTCCAGTAGCACGACTCTGTAGACAACAGAAGATGAATAACGTGTGATCCAGACAGTCACCTTTCTACACGCTCATGATCTAACTGTGAATACTAGCGGATGATAATCAACAGACAATAATCAATCATTAACGTTAGAGCCTAGCTAGCTAATGGTGAAGTGTGCTCGGTGCCTCCGTGTTTATTCTCTCTTAAGAAGATACGTGATAGTGGGAATAATCTGGATTCAACCAAAAGACTACTTACCCGATTTCGGAGGAAATCGATAGGCCGAGTTTGCCTGGATATCGATATCCTCAACACCAGCGATTCTGCGACTCAGGATGGCCCCCATCGTTCTGTGTTGATGTTAGCTAGCTAGCAGCTCGGCAGCTAACAGCGCGTTACTGCTCCGATTACCGCTTTCTTTAAACGGACACTAAGGTCAACAAAAACATATATATATATAATCGACAATATGTAAACGCTTTCGTTTACATGTTACACATTCAGTGTGATCAGTGGCTATGCTGCGGATGCTAATGCTAATGCTAACAGGAAACAAATTGAGACGATTGAGACGTTCTGTTGTTTATCCAGAGCTGAGCTACTGGAACAACGAGCGAATCTGATTGGCTGTCTCCGAACGGTCCAGAAACGTAGGGCGTTCGCTGTTGGTATTGGGACCGCCCGGCGGGGAGGAGGTCAGGAGGGGAAGGGGTCAGGGCAAGTGCGTCGGTCGTTTGTTATAAACCTATAGGGACAAAGTAGATGCAATAAAAATAAAAATAGAGCAAAATCAAAACAACTGTCTGCCTTTTCATTTTTTTTCATACAAAGCCCAAAATGTCGGTACATAACACATGAAATAAAAACATAATGTGCATTTATTAATTAATTGACAAGCTTATCGATAAGCATATCGTCATTTTAGTACCACTGTCAGTATCTGACATATATGGTGTTTATCAATATATAATGTAGTGCAGTTCCTCACTGTGATTCCTGGAGTGCAGTGTATTATCGTATTGAGTTGGGCTGTACTGAGATGCTGGAGAACTATCCTCAGTATCAAGTGGGTACAGGTATGTCTTTACTGTCCTGGAGATGTGCCGTCAGCTGTACAGTTTTTCATGTTGACTTAACATTTTCGGAGACATCAGTGCCTGACTGTTCCATTGTTTTGACAACACCATGTGGACTAACTGTGAGTGACTCCATAAATATCTATGCCATTTCCACTAAAGGGTGGCAATGTAGTTACTACTAGCTAGAGAACGATGAAAATTATAATTTCGTGATATTGTTTTGTTTCGTTGTATCTTGGTCACATTCATTTGAAAGTATAGACCGGAAATAGTTACCTTGTTTTATATCTGCATCGACGCTAACTTTATAAATGTAGTATTGTAGTTACCCGTTGTGTCCACTAGAGGGCATATAACCCTACAATTCTAAAGAAACTTTGGCCAAACGTTGGTATAGATACAATCGTTATTAATATACACTGCCCTCTAGTGGCCACAGGGAGAAACTTCGTTACACTAAATTAATCAAGATAGCATCAAAGCAGACGTTGTAGACTTCCGGTAAGAACTTTGAAAATAAAGTAACCAAACTAAAATAAAAAAATAGATAGATAGATAGATAGATAGATATAAACTTTATTTATCCCCGGGGGGAAATTTGTTAATATAATAAAATAATAATACAATTAATAATAATCATATAAATAGTATAATGTATAATATATGTTGCATACCAATACATAAAAAAGCATTGATTTTCAATACGAACATATCATCTGAATTTATACTGATACATGATTGATGTTACTGTAAAATAACATGACGGTTTGGAAATCCCCATACAGTCCTTACACTACCAACGTTCATGCTGCTAGCTACCTTCAACTTCACCAGACTCTTTAAGATACAACATCTTAACATCAGTGTTTACATCTGCCATTATTTTGAAAACACCATGTAATGGACCGTGTTGTTATGCTAACTGTGAGAGACACGTACAAAATTATGAATATCAGCATAAATATCTATGGCATTTCCACTGAATGATGTGGAGATGTAGTTCCTACTCGCTGCATTCACTGGATAATAATGAAATCGATAATTTCATGATATTGTTTCTTTTCGTTTTATTTTTGTCACATTCATTTGAAAGTATAGACCGGAAGTACTTTCATTGTTTTGTCTGTATTGACACTAGCTTGATTAGGTTGTTTAGTGTTGTAGTTACCTTCTGTGTCCACTAGAGGGCAGATAACCCTATGATTTTAAAGAGACTTTGGCCAACTGTCTTCTCCATTAGACTCCACATGAGAAAACTATTATTCAACAGTTTTATTAATACATCAATACTGATGCTAATGTTGTTATTTATAATAATTACATTAATAATTTGTCGTACAGCTTGATTTAATGCGTACACCGACTTAGTTATTGAATATAGTGCTGACGTTTCCTCACAGCACATTATTATCGAGACTAATCTATGAATACAAACTACTGTTACTATTTATTATAGCACACGAATAAAGAGATGTACATATTGATAATAATAACGCTTTTACTTTTATTAACACTATACAGTCTATAGTTAAAATTGAATGTAATGCAATTCCTTGCTGTGACCACCTGGAAACTTACTCGTTAGCTATTAAACAGTAATATTGCAATTATCTTTTGTATTAATACGTACAATACATTATTATTATTGATATATATTTGTACAACTCATTATTTGTTGATTATTACCGGATTAAGCATATCATACCTAGATTAACTCATTTTAACCAGTCTGCCTGCTGCAGACATTGAAGCTAGCGTCAATTTAGACACGATATCATACTATCATTTCCGGTGAGCACTTTCAAAATAAACAGGATTATGTATTTGTATTTTTGTTGTTTTTGTGTATCGAACATGTTTACTTGATACGGTAATATGTAGGCAAACGGTAGGTAACGTTTCAACAGATCAATTTCTCAAAAGCACTTACTGCCCTAGCATTTTTTGTTTGTTTGTAATTTACAATCTTAGCCTTTCTTATTGGAGTATACATACTTATACTACACATTTCTCACTTGTCATCTTGTGTTTTGTGTGTTCTTTTTGTTTTAAATACCCTGCCTGTGTGAAACATAATTAATGACGCGGGGTGTAAATCCGTGTGAACGGATGTTGACTCTCATCAGGAGACAAGCTGCTAACGTCAAAGTACTTCAGTTAACGTGACACCGCCGTCGGGAAGCATCTCTCTCACAACCAGGTAATGTGTCTTTCAGCTGCGGCATCACAGACTCGGTGTTTTACAACACTAAAGACGGTTTAGAGTCGTTTCAGCGACGTGTTTCAGGCTTTATATCTTCAGTCTGTTGTTCCTAGAATGGCGACGCTAGCTAGCTTAACGACAGCTAGCAAAACTTGCTTTGATTTGGCTGAAAAAAACAAAATTTTCTTCCAGGTTAGATTGACGTTAACCAACTGAAAACACAGTCGCTGTCAGTCGTTTCTCAACACATTCAGCTTCACGTTATTATGAGCCAGGTGAGATACGTCCCCTGCGACCTGGCAATTAGCCAACACTTAACACCGCCATTATTTAACGTACCGTTACTCTAGATACGCTCTTCGATTCACATTAACACCAGTGCTGGTTAGTGCTGGCCTCCATTACGTAACTCAGTTATTCATGGTTAGTTGTGCAAGTAGCGTTGAGCTGGATTATCTGGTGGAAGGATTACACGAAACATCAGCTAGCTAGTTTAGCTGAGAAGCGTTAGCATCAATGCAGGAGAAATGCCTCCAAACAAAAAGCTTGATTGTTGTTGTACATAAAGTCATTGCGATGGTGTTTCTCTTTTGTTTTTAAGTCTCTGTTTGGTGTCACTCAGCTGGTTTTATTTACATGAGTTCAGTGGTTCTGTAGCCTGAAGTGACATTATCAATATTATTGTTATTTACTTTATTAAAGTAACTTTAACATGTTTCATCATATTACAGGTAGTGGCCATATTCTTCAGGTGGAGTCTCTCTTTTCCCAGTTGCAGGTAAATATTTTTTCCCCTTAAAGACATTTATTAGTGAATATGTTGACAGAGCCTCAATCTGTTTACTTTGAAAAAACATGTTCTTTCACAAACACATTTTTTAAGCCACAGGACTCAGTTAGTCTCTAGTTTGCGGAGTTCAAACTTCCCCACAGCTGTCTACAGTCACGTCATCATAGTCAAATGGTTTGATTACTCATTGATAGCACGTAGTGCTCCAATAAAGCAGGTCACAAAGTTTCTTAAAACCTACGCAGTTGCTCTCAAACCTACGTCTCGTGTGCAGAACTACTTCATTGGGCTCTCTGACTGTTGCTGGAATATTTGATGACTTAAGAGAAGTCAGAGCCGCGTGACTCAACCTGTGAATGTGTGTTTGTTTTCCCTCACAGGATAAAAGTCCAGAGGAGTTCTGCTGGTAGCTCCGCGTCCGACCCCTTCCCCTTTACAGACATCCGGCCAGTATGTCCAGTGATCCTCCTCCTCCGTACCCTGGAGGTCCCAGTGCCCCGCTCATCGAGGAGAAGAATGGACAACCTGGTAATGAATCTAAACATGCAGGATTTTGGACACTGACCGTTACATTTTTGGACTATATTTTAATCATTGTGTTTGAGTAAACTGAAAACTCTCATGAAGAGGAAACGCGTTGTGAGCAAACTGATGATCAAGCAGGGCCAGCTGTGAGGTGGTTCGATTATGATTTATTTTTGCATGAGTCAAACCTGTTTTCTTTCTTCAGTAACAGGTCCTGTAAGAAGTACTCCTGTACAGGGACAGCCGTTGCCTCCAGACTACGGTCCTCCACCCTATGAGGCCACACACCCAGGCTTCCTCCCCCCACATGTCCCTGGAGAGGGGCCCATGCCCATGCCCATGACCATGCCCATGTCTCCACTACATCCAGGTGCTGCAGACACTCTGCAAATATGAATAAACACATAAAGCCTCAAAATAAGCTGACTAACGCACTCGTCGTAACACACGACTCCCTATTTTCAGAAAGAGCAACATTAGCTTTTATTTGGAGCCATGTTTCTGGCCACTTGACGGGACAAATTCCAAAATGTATTCACCTTTTATCTCAGTTCAGCCCAGGTTCAGTGCTCCAACATCTGGGACGTTACCCCGCTAACTTTCTTCAACAGACACTTTACTCGGGCTCGGCTTCCCCTTTGGTTAGTAGGAGCTGGAAAACCAAAAGAAAGAGTATAAAATGTCTAAAAGCTACACAGAGCTAGATCATTGGATGCTGATTCTCAGTGGGTTTGACAGTGTTGGTGATGCTTGAACATCTTTCATTGAATTCCTTGTTAATAACTCTTATCCTGCTGGTACAGCCCCATCACTGTGAGCCACTCGCCTTAAATCAGATTCCTAACTATCATTGAACATGACCAGTTGATCTGTGTCTAACCTCATATACATTATATTAAGTGTTATTTACCTCTGTGCAGGTGACCCCTACCCACATCCGCCCGGTCACTTTCCTCACCCGATGACGGGCCAGATGGGCCCTGGTCCCAGTCAGTTTGTCCACATGGGGGGTCACACAGCGACCGTCCTGGCTCCTCCAGGAGCAGCCACCACTGTGACCGTACTGCAGGGGGAGATGTTCCAGACCTCACCGGTGCAGACCGTGTGTCCGCACTGTCAGCAGGCAATCGTCACCCGCATCTCCCACGATGTCGGCCTCATGAACTCCCTCTTCTGCCTCTTCTGCTTCTTTGTAGGGTAAGTGGCACACTGATGAAGGCGACCCAACAGGGGTTTGTGATGGGCTTTGTTGGCCCTGCTACATAAAGAAAACCCGGAGAAGCTCGGATCACAACACACAGCGATACCGTGACTTGTCTCTGCTCCATCACAGCGTTACATGATATTGTGTTCCTCACTTTCAGGTGTGATCTTGGCTGCTGCTTGATTCCCTGTCTGATTGATGACCTCAAGGATGTGACACACACCTGCCCTTACTGTAAGGGCTACATTTACACATACAAGCGTATATGCTAACCACCGACAGCTGTATGCTAGAGACATGTACATGCACACACGTAAACTCACAGCTCCTCCTGCTGGTAGTGACAGCCCCTCCTCCCCCATTTTGCAAAGTGTTGTGTAGCCTTCTTAAATAGTGCAGTTTTCTCATTAGTTTACATAATATTTACTGTATATATCTTTCAGCATAATTCTTTCATGTATAAACATTCATTTGCAATGTACAGAAGCTGTAGGGCACTAAAACATACACAGCAATGAATAGGCAGCATGGTGCATCTCATCCTGTAAGGAGTCCTGGAGAAAAGGCATGTGAAGGTGTTAAAGGTACGCATGTTAGCGGTAAAACCATCCGGGTGGACAGGAAGGAAACGAAAGCTGTGAAAATGGTCACTATTTATTTCAATTCATCTGTGAATCGCGCTGGAAAGCGCATTGAGGTCGACCATGCTGGGTTAGCCTCAGAGTTCTTTTTCTTATTTATTTCAAATATTTTATCTACTATTTTAACAAGTTAATATTGAGAACTGTGAACATTTCTGTCCATGTCTGATCATTTTGTTCTCAGACCTAGTTTTCCTTTTATTATTATTATTATTATTATTATTATTATTATTATCCCTTTTTGAATGTGAGCAAACTAACGAACCATTTCAGCTTGGTAAACTGATGTATCTGCTTGTTTGGGAATGACCAAGATTGATGTTTCTTGCTATATTTATTAATCTTCTGGGCTTCAGCCACAAACTGTTCAGTGATTTACGGTTACGTCCCTCTGTCCATGATGTACTTAATTTTGATAATAAAGCCAAGATTTGCACTTTAAGTTGGAATTTAATTTGCCCCGCTGATACGTTCATATTACCCATCAACCCCAGCCGTCATTGGTCTTTGAGGACTCGCATCGTCGTCTCATGAGTAGAAGCAGTGTGTATCATTTTAGTAGACTTAAAGTAGAGCCGACAGAGTTTCACCGTTACTGATAGAGACGCACCGACAATTTACCGATCGTATGTCCTCTATTAAAAAAAAACAAGTGTCAGCTAACGCATTACAGTGGTGGCACCATCATTATCACAGAACATTGTTCAGCCTGTAACCCTCCTAATGTGGCATAAGCCCTTTAAGATTACCCGCGTTGCTAAGATGCATGTTAGAGAATACCGATGTCTTTTGACCGATACTAAATAGAGACCTCTGCTAGGAGGACGCTTCAGAATACATGATTGTATCCGACATTGTGATTCCATTGAGATTACTAACAATGACACACCCATTGTATGCCCACCACAGCATGCCCAATCTGCGGTTCACAAAGTGCAGTTTGTCTGCATGAGCCACACATCAAAACAAATGATTCTCACTGGCTAGTTTCTTGACTCTATGCATTTGATTTATTTTCTTCTTGAGGATAGCTAAACTGTGTAAGGAAGTACATTTTGAGTTGAAGGATTGCATCAAACTTTTAATACAAAGTACTGTATGCCATTGTTGTGGGTCTGTGGACGAAGTATAATTAATTTGCCGTTGTTCACGTAGTATAATGAACAATGTCAGTTTAGGGGTGTTTCCTAATCTCATTGGTCTACTTGTGTAAATGTCTTCTGCTACGTGTTGTTTGGTAGCCGATGCTGCCTACACGTGGTTACTGCTCGGCCTGTGTTGCTGTCGCATTGAAGGAAAGCATGCAATGCAATTCAGCACCAAAACGTCAGCTTGTTCCATTTTACTACTTTAATAATGAAAATTGAGTCGGAAACAGACAGTTCGCCTTCAAAATAAAAGTATATATGAATTCATATTTCTGACCCTTATCTAATTAAGGGTCCTTAAGCTATGTGGGTGAATGTTACAGGCTATAGTGCTGAGACATGAATATGTTCCCTGATGCTGTCACGACAACAACTAAGCTGTGAAATCCTTCATTTATTTACTGTTGCACTTTTACCTATTCTACATGAAACTAAATTGACAAATAAAAATTGTTTTGCTGGATTATCCTCTATGGCATGAGAAAAGTGGATTCATGTGGTCAACACAGCAGCGCTACTCTTTCATACAGCGGTCTCCAACAGGGTGCCTCTAATCTGTTCAAAGTAAAGCAACTTGAAGAGAGTTTTATATGTTATTACTATTGTTAATAAGTATTTTAATACGGGCCCGTGTTGTGAGCAGGTACATGTGCACCCTGTTAGACAGTGAACGTTCTTTAAGTACGGGCTGGCAGTGCTGAGTTAGTTTATGTGATGAAATAAAATGAAGCACTTTCTACACAGCCCAGAGGATAATCCTGCAGAAGGATTCTATTCATTTATTTTATGTAGAATAGTTAAAAGTGCAAACTGTAAATAAAGGTGAAGGATTTTACATTGAATAGCTTAGAGGCGTTACTGTCATAACTGAGCCATTAAAGTCAAAGTTCAAGTTGAATCAACTCTTTACAGTCGGACTCATGAAGTCAACACTACAGCCTGAAACATTCACCCAAATAGTTTAAGATTCATGACAATGAATCATTACAATCAAATGATTCAATGTTTGCGTCCATTGGCAGTTTATTCACGTTCAATTGTGGGAAAGTGGCAGAAATATGACCAACAGTTATATATGTTCATTGTTTAGAATATTTTTCGGTTTCTTTCATTTTGCTTTACATAAATCGATCGCTGGAGCAAGTTTGAAAACACACAACCTTTACTTTGAAGGTGATAAGTCTGTTTCTGACTCGACTTCCTTTACTCAATTTTCATTATTAAAGTAGTAAAATGGAACAAGCTGACGTTTTGGTGCTGAATTGTATTACACGTGTTCCTTCAATGCGACCGTAACACAGGCCGAGCATTAACCACGTGTAGGCAGCATCGGCTACCAAACAACACGTAGCAGAACACATTTGCATAAGTAGACCAATGAGATTATGAAATGCCCCTAAACTGACATTGTTCATTATACAACGACAACAATGAACAAAGGAAAATGAATTCTACTTTGTGCACGGACCGTTGTGGATAATGCTGGTCTGCACTGCTCTCTAAATGTCTGATATGTATAACTATGCGAGTCAACATTTGTTTGACCGTTGTACACAGGTATTATTTTATCAATAAAAATCAGAACATGACTTTTCCTTGAAACTCAATTTAATATTTTTTTGTGAAAATGAACTGTGCAAGTATGATCTGAAAACACAAAAAGAAAATTGAAGCTTCTTCAGCTGGGCCTGTGCACAGAATAGGAACTGGACATCATCAGAAGAAGAGTTTCCATAAAGCCTGTTGGCATTGAATACAGGCTCAAAAAAGGGACAAGGTATACGAAAAGTACCTTTGCCACATAAGCATTAAATACATTAAGATTTTCAAAGTGCAAAGGTTTCAGTCTCTCCATCGGTGTCCACACAGGATTTGGCAACATTTGTAGAAAGTGGTCATTGGTTCATCAGCTGATCTGGTCTGAATCTGCATGAAATAGGCCCGGAGATGTCCACACTTTGGACAGGTTTCTGGAAACGGATACAAGTAGTAAGTGTCAGCTTGCAATCACAAGACATTGTGGAGTTTGACATATTTGGTTTACACCGTGCAAAAGAGAAGACATCATGTATAAGACGATACAGCTGTAAAAGCTCACCTGATTCATATTTAAATTAATAAAAGAATCATCTCCAGGAAAAACAAATGTGAGTGTGCAGCTCTTATTCTAGGAACTATTTCATAAATCAGAACAGCTTTGCAAAGTACAGCACACACACACACACACACACACACACACACACGTGATGAATCCAGTGAGAGTAATACAAGTTTTACTAGAAAGTTAAACCGGGTACCATCGATACAGTGCAAAGATTTTATGCTATGCTTTGAAAACAATGTACACTCCATGAGATCAGATAAAATAAAACAGTACATGCATAGTAATGCACATCTCCTTTGGCATCAGTGTTTGCGATCATATAGAATTTCATACTCTATGCTTTAAGTTTTGAACAATAATGAATACAACTACTAGTTAATTTAAAACATGACGGAATAATTAGATTAGTGTTGAACGAGAGTTTTGTCGATGGCTTAAAATAAAAAGCTGAATTTAAAAATAGCCGTGAATCACAAATTATTGAGATCACAACATTTTATGAATCATGTAACTTTGACAGAATTGTATACACAGCTGGCAGTAAACCATCGTGACACAGCGTCATTAACTTTATAATTAAAATATAAAACAAAATAAGTGCTCAGATGTCCAGATCAGGCTTTACACACAAGAGGACCATACTTTAGCATGTCCTATTTTACATTATTTAAAAACTGTGGAGATCTGAGATAATTAAAAAACGTTTCTATGTTAAAACAGTTTTGTGAAACAATAAATTGTGCAAATCATCGAGGTGGGTTTATTATTTTGCATAGCATGAATGTCATGTGTCGCAATGTAAACATGCATTACAAGTAAGAGTTAAGGGCGTGTGAACGGGCATGTGGGGCCACAAGGCTGAAGAATAATATAAAGCACAAGCATTATACAAACAATACCATGTTTTCTTTAGATGACGCAGACAACACTTGTTTTAACTGCATCAAGGCGAGAGACTGAGGATTACTGGCCTCTGATACAGTGAGTGTGAGTCCCACACACACCATGCATTCATGTAATGTCACTTACCGGGAGTAGAGTCCACGTTCTCCCAAGCTGCAGCTCCACCAAGAACATCATCCACCTCCTTCAGTTTGGGATACTTTCTGTAATTAACCTGCAGAAAACAAAAGTATGTCAAACACAGAGACCTTCAGTCACGTGTGAGCCAAGCAGCAACACCTCCTTTGTCTAAACGTAGACATTAAACATCACACACTGAAGTTACGTGATTTGTGCCGTGATATTTCATGTCAACATAACTCACCTTTCTTGTGATGTTGTGTACATACGGACAGGTATTGCAGGCGAATCTCATGCACTTCTGTCCTTCCTCGACAATTAAAACGTTTCCGCAGGTTGGACAAAACAGAAGCATGTTACCCGGGATTAAATATGTAGCAAGACGCTACAAACCAAAGCAATCTCAAACTCAATGCGAGTACTAGTTTCACACAGTTAGCAAACTGTTAAGTTCTCCCTACCGTTGGTGCATGTGGAGAAGCGGAAGTGGCTGATGAAAGCAGGTGCTACTCTTTTCATCGCTCGGTGGGAAACGACAGATTAAACGACATAAGAAAGGACGCGGTTTATATTGATTTAAAACCACGTCCATAAATACTATCACCACTAAATAATATGAAATAACCTAAATCTGTTTATTCTTAATAAAATACCAAAGTAGAGCTCACTGAGGGGAACTAATTATACTGACCTACGGTTGCCTTCCGGTATGTATTATTTACCGTACACATTGTGTGTTTACTTCATGGCTGTTTGCAGCAAAACTAGTTCCCACTTCAATATGTTAAGTATTCAGGAGTAAGTGTTTGTTGGATAACGTGATGATGGAGAAGCAGAGTCAGGACACTGTTGGAGGAGGACTGTCTGTAAAGGATGAAGACGTGGAGAACGAGAACCTGACAGAGATGGCGTCCTTAGATGAAGAGGAGGAAGATGAGGAGGCTCTTCCTCACTCAGAGATCTTGGATATTTTCGAGGAGGGACTTGCTCGACTTGTGCAAGACCCTTTACTCTGTGATCTGCCAATTCAGGTTGGGTTGATCTGTCGGTAATACACTTCATATGAATTGTCGTGAGGAAAATATTAAGTGTTAAAAAACAGAAATATGACATGTACACATGTACATTCATTCACACTCCTGGTTGAAAACAGAGCTGGTCACTATATATATATATATATATATATATATATATATATATATATATATATATATATATATACATACTACAGACATGCATACATACATAAAACATGGAATCTTTGAAATCCATAACATGCATTATAGTAAGTCCTACAAAACATTAAGAAGAATAGAAAATGATTGCATTATAACAATTTGAGCTGTCAGAATCAGTACTGATAGAAGAAGTGCTGTACATTTCCCTTTATCTTTAGGTGACTCTGGAGGAGGTCAATTCTCAGATTGCTTTGGAGTATGGCCAAGCGATGACTGTGAGGGTTGTGAAGGCAGATGGAGAGATAATGCGTGAGTCTTGATATTGTTTTGTTTCATTTTGAACCTAAACATTATTTTCATATACACTGTTTTCTGATCACATAATTATGTATTTTGTTTCATTTGTGAACATCACTTCACATTTTTAAAAATGATAAAAAATAATTGTTTGCAATAGGTTTTGTAAAAGTTTATTTGTATTAACCACACCTTGTATAAATGTTCCTCCCTAAGCCATAGTGGTGGTGCAAAATGCCACTGTCCTTGATCTGAAGAAGGCCATTCGCAGATTCATGGAGCTGAAACAACAACGCGAAGGTGGCGTTAAACATGTCAGCTGGTAAATACGCTCACAAGCACAAGATAACATCAAAGGGATTTAAAATGAAATGACCAAACTAATTGCAACTGTGTGCTTCCTCTCTTTTACAGGAGATATGTTTGGAGAACGTATCAGTTAATTTTTCAAGGGGAAAAGCTTGAAGATGACAAGATGAGGCTTAAAGAGTAAGTAAATAATCGCTTCCTTCACTTGTGATGCCGTTATCATCAGCACTGTTTGACTCTGTGTATCTTCACATCTTCAGCTACGGGATCAGGAACAGAGATGAAGTGACATTTATGAAGAGACTCAGGAAAAAATGAAATGTCACAGCCAACGTTTGTCTCGTCAGGAAAATACACCAGGTCCCCGTGTGTACTGGTGCTACTTGCCCCGCAGACTGGAAATGACTTTCACAAAGTATTGATGATTGTTTTGGGGCATATCTTGAGCACATTACACACTGAGCATGTCACTCAAAGAGGGTCCATGTAAATAAGATATCTGGAGATGTTAAGCCCCCATTTTTAAGTGTGCCGAGATTTTGTATAGTTGTCCGCAAACTTTAAAACATATTAAAGTATTTTATTTATTTTGTGTTTGTGTTTGACTTGCATCTCAACAAGAGCATTCGGTTACATTTCCAGAGAAGGCAGTTGTAACCCAATGATTTGAATATTTCCTGGTATAAGTGAACAGTGCATGGCCTTGTTGACCTCATTTGAATGTTACCTGTACAGGATACACTTGGAGCAGCTGAGTAAATACGGTAATACACATCGTTTCTCTTTGACATAATCTATATTTAATACAGTTTAAATGGGACTTAATGCAGTCAGTAGTTTAGATGTTTGAGTAATGCTTTTTGACTTAAGTTATGAGCTTGAGATTTGTGTTACATGTTACTTTGACAACTAATTTCAGCATTTTATCATTTTATCTAGTCTAAATTATTATTGTTGGTGCTTTTGCTCACTCAAACCAGAATGAGTTTAATACATTTCTTTATTGTTTATTATTTTTTGGAGGAAAAGCAGAGTTTCACTTAATATTTTGTAAGTTTCATTACCAACCATCTTAAAATGCATTTTTAAAGCATGGATTTAATTTAAGACTTGATATAAATAGAGTAAAGGTAGAGTGGACAGTGAGTGAGGCGATTGATGGCAATAACTAGTTTGTTTATTGTAAATGTGTCCTTTAGTGCAACACTGTTGACCACCCACTCACTATTTTATCAAAATACTTGTTCAGCCATAAATGGATAACACGGCAGGCATCACTACGTTGAGTCTTTTCATTACGTACTTTTGGTCTGCCATCTTTTTTTAAATCATTAAACTTGTCTCTGGTTCATATTACACAAGGGGGAGAAGTATACAAATGATAGATTCACCTAAATAGATTAAACAATTTATGAAACTAAATCATTTGTCACTCAACAGAAACATTTGGACACATGAATGTCTTTGGTAGTAACAGTATTCTCTCTCACTATAAAACCTAATTTTTTTTAATTTTAATTCTTCATTTTATGTAGGTATGTGTGTTATTTTTTTATTTATTTAGTTTTTGTGTTTATTCAGGGAGGTTACACTGAGTAAGCTTCTCATTTACAGGACCACCCTGATCACATTCGCATCTGGAAGCTACCCAGTGTAACCAGTCTGATCTGCTGGCAACTGAGTAGCTCCTCTGAAGCGTTAGGACATAGGGCCTTGCTCAAGGGCACCTGTGGCTTCTCCACCCAGATGTATCCTGCCAGTCCGGAGATTAAACCAACGACCTCGAGGTTGTTTCACAAGCTCCCTTCGCTAACCTTTACGCTACCAGTTGCCCAAGTATGAAACATTTTTCACACTAAACAAGCATATACAGTCAACCAAATATCAAACCTAAAAAAAAATCCAACAACTCCCCGTCTTTTCAGCATTTCCACCATGACTTCTTCAGACAGCGACCTTAACGACATATTGACCGAGTTGAACCATCTTTCACTCAAGAGAAAACAACTTATGGAAAGGAGAACAATCCAGTGCATATTTCAGGAGATGAGGAATCGTGCAGAATTTGGACAAATAGGTGATGTATGACAGAGCATTAAAGACATTCCAAAACAGTAATGAGACAGATATTTACATCATGAACATAAAGTGGATATCTCAAGTCTTTTGCATATCATATTTTGCTGCCGCTGTCTCATTTATATGAGTATGTTGCTTTTTGTTCTGCCAGAGGAGGCAGCCTCAAAGCTGCACAAGATTGATGACAAACTGAAACAACTGACAGAAAGGGAGGCAGAGCTCCAAATAAGCCACGAGAACATCCTAAATGCCAAAGACATGAAGAATGGCAAGGAAGCCGATTCCAAAGATGCCGAAGACATGAAGAATGGCAAGGAAGCTGAATCCAAATTTACTGGCAGCATGTCATTACTTCACTCCTCAATATCAATACTTTGGTTTTGTAACAACCCTATTGTTCTTTGTTAGAGGTTAGCATCTCCTCCCGTCAGATTGAGCCTGATGTTCCTGTTCCTTGCTCCGATATTTTCTGTGTTGAGGGTCCACCTAATATCCCCGGTGAGTCGTTGATGCGCAAATGCTTATTTTAACTTTTGTCTTCAAATAGTATGTTCTGCAGCCAGTCACACTTGTTGACGTCACATCTAGAGACAACACACTTTTCACCCTACTGTTGTCCTTCATCAATGCAACATATTTTTAGCTTCATATGTGCAAACGCTTTTTGCACTGATCAAGTTCCTCAGTTATGCCCCATTAGAGTTTGTATTCATATTCTATTTAAAACAAAAAAACAAATCTTATTTTTAATCATTTTTATAAAAAGGAAAACTACTTTTCTTCTCATTTCCTTTGCAATCATGTCTTAATTAATACACCTGCACACTTTTGGCCCTTGAAATTCAGTAGTGGAAAAAGTATACAAAATATACTTCAATCTCCAAAAATATAGGTAGTCAGAATCATATATATTATATTACTGAATACTATTGATGCATTCATGTGTACATCACCTTAATGTTACAGCTGGTGGGGCTAATTTTAATTACTACTATTACTACTACTAATGATAATAATATATTGGAATTCATTTATTGATGCATTTGTTGTATTAATCATCTAAATCTGTACAGTAAAAAGTATCTTTAGTAGTCAAATATTTGCCTCCAAAATGTAGTGGGGTAGAAGTATGAAGTAGCATAAAATAGAACCTCAAAATTCAACTTAAGTATAGTACTTGAGTAATTGCATTTAGTTACATTCCACCAATGCTGAAATTGTGAAATGTTTTGAATCACAATTTATGTTGGCAACACTAACCGTTTGTACTTCCTTTATTCCAAGTGCCTGTTTTTACAAAATATTTCCTCCTTTTTAGAGAGGTTTCGAGTTTCGAGTGTTTTCTTGGGAAAAACTAACATGAACTCTTCCTGTTGTTAACAGCCCCTACGGTGATTCTGGACATGGACAAACTTCCACCATGTCCATGCAGGACACAGTGTCCCGAGTGTCAGCAGTTCATAATGACAGAGACTTTTACTTCCGTCAGCAGTCTCACCTGGATGGTGTGCTTCATGATAGCTTCGTTTGGGTAGGAAAATATTTCCTCCATCGCCGTAAAATATTTGCATGAGAATATAATCACACCTTGATGTGCCGGTTTCTATTTTTGCAGCTGTTTTGTTACGATCACAGGGATACGTTTCCTGGTGTGTCAACATGTTAATTTGTTCCTGTTACTTCTTTTGCAGCTGTGTGGCTGGTTGTTGCCTCATTCCCTTCTGCATGGATAGGTTCAAATCTATCACACACAAGTGTCCTAGGTGTCGAACGTCAATCACGACTGTAAAAAAGCTCTGAGAGAAAAGCAGCTGGTGGAAACTTGAAGCTCAGACTAAAAGAGCATCAGACATCGGCCGAGTAGTATTTCCACAGCATGGATCCCTTGCAGAGTTGACCCGTTTGCATTCACTATCATCATAACCCCTGGATATCAATGGTTGAGGGATAAGGTTTGTCAATAATCACTTTGGTTTTAATGGAGCACAAGTCAATGTGGTGTTGACTAATGCAGTCTGCCTGTATGTAGATGTATATTATTGAACAATGTTAAGACATTTGTATCAAATTTACTTTCACTGATTAGAAAATCTGATCAATAGGAATGTAAATATACTGTAGTATTTACAGTAGTAGTACAATTTGCAATTCGTGATATTGGGCTCATTCATGGGGTTTAATCTTTAAAGCAAGACAAGGACATTGGCAACATGCACACTGGGTAGAGTGGGAAGCAATATGAGAGGCTGAATCTCCTGAAGGACGAAGATCCAGATCCAAAACATCTGGAATGAGACACCAAGAGCCAGCTGAGAGAGAGAGAGAGAGATAGGTCCTCTGGATGGCCGATGGTCCAGCGCAGAGGAGCCTTAGTGAAATGTAAAGGATTTAAAGGCCTTACCAGAGTCAGACAGTCTGTGGTCAGCAGGAAAGTAAATTCCAGAGGAAGGGAAAATAATAGGAAAAGGCCCTGTGGCCAGCTGACTTCTTTTTAACTCTGGAGACAGACAGGAGCCCTATATTCTGAAAGTGCAGAGCAAGGGATGGAGATCAGAAAGGTTGGACATGAAGGGGCATCAGAGGCACCTTAAAGTCTGATTCATGGATTGGGAGCTAATGGTTGGAAGCTTCATTTGGTGTAATGTGTAAGTTTTACCTAAAATTCTAGCCGCTTGACTTTAAGAAAAAGCATGCGGCATTACAATAATCAAGTCTGGATATAACAAAGACATAACAGAATTTTATCCATGATGCAAAGGTTCTCGTTGATTTCTTTAATGTCAAACTTTGATAAATCAAGTTACTGTTACTGTACTTGATCAAATTGTTGTCTATGTCAAGCTGGGCCAGCATCTCAGTTTTATCAGAATTTAGGAACAGGAAATTGCGCAACATCCAGACAAGCACACCTCTTAAATTATAATTTGGGAATGACAACCGGCTTTTACAGGCCCATACAGCTAAGTATCATGAGCAAAGCAGTGGAATAAATTTGTCAATTAGGTAAAATATAAAGAGAGAAAAGCAGAGGGACAAAATCAGAGCCCTGAGATAAACCATAATTAACATCAGAAACATGTAGATGTAGTATTGCTATAGGAATCACAGTGTGTTCCCTCAGATAAGTAAGACTTTAACTTTAAGTCGTTAACAATATTCAGCATTGTAGTTCCCAGAAATCTGTTTAGCTTGAAAAGGTTGAGGAGCAGGTAGTTGGTTTAGAAGAACACCAGTTTAGACAAAGTTTCAAGAGAGATGGTCTACAAATGATGCATTAGCAGTGGTCCTCAGTGTTGAGTTATACTTTATCAATCAATTAGCAATTTGAGACGCAAGACTAGAGTTGAAGTTGAGAGATGAAGTGTCCGACCGGATTGTTTCACAAGTAGCCAGTTTACAAGCTCATTTTAAAACAACAAAACGCCAATTCATTGTCAGACGATTGCTGGTGGGTTCCCGAGATTGCATATCGGCCAATGTGTTTAACCTGCATTCAACCAAAGCCTGCTCGAATGTGATTGGTATATATTTCACAGACTACACGTGAACGCTTCAGATATCAAAATCTTGGTCCTGACAAAATATTTCTCATTCCAGTATACAAACCCTTCTAAAGGGTTACATTTGGATTGTCAAATGAGGCGGTAATGTGCTGAAAGTAAAACAAATAAAAATGACAAATCCTTTTATCTTTTTAAACAATTCCCTCAGCATTTAGATGAGTTTGTCAGCAATGCTCCATATAACCTGCAGAGGCAGACAATAGATCCCCAACAATACAGCACGGTGCCCAGAAACTATCCTGCTGTGGTTCATCATGTTGTGTATGATGGTTTCTTTGACACCGAATTATATTTTCATCATACCAGAAGTCATTATTTGCAATTTGCTAAAAGAATAGAATACCAGTCAGACCACAGTCTTTGCTTGCTCAAGCTGAATGGATTTGGATGTGGCCAGCAGATGTCACTACAATACAAATCAACTCTAATGCGTTCATGTTATTTCAGTTGGAAGGGATCAGTGGTTCATGTTGATGGATGTTGTTATTTTTCTGTAAGATGTGTCTGTACAGTACGTCTGTTGCATACAGAGGTTGGGGTCTGGTATGTGTTGCCATGCTTACACCTCTTGAATAAACTGCCTGAACAAAAAACAAGAATAATTCAATATTTTTTTAACCCTTCAAGAGTCTTTGAATGATGTTCCAAGAACTATTTTATCATTATTCATTTGGAAACAGCCTGAACAGAGCACAACGGATGACTTTTGTGATTAGTTGTCCTTAACTGTATTCTACTTTTCAAGCTCATAGGACTTACAAACGCATGTGCAGTATGTTTTACATAGTGTACAGATGCATACTGGAGATCCAGGAGTGGAGATTTGGCTGATCTGCTAGAAATCTTGTCAGAACTGGAGATGGAGCAATTTTGAGTGTTGAGTATTTTGTAGTAAATACTTGTTTGGTCAAGATAATTTGACACAGTGGTAACTCAGTGGTCTCATATTATATCACGATCATATTCACATTCTCAATTCAATTAAACATCTGATTTATGCTTCACAATTTACATATACACAGGGAACATTCACCATATGTGTGTTAATCTCTTTTGATAGTGATAATCATTCAGTCAGGGTGGAATGAACTGCATAATAGCCCCCAGCTAAATGTAGTGTTAGTCCATTAGTTCTTAAACCAGCATTAGGACATTTTCCTGCTCTTTCTGCTATTACTAAGGCCAATATAACACTGTACATTCATTATAATTAGAAGACAAAGAGAAAGCAATAACGTGAGAACATACTGATAGCACAATTGTGGCATAAATTAAGATTGTAATTGTAAAGGCAACTTCAATCGGTCAGTGCCAGTCCCCCCGTCTCCCTGTACAATCAGAGGGTTTGAAGACGTCAAAGGAAGCAATGCAGGAATTTCTAAAGTGATGCAGCACAAATAGATTATTACTGAGCTAATGTAGACGGCCAGAAAACAAAACAGAGCTGCCACAACCTCTAAAAACCCTTATTTTTCCACATAGGAAATAAATGCAGCCTCCCTTGCATAAAAAGTATGTTTATCTGAACATGTCTGATGGGTGTACGGATTTTCCTTGACAGCAGTCAGTCCCAGTTCAAGTGCAGTTCATGTGTGTCCAGGAAGTCAGAGGAGAAGACGCCCACTGGCGCTGACATGTCCAAAGAGTTGACCACCTCTGCTGGCACAGACAGGGTAAGGTCCAGCCAATCCATATTGTCCATGTTGGTGCTGTGCAAGTTCAAAGTAGAGGGTGATGTGTTCTCATTTAAGTATCCCTCCATGGTAACCACAGGTGAGTGTTGCTCCTCTATCAGCTTCAGTGTCTGTGGCTTGGTGTGAGCACCCGGGAGGGTTTCCAGCTGGTTGCTAGAGGTTAGAGCAGCCAAGCTGGGCGAGGGGTTGAGCTGTGCTGCAGGCAGCTGGGCCACTTGGATGACGGGCGGAGGGCGCGATAAAACCGTGTTGATGGGAAGGGTGGTTATACTGGCTGTCACAGGGAGAGGCTTGTCCAGACTGGGAGGATCCTGTCTGATGATGGGTGAGATCTCTAAAACACAAGTTCAGTGTGAGAATCCCATAATCATAAATACTTTACATCTTATTTTACCAGAGCCCCCAAAAAAGAAAAGTTGCAGTATTTCTCACCACCACTCTCGATTAACACATCAAACAAGTCATCCATCTGCTGGCTAGCAGCAGTGGGACCCTGCAGAGAAACCAGAATGACCATTTAATGTTTGAGTGGCTATAGTAACAATTTAAAATGATATACTGTACTTAAGAGTGTATTTATTTGTCACCTGAACAGTTGTTAGCATGCTGCGTGTCTGTTTAACTGCATCCTCATAGCGGGGTGGGTCTTTACACTTTGACACATGGTTTGTGAATTTTGGCAAGATCACAGTTGGCTGCCTGGTACAGGGAGCCTGTTTAACAGACAACGGTCCTTTACATCAAATACAAAAAACAGGCTACATCCGGTACATCGGGGTACAAATAAGTAAATAAACCAGGTGACAGGACTTTGTAAAACAGCAGTTATAAAGTGCTTTAGATAAAAAGAGAAAGTATGAGCGACTAAGGACCTTATTTGTAGGATCTTTAGGACCAGGTTGGCTAGAGGAGGCTCCCACAGGACATCCACTCACTGGGAATGTGTTGAGTAAGCTTTGTGCTCTACGACCCATCCTCCATGTCTGCAGAGTCATTTAAACAGGTCAGCATGGAGAATTTAATGATGCATTAAGGGCATCACAGGATAGTCGAGCACCACATATCTTTGTGGAACCTAAATAAAGATTGCTCTGCACTCCCTGCTTTAGCTCATGACTGTTCTCGTTTAGCATGGAGTTGTGGTTTCTGTTGCTAATTCTGTCTGGTTGTATGTTGGCTCAGAGCAGAGGGACGACAGAGGGCACTACTGTCAACCTTCACTCAATGCCTGCTCTAGTATCCCAAGTTTCCACAAGCCTTCTTTTGATGTGAATAGGGAAGGATTTTACCACGCAGCTGAGGCCTGTTATTACTGTGGCAACAAGAAAGAGGCATTACCCATGATAGAGCATCAACAATGTAAAAAAAACCCTGTGCTGTGTGATTAGCTGGTGCCATCGAAAACTATCAGAAAATCACAACTGATAGTGATGACTTATAAAGAGATGAACCATGGCAGCCTGTGCAATCATTAGTGTGTTGTCTTACCTTTGTCAGTGGCTGAGTGCTGCATTGCTGCTGTAATGCTGCTGAGGCCTCTATTTTCTGTGGCACCTGTCCAGAGGTCTGGATGAGACCTGGGGCTACGCTGCTAACAGTAGTGTGTAATTTAATGCTGCTGGCAGGGAGCTGGATAGTCACAGCTGAGGCAGGACGGCATGCAGATTGGAGGATCCGAGCTCCAGCCTCGACTTGCTGCAAGGTTTTAGGCTGCTTGAAAGTCTGGTCGCTGATGATGAACTGATTTTGAGGAGCCACCTCCTCTTGTTTGACCAACACTGGCAGACCAGGAGAACCGCAAGATGCTGAGCAGTTTGACAAGGTCCTGTTTTCCTCTTTGACCTGGATGGGAGCAAGAGGTATGAGCTGAGCTGGAGAATCTGCTTGCTGACTCCTCTTCTCCACCTCCAGCTGCATCTTCAGCTCTTCCACCAGCCTCTGCTCCTGCTCCAGCTTCCTCATCAGCTCCTCAATCTGACGCTCCTTATCGTGGAGACGTTTGTCCTTCTCAGAGTCCTTCTCATAGGACCTTGTCTCTGTGGGACACTCTTCCCGTGGAGATCTCTGTGAGGAGTTCACACAGGGAGCAGTGTGAGTTGGAGACAGAGCTTCTGAGAGCTTGGTGGGGCTGTCTGCTATACTACTGTCCTCTATGCCCAGTCTGGACACCTTAGAGGCTATAGGGGACACAGGCGGGGTTAACTTTTTGTTGTCAGACTGTGAGGCTGCTGTGACGGCTGATGTCTCACTGACAGCAGCAATCTGAATGTTCGAGTTCTCCTGGTACAACTTTAGCCTCTCTATCAGATCTGTCTTAGTCCCAGAAACAGGTAAAGATCTGAGTTTTAGTTCCATTTTCAGCTCAGCAACCTGTAAAGATAACAGATTATCAGCTGCAACATGCATGAGGTGCCGATAGTCAAGACTGTGCAGGCAGCAATGTGTCACCTTCATCTCATCCAGATTAGCTGGTAAATGATGCGGCTTGCAGTTCGTCTGAGTGTGCTGCACAGGGATAGACGTAGTGTTTCCACTCAGAACAACACTGGAACAGCTGGTTTGTACCTCAGTTGTTTGTCTGTTGTAATAAGACCAGAAGAAAAAAAGGGAGTACAGATTAGAGAGGAAAGCTAAACTTTTATCATTTTCTGTGTAGGAAGCTGTTAGCAGGAAATAAATAAAGTATTTGAGACAAACAGCAGCTGTGGCTAAACAGTTATTACTTTCTGTAAAACCAGGTATAGACTTTTGACTCGGTTTGTTGAAAAAGAATATTCAAATAACTTAACTCTTAAAAAAAGCGATATTTGTTCTTTAAAGTCGTTTATCGACGTATACGCATAAAGGAAAACTTTGTGGGTAAGCCATATCCCGTCTCTGGCTGTTTAGAAGGAGTGTTTGTGCTTATAAATGGAGCCATACTTGGGTGGGGCAAGCAGGGCGGCCTGGTAGCTGTACTGCTGCTGCTGCTGGTTCAAGATCTGAATCTGCAGGAATTGCTGCTGCTGCTGCAGGAGACGGGCATAAGCTGAGTCCATCAGCACTTCATTGAGCTCCTGCTTCTGGTCGGGGGGGATGTACTGATGGTACTTTAACTTTTTCACCCGTGGTTTGGGCTCTTTGCTCTTTTTGCTGCGGCTTCTATCGCTGGGTAGCTTGGGCAGGCTTTGCTGCAGAACACAACATAGAAAAGGGGCATGTAAAAGCTGAGCGGACCATCTGGAGGATATATTTATTCCTGTGATTGATCTCAGTCCAGTTTTATCAGGGAATACAGTTAGCATTGCCAGTACCAACACACTTGGAACTGATACTGGGTTTTGTATATTGAAGCATTAAGGTAGAACATTGTTCTGACACCCGATGAAAACCTCAGGATGAGGAAACGGGTAGTGGAAATGTGACCTTTATTGTTTTACCACCTGCAGTTACAGGATACACATGGAAACGGCTTGGCTTAAGAGCAGCAGGTTCTAGCTATGAAACAGAAACTCAAACTGGGTGAAGCAAGCGGACACCCTCCAATTTGTCAAACTCATTCTCCTATTGTATTCCAAGGGAGGGAGAGTTCATTTTATGCTCAGAGAGGAGAATTGGATTATGATAAATGCAAAGTTATTGCTTCACTCCCATCCTTTGATTTTTGGCTTACATTTCACACGGCCTGAATGAGGAAGGCCAGCCTGTCATTTGACCCTAATTGAGGACAAACTGTGGCTGGAACACATTTCAACCCAAGGATTTGTGAAATGACTTTAAACTCTGTTGTTCTTTGAACTGCGTTTAACTTGGCTGAATGCTGACTCTCAGTTCATTCTAAAACTAATATGACTTTCAGTATGACAAAACACAGACTCTGTGTCTTCTGACATTGCATCCAAGAAAACAAAAACAAAGTCAATAAATCAGTGAGACGAAGGGATCAGTACCAGAGGTCAATTTCATGTCAGTTGGTTGTAAACATTAGGAGACTGTAAGTGAATACACTGCTTCAATGAAGTCATCCTCTAAAAAAAACACTACTCCTAACAATAAATTCAAGAAGACTTTGAAATTACTTTGGTCAAATATGGAGCTGTTAAAAAAACAGTTGAAGCCAACCTTCACAAGAAGTGGTCCCGGTTTGATGCTGGGGACAACAGTAGGGATTGGCTGAAGTGTAGACGCTTGTTGTTTGGTGGAGACAAGGCTGACTACATCTGATGTGGACTGTGAGTTAGGTGGCGGGGAGTGCTAAGAAAAGCAGAGACAGAGAGAAACCACATGATCCGTTCAGTAAGAACAGTCAAGCCGCTATGCCTGTTAATCATCATCCCATGCAAGAAAAGAAAAAAAACTCAACGGGAACCAAAAACAGGTGGATAAGCACTTATCAAACATCTAAATATTAAAAAATACAAGTACAAAATGTTTCTACAAATGATAAATATATTGTTAGTACAGTGTATATGCATACAGTACATAAACCTAAATTACATGTCAAAATATTTTTTTCACGAGTTAAAAACACGACCAGTGTCCAAACAAACACAACTTTCTTGGCTTTATTTAAATAATTATATACATTTAAGCCTCTGCTGCATTATAGAACTTTTCAAAAAAGGCTGGTTTGTCTGCTCACATTACCAGTTTATGTTTTATAAATTGTAGTGGTTCAAGATATTGGTGTACCTGTATGGGAGAGTTTAAGTAAGAGGAAGTAGAAGTGGCCTCAGTCCCGCCAGACTCCCTTTGAGAGGTGGAGCTGGGAGATTTTTGGCTGGCAGGCCGTTGTGATGATAAGGCATCACTGCTGTCCTCATCAAAGTTAAAAATGTCTGGTGGCTTAGAACTGTTTGCCTCACCACCTGTTGGCCCAACATCAAAACATAAGCAAGTACAGTTTATTATACTTAAAGGATAAATCAAAACTAAAGGAGAACTTGAGGTATCAGTTATACTACAAATTATAGAAGCCATCACTTTAATGAACACAAGACAATACAGGAGTCTGGCCCTCTTCAGCTTCAGCCTGCTCTGTGATGCTGTATTTGGCACTGAAGAAAATATGCTGATGCTAAGCATGTCTAATGTTTACCAAGTTCCACCATTTTAGTTTAGCATGTTAGCTTGCTAATTCGCACTAAACACAAAGTACAGCTGAGGCTAATGGGAATGTAATGTGTTTGGAGGGTGTGACCACACACCAATGTATTGGACACATTTATATTTTGACCGCATAATGGCATTGGTGCCTGGGAGTCTGGAGATAACCAAACTCCCATTACAATTCATCCTTAGAGCAAAATCATCTGTACCAAATTTCATAGCCGTCCATTGAACAGTTGTCGAGATATTTCACTATAACAACTAAAATTGTTAACTTTATGGTGGCACCAAAGGAAAAGTCAGGGTATCACCAAAGTCAGTAGTCTTCATCCACCGGGCTCCATGAAAGTGTTTGCAAAATGTAATGGTAAGACATTAAACTGTTGTAGAGATATATAGGTGCAATTACAACAATTATGGCTAAAACATGTGCCTGATGTGCTGCAATGCAGGTTTGAGTTCATTCTCTGGATGTCACTGTGAGAGGTGAACAGTTAGTGGTGAACGAAGCACCAAAATGGGCTAAAACTAAATGTTTCTCTCTGGTCTTCTGACAGTGAGGATATAACGGCATTGAGGAGTATCTACCATCGATGTCTTCTTCGACACCGGAGTCCACAGGCAGGATGTTCTTCTCCACCAGCTCCATGGGTCCAGGCCGCTGGGCGATCTTCTCATTGAGATCATCAGCCAGTCTGGCCCTCTTTAGCTTCATCTGTGTGGCCTGCAGGGAGGGTTCAGCCTGCGTCTCTGATAAATACACACAGGATCATTAGCTCTGATATGACCAGGAACAGTCAGACTCTTAACTGCTTTGTCAGGATGAGTCACTGCAGGCTCAGCCAGACCTCACACACTTCTGTCAACCTCAAAGACATTTATCTGGTTCTAACTTTGTAAAACAAATTCAAACAGGCAATGAGTGAGATTGGATGAATAAGCAGCTTATTCATCTCTGTTATCTAGAAGCCATTACCAAGTAAGAACACACAGGAGGAAGATTACCTTGTAGGATGTGCATACGGACCAGCTCGGAGCGCTGAGGTCTGCTGCAGAGTTTGTGCTTTAAGAAGCTTCCAGTCTGTTAAAAAGATAATTGAATTAAATATATATTTGGGGGCATCATTTAGATTTAGATAAATGAAATCACAAGCTATAGTGTGTTATGATATGTGTCCTACCCTGGCTCTCTCCAGGCTGCGAATCTGCTCATGAAAGGCAGCAGGTGTTTTCAGAGCTGTGAGAAGGTGAATCAAAAAAATCCATAACTTTTCTCGGTCAATAAACTGTATTTCCACATACGAGCATACTGTTCCTTCCATTTTAAAATAATAGATTATTGATTTTAGGTCTCCTTCCTAGTATTTCAAAAGGCCTTTTTTTTTTTGCAGTTATGACAGAGTACCTTTAATTAGTAAACAACTTACTGATAAGAGTGATCCCCAAAACAACAGAATAGGATAATGTAACAACAGTGGAATAATGTAAACTACACAATAGTTCTACTGTAAACATTCTTTGTAATGGACTCTTTTTTTATTTTAAATCCCTTATTAGTCCCACAGTGGGGAAATTTGTTCTCTGCATTTGACCCATCCCTAGTATATAGGGAGCAGTAGGCTGCCCCTGAGAAGCGCCCGGGGAGCAGTTAGGGGTTCAGTGTCTTGCTCAGGGACATTTCAACACAGGACACGTAGCAGCCAACGATCGAACCCGCCGACCTTGCGGTTACCGGACGACCCTCTCTACCCAGTGAGCCACGGTCGTAATGGAAGCAGTTTAAACTTATAAAGTTGCTTCATAAAAAGTATAACAAGGCTACATCCCTGCAGAGACTGAAGACTGCAAGATACCCACTGTAATGTACGTTATCACAGTGTCCCTGAAATCATCGACACCCAGCAGCAAATAGTTTCACAACATGAAAGTTGACAAAGCACTAAGTGAACTTTAGAACAGTGTAAATGTGCCTGAAGTTCAAAATGAATTAAGGTTGTTATATAAATATGCATGATTTATGTACAAATCTATCGAAGCTGCATACACAGTAGTGAGCTCTAACATGTTGGAATTGTTCTCCCGGATATCACAACAATCACTTTCCACACTGACTCGAGTACATTGTAATCCATCGTTATAATTATTGTCATGTTTTTTGCCTTTGTCGTTCTGCATGCGTGTGATATTAAAAAACAGGAGCTCATGGGAGTCAAACAGGAAGTACCAGCTTTACTGACTCAAGCAGAGAGATTGTTGCAGAGAGTTAATCTTTGATCTCGCAGAATAAACTCGTCCTGCTTTAAGCGAGGTCTGGCACACTGAGTAGTCACTTCTGCTATGACGAGAGCTGTTTGGTTTAAGGACTCACTGGCCGGGGGGGTGCTCTGAGGAGTGTGTCAGAGGAGCAAAGTAAAACATTCCTGCTCGTCACCTAAACCTCACTGCATACCTACCATAAGCCTGTAAGTGTGGGAGCAGCATAGTGCTTTAGTAAAGAAAAATGGCCTGGGAGGTTTGTGTGCAGGCCACGCTTGGCCGGGCCAATGACCTCCACTGAAGGCTCAGTCGCTGACTCATGTGGCTGTGTGGAGCCAGAGAGGAGCTGAAAGCCTGACTGCAGGAGGCAAACAGGATAATGAGAAAGAGCTTTGTCTCTTTCTCTTTCTAGGTTTCCAGCTATCAGCACGATTCTGTCACATATTCAGCTCATCTTTTATTAGGTGTAGTACAGGGACTGAGTCTGCTCCACTTTTGTCACATCAAAGGAGGGATGGTATAAAGTAGGTGCCTTTATATATATTTATATATGCCTTATCCGTGTTACATCTTTGAGTCATTTTCATCATTGTCTCTGTTTACATGAGTACAATTACGCTTCTATTAGCAACCGTCTGAGTAGGACAATACACTTCATACTGTCTAAATAAAGCAATTGATTTATGTGCAGACACACACCATGTTGTTAAGCCATTAACACAATTCTATAACATAAAACTCCCCATTATAAAGTTGTTCTATGTGCAAAGATTGCAGATGTCATCTTTTTAACCTGTAACAGATCAGTATGAGCTCCAACATCATTACCTTAACTACAAGTAAAGCAGGAGTACTGTGCATGTTGCTATGAATACACTTAAAACAAGTAATTGCATAATCACAAATAACAGCAGGATGCCTGAGACACAGAAAATAACTAAATTATGAAATACAACAGGACATATTGGTTACTTTCTTCTTGTATTTCTATAAGTGCTTGTCAATTAGTTTAGATTTTTTCAAAGCATAGGTTGAGGGTTTTGTTATTGTGTGATGTGAATACTTACGCGGCATGATGCCTTGCTCCACAAGCTGCTTCCGAGTCCTCCTCTGTTGCAAACAGAGCTGAAGGACTGTGAGAGTGCAGAGACACAGAGGTCAAAGTTGAACTTTTACCATTCAGAACCAAGTCCGACGAGTCATCCAACAACCCTCTCTAGCTTTAAAAGTGAAACAGGCCAGACTTCAAATAAAACAAAGTACTTATTATTTCTCAATCAATACGCTACCTCAAGGCCCAACAGTAAACCATGTTCACCACCACAGATATCCTATTCCCTTCCTGTATGGTTTTAACTAGGGTTGTTAAGAATACCACAAGTTGCTCTTGAACAGTTCACCCTGATTGGCCAAGAGCCTTCCCAACGAGAGTCAATATCTCTGTGTGGATGCAAATACATAGAGGAGTCAAACAAAGTAACTACAGTACAGACTACAAAAGGATAAAAAAGGGATTAATGTCAGGGCTGCAGTCACAATAATGAGCAACACTGGAGATGCGCATGACACCAGCAAAAGCCAAGTCGTGTGTATTTAATAAATAGCTTTCTAAATGTAATTTTGCATTGGGTGGAAAGCAGTGATCAGTTATGTTATTGTGGAATATCAAAGACATGACTATCCTCCAGCAGAAATTGTTGAGTCTTGCATGCAGGCGCCCCGTACACTTGGAAGGTCCTCCGTGTTATTTCAATATAAACCGTAGTAAGATCCCAGTTTAAACATTTATAAACAAGTGAGCGTGGACATGGTATTTCAGTAAAAAAAACTGTTTGAATAGAAAGGTAACGGGTGGTGGTGACAAATGAGGCAGCGGTGTGAGGTACATGAAACCCTTGTTGTCACCACTGTAGTGCAGAGACGGTGTCTCATCACTATAGTGAAGACAAGCCGGCTTAGAGCCACTCAGTGGCTCAGGGGGAAAAGCTACTCCCACTCACGCACAAACACACACGCACACACACACACACAGACCTGCTCTACTCTCCTGGGAAAGGCGTCTGAGCAAGCCTCTGTGACTCACTCTAGCAAAAATAAACTGGGCAGCTGTGAGAACAAGGCCTGGGAATCATGAAATTTAGGGGTAGTTAAGGGGGTGGGGTCTCTGGTTGAATGCAGAGCCGAGGGGACGTTCACGGGCTTCCACTGGTGGGCAAGGGAACACAAAGTGACAAGTGCCGAGGCAAAGGGTGGGAGGCAGAGTCTACTCTCACAGCAGCCCATCAACTTTGGGGCAGAGAACACAGTGTGCCTGCTCCGCCTGCTGTGTTTCCTATTACAAACCCAGGCCAGGGGGGTTATGGTCAGTCTGAGAGAGATCATACCCGGAGATTGTTAAAAAAAATTGCCATTGGTTTGTCTCAATATTCATATCCACTGTGACTTGGAAAAAAATGCCACAGGCAAGACAATTTATGAGTGCATATTGCTGCATATCAATAACATCAAAAGCTGCCTTCAGGGCCACAAGAAAATAACGAGTTTGATCCGAGCATCACTATGGGGGTACACCTCATGCCCAGGGTGCTCCTCACTTCTTGTATTCAACCTGAACCCTGGCTAACCTTTCCATGATGTAAACTGGCTCCGCTCTCCTGCTCACCAGCAGAGCGTAAACAGAGGTTGTGGAGAAACAGAGAGAAGGCTCTGCTGAAATCCCCGTCTACTGATGTAATCGCTAATCTCAGACCCATGTTCTCAGCAAATCATCCCTGGAGGACTCCCATCAGAACTTTTACTTTATTTGACTTTCCTGTTTTCTTTTTTTTAGAAACAGTACAAATAATAATAAAAGGGTTTATCTGTGCAGAGTACCAGAAGCCAAAAACAATGAATGTAGTTTAGAAACAGACTGACACTGGGTTATGTTGACTTTAGTGTGACTATAAACAGGACACCCTTTTAGCAAAGAGGCATCTATAACCAGAGATAGACTAAACAATGACTGTACAGATTACGTTGGTTTATCAAAAAGTAATTTGTGTGTGCGGTGGCCTATTTAGATGCATTTTCCTGTGATGATTTGTAAAAAAAAGTCTATGTGACTTCAACTGAATTGATAGACATTGTCTTGTATTGTAAGAAATTGGAAACAATGAAGTATTGTATATTCAGCTAGTGATTATTTAAAAAAGTCTATAAACACATTAGCTGACATGTTCTAAAATTAAACTATATCATTACTAATTTTATCATACATCAGTTCAACAAAGCAGAAATGTATCAGCAAGGCTTAAACAGTGTGAATCAGATGATTGTTAATAATGAGAACGTATAGAAGACACATGCGGCTGCTGAACTTGAACTATTTCTTACTTGAAAATGAATGTCTGAATAAAACACTGATGGGTAGTCAGTGGCTTTCTTAATTTAAGAATATTTGTAAGCACATCACAGAAATGTGTTATTTTCCCAAAACAAAAGGGCCTAAAATGAAGCCAGACTCAAAGAGATGAAAAACATTAGTTTCCTTCCCCATGAGTGGGCGTGTCCTCCAAGTCTGTGTTGGCAAACTGTTCTGGGTCTGGTTAAGAAATAGTTATCTTTAGTCAGGTCATGAATAATAATTTAATGAGATGAAATATATATTAAACCTGCAAATCTTGCATAATGGCCCTGACAGAATGGAATTAAAATGTTTGTTTACTTCTTGCATGCCATACATATTCAGTATGATACACATTTGCCATTAGATTGTTACGTTATGCATCTTCTTAGTCTGTCTCAAAATGCACTCTCAAGAACCTGCATAATTATACATATTTAGATTAAATGTGACTTCACAGAAGTTACAATAAGAAAACCGTAATCTTAAATAAATATAGAACTTAAACACCAGTAACATTGATTATCATTCAAAGACAGCTTTGTGTTATATTTAAAACAAAAAAAGAGTAAATTTTACTCAAGGCCTGGTCTAATCAAAGGAATTTGCTGTAGATGAATGCAAACAAGGGAAATTAAAAGCATGCAAATAATGAGCAGAATCTTGATCAGAAGCATATCTGGTTATGGCACTTCATCTGAATGAAGCTCTTTGTGTGAACTTGCATAACAGGAGTGACTTTGTGCTTGTATTATGTGACAGAAAACTATATTAGTGTCTCAACAGAGTGCCAATATAAACATAGGCAGTAAAAACTGAGTATTCCCTCTCTCACAGTCCGTGACTTCTGAAGAAACTTTGATTTATGATCCATGAGAACACAATCGTCTCTTCTGTAAGAACGATGCTTGGCATGAATCATTGTGATGAGCTTTACTGTTGCCCTGTCATTTCCTGTTGGGGCTGCATCTACGTCACTACAACCCCCCCCCCCCCCCTGTCAGTACTGCCAGCATCAGGAAATATTAGTAAAAAAAACTTCTAGTATATTTTACACAGACATACAAATAAAACAGTGAACTGCATGCAGGTTAGACAATGACAAAAGAAAAACCACCTGATTTAAATTTACCCCTGCAGATGGAAGGGGTCTCCACATCAAGGCAGGCCATCGAGGACAGTGGTTTGCTTGGCGGCCAGGTCTGGAGTCCCATGGAGTGATGAGGCTAGGGGAGATCGAGGGAGTCAGGGAGAGTAGACTTGGAGCAAACGACAGCTGGCTCTCAGAGCTGCTACCAGTCCCTCCTCTCAGGCTCTGTGCTGGCCTCAGTGGAGAAAATGTGTGTGTGTGTGTGTGTGAGAGAGAGAGAGAGTGAGTGTGTGTGAGTGCTCAGTCAATGTCAGGAGGAGGGAACACAGCACTGCTCATGTTAACCCTCGCTAGGTCATTCTGCTCTACTCACAGGGCTCATCATACTACAGCACAAAACCCACGGGGAACTTTTGATATTCTTTTTTGCATAATCAGCAGGGGACCAAATCAACCAGTACATATTTGATCAAAACAAGCCGTTTTTTTGAGTGGGACTGTCTCCATGAGAAACAGCATGAGTGTTCTTTTCTCCAGAAATGTTTTGTAGCACTAAATAACAATGACACGGATAAACACACTGGGTCCACAGGGGAATGGAAGCTTATCTTTATACATCTTTTTACATGAAGAGAATGTTTTAATTGTTGTTTTACAAGGCCATTGATTTAAAGCAGTCAATGTCCTCTTAACTGAGTCTGTAACTTATAATAATTCCCAGCAACTCCAACTTGTAAGGCAACTATATATTAAAAACATGTGATGAGATTACATTAAACTAGTGTGTAAACATTCAAAGAGGGGGAAAAGAGCAGCCTATGCTTAGTCATGGCTTACAATGGTGGTTAGATTCCATCCATGACTACAAAATGCACGAACAGGAAGTGAGATAAAAAGGGAATTTCACTAATTGCGGTGCGTTCTGTGTGTCTCAGTGGATCCAGGAAGGCTGGTTGGAAGATATGTCAATGCTAAAGAGCAGGCGTCTGATCTTACAGAGGGTCTGATGTCAAGGGGAAGCTGCAGAGAATCAGGATGCTATCAGTCCTCAGGCTGTTCCTGCGATATGACTAAGCAGGACAATGCATGCTGACCAGGGAGGATCAGACCGCTTTGTTCCGGATTAATAATCAAGAAATGTGCTTGTCAAACAGCATGGGACAGGGTAAATATGGAGTTGATAAAGTAAATGGGACTGGTACAGTCAGGCACAATATGTTACGACAGCTCACTGCTGGGATTAAATAATAGTGAACAAGACCGTCACAAATATGGGAGAGTCGCTGGAGCATGTGGTGTGTGGAAAGACCTCTTTCTGCATGTCACATCGTCCATAAATACAAGCCATTCTTTCGAATTCCCATTTCCAAAGTGTGTTGGCCACAGGAACAAAACAACAGACTTCATGAATGCCTTATACACCTGTTTTTTCCACAATCAAAACATCTCTCCTGCATTATTGACAGCTGGGGCCTCTCAAATTCCCATCCCAGTCCAGAACAAGCGCTGTTTCACAACTTAAGTAACAATTTAAAAGTCTAATTTATCATATTGAACTTGTATTATTACAAGATGTTTTCCCTTCACACAAAAATATATATAAAAAAAAAAACTCTAGACTGTATGCAGGACACTTGGAATTTAAAATCTTTTTTAGCACCCCAACAAGAACACGACATTGATGACGATCACACAGTATTACATCCATCTGCTTCCCACCTGCCAGCTGTTTCTCATTCACTTAACACTTCCTAATTACTAACTTATGGAGCGAATCAACTTAACAGTTGCAGTCACTAAGCAGTGTTTGATTTATGTTGCAAGTTTCTGTTGAAGAAAGATAATATTCTATAACTTAGCAACAAATCACATCACTGTCTGAAATGTCCCAACAAGTATAAGAAGATCAAGGGTGCTTCCACACCTGTAACTCTGTTCATTCTGTCCGGACCAAGGAAACGTCATTAACCAAACCAAGGGCTGTAAACACGAAGCCATATGGACAGAGAGGCAACTCACTCATTGGACAGTTTTGACGTCATCCTGCATAATCAGTGCTACACAGCCCCACCTGCGGGAAATCAAAGCCTTACAGACTGAAACCATAGACTGTATACGTTTGTCGACTGAATAATGCCGTGGTAGTGACCTGTCAATCACAAGGTAGCGTTAGTGTTTCAAATCATGCTGAAATCATATATCTACTACCATCTGTCGTTTGTCTATTTGGGGTGTGAAAGCAAAGCACAACTGAGACCCTCCTTTTCAAGACTATGGTTTGGCATAAAGTACCTATAAAATACTTGCAATATAAGGGAAGGAGAAAAAATGTGTTTAAGAGAGACAGAAGAGAGGTATTAGGCTAATTAACAATATAGACACTTTAATAATGCTGGGGTACAATAATGTTTTAAGACCAGGGAGTTTAGACCAGAAGCTAAGCACTAAGATATAAATTGTGTTTTATCACAACTGAAGAACAGAAAAAATTAAGGACACAACATATTTTCCATCTGGAAACTTGTGAGTCGTGCGTGTTCAGCTTTACCCAGACTACATTTAAGCTTTAAGTGATTGGAGCACACATATTCTACACCGTAATCACGAGCAACATTTTAAAGAAATGATGCCACTAGTTCTTCAGAATATCAGTACCGTTTCCCCCACACTTCCTGTTTTACTTACAGTAAACTATATTTCTACATCACTCTAACACACAACAATTGATCCCCCCTATTGCACAACTATTTCCTTGTGAACCTACATATTTGTACCAGAAGACACCTGGAATTATTTGATTTGATACCCGATGTGTCCAAAGCAACACTTTGTTTTCCAGGATTTAATATAAAGTGTTACCAAAAAGGGAACTGTGAATTTACGGGATGAAAACAATTCACAACTCACTCTGAATAAGTTAATGAATTGATTTAAAAGTCTCAGCTTTGTGAATTTTACATTATTAATAATGAATTGTAATTCATCATATGTCCTGTTTAAGAGTGATCGGTTCTAGAAAGCTCAGTGTGAACCAAGATACTCAGAGATAGAATTTGTTTTCTCAGTCCAAAAAAAAAAAGAGTTGTAGTTATAAATATTTGTAACATTGAATCAAATGTAAAATATTTTAATGATGCAATAATGGAAAATAGCTCTGCTGTAAACATGTAACAAATCCATGTTCCCAAGGAAAATCTTTGATTTCAGAAACAATTTAAGCTGTGATTATGTGTCGGCTTCCAAAGGCAATTTGAGCTAATTCCTAACGTCATTACACAAACAAATCACTTCGCACATCGTTTATTTCCCCAGAGTGTTCTTGCTCTTAAATGGTCAACATACAGTATGTGTTACCAGACTCTGATGTTTCGGTCAGCTCACCAAGAGGCTGTAGGGACAGATCTTCTGCTTGTGCAGGAGGAGTGAGACTCTCTTAGTCTCAGTGAAACCTGACTCCTGATCACCCCAAATGTGTTATTCTGCAGGGGCAGCAAACATCAATATCATTTATTTATACTGCATCATATATTGTTTGTTTATCTATGCATGAGTGATGGGGAGTTTATTAAAAAAACAAAGTCATTAAATGCTCATGTTACTATAAATTGACCGTTGACTAGAGAGATTTATTTTTTATTTTTTAACTTTTGCCATATATGTCGATTACTCAAATGTATGTACTGTATAATATTACTTAGACTAGCTTGTTTTGTGTTCATGTGAAAAACTGCAGAGTGACAGTGGGATGAGTCATTTCTGTGACACAGAGGCAAACATTGCACAACTTCATTCTGGGCCTCCCCGTCTAGATGAGAATCTCTGTAATTAGGAGCTGCACATTCCCCAAGGGTGGTCAACGCCATTCTCATCTGTCCCATTACCACAGCACAATTTTTCAATGACGAACCAGCTGCGTTGCATGGTTCCAAACTAACGTTTGGTAGTAAAAAGGTGATACAGTAGAACGCATGACCCATGGCATTGGGGAGCAAAAACCTAAAAATTAGGAAAAGGGGCTCTAATGTTGGTGTACAATTGGAGGGTAATTATGAGCCTTGAATCTCAGCTGAATAATGCCAGGTCTCAATGTGCTGTCCATGTTAAATCCATACTCTCATTCCCAATGCCTCTCAACATCAAAGCTGTTATACCAGGGCCTAAAAGGAATATGGACTACTGTACGATTACCAGGTGGGTGTCCATTTATTTCACTCCGGGTAAAGAATAACTGCAACAATTTGATTTACTACTCTACATCCTTACACACATCATCTTATACACAATATTAAGTAAAGTAGCACTCAAAGTCATGACCATGCCAAAAGCCACAATACAGCAAATATCCATAAAAGTTTGAACAAATTAGTTCTGTTCCAGATCTTCCAAATGAGCCAAATAATACAATTGCAGGAACATTACTATTCATTCTACTTTACAATTTTATGTGGAAAAAAACCATCAACACTTCTGGCCTGAAGGTTTTTTGAGCAAAACTAGTTTTTTCCACATAAAAAGAAGACGTAAAGAGGTATGCTCCAGTGATTCTTTTGGATTTCAGTTGCTCTTTGTATCCATGAAGTTAAAGCTGTTTTTCAGAGCATACGTAGTTCACTCGTTCCTGCGAGATGAAGAGAGGATTTCTTGTGATCTAGCTTGATATGGATGTATAATTTGTCTGCGTCATGATTTTACAAGGCTAACAAATACAGTATCTAGGTTCTTAAGAAGAGTGAACGCTGGTCTGTCTGATCATCCATTGATCCGGGAGGTTGCGTTATTGTCACCTGGACACGCTTAGGATCTAATTAGATTTAAACTATCTGTAACTGAATGTTACTGACTTTAGCAATGTGGAGTCAACAGGATACAACTTTTATTAGCTGTCTGTGTTGTTAAACAGCTTCAATTTCTGGAGTCTGTTTGTAACACTTTGATTATACTGACAGCTTGCTGAGGGGCCCTTAAAAGACTGAATGTAAAACACATTCCCTCAATCAAAACCTTTCATCTTCTCCACTTTTTTATGACTAAAAGTGCATTCTTTTTGTTTTGAAGTCTATTTCATTTGAACTGCTATGACTATTTGAGACACTATCTTAGAGCAACACTGCCAATGCAATAATACCATTCAGTAACTTTACATCCTGTGTTTTTCATCCACCTATATGCAATACGTATGTCATGACAGCCCGCTGAAATAGAAGTGATTGTTGCAGAATGTTTCCTTTCTTTAGTGAATGCTAAAAAGTACAGCGAAGGACAAACAAATGGCCATTATTATCTATCAGTTTTTTACCAGTAATGCAGACAGTCTGTGCTGGTGTGCTGTCATACTGTTGTCCTGTTGAGAAAGTGCACTCCAGCCCCATCACTGTGATCCCAACAATCTCATTAGACTCCTGACCCTCGGTGCCAGAGTATTCTTCAGAGCCAAAATCCACACTTTCTTTTTCCTGGATAAAGTTTCTTTGAACATCAAAGCACGTTAACATCAAGCCCCATGTGGGGGCTTCACATACTTAGATCTACGAAAACATGCTCAGCTTCTTTTTGCTCACAGTACAGTACAGCGGCATGGTCAAACGAGATTTTGTGACAAACACTGATGTTAACTTTCATCACATAAGAAGAACAACAACATTAAAGGTAAAAAACACCCACTCTTTAAGGATCCACTCAAAGGCTTTGGGAGTAACCCTGTCCTGTTTTGATGGTTCCTGCCGATGGGCACACTGTAATCAAGTTCAGGTGCAGTGATGAGGGAGTCATCAATACAGCCCCTTTCAGCTCACATATTTCCTATAAACCCAGACTGTGTTTCATTCCTTGTGGATTTTCTTTGGGGTGGTTCCAGAAAGAGTCCCAGGGAAGGTCTGGATAAGATGCACATTTGGAGTAATTTAGGTGCAGGTATGCAAAGCAGACAGCTCCTTCCATAACACACAGCTCATTTATGGCCCACTCTGAGCCAAGACGTTCGAATGAATAAATTCTGAAGCGCATTGTTGAGCATGTGCTTCTACACCAAAGACAGATGTTCAGTTTAATCAAACTATTAATCTGTTAATCAAACTAGTTCCCAAAGTATCAGGTGTTGGGCTGTACAGGACTGATTGCAAGGTTATAAAACACTGACATTTCAAGCCTTAGTGTAGAGTTCTTTATCATGGTGATGAAAAGTCTGGGTGGCTGCCATGGCATTATCTTTAGTAAAGGCATTAAGTGTATCATATGACACCTGGACCTAAATTTAGTCAAAGACAATAATGATGAGGATGCAGTTCAAAATGTTATGAATGCCGGCTGGTGAACGAAAATCAGCCTGTAAATGGACATAAAAAGAACATGATATAAAATCATAATTATGAGCATTTTCAATGATGCTGAGAGAGATTGCATGCGTTGAGAGACTTTGCAGTAAAAGTGGCTATTCATTTTCACAGGGGAGTCTCCATAGCACCCGCTAACATCCCATCCCATGGAGGCCTCTGCAGATGGTGGGAAAGCCAGAGGGAAATCCCCGTAGGCCTCAAGTTTTCTTTGAAGCTGCGCTACATGCAGCTGCTACGGGAGGCTAAAAAAGGCAGGCCTGTGGCAGCTTGGGCCATGTTAACATCATAACCAAAAACAACTAATTGCACACACTTACCAAAAAGTAAACATACTCACAGCTGCAAAGGCAAACTGTAATTACATTTAAGCATGCGCATCAACCCACTAACATCCACATATCATTTGTATTTGCTCTTTTGGATGACCCATGGGCAATAAAAGACATTCCTTCCCACGTTTTAACATTGGTATGTAATCATACTGCCAACCGTTTCACCAATATTACTAATCAGTCAATATTGACAACAGTTAATGGAGAAGCTGAGGTTTGCAAAACATGTTTTTCCATGAAATCCATAAAAACACCGGCTGTATTGCACCATTGTGTTTTAGTCATAGTTATGGTAAATCAGTCAGGCATTATAACTGAGTCATGTCACAGCATCAGATGGGCACATTTATTTCATTATTTTGGCATTTTAATGAGTAAAATCCCATAAATCTACTTGTGGTTGATTTCTCAACAATTCTCTTCTCTTTTATTCTTTCACAGTCAAATTTGTGACAAAAGTGATTAAACCTCAACGACTTTATCTCCAAAGTCACAATATCCATGACCAAGTACAGCAAAGCATATTATATTCTATATTGTACAGAGGTAGCCTCACTCAGTCATAAAGTTCATCTGGCTTCGTGCTGGAACATGAGGACAATAAAAGATAATAGCCGTTTTAAAATGGGTTGAGAGACTAAATTGGAAGGCATCACAACAAAGCATTTGTTGAGAGAGTGATGTGCACGCAGCTATAAAGAATAGAATAGGGAAATGCTTTTAAAAAAAAGGAGGTACAAAAACCTTGTTATGAAGAAACATGTCCACATTGACCAGAGGTTAACTCAACACTATCAAGCAGGCGCAGACTATGCTGCTAAAAATAGCTCAGCGTATAGCCAGAACAAGCAACTGGATGAGGGAAAAAAAAAGATCTTTTCCGTTTCTGTGTGCGTCTGGGGTAACGGTCTCTCCCCACAATCTGGACATCATGTAAGAAAACAAAATGCTACAACTACAGCGAAGGACGGGCTACTCCTTTACACTTCCCCTCCAACATTCCCTGATTTCAACAACGATACCTTTCCCATAAGTCTAATTAACCCTCGAGTGGCCCTCCCCTCTCTCCTCCTCGTTGGACCCAGCCAGCAGTCTGCTTGGCAGGGGGTCGGTTAAGGGTCGACCACAGACAGAAATAACCTCTTGTTTTCTAACTGGCATGCTGCGACTCGTGGTGTTGTTCTGGGAGCCAGAGAGGGCCTCTGTGTTTTTAGTATCATAGTGGATCCTGAAACCAAGAATCAGCAATACTGTATGATACTGTGAGTGGCAGCCTCAAGAAAACAGAAACTCTTACAATTGTATTAAGGCTGCAAAAGGCTTTGAGTCAAAACAAGCCCACATCCTCTCTGAGTAATCATGTTTTATACTGCACAGACTTAGTTGTCTTCATTATCTGTTCATATCTGATGAGTGCAAAGGGAAAATATGTTTAAGATGAGGATATCCATTCTTAAAGTGATTCTATTTTACCGTGGTTAAATGACACTTCATTGTTTCCGGCATGAATGTAGAAGGGTACAGTAGCGCAACTGTGGAAATTTACCAAGCTCTATATTCCTTGTCTTCATTAAAAACATACTTTTAACTGTATTAAACAACATGGTTAGGAATGTAAGGGCTTCTTACTTTGCCAACCTAATTTCCTCCAGCAAACGCAACCCTTCTGTCCTGTTTAAAACCAATCAACGACGTTGTCACTCCTGCATGTCCTGATGTGCCTGACTTTTCAAATAAGGATTGCATTACCTTCATCTCTTTTTTTGTTAATAATATTAGAGATGTCAGGGTTAGCATCTTCCCCTCTTCTTCTCCCTATGCATGAAACTTCCCTTAAGCCCTGTAGATATTTTATCACCTACCATGCTTAAACTACTTGGGTCTATTGGTCTATGCCTGGTTCCTATTATGAATAGGGCCCTGAAATCTGGTTGTGTCCCATTTAACATGCAGTTGAAAAAAACTCACCTTGATCCATATATCTATGCTGCCTTTTATCTCAAACTTTTCGGATAAAGTTGTTGCCAAACAGCTCACTGTTGTCTTGACTGCACACAACAATTTAGACAAATTCCAATCTGGTTTCAGTCAGAAGCATTCCACTGAAACAGCTTTTCTCAAGAGTCTCCAATGACATAATTATGTCGTCTGATGTGGGTGATTGAATGCTCTGTTTTTGTGCTGCTGGATCTTAGTGCAAGGCCTTTGATACTGTAGATCACATCATCCTGACTGGAAGGCTTAGGCAGTGGGTGGGTGTCTCTGGGAGTACTGGACTGGTTCTCCAGCTTTCTCTATTTTCTATGTCGATTTGTCCCCATATGTCTAAAATATCATCTCTTTCCTGTGGTTGAAATTCTCTTTACATCCCGAGAATATCAAATATATACAGTATATATCAAATGCTCTAACAAAAAAAGGAAAACATCTGGTATCTGGCTGTAATAAGCACATCCACAATCTGAAATGATTGGACGGGCTACCTGCTCACACTCTGCCCCTGCCCTCGTTGCACGTCACCTGTGCTAGAGATGACCATTCAGCTTTTCATCCTGGCTAGACTACTGCAATTCCTATTTCACCTGCCTTAGCAAGTCATCTTCTTTACATTGGCTTCCTTTCAAGTTCTGCATTTATTGTTTTCATATATAAAGCACTGCATGGTCGGGAACCTTACATCTCTGATCTGCTCCATCCATATACCACCATTAGGTAAACTTGGTCTTCTAACCATGGCTTACTAGTTATGCCTCAAGCTCAACTGAAAAAAAACCGGTGAAACACTCTTCCTACGGGCATATGCTCTGCGGTCTCTGTTGACGCCTTTAATTAAAGAGCAGCTAAAGACTCACTTATTCAAACTTATTTTCATTTACTTTTATTCTTGTGAAGCACTGTGACCTTGCTCTGCTGCTATACTAAATTAACATTACTTACTTATTTTATGAGATAAATACTAATTTTTAGAAAGTAGCTTTTGTATTTGCGTAGATGGACTGCTAAGATATGCTATACTTTATGTAATACCATCACAGGCCTGCATCTCTGCTGACTCAAGGGGAAAGCTTCTTGCTTTATGTCAGCGATGGTCTTCACATTGCATTATATGTGCTTTTAATTCTAATGACATTTACAGAAACCTGGTTTTAGCGTTTAGCATAGTCTCAGACTGATGTGATGATATCATCAGAAAAATAGAGTTGTGGAGTTCCTGGAGTGTGAAAAAGGTCATTTATCCAAATTACTGTTAATGCACCAATTTACAGAGATGAGGTGCCAACATTTGGCACCACATAACTTTTCCATGCCTGAGTGGAAAGAGAAAACCTTCTCCCTTATTCAGTTTGGAATATTATGACTCAGTTTTGTTGTGCAACTAAAACCCTCGCGAGACACGAGTGAATCTTAATTTCAGGAACTATAATTCAGTATGCAGATGTCCTCTTTAAATCTTAAATTTGAACATTTTCTTCCTGAACTCTCCAACCACCATCAACACAGCAAAGCGGTATGCATACCATTTTTGTATCCCCAGAAAAAGATCAGGAATAACATTTGCTCATTGGAATAACAGGTAACAATAACAGTGTAACCATGGCCTCAGCCTCAGGAGAGAAGGACAGTCAGAGCAGCGGGCTGCCAGAACACAGTCCAGACCACAAGGGAAGCATTAAGCGCTCTATAAATGCCAGGAATATAGAGTGTGCAGCGTTGTTTTCAAATGGACAATGTATAATGTAGCCTGTACACTAAAGACAACACAAGGTCACATTGACCAACAGACAAATGTACTTCCTCCCAGCAGAAATGAGTTATAAAAATGTGAAATAATGTCCTGTTGATGACGGGTATCAGAATAATATATGATAGATTACACTGAGCTGCAATCTAAAAGCTTACCTAAGACCTCTCCCTTTTTCTGTCTGTTAGATATGCTCCCTCTATTCATCTACTGTCATCTCTCTGCAACCAATTTACTTCCTGCTTCAACTATGGGAAACAGTGAAGTTACCCTGATTACAGACATTTCCTTCCTCCACCATTCACAGCAATGCCTGGAATGGCTGCAATATTTACTCAGGCCTGAAGCGGTAAACTGCAGATCCCACACCCACATGGCATATGCATCAAGGACGGCAAAGGCCAAGGGTTCCTGGGAGAGTATTCGTCTTAATCCAGACAGAAAAAGAAAAAAAAGATATATGATGCAATTAGATAATCTAATCAAGTTGGTTGATATTTCAAAAGCTTCTGTACTGCCTGAATCCATGGGTGCACTGATAAGACATAAGACTGGATTTGCTGCACAAAATTGTACAAGAGCATATTGCCTCTCTGAGCGCCCCCTCTGGCTTTGAGCCCCCTGAAACTCCCCCATATTTCCCTCAACTGGTGTGGTTTCAAACTTGAAAAACAGAGTGTTTTTTTGAAAGCCTCTGTGTGTCCTGGAAGTTATGACACTATTCCACCACTCTTGATGTTGACCTAACCCAAACAAAACAAAAAATAACTCTATTATGCTCCTCAAATTCAGGCTGCACTTACCAGGCAAAACAAAAGACCTGACACATGGCAGGACATATATTTTTCATGATTGTACATTTTGAATCATCAAAAACAATCAAGGAAATTGACTTGCTGCAGGAACATGGGACAGCTTGTATTGCCAGACATAATAAGCTAAATATAGAACTGGCCTGGCACACTATCACTGAGAGAGTGACCAGCACTTATCTAACTATGTCCAGCACTACAAGCTGGCCCACTAAACCTGTGAGACTCTCACCAGAGGAGGGCAGCATGAGCTCAGCTTTGTTATGTGTAATACAATCGAACACAATTAAGTTTATATTATATACTGGTATATTAGGAAGCTCTATCTAGTTTTACATCTGACCTTCACTTTTGGCACAGCTTTTCTACTCCATCACTTTCACAACAAATATCCATCCTCTGTTGTACCTTGCTACATTGTGGAAAAAGAAGCATGTTGTAAAATGTGACACTCAGCAGCTCAAAATGGTTGATATATATTTTTGGAATCGTAGATACAGATTTTAATATTACAGATTTATTTACAGCCTTGCAAATAAAGTTAAAGCTATCCCATGAATCTTATTTTATTGAATTTAAGTGAAGTGAACAAAAAAATCTATGATGCCACAATATCGCTCTCTAGAGATCGAGGCAGGTTCTAGGAACTCGACACATAAACGTTGTATGTGGGTTTTCCTCAGAAGCTCTGAAATAGGTGAGCTTAACTGTCAACTCTAAATTACCCATAGGTGTTCATGTGAGCGTGAATGGTTGTCTGTCCCGCACCTCTCACCAAATGTCAAATCGGATTGGCTTCAGTCTCCAAGCTAATGGACGGGTGGATTACACTGCCATCTAGTGTGTTTTAACTCAAGATACAATGTTCCTCCTCAGAGAAACACATATGACAGAGGCTACAGCAAACGGTGACATTGTTTATTGAGGATTTGGTGAGGACTAAAACCAAAAACAGCTGCAGCCTATTAGCTCCTCTATCAGAATGATGTGTGGAGGAAAATATCAGATCATTTCTGGACAGCTGTCGAGCCATGATAGGCAGCTAGACAGTCGGCACACCAAATGAAGTACAGGCAATAGATTAGGGGTCCAAATAACACAGAATAATCATACTTTTCTTTAAGAGTGTCAACTTAAACCAACAGCTAATTCAGAGAGGATTTCTCTGAAGAGTAGTCACAGTTGAAATCAGTAGACTGGAAGGTTGAGTATATATCTAGAGGATCGATAGTGGGACAATGAAACTGTGGAGGAGTCATCTATTAATATAGTCAAGTTTGGCTTTTAAGAACGATCCTCAAGTAAACCTCATGTAATTATTCCCCAAAACAAACCCTGTACCTCAGCTGCTTTGGATAAACGAGCATTGAAAGAATAAATGAGTGATCTGACTGAACCTTAATATCTCCTCATCCTTTTAAAATAGGGACAATATAGTAGCCTGGATTTAATCACAGACACATGGGGGCAGTGAAGTCTTTATGAGACACAGTTGGCTCCTTGGAATCTGGTAGGTTAAAATTATAAGTGTTGCTTCAGAATCACATAGTGATAATTTAAAAATCTTTTCACTCCATATGCCCTCCATCAGCTCTGTCCAAATATAGAGCTAAGTACGAAGCTAGAAGAGTGTGATAATATTAGTCAGTGATTCTCCCGCTTGCAGGCATTTTGTTGGGAGTGAATCCATTACGATTCTGCAGGAATCTGTTATCTCAAATGTCCAACTATATTAAAAAAACTGAATGCTGAGGTTCTAATGATCAGAATGACTGTATTTAAATTCACATTAATTTCACTCATTTCAATATATCATATTCATGAAGTGTGAAGAGGAAGGATAGAAAGTTTCACTGAAGTACTTACTGTATCTAATTTGGTGTAAGTACCATTTTTTAGAAGAGGGTTTATGCTGCTTCACTACATCAAAGCCAAAGCTCATGAATCTTTTCTACACAAAACTGTTGTTTTTGCGTCCTCAAGTGTCTTGATTAATCTGCAACCTGCAGGGAAAATGTCATAAAACCTGCAATAATGCTTGGAGTTCATATGTCTGTGTTTCATTACAATTATGTTGCCCAAGAGTTATGAGAATTAGAACCAATTAGAAAGTGATTTTTGCAAAATTAAAAAGTAGAAAAAACAAATCACTTTTCAACTGCTCCACATTGCTGAAAACATGTTTCATAGAAATTTTGGAAATCTGGAGAATTAACTGCTAAAGTTATTCTTTAGTCAGCGCTCTAAACTTTTTATGACGTTTCCTTGAAACCCATCAAGTTGTTTTGAGATGTTCTGCAATGAAGAAAAAAGTAAACGGAGCTGAAAACAAAGTTCTGAGAAACGCACACTATGCTCATTTGAAATCTACTCGCAGCAAACATCAGGCGACAACAAACCTCATCATCAAACGGTATAACTGGTTTCTCTTTTAACTAATTCTGCAATCATTAATCCTGTTGCTTTATCCACAGTTATGCACATTTTCTATTAATAGCCCAACTATTTCATAAGCCCAAGTGCTCAATTTCCTTCGTCTGATTTTACTAAGACAGCAAAGGTATGCTGTAATCTACAGAAAATAAAAATGTAATTTTATGACAAAAATGTCACCAACCAATCGGCAGCCATTGGTGCTGAACTCTTAATTAAATGCATAACTTGATTATTCATGAGTCATTACATTTCCAACCAGTATGCTTCTCTCTCAGTGTGGCTGCAGCTAAGTCCTCAAGAGTCTGCAGCAGTGATTAAGGCCTATAGAAATAAACCAGCTTCAACTCGACTCTCTCTGAATGTAAATGTCAGAACAATTTGAGAGGTGGGACACGGCCATTTGGCAAGAACTTCGCTGTAGCCACTGAGGTTTCTGAGCGCTATCATCTGGAGAAGCATGACATTTGTTTTAAATAGATAAGAGTTGAAGGGTCGATATGAAATCCCCTTGGGTACAGTAGCTGAAAAGCTCATTAGCATTTTCCTTTTTCCCAATTTATAGCATTTGGTTTATAGTTGTTCATTAGCGCTTCCACAATAAGCCAACTTTGACACAAAAGAACACACTCGCATTGTAATCCAACAGCTATTCGTTAAAGGGATACTTGGCAGACTGCAAGAGTGTTTTCTGTTATTTTCTTTTGCTCACTGGCAGCTTATGCTAAATTTAAATCAATTGCCAGTTTACAGACAGACGTATATTAGAATTAACATAAACAACCTTTAAGTGGCACTATAAATACAGTTAAGTTTAAGTTTTCCCACAATGCTGTAAAGTTTATCAATCTTTATACTGTATGATTCAAAAAATATGTAGAATCTTTAGTACATCATTACTCATGTACTGTAACAGATATACATTGGACTAAAAATGTATTGCTATATTAAATGACAAATTCACAATCATAGATCTGCTCTGGATTTCTAACTTACCACCTTTATGTGTTCATATTTCAATGACTGAGAAGTCAGCGGAATCTGTGGGTAAAATACCAATAATACAACAACACGCAGAGACTCACAATTGATCACTATGTTTTTAAATTTGCATGTGTTGCTTGAGTGCAACAGCAAATAAATATGCGAGGCTGTCAGAAAACACGTTGCATAAAAATCTACATTTATAGGTGTGATGCAGTTGTCAGTTTCAATTCAACTCCACCAAACGACTTCAGCAATACAGCTGAGAAAATAATGGGCAGACGGAACAGCGTGGAGAGATTTACGACTGGGAGAAAATACATTTGCAGAGAGAAAGTGAACAGCAGCAATAAACGTCCATCCTAGCAGCGGTGACAGAACAGCTCTGACAGAAGCTCAGTAGAATAAAAGCACAGTTTGTTGTAAATGGAAAAGTCTTCTGGCCCTCAAACAAATTGAGCAGCTTGATCACGTTGTCAAAACAGTCACAAACCGTGCTTTGAAATGCAGCAGCAACATCAGCAGCTCATTAAAACAAGCTAACGTACTGCAACTCAACATAACAAAGTACTATACGGTACTTGTTATATAAGAGACAAATCTGAAAAATTAGTGACAATTTTTATGTGATGATTGTCCTCAAACTATTACTTCCACTGAATATGCAAACTAAGGAGACGGACAGACATAAACACAGATTAGACTGCATGTTTTCACATACTCATCATTGCAGATGAGGAGGATGGACAGACCTGAGACTTTGCCTCAAAAGGTCAAAATTAGCCCCAATTGGATTTGAGTAACCCAGCCAAGTGTGTGTGTGTGTGTGTGTGTGTGTGTGTGTGTCACTCCTGCCAATCCTCCAAGAGTGCATGTCAGGGAGATCAGCTTTGCTCCAGCAAAATGTGTGGGTTTAAAAATAGGCCTGATCGAAGACTAGTGTTTCATATTACATTGCACAGGAGACCCATGCAGCTGAAGCTCTTACTGACTGAGGTCTCCACTGAACAGCACACAGTAGACTCTTACAGGACACCAGTCAAGGTCACATTATCAACACAGTGAAGTAGCAGAAGCCAAGTACTGCAAACTATTATTTTCATTGTCGATTCATTTGTCAATTATTTTCTTGATTAATTGAATAATTGTTTTGTCTATAATATGTCAGAAAATTGCCTAAGATGATGTCCTCAAATGTTATTTTTATTTTGCTACAATGTTATTTTGTCCACAAGTCAAAGATATTCAGTTTACTAAGGAGTAAAGAAACCAGAAAATATATTTACATTTCAGAACCTGGAATCAGAGAATTTTTACTTAAAAACAGAGAAATCAATTCTCAAAGTAATGGGTGAATAATTTAATAGTTGAGCTCGAAAAGACAGTGACAAGTGTAAATATATAATTTTCTGGCAAAGGGAACATCAAGTGATTATTTAAACATAATTGGTATTTTTTTCCTGGACCTCAGTGAATTATTTGTATTATTTATTATAGAATAAGAACATATTTCTATTTTCTTTTGCTGATGATATTTTTTTATTTTTTCTGATCCGCAGTACATTTTCTTCATTAAAAAGAACACCAACAACTAAAAGAGTCACAGAATGACACATTGTAGCATAATACAGCATATATGTTCTTATTTTGAAGTGACGGGTGTTTGGTTTGGAGATGACGTTTAAGCTTGCTTGGGACCATGGCACTGTTGAATAGCTGTTACCCACAAACCAAGCGTAACAGAGTCGGTGCAGAATGTTGTCCAGGGTCCAGTTCAGAGTCTGAATTTTTCCTTTTCAAATATTTCTCCATCGTCTCGTCACTGCAACCTCTCTCCCGCGCATCATTTAATTCTACCGTCTTAAATTATCACGGTCATTATTGCGCTACCTACTGCCACCCACTGGCACGGAAGAGTATTCATTACGTAGCCAGCCGCTATAGTGCAGGCTCAGAAGCTCAACAATGGCAAACTGTGTGTCGTAAACGTTGCGGTCCCTTGAGCAACACAGTGCCTGTTTTTTTGTGGCAACATTGTTTTCTAGTCGTATCAAAATGATTTTTTACGCTTGTGCTTTGAATGTCGCCTAAAAATAATCAAAGAAACTACAAACTCAGTAAACATAGTAATGGTATTTTGTGGATTAGCTCACCTGGGAGTGGACTGGACGGACATTTAAACATTATTGCTACAGTTGAGGCACAATTTTCTGGGGTATGTGCCAAGACTGGCATTCCAATTCTGGATATCTCTGCTGTGGCAGGTCCAGTTTTTTTCCCCTCCGAGCAGCTAATATTCCCAGCACCAAAAGCATTACGGCCCCCCCCCCCCCCCCCCACAGACCCACATATCTGGGTCTCTCACACATAATGCATTGCCTGCAGCAAGAGTGTTTTTGAAAGGCAAGGTGAATACTCAATGACATCTGAAAATAACCACCAACAGCAGTGATTCTTGAAATGGAAGTCAGTCATTCTTATCATCCGTGACCCAGTAATGTACGCTCTAATACAATTACAATATATATTAAAAAAAAAGTCTTTACAAAAAGTAGCAGTGCAATACTGACATTTAAATATCTTTAAAAATAGATTAGGAATAGAGTTTCCTTTCTTGGTCTGTACATTTCGAAGCGCTTAGTTTGTGATTTTCGGGAAACACTTATTCACTGTCTGGCTTTATTACCACTCTCACATCTGTCCATTAAATAAGACAAACTAGGATGTAATTGAATAACATGCAATCAAGATACGATATAATTAACCTTGTCACATACAACATATTATAACACATATTTGAAAGCCATAAAACTTGCAAGTTACGTGTGATGGAATTCAGGAGAGCATGAGAAAAACAGCAAGAAGTGAATCTCCCCTGCTAGACGTAGACAGACATAAGAAGCCAGACAAGCATTTACTCCCAGTGGTCAGGAGGCTCATTATCCCCTGTGAAGCTCACATAGTTAGAGGAGAAATTAACTCTCATCCCGCTATAATGAGCCTGGCATTCCACTAGACTTTGGCACGGAGGTGGCCAACCTGGGAGTGAAGCAGCCACCCCCCTGTTGCTCCGCAGCCGACTGAGGGAAATGAAAGGAGCCTCTGATGGGGTCCTGAATGGGCTGTTAGGTATCTACTGCCAGGCATCACTGCTTCCACTGCTCTCTGTGGAGCAGGATGACCTGACTTCCAACAGACAAATGCTGGGTAGCTGTTGAATCTGGTTTGAGAGAAGAAGAGGAGGACCAATAGAATTATGTAGTTACATGCCACCATGTTGTTGTTGTTCTTTTTGTCTATAATCCATCTTACTCCCCAGGTATTTGTAATTCATCAGCTACCCTGTTTGAACAGCAGCCCTTTAAAGGAATCTTTAGATCAGAACAGGTCACATTTCCCACAACAATCGAATAAGTCTTGTTTAAATGTGCATGTATTATATTATTATTTTCATTTCTCTTGTCTTTGAGAAATGGAAGCATCCTCATTATTTATGTTTGATTGTTTTTGTTACAATATGTCCAGTATTTTCCATTTGGAGTCTTTCTTCACACATTTGGGTCCACCAGTTTATGCTTGATCCTGGTGCTTCATACATCATAGCTTTTATTTTTTGCACTAAAATATAAAAGTACATTCAAGTAGTTCTAACCTTAGAGGTTAGAGTTGTGCTTCTAGCTAGATTTGAATTATGCACAATTATTTGGTTTATTTATGCATCAATGCCACAATAAGACATTATTGACACAAAAAAATTAGATTAAATTGTTGTTATAGTATTCCTTGTTAAAGGTTTAAAAGAAAAATTAGACATGATCTGAACAGCTCAGTGTTATTTTTAGTATGAATCAGTCTTTTCTAAGAGAGAAATACTACAGACAAAACAGTAAGTAAATGAAGAGAAGAGACATGTTTCTAAAATAGACATTTTCACAAAAATAACAAGTTTCTCCTCACATTCTTTTTAGACTCAGAAAGAGTTTGAAGTCTTTCCGGTGGCTATTTCCAGCTATAGAGGAATCAGATATTATGAAGTCTTACTCGTTGTTGTCAGAATAATAAGCAGACATACCGGCAGGCAGGACTGGACTGGGACAGAAAACAAGAAATCTGTCTAGGCTGAAAAGCTTTGGGAACGACTGCATTAAGCTCTCAAACGGCTGTGTGGCGTATATGGAAAACACAGTGCTTTCAGTGGACTTTTGAATGCTTACTGAGCAGCCGTCAAGCTGCTGCCACCAGTGTTTTCCCGAAGTAGCCCGTATAATGAGGAAGTCCCCTGTCTGTGCAATCAATGCAATTCCTGATGTGTTTTGTCATCAATTATTTTGCTAATATTTGTCAAACACTAAAGAGGACTCTCCACTCTCTACTAGGCAGGTTACAACTGCTCAGCTGAGCAGACAATCATCCAAAGATCAAGTGAGGGCATGTCAGAGTTCTCAGTCATCATCCGCCCAGTCTTTTAAGAAAAAAAACAGTGGGCCAATCTACCTGTTTTATGGGCCAGTCAGACAAAAACAAGAAAAAGAGAAGGCTCTGCCTGCAGGTATGTCAGCGACTGAACATTTAAGCAAAGTTGATCTGTTTCTGCATTGAATATATTTTCTTGTTACACAGAGCGGCCTCCCTAGGGGACAGAGTGACCAACATGTTAGTGTTTGTGTGACAATGAAATGCAGCTGCAGAGAAAAATATACCAATTACAGCATCTAAAACATTATAAAAGCTTGAATACTAATCTGCTTATGACAACGCAATACATACTTCAAAATGAAGTTCTGTGCTCCTCATGCAATATGAGTAAGCTTTTCAAAAGTTGCTCTTTCTCATGAAGAATGTGTATCATCTAAACACAAAAGTTCACTTCATCTTAAACTAATTGGATTTCATTCGGCTTCTTCCTGCTTTGAGAAGACCCAATTCTACACGCTCAATTTCA